>CAWUFW010000040.1:6582500-7329927 GCA_963921515.1 Calotriton arnoldi
TTGCTTTCCACATGGGGAGCAGCATGTTAGCTGCTCCCCATGTGTAAGCTATGCCGGCTCCCGTAGGACACGGGGAGCCGGCGGGACTGTGGGGGGTTTGGGGACCCCCACAGTCCCCAACGAGAGGCCAGGCCCCGGGGATGGGGTCCCCGGGGCCATAAGTGGCCACGGAGGGGGCCACGCAGCCCCCTCCCCAAAGGTAAAAAAAAGTTAAAAAAAAAAAAAGGTGCAAGGCCGGCCCCGGGGATGGGGTCCCCGGGGCCTTAAATGGCCTGAGGAGGGGGCCACGCAGCCCCCTCCAAATAAAAAAAAGAGGCCATGCCCCGGGGGATGGGGTCCCCGGGGCCAATACAGGCCCAGGGAAGGGGGCCACGCGGCCCCCTTCCCGTTTTTTTAAAAAATTTTAATTAAAAAAAAGGGGTAAGGCCCTGGGGGATGGGGTCCCCAGGGCCTAAAAATAGGAAAAAGGAAGGGGGCTACACAGCCCCCCTTCAGGAGGGAAAAAACAACAAAAAAAAAAAACGATCGGGCCCGCAGGCCCCGCCCCCTTCCTTCACCACTCTGCAAACGCGCCCCCTGGCGCGTTTGCAGAGGGGGAATGAATTCCCCTTGAATACTGGGGGTCCCTGGGGCCAACTAGCCCACCAGGAACCTCCAGTATGCGCCAGGGGCTGCGTTGCAGAGACATGTACAGAGGCCACGCCCCTTTTACACCTCTCTGCAACGCAGCTCTGTGGCGCTTTTGGAGGCATATGGTGGGCTAGTTGCACCCCAGGGACCCTCAGGATTCAAGGGGAGTTAATCCCCCGACTTAAAACGCGCCACGGGGCGCGTTTGCACAGTGGTGAAGGGAGGGGGCGGGGCTTCAGGTGACATGTGTGCAAACAGGCCCCGTGGCGCGTTTTAAGATGGGGAATTAAATCCCCTTCAATCCTGAGGGTCCCTGGGGGCCAACTAGCACGTCCAGAAAGCGCCACAGAGCTGCGTTGCAGAGAGGTGTAAAAAGGGGTGTGGCCTCTGTACATGTCTCTGCAACGCAGCTCCCTGGCGCATACTGGAGGTTCCTGGTGGGCTAGTTGGCCCGTAGGGACCCTCATGATTCAAGGGGACTTAATCCCCCAACTTAAAACGCGCCACGGGGCGCGTTTGCACAGATGTCACCTCAGGCCCCGCCCCTCCCTTCACCATTGTGCAAATATTCCTCTAAAATCAGCCGAAATACGAATTCTGATTTACTCACCTGTTATCAGGAGAGACCTCAGTGCTGCATCTTTCAGCCCAGTACTAATCCTGAAAAGTAATTTTAACCGTACTTACCAGTAACTTGAATTTCCTTCCATAGGCTAACATTGACTGGTTTCACTTGGAAATTCTTCTAAGTGTGGAGTTTTGGAACTTTAAAATATTCCTCTAAAATCATCCGAAATACGAATTCCGATTTACTCACCTGTTATCAGGAGAGACCTCAGTGCTGTATCTTTCAGCCCAGTACTGGTCCTGAAAAGTAATTTTAACCGTACTTACCAGTAACTTGAATTTCCTTCCATAGGCTAACATTGACTGGTTTCACTTGGAAATTCTTCTAAGTGTGGAGTTTTGGAACTTTAAAATATTCCTCTAAAATCAGCCGAAATACGAATTCCGATTTACTCACCTGTTATCAGGAGAGACCTCAGTGCTGCATCTTTCAGCCCAGTACTGATCCTCAAAAGTAATTTTAACCGTACTTACCAGTAACTTGAATTTCCTTCCATAGGATATAATTGCCTGCTTTTTGCTGAAAAAGTTTCTAAGTGTTGATTTTTGAAACATACAAATATTCCTCTAAAATCAGCCGAAATACGAATTCCGATTTACTCACCTGTTATAAGGAGAGACCTCAGTGCTGTATCTTTCAGCCCAGTACTGGTCCTGAAAAGTAATTTTAACCGTACTTACCAGTAACTTGAATTTCCTTCCATAGGCTAACATTGACTGGTTTCACTTGGAAATTCTTCTAAGTGTGGAGTTTTGGAACTTTAAAATATTCCTCTAAAATCAGCCGAAATACGAATTCCGATTTACTCACCTGTTATCAGGAGAGACCTCAGTGCTGCATCTTTCAGCCCAGTACTGATCCTCAAAAGTAATTTTAACCGTACTTACCAGTAACTTGAATTTCCTTCCATAGGATATCATTGCCTGCTTTTTGCTGAAAAAGTTTCTAAGTGTTGATTTTTGAAACATACAAATATTCCTCTAAAATCAGCCGAAATACGAATTCGATTTACTCACCTATTATAAGGAGAGACCTCAGTGCTGCATCTTTCAGCCCAGTACTGGTCCTGAAAAGTAATTTTAACCGTACTTACCAGTAACTTATATTTTCTTCCATAGGAATCCATTGTCTGGTTTTCAGCAGAAAAGTTTCAAAGTGTCGATTTTCACAAACTACAAATATTCCTTAAAATCGCCTGTATGACTTAAACGCATTCTTTCAACTGTTTACAGGAGATGCACCAGTGCTGGATCCAGGATCCAACACTGAGTAAGAAAAAGTAACGATAACAGTTATTACCTGCTAAGTGAATTTCCTTCCATAGGATAACATTGGTGATTCTATGAGAAAAAGTTTCTAAGTGTCAACTTTTAAAATACAATAATATTCCTTAAAAATCACGACTGTAACCAAAACGCTTTTACTCAATTGTTTACAGGAGATGTACCAGGACTGAATCTAGGATCCAGTCCTGTGGTTAGAAAAGTAATCCATAAAGTAACTAATTGCATTTAACTAGAAATTCACATTGAGCTGAATGTTGCATTGTGTTTGAAAATGTGGTGCCCATTGCAACAACTGTAACTACTGTACTTAAAAGTCTATTGCCTATGTGCAAAGTATTTAAACTAAAGTAATTCATTCTGAGAAAGTATTTTTGTAATGTAATGTATAATGTAATTACAATGTAATTTAAAAAATAAAATATGTAAAAAAAATAATCTAAAAATGTAATAAATCAGTATGAAAAAAATTAATATAACAATTAATACATTTAAAAATTGTCATTTACAAAACCTTTGAAATTCACTGAAAAAACCGTAGGTTTCAGACATGTTATAGTTAGGAATTAGCATTTAAAAAACCTTTGAAATTCACTGAAAAAACCATAGGTTTCAGATAAGTTATAGTTAGAAATTAGCATTTAAAAAACCTTTGAAATTCACTGAAAAAACCATAGGTTTTAGGGACAGTTATAGTTAGTTGGACATTGCACTCGTACAAAACCCGTGAAATTCCCCGTTATAGTTAGATCAGCTAACTATAACTCGCGCCCCGCAATGCACTGCTGATGACGTCACATATTACATCACTCATGACATGGTCAGTGACATCACTGATGACATCACTGATGACATCTCAAATGACATCACTGATGGCATCATCCACGTGATAATCTGATGCACCTCCTCACACCCTAATATAACCTTTGATACACCCAATCTAAATTACAGACTGCCATTCGCAAAACCATAGACACTCCAACACCAATAACTACATACCCACTCACTGATTCTTAGGTCTACACACACACATCCACTCACTCACCCGTACAGTCACTCATACTTATGGTCACTCAGTACAGGACAATCATATGCACTCTTACTCCTATATAGACACTCAAACACCGCCACTCATCCATAGAGGTACTCACACACCTAGTCAGTCATGCAAATAATTAAACACACTGCCATTTACTCACCTATACAGTTATACACACACCAGCTCCCATAATCATACAAATACTAGCACATTGTTACGCTCTTATACAATCACTGATACAAGCACACACTCATCCATACAGCCACTATCACAATCACTCACTCTCGCTTATAGCTATTTATATACTCCAATACACATATATACTGCCTTTCACATATGTAGTTACTCACACATGTACCACTGGGACATACATTCACTCACTAACACACTCTTACACACACTTACCCACCCATACAGTCTATCACAGATGCACTCTTGAAACCATCCACCCAGTGAATCACCCACTCACACATCTATGCACAGTCGCACACACCCCATCCACACAAACACTCAGGCACCCATACAGATACTCAGACAACAAATCAATAACTCTTATAGACACTCATGTAGCTATTCACAAACCCATGCAGCCACTTACACAGCAACAGACAGATACAGACATTAACCCAGTTTAGTCACTAACCCATGCATTCAGTAAGATACGTTTAATCACTCACTTATAGAATTAGTCACGCACCTACTAAATCATCCATACACACACTTATACACCCACTCATTCTTCAATACGCCTTTCCCTATATATATTAAAAATATTTAAACTTTACAGAAACACACAGTCACTGGATGATGTCATCAGTGATGTCATTTGAGATGTCATCAGTGATGTCATCAGTGATGTCACTGACCATGTCATGAGTGATGTAATATGTGACGTCATCAGCAGTGCATTGCGGGGCGCGAGTTATAGTTAGCTGAACTAACTATAACGGGGGAATTTCACGGGTTTTGTACGAGTGCAATGTCCAACTAACTATAACTGTCCCTAAAACCTATGGTTTTTTCAGTGAATATATATATATATATATATATATATATATAAAATACAATACAATACAATACAATACACTTACCTGTGAAATGCCTGCATTTTCATTGAATAGCCATGCATGTTAAAGGCATATTTGTTGTAAAAATATGTGTGGTAGAGGCATGCATGGTAAAGATGCATGCATTTTAAAGCCTGCGCTGTAATGGCATGCATGGTTCTGACCACACTGTAACTGCTGTTTCCTTTGACCTGTGGGGCCTGCCAAAAAACGACTTCCAGTGGATGATGCCGGGTGATGCAGGTCACACAGGGTAGGTGCAGCAGAGGGCGTGATCTAACCACCTTTATGAAGTGGGGGTCAAGGGTCTCACTTGTTTTTTTGCCCCTGACCCACAGCTGTCCCCTGCCCAACATTCACTGGAGTCAGAGCATGGCAGAATGAAGATGGACTGCTATAACAGCTATATCTGCTTAAACAAGGTCTGTTTTGCCTGCACTGTTCCCAATAGATGTTGCTAGTGCTGGTCTAATGCTGGCATTTTTCTCCAAATTTGTTTGGTTTATGTGTTAGGTGCTATGCCTTTTTAGGTCTCGCCTAGCATTGCTGCGCACATGCGCAGCTCGCTCGGCGAGATTTATTGTAAATGAGGAGTTTGAGAAAAGGGCTTGAAGCCCCGCCCCTTATTTCCATTGGCTTGCGTCACCGTTTATGGTAAACGGTGGGCTGCCATTGGAAATAAGCTTTCTGGGGTGCCTCCTTTTCGCTTTTTGGTCCGGCCCACCCGGACTGGCTCGTCTGCTTTCCGTGTGTCACAAATGATTTTCTTATCTTTACGAGGCGTCACGTGTACTGCAGGTTCCGGGCTTCCTGCAACCACGCTGCCTTCACGCCTGGAGCAAACGCCAGTCGGCTCTCTCATTGGTCTCCGCACGCTTTCTCCTCCTCTCCGCGCCTTAGCCTCACCTCAGTCTGCAGCTCTCGTTGGTAATGCGCAGCACCCGCGAGGTCTATCTGTCCGCGAGGCTGGAGGACGACCAGGAAGAGAACGGAGATGCGTGTGTGCCAGCGGCCGACGAGCCAGCTGTAACCGAAGAACAGAAATGCACACCCGCTGCCGTGACACCGGCGTGTGAAATGCACAAAGAAAACTGCACGCCCTCCTCGTTACCTCAGCGCGAAGAGGGCACGTACACAATGTCGCCTGGCACTGTCTCGATCCCATCCGGTTTCCCGCACCTCGGGGACTCTGCGTCAGGACTCCTAACCACCCGTCACGACGACTTCCGTGGTGGCAGGAACGGTTTTGCTGCAGGGGCAAAACTTGCTCTAGTGCGGGGTTTGTGCTTGTGGCAGATTTAACCAAGTCACACGGGTCCGAAGTACTTGTAGGGGTTGTCACTGGGTGACGGGAAAAGTGACGATGGGGCGCTTCATTGTGGGCGAGGGGCTTCGTCATCAATTGCGGTTCCGTGGTCAAACGCAATCCAGGATGCTGCCCGGCAGGATCCTAATCCTGCCGGCCAGTGTCATTACTTGTAATGTGCCAGACAGTCTCGGATGCAGTGAGGCAGTGGACGCGGGACAGGTATTTGTTGCTTTCTGTAACAGCAGCTCATGTGCTTTCTCTAGAAGGTAGCTTCCGTGCGTCACTTCACCTAGAATGGGATGAAGGCCCTCCAACTCGTCTTAAACGGTCGAATTTTTGTGAGCGCTGCAGGGCACACAGCCTTCCATCTTTATGCGGCGTTGTGGTATTGGGTAGAGGGAGTTGATGTACTATCAGCTGGACTACAAGCTCCTTTTGGCGGGAGTGATATCCGTCAGTGTGTTGGTTGGCCCTGCACACCTGCTCGCTGCTTCTCTGGAGTCACAGCCATGACGGTCTTGAAAGTGTTTTCACACGGAATGTGCAGTGAGCCATTGAGAAACGTTATGTTAACATTTTTTCATGCTAACGTGCAATGCAATTGTCCCGGCCAATCGCGCCCCATAAGAAGTTGTCTCTTGTATTGGAGTGGCCAGTGTCGCAGTCTTGCAGATAGTCACAGCACTATTAACTAGTGGACCACTGTCACCTGACCCATTTGTTCATAATTTCAACAGTGGCAATTCAATCCATAGACTGAAACAGTGCCCATGTCTGAGACGCTAAACCCGACCCCGCCCCCCTTTTTTTCTGTTAAACTTGAATCTGTGTAAAGGGACACATGAACGCGCTGAACTGTGAAATATTCCTCCCATGACCGGAGTTTTGTAGCAAACGTGTGGCTGCGCCTGGTGAGTTAACACTATGGGGGTTATTTACAAGCCCCTTGCGCCGCTAAGTCACTGTTTCCCATGTTTAAAGGGACGCACCGGTGGCGCAAGGGGCTTGTAAATAAGTCCCTATGGGGATTCAAACCTGCGATATCTCACATACAATAACTTGGATATTTACTCGCTGAGTTGCACAACTTGTTGCCTGTAAAAAAATCAGTCTTACCGTGCAGGAGTGCTCAGGTTGAGTACTGTCTAAGCTGCTAGTGCGCCTTCCGACCCCTTGGCAGCTTGGGTTTGCCAGTCTGCTGAAAAAGGAGTGTATATGAAAATAGAGACACTAGTTTACTACCTTTTTAACCACAATAAAACATTTTCTATATGATATCCTCGGAACTACATCTGCCTCCTAATGTCCGGCACAGGCAGTTGACGTGCAAGTTGTAACCACATGTTGGTTACTTCCAGCCATCTGATTGAATGCCCATTGACATGTTGTGGCACTCACTGTAATGATGCACACAGAATAGGGTCCCATATCAGTGAGGCACGCTTCTTCATAACGTTGTGTATTAAATGACAACAGACACCGAACACCCACCACTGCCTGATCCCCTTGACATCTACACAAACGAGAAACACTCTTTTTTTCAGCAGAACTTGTCCTTTTAAAGGACTAAGGCACTTTAAAACAAGCATTAAAAATGCAATAGGTCTCGCCTTTCATTAAGTTAAAGCCATTTGCTTTGCTATACAATACCATTAGCAAAGCAAATGGCTTTAACTTAATCAAAGGCGAGACCTATTGCATTTTCAATGCTTGTTCTTAAGTGCAACAAAGCCAGAAAGTATTTTCGGAAGGTTTTGACTAGGCCTTGGAAAATCATAATTTCGCCAACGTAATTTTGGAAATTTTGTGTTACGGTTGTTCAGTGAAATTTCACTATTACACCAATTCATGTAAATTTCTCACACCCCCTAGTTTCTTTTTTGATATATGGGCCTGAGAAGCTGGTTTCAGGATTATGTGGTTTGGAGTTGGGGCCTTGTTTGCAGAAAAAGCAACATTTCTAAAGGATTGTGGCACGGGGCTTTCGCTGCCTGTCCTGGTGATTTTACATGTTGGTGGTAATGATTTGGCCCAGCATAGCAGTAGGGACTTAACTGATATTTTGATTGCTGAATTGTCTAGCTGGCCTGCGGTTTTTCAAGGTGCAGTGGCTGCACGGTCTCATGTTATCAGCAGGAAGGTTTGGAGAGGGTGGTCCTCAGATCACTTAATGAATTCGGTAAGCGCTGTAACAGAATAATGTTGGAACTACTCAATACTTCTTGCCTATGGTGCGACCCACATGGGCGTCACAAGGGGAAAAGTTTTTTTCACACTGAAGGGATGCAGCTGTCAGAGGAAGGTAAAATTAGTTATTTGTCTCCATTCTTTGTTTTCTTATATAGTTCAGTTTGAGTCAGTTGGTGGGAGTACAAAAGGTAGGTGAACTATGCTTGTCTGTGGTGGGGTGAGGTCCTGGTTGGCAGTGGCACTTCGGGCACCTCGTATTCTCCCACCAAATAAATCCACACAATTGGCTATTTAATCTAGACCTCAAAGCGGGTGTTTCAAGCCTTAATTCTTTGCAGGGTGTTGAGGATGAACAGTGCTGAGGATGTTTCTGTCCCCCTGTCGGTGGGTGCTTTGTTGTCTCTTTGGAGTGATGAGAGTAGTGGTCTGCGCCAGGGGCAGGGGCGGCTCGTTTGTTGGAACGATGGAAAGTCACCACACTTCTATTCCCCACAAAATCCCCGAGATGAAAAATAAAATGGTAATTTATACCATTGAGTTGGGTAACAATAAACATCTGTTATTCAGCGCCAAGATGCCCCGTTGCTGGGGTGAACGTGCGCTTTACAAATACTCATGTTATGTTATGTTATTTTATTTTTCATGCCCCGTCATGAACAGAGCGTCAGGACCAGGGCGGGGCCACTGCTGAGTGACAGTAGCAGGGAGGAGTGTGGGCTGACGTCGTAAGAGGTCTTTTTTATTTAATTTTGTGAACGTGTCTGCCCGCCCCCCCTCCAGGTAGATGCCAGCCGCCACTGCCAGAGGACTGAGTTATGCCCAGTAGCCCAGCCCATCTATATAGTTGGTGCAAGGGAGTTCTCTCGGAGATGCTTCTAGGATGGTTATTTTAGGTTCCCACCTGAGTAGCTCTAGTCCCCTTCCACCCCCACAGGAACTGAGCTCAGATTGGTTTACAGGATGCAGAGAGGACCAGGAGAAGAGTCGCACCAGGATTTCACAAAGAAGGTGCATGGGGATGGATGGCTAGGACTTATGTCTTGCTGACTATATAGTGGGCTGCACATGCTGGGCAATGTTTATAACTGTTTTTGGATCTGATGTATGAAACGTTGTAGTGTTTTTTTGTAAAATAAATCTGGCCTGAGATGATTTTCTCTAACCAAAAATGTTCTTGCTTAGGCTCACCCTTTAGGGGATGGTTGTTCCTTGGGGCCCTTACAGTGCTTCCTGGGTTCTCTCAACGGCTTTCAAGGCCAAAAGACACCGCTGAGGAAGGCATCTTTACTAACACAGACACCTCTATGGCAAGCCTAGAAAGCTGCTTAGGGCGCTAAGTGCAGTGGGAAGATTAAATGCCTCTACAAGCAGCCATGTCTGCCTCATGCTAGAATGGCGGGGGTTAGAAATGCAATAATCCGTAGAAAACCTGTTTACTGGGACAGGGCTTATTAATCTAATACCATGCAATACTGTGTACTTGATTGCCGTGACAAGGTAGGCAAGTGTGGACAAAGTGAACGCATGGGATACATGCAGTATTACAGTTCCTCCAGCAGGGGTCACTTCGGTTTTAATTCAGTGAGTCTATTGGACCCAGCCATGCCATAGAGGATGCAGAGGCGGCATTGAAGGTGAAGCGGAGGGCGAGGGCGGATGTAGAAAAAGGGGCTCCTGCATAAGCATAGGTGCTCGGGAAGACATCAGGCACCAACTCCAGCTCTGATACCGCAAACAGTAGCAGATGCCTGGGGATTAGCGCTGTTTCCCTAAGCCTGGCCAAAGGAAGCATTCCTGATCCCCCTTTTATTAAAAAGTAAACAGGAAAGAAATGGCAGTTTGTGGCAACACCTGGGGAGACTTGGATCAGTACCAAAGTCATGGACCGAGAAGGGAGGTAGACATCCCTCTTTGTGGATCCGACAAGGGGAGGCGGGGTATACTGTTGATCTGACGGGGCAGAGAGCCAGCGGCCCCAAGGAGGACTTCATGACATGCCCACCAACACGAGCACAGCGTCGCGCACATTTAAACGCCCGCCCTAGTGCGCCGTCCCACATGGAGTTAGTGGGGTAGGGCAGTGGGTGAATGTCCATCGAAGATATGTACTCAAATCTGTCAGGAAACTGGTTCAAATCTCAAAGTGAGGCAGCTCAGCCTTTCATCAGTCTACGGTCAATAACATAAGAACTATGGAGTAATAAACAACAATTACTTAAACACCAAGGAAATATATCAGATTGTAGTGTGTGTTGTGCATAAATCTATACAATTCACACCTAACATTAGTTTACAATTTTGAATTTGGAAGAAGACTTATTTGACTCTACACATGCCTTTTCAGGATGTCAACCTGCAAGGCAATCTCCCTATTTCTTCATAGAGTGGTTGTGTTGCTGACCAGAGGTCTATGAAATGCAGCACTCAAATGGTCACTAAAAGCATCCTCTCAAGGGGGCCAATAAGTAACCAGCGCTGCGAAGGAGCAGAACAGCTCCACAGAAATCTAGTTTTCTGTTCACAGAGAATTGAGACTATTGAGAAAAAGTGCAGGTTCCATAGCCATGGCTCCCACGACGGCTCCATTTAATTATGACACACACTTAGGAAACATCTTTTGTTCTCATCTCATGAATGAAATGACATTTACAAGCAATAATACTTTTTAAAAAAAATCATTCCTTAGAACATTTTTTCATTTCTTTGTTCCCAGCACGGTTCATGAAACGGCGCTACCCTCCCCAGAAGGTCTACAACAATTATACAGCGCAATGGCGGTGCGGCGGATCTGTGATGAACAGAAGAGACGTGAGCACAGGCCCACAAGAGTCGTGCAGCAGGCCTCAGGCCAGTCCACAAAGTACAAGTTTACATTCCTGTCTGCTCTGGATCAAAAGAGCAATAGCCGCCACATTCAGATTCGTAAATCCTTTTTTGTCAATTCTTGAGCTTAAACAACAGTTAATGCACTCTGCAGAGGGTGTCAACTGCTGTTACTTGCCCACTCCGCAATAATGGACTCGAGCTGATGGTAAAGAATGCATAACAGCTGTTAATGCCCAGCAGTGCAAGGGCAATATGGTGCTTGTCACCCTACCTACACCCCTGCTTCAGACTCTTGTTGACCCTACAGTGCAGACAGACAACAGTAACTAGCTAGCATTTCGACTAGACGCGCCGTACTAACGGAATAACCCCATAGAAGTGACTGCGCAGACCTGTAGAAGGGATGTCCTGTACCGAGAGTTCAGGACAGAAGACCAGAAGATGATGACTCGGACACATTAAAGAATATATGGTTATGGGAAGTGCAGTGAATGCATAGAACCATCACCGAATGGAAGGTGGGGAGGCAAAAACAGTGATTGAATTAAAAAAGCATTGGCAAAGCCAAGAGGTCTCATGTATGCGAGCTATTGGCTTCGTCAATGTTTTAGCCATGTTGTACAGCAGCACATCTGAATTTCTTTTTAAAAAAGCAGTATTACATGGCCAGCACTGGCTGCGCCATATCGCTGTTTTTTTTTTTTTATTGATGGCTGGAGTGCGGAGAGGGAGTCATGTTGGAGGAAAGGAGGACGTGCTACAATGGGTTGGGAGGCATCTACACCCGCTCTCTCCAGCCAGCAGTAAAAAAGCTCTGACTGCGCTGGCCAGGCCATAGCACTTTTGTTTTGTACTTTCAGCCATGCTGCACAGCAGACTCATTGTTGTGCAACATGGCTAAAAACATTGATAAAGCCAATAGGTTGCATAGACAAGACCTATTGATTTTGCCAAGGTTTTTTTTTTCTCCTGGTGGGACGGGCGGGCAAGCAACAACATAGGATTGTGTGGGAGTGGGCAAGAAACAACAGAGGACGAGGCAGGAGGGGGCAAGCAATAGTGTGGGGGTGGGGCCAGAGGGGGCTATCAACAACGAAGGATGGGCTGAGAGGAGGCAAGAGAGTGAGAGGTGGCAAGCAACAATGGTGGATCGGGTTGGAAGGGGCAAGTGACGGGACAGAGGGGGAGGGGACAAGCAACGGGGCACAGTGGGACGGGGAGACAACAACATGGAGAGGTCAGGGAGGATGCAAACAACAACACAGAATGGGGGCAAGCAACGACACGGAGAGGGACAGGAGGGTAGAAGTGGGCAACCAACAACACAGAAAGGGTGGGAAGAGGGCTTAAGCAACAACACAGAGAGGGCCCGCAGGGGGAAAGTGACAACACAGAGTGATGGATGAGGCAAGCAACAACATGAAGAGGGACAGAAGGGTGGGAGGGGGCAAACAACAACACAGAGCAGCAGGGGGAGAAAGCACATGAGGCAGATGGCCTGCGAATTAATGAACTCTTCTTCAATTCCTGCTTCAACTAAAAGAAAGAAAAAATAGTTCCAAAAGCGCAAGCAGGGGAAGGACACAAGTACTCAGTCCATGCTCCAGAGGAGGGACAACCACACAAAGAGGCACTCGCTGACCAAAGATAACTACGAAAAAAAGAGTGATGATGAAGCCAACCAATGGTAAGCAATGGGGGGGCTCTAAGCCCACTGTAAGCTAACAAAATGTTTTGCAAGTGACATGCATGCGCTGTGTCAGGCAAGACCTAAAATGGCTCAAAATCACAGGATTGCATATGTATTAAGTACGGGGTAAGAAAAGGCATTCTTGAGCCTTGCTCAAACTAAAAGTCTGACCGTAGTCTAGCGCTAGACCCCCTACAAATATAAGGCACAGATAAGCCAAGCTAGTGCCTCCCCTCCCCCAAAATTTTATTCCGTTTTAAAACAGAAAAAGATACAAACCGCATCCTGCAAACTGACAGAGAGCTGCTGCAGGACAGTATAATGATGAACGTAATAACAGTGTGCGTATTTTCCCTCTCACTGAATTTGCTTTTTTATTTGTCATCTACTGTGTTACTTACATGGTGAGTCTTTCAAAGGCTGGTCTTGTGCTTTGGTTCTTAAGACCAAGACTGACACGTAACACTGCTGTGGCGTGGCTCTCTCTTTAAATTTGGTAGCTTGCCCTCCTATAGCATTGAGACAGCAAGCGTAAAGAAATTGGCAGCAATGGTATTATGTGATCAAGCCATAGATAGAGGAGACAGGAATGGCAAGAAGGCGAGGAGATAGGAATGGTAAGTGACTTAGAGGATGAGACAAAAATGGCAAATGAGGGAGGAGCTAGGAATGTAAATGGGATGGGCTAAGACTATCAAATAGGGGAGGAGTGAGGACTATAAATCAGGGAAGGAGTCAGGATTGTCAAGTGGCAGAGGTAGGGGTGGAGTCATGCATGTTAATGAAGCATTGAGCTGAAAGTGTGTTGTTTGGAAATAGCGTGAGCTATGAAGTGTGCATCCTCCTTATAACGTGAAGTGTGCGAGTTGCATCGAATGTGACGTGTGTGGGAAAAGTGGAAGGTGAAAATCTTGAAATGTCAAGTGGGCACCTTTAGACAAAAGGATGGAAAAAGTGAGGACGAGGATGCCTCGTACACTGAGATTAGACAGAAGCGGTCTGTGCCCACTCAACAAAAGAGACCAGCCTGGCAACGAACAGAGGGTTTAGTAGCAGCTTAGCTTCCCTGGAAACCAAGGGGCCAGGGCACTGGTGCCAGAATCATCTACCATGCCAGGCTTCTGATAATTAAAAATAGGAATGGACCCATCATAGGGGTAATAAAGACATCTCACTCTTCTCATCTGTCTTAGCTCACTCCACTGTTACATCTTCCTTCCTATTTTGCAACCATACCTTTATTGCACCATCTTTATTTCTTCCTGCCCTAGACAGACATAGATATGCATTACACATGACCAGATCCATCTTGTCTGCCTATTCCCTGGTTACAGAAACATCACAGAGCAGGATGCCTTAAATTCATGCTATAAAAACTATCTTAGGTCTTTTCTGGGCATTATCAAACATTACTACAGATCCCGTGCTGCCTCTCGAAGCCGCTTCCTTGTATTTCCTCCTGTTGTGTGAGAACTTGTTTCTGTTGTTCCTCACCTTCTTCAGTAAGCCTTATCTTATCGTGCATTCCCCTAGAACGACACCTCCAGGGGATGAGCTCTGCTCCTCTGCTCCAATTTTATCCCTCTGTCGTTTACGTCTCAGTTATACATTCCCTCTCTTTCAGTCTAGACAGATTTAAACTGGGTAATCTTGTGATACATTTTGTACCAGCAAACTACAGCCCGTCGCATCAACTTCCCTTCCTTTTTATGGTCTGATTTGACAGTGCAGCTGTCACCAAACAATTATGTGATCATCACTAGAGAGGTGCTTTGGCTCCGCTCACATGTTGGGGAGTCAGGAGTACATGTTTAGACTGGGCAGAAGTTGTGGGCTTCCACAAAAAAAATGCTTGGCCGGTGAACATTTTGTTTATTTATCCAGCTGCCTAAGCTTGAACTTTCAGGAGCACACACGTGATATTGGAATGCTATTGAAGTGTCTCAGATAACTCGACAATTTATGCTGTTTCTCTCTGGTAGAAGCACAAGTGGGAGGAGGGCAGTGAATAAGCTGCTTGGATTATAGGTCTCGCTTGTCAGTGCAGTTGTCACCTGACCTTTTAACCTACATCAATATTATTCGACAGTTCTTTGCTTCCACACAAATACATATCTATTCCTATCCTATTTTCGTCTAATGCTTCACATTACCATACACCGTTCCTTTAAAGTCAGACCTATTGGCACTGCCAATGTTCTGCTTTTAATGGACCATGTATCACTCTCTATGTGAGTCTTTTCATGAGATTCCTGGTACAGACCTTGGACCACATTGGTGGTGTAACGAAACTTGAGGGGGCGCCCCTGCAAGGTATATGGAGGGCCCCCCCTCTCCGGACTCAATCAGGAGCTCTCAGGCCAGGGTACTGTGCTGAGGGGGCCTTGTGCAGCTCGCCCTCCCCCCCCTCCTCCCCCTCCCCACACACACCGCAGGGGCTGTCAGGGCCTATCTTATGCCACTGGACCACATTGAACGCCCTTTTACAGGAATGCTTCTAATCACCCTCTTCCCAGTGAAACCCAGCACCATAGAAGACGAGACATTACCAAAAAATTATGCCATTGCATCACACTGGTCTCTAATTCTCCTGTTTATATCTCTTCCATGCACCCCAAACATTTCCTTGGTTCCCCATCTTTGTCAAGCCATCTGAAAATATTGACGTTGATGGATAAGAAAAGTCCTCCACTGTATGTATGATGGTCACAAGACACTTCTCTTCAACTTGAACTGTCCCTTGTGGGGATTGGGACCTTCATGCATGATGATAATGCCTTGGCACCATCTTATTTAATAATAATAATAATAAAAGGCATTTGTTGAGCGCGCAGCTACCCCAAATGGGGTGTCCCAGCGCTAGTGATCAAGGCAGAGAGCAGCGCTGGACTAGTCATTCTGATTAAAAAGCCAGGTCTTCAAGGCCCTTCTGAATTCCAGTTCAGACTGCATCATGCGAAGGTGAGGGGGGAGGTTATTCCAACATCTGGTGGTACCCACTTCGAATGTTCTGCCTCCCATTCTTGCTTTCACAAAGCGCGGTGTGACGAGAAAGCGTTTGTGATTGGACCTTAGAGATCTGTGTTGTTGATAGGGGCGGAGTCTCCTTCTCAGATAGATAGGCCCTCTCCCTTTGTCTGCTCAAAAGGCAAATGTCAGTGCCTTAAATTCAATCCGCTTGGCTATCGGTAGCCAGTGCAGTTGTCTAAGGTACGGAGAGAGATGCGGTGTCGGAGCGGGACCCCGCAGACCAGTCGGGCTGCCGCATTTTGAATGATCTGGAGTCTATGGATCAGTCCAAGCGGCAGACCCATGTACAGGCCGTTCGCATAATCAAGATGGGAAGTGATTAAAGCATGGACCACGGTTTTGCGGGTTGAGTCAGGCAGGAGGTTTATAAATTTCCTGATGGTTTTAATTTTGCCAAAACAAACCGCCGAAACCGATTGTACATGGGTCGTAAGGGACAGATCTTTGTCCACCTCACACCCAGATTTTTGACCGAGTCCTTCGGGGTAGGGGCATCGCCCATTTCCGATGGCCACCATACATTGGACGGGGGAGGGGTCGGTTGATTAAAAAACAAAACCTCTGTCTTGTCCGCATTAAGTTTTAGGAAATTGCGGTTCATCCAGTCAGCGATGTTTTTGAGACATTCTTTTAGCGGGTCAAAGGTGGAAACTGATATGCCGCTAAAAGAGAACAATAGCCGAGTATCATCAGCGTAGGAAGTCACCTTAATCCCCATTTTGGTGATAAGCTCCGCCAAGGGTGTTAAGTAAACATTAAAGAGAAGCGGGCTCAGGGCCGAACCCTGGGGTACCCCCCATTTCAGAGGTTTGGCGGGCGAGGTGAAGGGGTGGGTCAGGACCTGTTGGTTTCGGCCATGCAAAAAAGATGTCAACCAATTCAGAGCTGTACCCTGGATGCCTATGTCCTTCAGTCGGTCTAATAAGATGGGATGAGACCGTGTCGAATGCTGCAGATAAATCTAACAGCACCAACATGGCCTTAGCGCCTCCATCCACAGCCCAGCGTATGGAGTCCGCCATTTCAATTAGAGCAGATTCAGTACTAAATCCAGGGCGAAATCCGGATTGAGACTCATGTAGGAGATTATTAGACTCGATAAACGCTGCCAATTGCTGGTGTACTAGTTTCTCTAAAACTTTCGCCGGGGCAGGGAGCAGGGAAATCGGCCTATAGTTACTGGTGACTTCGGGGTCGGCATTGGCTTTCTTCAAGATTGGAAGAAGAAAAGCGTGCTTCCAAGCTGAGGGAAAGACACCCTGTCTAATAGACGAATTCCAGATGTTATTTAAGTGGGGGTTGAGACACTCAGCGAGGGAACTGTATAGTTTGGCTGGCTACCCTTTCTGAAGTTTCTATGTTGCTGCAGATCTCGGGGTCACCCCGCTCTGCAATGTTGCGGATAGCGTCACCGTGCACAACAAGCACCAACAGCAGGTGTTTCCTAGTTTGTCTCCTAGTTTTCTAAAGTTGATACTTTGTGTCATTTGGGATTTTCCAGTTTGTCTTACAGTTACCCTGTCCACATATCCACTGTCCCAGTGTAGTCCACTGTCCCAGTGTTAGTCTAATCCCAACACTCTGCCTGGGGAGGGACGCTACATTGATAGTCCTTTCTGGCCCCTATCCTTATAAACACATTTACATGCACGAGAACTGTGTTGTGGCGCAAGAGGACAGACCATTATATATTCCTTTATTCCATAGGTGTCTGGGCACGTTGCAGGTCGAGTCCATGAGAGCTTGAAGTAGAAGGCCTCCTAGGGGGCTCTTGGACAAACCCGTCACGTGATGATCACAGGGCCGCCTGGCCTGGGCTGTTAGCACACTAGACCTGCCCCTATACTGCTCCGGTGTCTGCTTTGATCAGGCTACTCCTGTTTAAGGGCCTCCTTGAATTCGTTGCCTTCAGTGGCACCCCCAGAGCCACAGAGGTTTTGCAGACTTCGGGATAGGTAATTTAATATTATAATTTCAGTTCTAGACTATGTGGAGGAAGTTGATTCAAAAGGCTTCATTACTGTTCTGACATCAGTCTGGAGTATTTAGGCAAAAGCAAAAAAAAAAAAGTCCACAAATATTGTAAATAGGGTACAAATGTTGTGATTTAGCTTCTCAGCATGATCTTGACCGAGGTTATCGCTCATGTTTGGAATGCGTTTTGGCACAGTATAGAATCCTGAGCTATGCACCTTCTGCCCTGGAATTGTTAGAAGAACAGAACAATAGGCAGTGACAACAATGTGCCAGCCTCAAGGCCTAATCCTGCTGCCACCACACATGCAACATCTACCTGCTCCAACTGACCCCACCAAAAATAATGACAGAACCGAGAAGGGTTTCTCTTCCACGAGTTGATACAGTTTAAATTCCCCTACAGAAAGTAACTCGTGCAAGCAGGTATGATGACTCAGTGAGTTAAACGCTCTCCGACATAAACAGTGAAATCCCAATACAGCTTTTCAGCCTTCAGAGTTAAAAAACATAACTACCATTAAATATGATAAGAGTTTCACACCTGAGATTTAGAGTGCTTGGAGGCAGCAAAAGTGTGGATGAAGCACAACTCCACAAGCATACCCAGGCACCAGTCTATGATGGAAACCTCAGAACTGTGGAACGTCATCTACGGACAACAGAATGTGCTCACTAATGTTATGCTAGGGGCTAATTTTGTGCTGTGCAAGTACCACATAAGAACATGAATATAAAATACAAGTTACGATGATTAGTACAAAAGAACACATTTCCCTGGACAGGAGTGTTTCTGCAATGATAACAAACTTCTAGGGCCAGGAGTAAAATGGGTTCAAATGTTTAACAATAATGTATAAATCAATTAATACTTATATTAATATATATATATATATTTTTTTTTGGACATTGAGGAAGGCGTGCAGCCGAAACGCGTCTGTCCGATAAGAATTCGTGTGGCTAATAAAATTTATTAATTTACTTCGCCAGTGTGCGCCTCGATCTGTGACCGCAGAGGGAAGGTCACCTTTGGGATATATATATATATATATATATATATATATATATATATACACACACATACTATTTTGTGCACAGAATAAGCCCAGGAAAAAATTGACGAAGAGAATAAAACAAATTAAAAAAAGCACTGGCAAAGCAAAAAACATTAATAGATGTGGGTATTTTACTATGTAATGGTTTTAAATAAAGTACCTTTTAGTCGTGCCATGTATTTTATTATTTACATTTTTGAAGAAGACAAGACTAAATCACCACCTAAGCAAGCACTATAGTCACAGTCAGCTAGAACGTTGCAATGGCACCTAAGCACTTTATAATAGCAACTTTAACCAGCAGTGGCAAAGTGAATAGGTGCTTGCTGAATTATAGGCTTTGTATGCTTTGACAATTCTTTTATCTGTTACTGTGCAGCATAGGGGAAAATACAAAATATTGTGGCATTAGAAAAAAAAAAGGAGAAAAAAAAAAAAGGGAAAATGAAAAAAGGTGCACTGGTGCAACCGCTGTTAGCAGTCACGCCATTCCGATGCTGAGCTTCTGCATGATGACATATGTGTGCGCATTGGGTCACCTTGCATGCACGCACCAGTGGAATGACATGGGTTCCATTTGCTTTTATTTACTGATCCAAGATGGCTAACACCACTTGGATCAATATGAAAAGAAATTAATACGAAAGAGTAAAACACATAACAGTGAGCTGGAAAACACATGTACTCCAAAACTAGACTGGCCTACTGGGCATCGGGAATTTCCCCGGGAAGCTAGAGTAGTGGGGGGGCCAGTTTTATTACTGGGTGGCATTTTTGTTGCAGTGCAGCAGTTTTGAAAGCAGAGTTCCTTGTATATCCAGTAGTTTTCAGGCAACAATAAAAGTATCAAGATAACTCTGGTGATTAACGTACCTGCTGGAGAGAGATTGAAGTTTTGGCTAGTTTCAGTTTTGACTCATTTAAGGTAGCAAGAGAGTTAATATGCAAGCTGCAAAGGACAAGTACCATGCAGATCACAGAACAGTATTTTATGTGCATAGCTTAGTGGGTTACTGTTTTTGTCACAGAGACTACTGAGTTTGTACTTCTCCAGACCAAGCATTCTCAAAAAATGCCTACTACTATAGATGACATGCTTTCTAAACCTTGTAGTCCCCGTTGTCTTATGTAACATTTTCTATACACTGATTTACACACGTATTTTCATTGTCTCTGTATTTGTGTGTGATGTAATTGGTATGAGAGGCACTATAAAACAAATTAAATACATGTGAGAGATGAGAGCCACTGTTGGAGGATGATAGTGAGGGAATCACTGAAGAGCCCCAACAAAGGTTGTTGTATCCTGGTGCACTGTAAGGACATCATTTACTATGCTTTAAAAGCTTATACAATTGAATATATAATAAAAAACATGTTGTAGAATGCACCATTTTTGCCCAATTTTTCTTGTGGGGAAGCCTCCAAACCCTTCTTGTAGTGGTCAGGCTCACTCGCTGCACTCACTATACACCATAGGGGGGCTGGTCTGACAAAATTTGCCAAGGTGTGCTTAATTGAAAAGAAAAAAGTAGATGCATAAAAGTGAGCAGTGGAAAGATACAAGTCGACCAAACAAAAGGAGGGTTAAAAGGCTGAGCTCCAGCTAAGGGGCAAACACAAGAATAGGAAGGCAAGCCATCAAATAAGAAGGATGCAAGTGCTGAGTGACAATACGGCCAACCACTGGTAGAAAATGGGCAGACTGTAAGCTCACTAAGTTTTTGGTACGCCTACAAGATGTCTTTCACAACTAGACAACGTGGGGTGTCGGGTAGGCGAGGTCTTAGGAGGAGGCCAAAAATAAATTACCATCTAATTGGGCTCCTGAAGTGCAGGCAAAATAAAGAGTTGGTATTTCGGTTATTATAAAAAATATTTAAATAAAAATCACATTTGAACCAGCTTCGTCTATAAAAAAAACACAGGAACGATTTTTAGGCGGGTGTGAACAATGTGCAGAGACCTTCTTCAGTTGCTCACAGTGAAGGTAGGCAATGGGTAAAGTGGACTGGCGTATCACTTCATGCTGTGGTAGATGGGAGCAACATGTGAATGACAATGTAAAACACCAATGAATGAAGTCCCTAACAAAAAGCCCCTGACAAAAAGCCCTTCTATGCATTTATATATATCAAATGAAAAAAGAATAGTCAGGACAGTGGCCAAGCCTAAAAATGCCAAGGAGAGAAATCATTGAAATTTGAAAACGCTGTAGCCAATTTAAAAATTATTACAAACCTGCCAAAATTAGCAAAACATATGAAACAAACTTTCTGTGGTGCTGTTATAGGACTTTTTTGGACCTCAAGAATAGTTGGCAGTGCACCAATCAGGGGTTTGTTCCAGTGCGCGACCGAGATGGCACCTCTAGGTACCTGTGATGGTTTACCATAGATGAAGGATTGGGGCGGGGGTTGCAATTTCACTCATCTTTTGTCTTCTGTAGGCTGGCCTTGAAAGAAAAGTCCATGTGTAGAACACACACAAGGTATCAGGATTTCCCATGAGGCTGCTCTCAAACAGTGAAAGAGGACCCATGTTCCTATCCTGACTTAAAACTATCATTTAGAGTGTCCTCGGATAGCCCCTTTCTCCCATATCATTTAAGGTGTCCTCGGATAGCCCCTTTCTCCCGTAATCCTGAGCGTTTAAACCCTCTCATATTCAGGATCTGGGCACTTTGTTGGTAATCCAACCCTTTAATGATGGTGATGCCTGGTCAGGCTTCCCTTGCAGCCCCCGGAGGAAGGAACATGGTGGCTACTGGAAAGGCTGGAATTCGGTTTCTCAAAATCTAAGCAGTGAAAACTGAGATCACCCTCTTTGGCTGCAAAGGCAGGCAGCTTAATGAGAAACACTCAGAATTTCAAATAACATTTTTAAAAAGTTGGCAGTTATCTTGGATATGACCGTACAACCGCAAGCTGCTACTATTTTTAAGTACTATATTTTATTAACAGCAACGTTCTATAGGCCCTGCTACTGTAGACGGCTCTGCTGTTCGCATAGGTCCATCTAGTGTGGGTGCACCAATCAATTCGAGGCTCGATTATTGAACTCTTTAAACTGCAGGTTAGGGAAGAATAAGGCAAGTGAACTTCAAGTGGCCCAAAATGATGAGAAACCGTGGCGTCGGGGACAAATTTAGCAGGGCCTGCATATGCTGCCAAGTACACCACCTCCTCGAAGGATTCCAGAGGAATATATAAATATATATATATATATATATATATCTTTTTAGGTCAAAGTACAGTTTGAATCAGACAAAAAAACAAAAAAGGTCATAATTTTTGTTGGGTCTATATCCTCAGATTTTCCATGACTTACGCAATGGTCAAAAACTTGGCTCCGCTAGAAGTCTGAGCTCATTTGCAGACCCAAGGAACCGCCTTACCACCTAGGTTTGGATGGGGGCAGCACAAAGTAAAGCCAAACTTTGGCATCAGCGTGCCAGGCGTGTTTTTCAGCTGGTTTGCTATGGTAATCACTGAAAGAGCGACCCACTACTGAGACCTGCCAGGCACATGTGTGTCTGATCTGTGGGGGTGCGGGGGAGAGAGGAAGTGAGTCAGGGGCAGAGGGAATGATGAAACCTTTAGAGGGGAAAGGATAAATAGAGAGGGGGAGAAAGGGGAGGAATCGAGAGTGGCAAGAGCAGTGGAAGGGGAGGAAGATGAGAGGAGTGGAAGAAAAAGAAAGGGGTACACAGAAGAGAGGAAGTGAGGATAGAGAGGGGATTAATGAAAGGACAAAGGGCCAAAAACCACCAAGGGCTGGAAGGGGGGTGAATAGGAAGACATGAGATAGAAAGAAGATAACAATGGCGTGAGGAAGTTAGGATGAGAAAGAAATGAGGAGCCACTGAGAGGGGGAAAGGAAGAGAAAGGGTAAGAGGGTGAAATCAGAGAAAGAGAGAGGAAGAAAGTCAAAAAGAAAGAGTGATGGAGGGCTTAGGAGCAATGAAGAGAAACAGATTAGATGGATAGTGAGGACCAAAGACGGAGAAAGCAGAGTAGAGGGTAGATTATTACGAGTTGGAATGTAAAATAAAATGTATCATTAAAATCACTAACAGAAACCCTACATATGGGTACAGGACTCAAACAGAATGCTCTACATTAGTCATCAAGTATTATATTTGTCCTCTGACACAAAGGTGTACAGCAGCATTTGAAGACCCCATTCATTGATCCATTGATTAATTCCTTCATACGTCCTGCTTTCCAGTTTTACAAACTTATATGCTGAACGCAGATCAGAGTTGCGAGGTCAAAGGGGATGGCTCATTCCCCTGACTTCGGTAAAAAGACAGACCCTACTAAGGCCATCATTCTGATGGACGCAGGAATATCAGAAAAATAATTTCACACCTGGAATTACCAATACCGTAGGCTCCCGCGTGGAAAGGATAATTACTGTGGAATGTAATGTTTCCACTGCCACACTTATTTCCCTCTTACAGGGCTGTTTTCTGTGGACAGATTCCACTGGGCTACATCTGGTGAACATGGCTCAGATGTACTATACTTTTTTGCCCTTGAAAACACTTCAATTCAGAGTTTACAACTGCAGAAATGTTATTTTTTATTCAGTAAATACGTTTTAGGAATCAGTAAAGCTTTCTGGACTCTTAAAATGGGGTTTGATGGGATATTGATTCAGTAACTAGAAGGGGCATGTTTTGGACAACACTTCCAAATACAGATTCAGGACCAGATGGATCAATGTTCTGTGTCTGTAATTCCAGCCTCAAACCATTGAAAATGTACTGCCTCAAAAGTCGGGGTGGTAGCTTATCGGCAAAAAGGAAGGGGTCTAACACACACTTTCTTTTTTGTAAATTAGGTTAAAAGTTTTAGAGGAACCATGCCAACTCCCACTGAAACAAAAAAAACATTGTTAAAAACCTTTGTAGCGAGTCAAAAATTGTGACCTGTCTTATTAATGTTGATTAGGCAGGTTGAACAGTGACTCACTCTCTTTCCTTATTTATTTGTACCATAAAATGATTGGAAATATAAGTTCCGGTCGCAAAAAGTAGAGTTGCAAACGGAGACTGTTTTTTACGACCAGAAAGTTAGTACATCTGGCCTCATGTCCTTGCAAAAGCCAGAAGATGCAACAGGACCACACGCGGAACGCCTGCACACCTCACATTCTGGATTCAAACAGTAATTCTTGTTACAAACTGAACTGGAATCGCCGCGATTGTTAGAATGATGGCCTTGGTCGAAGCAACATCCATATTGTATCTAACACCTCCATTCTCTGTTTCCGACTGCTTTATGGAATTAAGGGCTCATCTCTCGCTTCACAATATTCTGGGAGCGGCCTTGCACCACCACCTTGGTGGCTCTCCTCTGGATTACACTACAGGCTAATCTGTTACTTGTTTCTCCCCATTAACTTTTCCTATAGGCAGGCGACACCTCGCACACAATCTTTACAGGAGTCGCATAGTGCTGATCCTGAACAGCTCTCTGGCACTGAATCCTACTTTGTCACAGGGACTGGAAGCCAAAACGTAAGACATGTCTCCAGAACAGCCATTAAAAAAGTTATATATGCAATTTAGCGTCAGCCTCTGGAGTTTTTAGGTATACAACTATAAAATCCAGCACCAAATTTACACTCTGGTGCTGTATTTTTTCATTGAGACTTTGGGTTTAGAACTTTTTTTTTTACTATTGTTTTTATTTATCTTCGTTATTCTTTTAAACGGTATTTTTGTCGTGATAGTCTGTGTGGCACTGCCATGGTCTTGGCATTGATTTTAAAGTGTTCTACTTCTTTTCGAAGTCAGGGCGCGCTTTGGAAAATCTGAAACCGAAAAAAGAACAGTTAAAAATAAACATGGCGCCTCCCCCGCCCCTCCCTTAAATAACACAGGGCGAGGTTTTCAGCTCCAACTATTTAAGACGTTGACAGAGTATGTTTGATTTTTTTAAGTATAGCATTCTCTCTCCTCACCACTAATTTTGGAGGACCAGGGACCGCGCCTAAAACTTCTCTGAAAAAAGACATTTTCAACAGCGCTATACATTTTGAGATTTGTAAACCCTGGAATCTCTATCCCATAATGCTCCACACTGCGAGGGAGTTACCCTGAAGGAGTTAGAACCACACTAGTTGAGTCTACCCAAAATGTAGCGTTAAATATTGGTACCCCTAAACGTTCTTGGAATACACATTTGTTGCACTGCCTATTTTTTTTACCACTGACCTCATCAGCGTGTCCTCTGCAACCTCCCTCCTTCCATAAATCTAGCATTAACTATTGGTTGACACAGATTCACTACGAGTAAAAGCAACTGTATTTGCTTATTTTACCACTGACATAATTCACGTGTCTGCTTCCAAGGCAACCGCACCCCATCACCACCTCCCTTCCATGTCTTTTAGCGCTGGCAGATCTTCATTTCCATTGGGCCAAATGCCCTCGTGCTATGCTTTCCTGTCCAGATTACTGCAAAAGGCTTCAGAAACTCTAATAACTCTTTCAAAATTACCAGTTCAAAGTCTCACACTCAGTTTATCACCCCAAAGGAAATGTCTGTTTCTGTAAACATTACAACCTCGCACAAACATCCTGCCAAAGTCCCCTGCCCATGCTATAGTTCTACATTTAGTTTTTTTTTGGGGGGGGGGGGGAGTTTTACATAGTGAGAACCGCTTTACATGAGCACCAGTTGCATTACAGATGGACGCATTCATTAGTTAGGCGCGGGGAGATTAGGTGATTTGCCCAGAATCATAGGATGCCGAGCGTCCCTGATGAGACTCGAACCGGTTCCTCAGCTTCAAGTCGACCACTTTAGCCCTTAGACCACATCCTCTCCCCAAATGAGACCCTTACATCTCTAGCAGATACCGTGCTACAGTGTCACACCCAAAGAAGCACCCTAGGTGAGATTGTGGTTCCTGACAACATTGGAGCCCCCACACAAATGTTGACAACGTCTTGTCACCAATCGTCTGTCCCCAAGATGTACTCTATTTGAGGAAAATGTGCGGCCACACGCAAATTCCTCATCCAAGCACCTTGTCTTGAATGTGAGCTTTATTACGGTATCTGTTACTGCAAACTTAGCCACCCCTCACATACATAGAATTCACCCTTCTAAGATGCGCACACACACACAAGCTCAACCACACAAATCCTCTGCTAACCACACAGCGGCTCACCACATAGAAAACCCACTGAGCGCATCCTGGCTACCAGAGTTTACTGCCCACTGCTTCCACAAACAATGTATATAATCCTCTCACAAATACACGGATAACGTAGTGCAATTTCACTTTTAGCCCCTCTCCACTTACTAGTCACTAAATCTGCTTGCCAAAACCTCGTACGGTCCTACTTCTGAAGTGTGAATTTCAAAGACCTCACTTTTCTGCAAATGTGTAAATTAACAGAAATACTTCATCCACATTATACAACCAGCATAAGGGTACCAGCCACACTGAACCTAATTCATGTGAAACTCTTAACACCTTTCACCAGCAATTTATTTACTTCCCATTTCCCCTCTAACTGATCTTACAGATGATCCCTTTACAAATTCACACACCCTCTCACAAATACTTAATCCACATCTCATGTCCCAAAGAACATGGTCTCTGCCATAATCTCACACTCCTGCTAAGTTTACTGCTTCTCCCACTTTCTACTTCTGACGTGTCAGTTATCAGGCTCACTGCAGTCTTAAGCCTTCTTTCCGTTCCCCTGTTGCTTCCTAGCTCTCTGCATTCTGTGAAGGCAGCGCACATATCGGAAGGTATTCATATGTACCCCTACACTCAGTGCTTAATTTGAGCCTGTGGATTCCGGTGCTCAGCACCAGCACTTAATCATCAACACCGGCGCTTTCCATGAGCGCCAATTAAGGATACATTCATTTATGGGGAGATTAAGTGATTTGCCAAGAATCACAAAATGTTGAGCCGATGCAGAGACTCGAACCTGGTTCCCCAGCTCTGAAGTCGGCAGCTCAGGCCATTAGCCACATCTTCTCCCCACGTTCAAGGTTAGTAGTTGGTTCTGTTTTAGGCGGTGCTAACAGGAGAAATGGGCTGGTGCAAGCTGCCTCCTGATGAGAGCCCCAGCACTTATTTTTTTTACAGATTATCCAATGCCTTCACTGCTAACCTACACTCTTGCAGAGGAGCGGAAAGAAATGTTTCCTTGTACACAGGCACCAGGACACGGTCATGAAGTATGCAGCGCAATACCAAATCCCATAGTCACATGAACCACAAGGCCGGTAAGACAGAGCTCTAACATTGTGCCAAGGGGTCAGCATCACAAGCTGCACTATCTGTCCAACATCACATGTCCTGTGCTATTGAGGCACAGATCTAACCCTGAGCCGTGATGGTGGCACCACTTACTACAGGGCCAGTGATGAAAAGCTCTGAAACTAAGCCAAGGGACCAGCACCACATGACACATGGGGAACAGCTTTAACACACATCGGGGCATAGGGCCATTATCACATGCCAGTAGGCTAGAGAGACAGAGCTTTAACAATAAGCCATTGGGCTACCACCACACGCGGCAATGCAGGTAGCAAACATCTCCAGCATCTCACGCCACAGGCCCAGCAAAGCACAGTTAACAATTAGACAGGGTACAGTCACAGAAACAGAGCCACCGGTATCTTCCAGCTTCAGCCACAGCCATCAGTATTTTCCACATTCCTCCCACATAATGCACACCTAAGGTTTTCAAGAAGTTACTGTACAATTATGGGGGACTGGTTCCGCTTCCCTGCGTTGCATAGGAGAAGAAAAAAATAGATACAGAAACAATTCCTACACGTACATCTTGATAAAAAAGTCTAACTATAGGTAATCATCATATAGTTGTGAGTACTGACCCGAGGCAGGCTCGCCTATAGGGAATTAAGGAGATTTCTCAACTAGGAGTAGGGCCCGGAGTGTGTGTGAAGGGCTCCGCTCTGGCCTATCACAAAAGTCACCAGATCTCCCTAAAGATGATCTGTGTTTGATAATCCTGTGGATGTGTACAGGGGAATAAACGGGAAATCTGCATTACACACACAATTCCAACAATTAGGCTCAAAATAGCCCCTGGCCCTCAAAACTCGTGAGGAGTTCCATGGCTGCCTATCAATGACCCGCAGCTGCCCATGACACATTAGGGGCTCCTGAGGTTGCCCCAATACTCCTGCTGTGGGTAAAAAGCGTGGGGGAGCGATGCGAGCAGAACTCTACCTCGCCACCACCATCATCTGTGGTTTCATGCTCTTGCTTTAAGACCACTAGAATCCATTAGCCCTCACTTAGCTGTAAACAGAGGTCCCCAGTATCTCATTATGCTCCTGCTGAGTAAATAATGCCACTTGTTGCACAGGGAGATATCCTATTACCGGAAAGAAAGCATCCCTACTCTCTCGTCGAGCCGGAACGCCGAGCCTCTTCTCGGAATGATGCCGCGTCCCGTGGTGGAGGTGACAGTTGGCATCATTTTGAAACTAATGTCTGCATTTTGGTCAAGCACAGTGTGTTCCTCCACGAGGTAGAAAAAAACAGTAGGTCCCCGGGGTCTCAGATTGCAAGGTCTGGTATGGGGTTGTAGCATTTATATAGCACTTACTACCCTTAGTGGGGTGCTGAAGTGCTTAAGCAAACGATAGAAGGCTATATCGTGTAGAGTGTGAGTTTGGGCGTTGCTTTTGTTTAGAGGTGTGCAAAATTTGCGTAATTTGCTTTTATGCAATTACACAAAAATGTTAAAAAATGATGCAGAATTACGAATTGTTACATGGAATGCAAAACAGTTAAACTTTGGATGTGAGGTCGCATTTCACACAAACAAATGTGCAAAAACACAAAAGCGCATTGAACAAAAGCTGCTCGCCATCTGTTGTTCATTTTATTCTGCCAGCAGCTTAATGTAAATTTCGTTCAGGCCTAGTTTTTGTTTTTTCACCCAGGCCTAGTTTTGTTTTTGTGCCTCTGTGGGAAGGCCATACTCTGGCTCCCAAAAATTGCCCACAAAGGCACCTCTACCTGCTTACATTTCTCATGCTTAGATTCTTACCCCAGTTAGCTCAATTAACCCTAACCTCTCACTTTCAGAAAAACGTAACTGACCAAGCCAATAGCAAATCAAAAAGAGGAAGCAAGGGAGAGAACACAATAGGGATACAGAAGGTACAGAGGTAGAGGAGAGTGCAAATAAGTGGGAATGAAGGCAAATGAAAGGCAAAGAAATAGCAAAAGGCAAATAAGAATTGACTAAGACAGAATGAGCAATAACATTTACAGGCAAATCAGGGGCGAGCCGGCTCCTCCGTCAGAGCGGAGGAGCGTCACCCCACTTAAAAATGCCCCCAGAGGTGTCCCGAGCCGAGCGTCAGGACGGAGGCGGGGCGCTGCTAAGTGACAGCAGCAAGGAGGAGGGCGGGCTGGTATTGCACTGTTTAAAGAGCGCATGTCTTTTTGGCCGGCTGTCTTGTGACGGCCAGCCACACATGCGTACTTTAAACATCTCTAACAGAGCAAGCCAAAGCCTCCAGAGAGCTGTGGAGCGCCGAGTGAGGCCGCTTCCACCAATCCTAGCACTGCTCTCATGCTGGTGAGAGCAGTGCAATTCCTGAACAATTAATGTACTGAATATTCGGGGTGATCCATGGCAGTGATTTAGTTCCCGTTTTTATTTCACATCTTTTACTGAATCTTTCACTCCATTAGAGTTTCAGCTGTTGCCAGGATGTTGTGTTTTTGTATTTGTATTTCGGGCAGTATGTTACTCTTGTATTGTGTTTGCTTAGAACGGAGTCACCTGGAGGTGTTAATAACAGACACGTTTGAGAGTCCTGGAGTAGAGGCTGAAAGCAGTGTGAGTTTCTCACAGTGCCTGTCACTGGGTCGAAAATGTGTTCAGAATACATGATCATCCAATCCTTGGCCTCTCTGCAGAGCACACAGAGACAACCATGACAAAGCCAGTGGTCCTGGTTGGTTTTAGGTGTATGTCAGCTGTTGTGCTATTATATCTGGATGCAATGACAGAGACCTCACAGAGACACCGCAATGCAGGTCCATGGTCCACTAAGGGAATCACAGAAATGTAGTTCACGTGTTTAAGTAATCGCTATAAATACATAGGACACGACCCTTTTAGAGACCCCCTACTTTTTTTCAGCCCACTCAAAGGCCTGGTAGGTCGTATGTCTGTAGATTATTGTTTAATGGTGAGGTGCTAAGGTGAGCGTAGGTAGTAAAGGGTTGTGTAAAATACCAAAAGTGCAGTGTGAGGCATTCTATCTGTAGATAAACTGAGTGGGATTCCTTGAATATTTTGGCCTCCTGTGGTCAGGAGTCAGGACTGGCCCCTTCTGACTATAGAACAGGGGACACCCATCTGGGCCTCTTTTGATGTGGCACGCCAGTAGGCTGCAGTCAGCCCTGGTGCCTTCCCTGGCACCGCATGCTATTCTGGGACTGACTGGTGGTTAACATTCTAAACATTGGAACAAAAACCCTCAGACTGTTAAGTAACTAAACACGTCACACGTGTAATAATGACCCGCTGCCAAGGCTGACTGTAGGCTTCTGAGAGTCAGATGAAACCTTCGCTGAGATGCACTGTCCCTCTGTGTGAGTGCCGGAGAGTCAATGCGCCTCCCGGAAGCACGGCAACACCCACCCAAAATGGGAAAAGCATAACATTTCATTTATTTTTTGTACTGCTACGACATGGCTGCTTTTCTCACACTAAGTTGTTTCACGGTCAGTACGTTAATACACGCGCGCGCACGTGGTCAGTCCTTTAAAGTATTTAGAACGGCATTCAGGGTCAGGGTATAAGCGAGTTAGCAGCCATTAAACAAAATATTGCATTGTCTTTGCTTTTTGCGCTTCCCTAGTAGTTTGTTTTCTCCTTACTTTCTTTAATCTTCCATTTACCGGTCAGACAATTCATCCCGCTGGCCGGGTGGAGGAGAAATCGTTCCTGCTAATCACGTCAGGCACGCGGCTGGAAGGAACCTGTCACTCGGCTGACTCACAGCCTTCAAACCGGAGACAAATTGCACCTATAAATCCCCGGGCTGCTGCTGCCTAAATCAATACGCACGCTAAGGGCCATTTTTTTTTTTTAAATAAAAAATTCGCGGCTGTCAGTCAGCGGGGAGGACGAACCCTCCATTTTCAATTTGCCTAATCGGGCACAGTTTATGCGAGTCCCAGAAAAAGGTGCTTCAAAGCTTGCAGTGCTGACAGGGCCGCAGGCAGGCGCTCTGGGGGAAACTGGCCGACAAGAAACTTTTCTCAGATTCGGGGCAGATCCACTGGGAACGGATAGAGCCTGAAAAATAATCACGTGTAGGAGGCATATCCGAGACTCTGAAGAGGTTTCCTCCTTTCACATCCGAGCGGGGCGAGCTGGTGAAGAGCCGATGTTTTCTGTCATCTCCTGCACACACGGGTCAAACTGAGCATGAGCTCAGCTCAGAGGACGAGGCTGGCTGCTTCCTTCTCCCAGCACAGCGGAGGTTTGAGACCACCATCAAGTTGGAAAAAAAACATCAAGAGTTCTCCGTGGTCCTTTTTGGCATCCGCATAATTCGTAAAATAAGTAAATAAATATTAACGACCAAAGATTTTTTTTTTTTGCTTTCATATTATATTTATTGATTACTCTTGCCAGGAGTAAGACGGCATGTCGCCTGGCACCCCTATCTCCCAGGTACTGGGAGCACTCTTTCGGTCTTGCTGTCCGGTGCCCAGGGTGTTTGAACGTTCACTGCCCGAGCCGGGATCAGGAGCGTGCTCCAGGACGAGATCTTATGGGTACCACTGAAGGCCATGAGCCATAAGGAGCGGAGGTGGTCAGAATTAGAAAGATCACGTGTGAAGTGGCGGCCTGGCTGTCAACACCCACTTCGCTCTCCCGAGCCCACATGCCTGCATGGAGGTGAACGCCTGCCCATCCACAAATTCACATCTCGAGAAGGGTCTCGGGGCTGCCCTCACCATACTCCTTGGTCCCCAAGGCAGGGCAGACTTGCCTGGAAGATGCCATTGGGTGGAATCAAGAGTTCATCTTAAGGTTCTGCTGAGTCTGGTCGCAGTGACAGGATGCCCTCCTGCAGGGCAGGTGGGAGACCACAAGTCCATCTGTAAAAGGAATAAGGGTGTGCAGGGCTACCTGACAGACCCATCTCCAAAGAATCAACCAATGGGTGGCAGGCTAGTATCCAAGTTCCTGTTTGGAGGCATGGAGGCTTAGCAAGGCAAGAAGTAACTATATTGTCTCAGTCGGTGTGGTACCAATATACGTAATCTTTTCTTATAGTTTAATGTCTGATAAACGAAATGTGTGCACAGCCTGCCTGAGCAGTTTTTACATGACTGCAAAGTGGCAAAAAGAAAATACACTGACTTCCTAGTTTTGCACCAGATGTCACTGACTGCATAAAAAGTCCGTATCCCATAAAAAGGAGTATTGTGTCCACCACCTGCTCAAATTAAGCATTGGGCTTTCTCAACATGACCTGATGCCTTGGTAAGGAGAAAGGCTGAGAAAGTGGGCTCTCTGCATCTCCTTCAAAGCCTAAGAATCTATCTGCTCTTCTTCCCTGGAGGACCATGAGCACGGCCTGGGGGACTTTAGCGTGGCTGGTTGCTTTGTCGAGACGCCCTGATGTCCAAAACATCCTGCGCGTTCGGTACTTGCGGGCGCTTTCAATTATAAAAGAGTCCCCAATGTTTTCGTATCACTAATGTATCTGGGGAAGCATCGCCTCGCTCAAGCGAAGCATAGCCGGGCTTCTGCTGCTGGCTCTGGGCGAGGTGGAGGGAGATAGGGAGGCTGGCAGCTAGGCACATGCGGAAGTTCAGACACAGAGGCACAGGGATTTCTAATCACTTGCATTCTACGGCAGCACTCGCACTGCAGCGTCCTTCAAAGTGCACTTTGCAACACAGAACGAATTGCAAAAGGCTGTGATGTAACTCCTTCTGACCATAATTGTGTCATGAGCACAGGCCTGGCGCCCTGTACTCGCATGAAGTGTGATGTTTAACGAGGATCTCCATGCATGGCTGCGACTATGAAAGTGCGGAGCTGTACACTACAGCTCTCGAGCTCTGTACTTTTCCATTTTTTTTATCAGAAGTTCCCCCGTTCGACTTTTCAACCTGCGTTCTTTACAGTCCAGTTGACCCCCAAGTGTCTGGACCCACCTCTAGGAGTTTGCTGGGTGTGGGAATGGGCATATTACTACCTAAGTTATCCTCAATAGAATAATCTCCCTTGTCTCCTAAACAGAAACAGCCTGGTTGGTGCTGTTGTGTAAAGAGGGGTACACCATTATTCTGTACCTGAATATAAACAACATTTCCCCCGGTTTCAAACCACTGTAGTCCCCCGTGACAAGCCCTTGTGACTACATCAGAATCGGTAGTATGCGGTTTATATGCAATGACTGAAGCCCCTGCTAGCAGAAGGATCCACCTGGTAGTGTAGAGTAGGCCACCCACTGGGCATGCCAATCTGTCCTCCCTGCCCCTCTGCCAGCACTGCTTTACCCTTAAAAGGAGATGTTTTTCAGGCCTACTCCCCTCCAGCTGGACACAAACTCAACCAGGTTCTCTTCCCAGGGCCTGCCTGCCAGCTCTCTTGACAACCTGAAGCTGCAGTAAGAACCAGAACACAAAACACCAATTGAAAAGTAACTAATTTCATCACAGCGATACTGACGTGCAGGTGCAACAGTAGTGACCATTCATCAATTACCCGAATTTGCCCTGCCCCCTCTTTTCGCAGCACACATCTCCATAAGTACTTACGACTGGACCTTGACTCTTATAGGTTTGCTATCATATGGTACATGCATTAGTAGAACACACTTGTATGGTTCCATGGGGCTTTCAGAATCTCATCACCCTTTACAGTTGTGGGATTGTCATTCACAGTGAGTGTGGTCTGTTGAAATTGTATTTGGTTGTAGTTAATTATACTGTACATTGAAATAAAAATACCAAATTACCAAACACACACGATAATTGGTTATGATTAAATTTGGTGCCAACCTTTGCATGACCTTCAAATGACCTTCCATGAGCAGGGCCTTGACTACTTTACCACAGATATACTGCAGGAGAAGAAGGAAATTATGTAGTTGTGCCCAACCACTGATGGACTAGTATCTAAAATACCAGCCTAATATACAGAACACGTAGTATCGCCTATGAAACGACTCTGTGCGCTCTACAAACCACACGATCAGGAGAAAACGTCTGACAATCACTTGCCTTGGCAGAACGTTCATTAAAAAGTGTTGCATTTTATAGAGTCAACATATGGCTAAGTGTTTGCATGTACTCGTGTGTACTTTGACTGCGTGGGTGGTTGGCTGGCTTTTCTATCCTCTAACTCTTCTTCCAAGCTTTATAGGAAAATATTTGGGCCTTGCAGCTTCTTTTACAGAAAGCCAGCCTCTCAGCCATGTTATCTACAGTTCAGCTTTGAGTGTGTTGAGCTATCAGCTCTCTCGCTTATTCAAACATTCTGCTCTGAAGCAGGCCTTCCAGCTACCCTATGACAGGCATATTTTTCTGTAGGCGAGCAGTAATCTTTTTTTTTTATCACCCACCAGTCTCCCTGCAAGAGGAAGAAGTCCAGCTGAGAAGGGGAAGATGCTGCAATGTGACATCTTATTATCCCCACTGTATTATCTGCAGCTTGAGAGAGAAACACGGATTTGCTGTTCTGGCAGTCTTCTGAAAAACCCACCTCCCTCTCAGCGCCCCCTTCTACAGTGATCCCCGTTGAGGACAGTTTCCATTATAAAATCCTAACTGATGTATCAGAACGCCAGCCAATCAGATCTCGTTTTCTGAAGGCCTAAGAGCTTACCTTGCCTCTTTGTACAGAGTTGAATTGCTTGAAAAATCTCCTGGATATGTCACTTTCATCTGTGCCATTCAGCTTAGAAGTGGCTAAAAGCCACTTTCTCAAAAACTATGCAAGTTCTGATGCAGCACATACAGAGACCTTTAGTGTAACAGGTTCTGATTTAAATGATTAACCAGCTAACAGACAGGAATGGCAGAAAGATGGGTCGGTGGGTTGGGTGCCTACTATTAGAACTAAAAGACAATTCGCTCTGGGTGTGTGTTATGCAAATTGTTAGTAATGTAGTTCTTAATAACCTAACTTCTTGCCTCTGAGGACATATTGATCACTAACAACACTGAACAAAAACTATTATTTTTAAAGATAACTGAGCCACATGAGTGGCAGCTTGCTTATCCTTTCTAAGAAATGGGCAGGAGAGCCATTGATGACATAGCCTTCTGGAGAAAGAGGTGGCTCAGAGTTTTGCACTTTGGTTTTCTGAAGATGCCTAGCCATACAAGTGAAGTGTTACACAATTGCAAAGTAGCTTATAGATGAACTCTAGGTGGGATAAACCTAATTGGTTCTTTATTAAAATGGAAGAAATGGAAGATTATTCATAATTGCCGAATGTCAGGCTTTTTTCCCTTTTCTATTGACTGTAAGGAGTATCTAGATGCTTCAAAGTAGGCTGGCTATCTATCTATCTAAAGGTCAAGCACAGACACCGACGTCTGTCTCAGCCTCATTCAAGCCTGGACACCCAGCATCTACTTTAAAAGGAATCACACCACGCCCAAATTCACCCTCATAGCCAGCAGCCTGAAACACGCCTAAAGGGAACTAGCTCTCTAAAATGAGGCTGGATGGATTCACACCATAATTTACTCCAAGTAAGAAATAAGTATTCATCACCATAGACTGCAAGGCCTCCTTAAAAATAAACAACACCAAAAATACATAAATGCCTCTCATCGATTTTCACTCCTGCAAAAACACAACCATATCTAATCAAAGCCAGCTTCAAACCCATTGTCGTGGCACTTTACCATCCGGATGGTGGCACTTCCATACTCACTGCCAACCGAGATACCTACCTAGCTCCAATAAAGACTATTCTGCATGTTGCCATCTGAATCATCAAAGACTAAAGAACTATGATCACTTCACCTCCACCATGAAGGTGTGTCATTAGCTACTCTTACAGGCCCTTAACTTCAAATCCTTCCGTAGTGCCTACAAAGCACTAAACACCAAGACACAACCCTCCAGGGCTTAATATCCCACCTTATCAAGAGAACAACACAATACAAGAAGACATGATATCGCAAGACTGGAAACGGAAAGAAAATAAATCACAGAAAGGAAACCTTCTCAACTTCTAGGGAACAAAATACTCAGCTTAGATCAGACTCACATCACCATTTCATAGAGAAGACAAAAATGTATCTATTCAAGGCACTTTTGGTAAAGCACATTGAACTCATCTGGGTGCTAGGATGAACTTGAAGGGAAAATGCTTTTTTCTGTGTACCATCCTAAATCACGTCTTCCTCTCTACTGAACCTTAATGATTCAAAACTTATTGACCTCTGAAGGTTGAAAGAGTGACTCAGCCCAATCTCTGACCATTACGTTACACACAGACCTCTGCAGTAGGCTCTTGAATCACTGAATTATCTTAAATTCTTGAACTATTAGTCAACCTGAACGTCTATCCCAGGAAAAACTCCCGTCTTGCTTCTTCCTTTAGAAAAAAGAACCTCTCTGCTCCATTTCGGTATTTGCTGACAGGTTTCTTAGTGGAAGCCGCACAGCTGCAGCTTCCCCTTCCATCGGCTATCCTACGGGACAATGCTACGCATTTATAGGGGCAACGCCATTTCGGTGCTTAGTTGCATCATGAGCCTGGCTCCTGCTGCAAACCAGATCCTGGACCACCTCAATTCCACCTTTACACATACGCACAGAAAACCACATCTGCATGATATTCATTTGTGGCCCAGGACAGCAAGAGCACTGAACAGAGGCCAAGGATCTTAGGAACTGATGGGCTGAGGGATTCCCTCAATCTTCATCAATCAATTATCAACACTTGATAAAAGAGCGCGGCTGCTTCGAACAGAAGCGTCCCGGCGCTCAAGCAGACAATGTAAGGCTTGCCGAGATATCGCGAGAGCTAAACAGTGTCAAATAACCTTGTAGGTTCCTTCTAGAGATCCCTGAAGAAGTGACATAGTCCTCCCTTCCTGGAGATGGAAACCTACTGAAAAACATATAATTATCTTTGCATTGGCTTCTTGCCCAAGAGCCTGGATCTAGAGTCTTAACTATGACCCTTAATGCAGCCCATGTATGTCATTCTTACACCAACAATTTAGGAAACCAAAAGAAAGTACCCTGAACTGGTCTTCTAATCAGTGACCAAGCTGCCCCTGTTAAAATGGACACTCACTTTGCTACGACGTCAATGCTCTCCGGAATGGCCCTATTAAGCTCACGTGAGGGCTGCATTACAGATATGGGGAGAGTCCAGGAAGATCATTCCCAGAAAAATCACTATTATCTTATCTTATAGATTACAGTGTTCCTTCTCATTACATTTCCAGTGAATGGCATAAGAAGTGTCCTCCGAAGGCACTAAATCTGTATGTGGTGGCTGGAAGTGAATGCTACCTCTGAGATGCCTTTCTGGTGGAGGTCTGATTCGCTAGATTTGAAAGTATAAAGTTGCCACAGCCGAGCATATGGGACTTTCTGTCATTTGAAAAGTGGCCCTGAGATGAATTATGCGTATGTGTGCACCCTACTAAAAAGGCGCCTCCATGGTCCTCACGAATCTACACTCAAATAAGTCTGATAGGACCGTTCATATCATGGGTGGGTTAGGGGGGGTCAATCTTTTCTTCTTAATCTAGATTTTTCTCCAGTTGTGGGTTTGGCAGGTATTGGGATACAGCATAGAGACAGTCAATGATTTTATCAGGATCAAATACGTTTGTAAAGTAGGAAAGCTGGGATCAGAAGTCAAATATCCACAGTCTATAGATTAGCGAGTGTCCCTACGTCTCCCTTGGTTCACCTAAAATGGCACTGATCTTTCCATAGCCTGACCAGCCTTTAGAAACATGGGTCTATTAGGACTTCTTCTTACTTACCAATAGGCCTGTCAGCCTGTAAGCCCCTCTGCATGCCTGGGGACTTTTAGGCTTCTAAATATTGCCAAGTTTAGAACAGTGTCAGCAGTGGCATAGCTAGGCCTTGCGCCGCCCGTGGTGGTCCCTGCGCTTGCTGCCCGCGGCGGCTGAATGTAAGAGCAGGGGAGGGGGGTTGCTGGACTTTCCCGCAAAGGCCGCCCGGGACGGCCGCAGGTAAGAGCAAGGGGGGGGCTACTGCCCCCAAAACTCCCCCTTCCCTTGCGCTACGCCACTGAGTGTCAAGCTGAACTGAAGCGCCCCTGGCTCCTGCATCGATAGTATGACTTCAGTTTCTGCTTTGTGCCATCTCACCCTCGCTCCAGCAAGGCTCTCACCTCCAACCCACTTTAGTGAGTTGATGCACCCGAGGGAGCCGCTTTGGCCTACGCAGAGAAGTAAATCAGACAAGCGCTGTGTGTGTAAGGCGGGGGCCACGGCGAGAGAACCAGGGGATGATGGAGAGGAATCAATGGGAGGATACGGGACGGCCGCAGGTAAGAGCAAGGGGGGGGCTACTGCCCCCAAAACTCCCCTTTCCCTTGCGCTACGCCACTGAGTGTCAAGCTGAACTGAAGCGCCCCTGGCTCCTGCATCGATGGTATGACTTCAGTTTCTGCTTTGTGCCATCTCACCCTCGCTCCAGCAAGGCTCTCACCTCCAACCCACTTTAGTGAGTTGATGCACCCGAGGGAGCCGCTTTGGCCTACGCAGAGAAGTAAATCAGACAAGCGCTGTGTGTGTAAGGCGGGGGCCACGGCGAGAGAACCAGGGGATGATGGAGAGGAATCAATGGGAGGATAGAAGAGGGATTAGCTGAAACATTGGAATTATAGTTACAATCTGTTTGTTTAATTAAAAAAGGCGAGGACTGCATGGATACGTCCCGCGAGGAATCAATAGCTGCACGCGTTCTGCTAGCACCCTAGTCACAGGCAGCGGCCAGAGGCTGATCTCTTCTGGCATATTTTCCTATTTAAATGCAGATTTTGACTTTTAATCAGGTGAAACTCTTTCAATAAAGCTCCAAGTGGGGCGTCAGAATTGTAATTATCGCTCCCGTCATGAAGAAGAAGGTCAAATGTCTCCCTCTCTCGAACCAGAGCCTCCCTCCCATGTCCTTCCCTTGCACCTTGTCCTTTCCAGCTAATGAAAGTACATCTAACTTTTACAAACACTGGGCAAAATAAAGGGGCTCCCTATGCCCAAAAAGTCTCCATTTTCACACCACATTGGGGTTTCAACAAGTCTCTGTTTACTGCCATCAGGACCCATCAACATTAGTTCACTCTTCTCAGCATCCATCAACAAGCAGGGACTGCTTTAGGTTCCACGAGTACCCTTTGGCAGTGATTAGCACTAGTGTATTCAACAAGGTGTGTCCTGTTGGGAGATTAAAAGAGCTAGTTTTCATCAATTTTTGACTTCTGCTGGACCCTGCGGTATCTCACAAATAGTTTCAGGCCATTCATGAAAGCCAATGGAGGATAATAGATGACGAGAGAAATAAGGCCAAATACGAAACAATTTAGACAAATTTCAGTGATAAACAAATGTTACTATGTGGAAAAGAGAAGTGACTTCGCAGTGCTCACTATTTCACACATGGTGACTATAGTGTAAAATAGCAGTAAAACTCAGAGACTGCTGACAAATATCCAGTCTGGCAAGGACCAGGAGAATCCTTAGAGCAGTTTCCCGAGGGGGAAATCTTGAGACAGAGGGATGCGTATTATAAGCAGTCACAACGTGCCAAAGTCGACGTCTCAATCCCTAGGATGAAAATTGCTTTAACAGAGTAGCTATCAGGGCGAACAGACTTATGTCATTTTTTTTGTGTAACGCCGTTACAGTTGGTGAATATGTGAGGAGGAAACAAATCACAAGAAATTGGTCTGAATAAGAAATTCTGTATTGGACCCAATTAGTCAATACGTAAGGCAGGGGGAAATTATGCTACCTATCAGACAGCATGAGCGAAACATTCGAAGTGCAACCGGCAGTGCCATCAGCCAAAGGCACCAACCAACTTCAATCAGCGAAGTTCAGCACAACCAGCTTTGATCCGCAGTCCTTAATAACCACCAAACAGTTAGGCTTCAGACTAGGCCTAGGCAGAGTTTGCAGAGTTCCGTGTGACCGAAAAACTCTGCCACAATACATGGAGTTCCGCAAGCTGCAGAGTTCATTAGGTCGTGCCCTTTGGGCTGATTTTTGGCACCGGGTGTTTGTCCTGTGCTGAAAAATCAGCCAGAATGGCACCATGCGCAGCACAAGAGGGCGCTGCTTTTTTCTGCCACTCGAGTAGATGTTCTACTGGAGCGGCAGCTGTCTCAAAGCGTACGGAAGGTTTCACAATGCGAGAGGTCGCGACCATCTGCAACTGCTGGGGTTGAGAAATAGCGCTAGGAGGTGGTCTAGCGTTGGATTTTCGTCACTCGCTAACTTAACATGGGTGAGTGAGGAAAAAACTTTGCTCCGCAGAGCAGAGATTTTTGGAACTCTGCGTGTTCCACAGAGTGCAGAAAATTCCACGAATGGAGCGGAGTTCACCGCCCAGGCCTACTTAAGACCCATCTGCACTTTGATCAGTAACAAAGGATACCAATCACTTTTGTTCTGCACCCACCAGTACCAATCGGATTTAATCAGCACCTGTTGGCACCAATCTGTTTGCATCACATTCTCTTGATGACTGATAGAATCATTGTTTAGGTTGGCCTTGCAGACATCCACTAAGGATGTGGAAACTCCAAATGGGAAACTAAGAGGCATCATTTCGAATTCCAATGAATTTACTGGAATCCTGAACATCTGCTGAGCTGCTCTGCAGATCTCGAATTAGCACTGAATGTAGCCATAATATAAGCGTGGATGCTGGACAAATGGCAAAACGGCGCACGGATTGTCACTCACTAATGGTTCACTATGATTGTGCTTGCAAATATGCACCTGATAACAACCGTGTTATATCGTAGGTAAGTAGTTCCAGTAGTCTTGGTTAGGTTACAGATGATAAGTTTATTGATCTTAGATGTTCAGATAGGTTTTCCAGTATAGATGTAATAAAGCCCCACCAGGAGCAGCTTCTCTGCCGCTCAGCCCAGGATCCAACTGACAGTCCCACTCACAGCATACCCAACATTCCAATGACATCACATTCACACTAACATTCTACTCTCACTGGCTGAACAGCAGAGGCAGAGAAACAGGGAAGATGTAAGGTAGAAACCTAGATATAACACACCTTCCCTCTTTATAAAATGAACAAAGAGAAAGCAAATATAAATAGTAACATTGCAGTAACATCACAGTAATACTGAAGAAACTTGCCAGAAGAAGTATAGCAAATTGCACATAAGTTATGAAAAACATGCTAAAATAAGCAAGTAGAAAGGTGATGTAAAAGGAAGCAATAAGGAAAAGAAATTGCAAAATGTAAACGGTAATGCAATGAGTAAACACGAAGATAGAGTAAAGGAAATTGAAAACTAGAAAAGACACACATCTCCTTCCTTAGCAGAGCAAAAAATTGAAGCAAGAAGTTTCAAAAGGAAGGAAATAGTAAAAGAACGTACATACATGAACAAGAAAGAGGTATACCACGAAAAATTAACAAAGAAATAGTGCACCAATGTAACCACCACAACCACACCAACTGGCCAGACTGGCGAGGAGGATGGAAACACTGAACACAGCAGGAAGAAGGAAAACGACAAGAACAAATGTAAGCAAAAGGTGACCAGCACCCAAAACAGAAAGCAAGCAAAGGTGAATTCCAAAAGCAGGAAGAGAAAAACACCCAAACAGAAAGCAATCATAAGTAAATAACGGGTGACTTACACCCTACCAGAAATCAAGCAGAGGTGAAAACACAAAATAGTGAATCCCCAAGCAGTAAATGCAAGGAAAATGCGATCTGGGTGAGCTGCACCACACGTAAATCAAAAGTACAGTCACACCTCAAGTTAGACCATGCATGAAAGTGCAAGGAAAATGCGATCTGGGAGAGCTGCACAACATATAAAGCAAAAGTACAGTCACACCTCAAGTTAGACCATGCATGAAAGTGCAAAGAAAATGCGATCAGGGAGAGCTGCACAACATAAAAATTAAAAGTACAGTCACACCTCAAGTTAGACCACATATGAAAACCTGCGCACAATAAAACAAAATCATGTAAAGAATCAGAGGAAAAGAAAAATGCTCCAGGGAAAGTGCGATCTGGGTGAACTGAACTACACAGCAAATAAAATTCAGTCACACCTCAAGTTAGACCACTTATGAAAACTTGCGCACAATATAACAAATGCACCGTAAGTAAAAATCATGTAAAGAATCAAAGGAACAAGAAAAATGCTCCATAACAAAGTACAGACTGCAAAACGTAAGAACCTGCATGCCATGCAACAAATACATTACTAACACAGTAGCATGTATAAAGTAATATGATCAAAGGTACATCCAAGAATAAATCAAAACAGGTAAATAAGTAAACTTTAGCATGGTAACATAGCAAAAAATCAATGTAGGTATACGTAGAAACATAAAAATGCATAATAATAGAGCACCGTAGTAATGGGAGCCAAAGATGAGAAAATGAACATGGAATAGGCAATATGGCAGTACATTAAAGAAATGTAGCACAGTATTAGTTACAGAAATAAAAATGATAAAGTTGGTATAAGTCTCAAAACAATGAACTAAAACAAATAAAGTAGTCACCGTGGTCCGTAAGAAAACATGCTGGGCTTACAGAAGATGTAGCGATAAGAAAACAGTACCTTGGTTGAAGATTACCCTATAGAGGACGCTGGCAGTAAGCGCTGTAAGGTAAAAATGAAGAAGAGTGACTTCACTCCTTGAGATATGTCACATCTAAATAAATACAATTGCTCCGGCAAGTAGAATGTAAGGCAAAGTGACAGCTCCAAATAAATGATGGATCCCTTGAAAATTCAGTTTCTCAGACGAGAAGTACGGAGGCAGTGTAACTGAAGCGCACTGCGGAGGTGCACAAGACAGCAAGGCCAGGAGAGGGAAACTGTCAGCAAAGCCCAGGTGCTGCATGACATCAACGCTTGAAATACTTTATTGGCACGCAAGAAAAGAAAAACGTGGTTGGCAAGATGCTGAAGTACGTTGAATCCTGCGAGACACTTCATATGCTGAGAACAGCTTGATGAGTCCAACCGCAAGATGGCGGCACGTTCGGTGACGCAGTGCTGGGTGGTTGTAGGCAAGTGCGTGCACCCAAAATTGCTGCACGGTAACGCTGAGACGGAGAAGGATTCGAAAGCGTCACTGAAGATCAGAGGATCCACGAGAAGGTAAGAGCGCGTGCTGAGCATGGCGCGCGTTGTTTTTCAAACCACGACAGGACGGTTGAACTGCCAAATGTAGAGGGGAAACCGAGGCCCATAATTAAATCAATTATGATTTACCTCAAAATGTTCACAATACTTGCCACCAAACAGGATCCATGTAAAGTGTCAGCGAGTAAGCAAAGCTCAGTCTCTGGGGTGTCCAAAGTTGATTCTTGGCATAGTTGATGCTAGTCACTGGTTCCACGAAAGCATCCCAAAATACACAACGGGTTTGGGAAGTGCTCCTCCTACACCTCTGATGTAGAGCCAGGGTACATCGGCAGTTTGTATGGATGGCGCTTGCTCAAATTGCTTGCTGGGTGCAACGTTAGTGTTTCCCATGTAGAAAGAGTAGGTACACAGGATGAGGTACAGGCAGTATTTGGCAGACAAAGGCAGCAGGAATCAGGCAGGAAGAAGATGTAGCAGGAAACATGCGTCCTGTAAAATGGGTTCTTAGATATAGTGCCAATCTTTGAAGATGCCGGATCCACACAATGGTAGAAATTTTAAAGTAGCAGGAATCAGGTTGGAAAGACATGTAGCAGGAAACATGCCCAGAAAGAAGCAGGCAGTAGAAATCAGGCAGGAAGAAGCAGGTAGCAGGAAATTTACGCCTTGTCTATGGGCTGTCCGGTGAATATGGACACTGGTGGGGCGGGAGGGCGTAAGATCCTTAGGTAAGTTCTTTTTTAAGTAAAATCTTGTATAAAAGTACCTTTTCAAGCTTGAAGTAAGTCCTCACGCATGGTTTTGAATCCAACTCGTCGCCAATTTATGTTATATCGTAGGTAAGTAGTTCCAGTAGTCTTGGTTAGGTTACAGATGATAAGTTTATTGATCTTAGATGTTCAGATAGGTTTTCCAGTATAGATGTAATAAAGCCCCACCAGGAGCAGCTTCTCTGCCGCTCAGCCCAGGATCCAACTGACAGTCCCACTCACAGCATACCCAACATTCCAATGACATCACATTCACACTAACATTCTACTCTCACTGGCTGAACAGCAGAGGCAGAGAAACAGGGAAGATGTAAGGTAGAAACCTAGATATAACAAACCGGTTCAAAATTCTGTGGGTGACACTTTTGAGGACGACAGAAGAAGCATCGTTAAGGGTTTAGGAAAGGGCCTCCAGGCTCAGAATGACATATAGGGCAATTAGGCAGTGCCCGAGGGGCTGGTCTGACAGTTCACAGTGTGGGTGCCTTTTTGGCAGTTTGTGGGCCTGTTTTATGGTTTGCTGGGTCTGTTTCTTCTGTTGTTTTCCAGGATATTAAAACTAACATTGCCTGCAGCAAGTACACATCCATGTATTCGTCCATAGCTTACAAAACACTCATACAGTGCCTCTTTACAAGTGCAAAACTGCTCAAATTTGCAAACATCGTCCATTTTTTTTTAGCTTTCCAATTCACTAATGAAGGCCACTTTTATGTTGGTGTGAGAAGTTGGCCTGGTATATGCTGTTCACTAATTAAAGTGGACACCTTGCACCAGGGCAAATCGACTCTTATGGTAGATAGGTTTAAGACAACCTTTTAAAGAAAGCTATCCTAGTGGTAGCTGTGGAGAGCAGCCTTCAGGCTAAGTCTCGGAGGAATGTAAAGCAGCTTGTTTTACCATATAATCTCTTGAATCACCAAATGAAAAGACACCACACAGGTATATATATCAAATATATATGTATTTATTTCTAAATAACTCTCTACTAATCTCTTTATGAGATTAGAAGACCAACATATGCACAAATCAACGTTTCACAATAAGTTAAGCACAAAATATGGCTGGGGCCCTAGGGGCGTACCAGACCATATACTAAGTAAGAGACTTAGGGACAACGACTTGCAGGGAGACAAGGCCTAGGGCCTTCAGAAGTGCAGGGGCCTCACGAAACCACCCAAGGCAGGTAAGTAAAGGACCCACGGGAGACGCGTGCAGTGTGGATACACAGGCGCGGATCGCCGTTAACTTCAATGGGGCAAGTCGCGGTTGGAAATAAAGAGTTTTAGGATACTTCGGGAGAACCTACAAGCAAGTCACTTACAGGGTAAGTAGTTCTAGGGCCCACACCCACAGGAGCACCGTAGTGCTGGAGTTACCTCACCCAGCGAAGCCGGGTGCATAGGTGTCCTTTGGTGTCGGGTCGCGGCGTCGTTTTCAATGGCGAACAAAGAAGACTTGCTGCTTGCGGGAGCTGAAGAAGTGTCCGGTGGAATCCAAGCCTGGATTCTGAAGAAGGATGACCTGAAAGCAGAGGGGACAGTGTTCAAAGTCACTTGGCAGTGACCCGGGGCAAGGAAGATGGATGCCCACCGTCGTCGGTTGATTCAGGTCGGTTGCGGGTGCCTTGACTCTTCAGCCACGTGGTCCAGGAGGCGTCGACGACGACCAGGAGCTGGATTCGGTGGGTCCCTCGACGTCTGCAGCTGACTGCGGTGTCGGCAACTCGATTGGAGCCAACAAGCCTTGGCAGCAGCAAGTCTCGGGGAGATGAAGAAAAGTCGATGGCGCAGACCAGCAAGGTCTGAGGGACTCACCCAGCGAGGGTAAGTCAGGGCAGGCCTGGAGCAACCAGGGAGCCCTTTGGTTTCTTTAAGAAGTCTTCTGGGGACCCACAAGCCGGCGGGCAAGGGATCGCGAAGACACCTCGGGCGGAATCACTCAACAGGGGCCCACGGTCACTCGGGACGGTGTAGGCCTCTGATCTTCGGAGGGATTCCTGCTGGAGGTCGGGACCACACGTGGTCCAAAGCACAAGTTCGTAGAACGTTGTGAAGGGGTTGCACTCGACAATAGTACACGGTACCCAGGGGTCGCGGTTCCTCATTACTCGTGGGGTCCACTTGCCTCAGCTTCGCTGGGGACTCACGATGGCCTGGGAGAGGTCAGGAAATCCACTTCTTGGGCTGCAGGGACTTCGGACTCCGGCGGGAGCGGCGTAGTTTGCGACCGTCGTTGTCGTTTTTGGTGCCTGCCAAGCAGGGGAGTCACTCCTTGACTCCAAGGGAGATTCTTCTGTCTTCCAAAGGTAGTGGAACGTCGAAGGGCCAGGATTCTTCTGTAGAGCGTCGTCCAGGGGTTATCTGCTTTGCAATGGCAAGGTTCCCCCTCTTATACTAAAAAGAGGGGATGGACTAGCTCTATGACCCCACCTATGGGAGGGTCAAGGGAGGGTGGCTACACCCACTTCCCTTTGTCCAGTTTCGCGCCAGAGCAGGGGCAGGTAGCCCCTGAGCTGGTTTGAACTGGCATATGCACAGAGGAGCCTTCTGCTCCCCCAGTGCAGGACTTCAAAGCACTCTAAGAGTGCACCCACCCAGCCCCAATACACTAAACCCTGTCTGGAAGGTGGTTACACCTCCTTGTGACAGGATGCCTATTGTTGGGCTTCCTCCACTGCGAGTTTCGGTCATCAGCAGGAGGGCAGCCCAGTGTCTGTGACTGGTGGCATCCATTTTGTGATGCCAGGGCTCTTTAGGATTCTACCGCGTTTCCACAGCAGGTACATGTCTTATCCCTCTAGAAGGGTGGAATGCTACCCCGCCGCCAAGATTGGCGGGGGGTAGTATTCCAAGATGTTTGACACCAAACACGACATGTTTTGATGCAGCCATTCCAAAGTTAGCATTTACCGCGAGGATATAATGCACTTAATAGTATATGGTTTAACCGCATCCACAAACAGCACCAGAGAATAGACTCTGAGAGCTGCAGAGGGGCCCTGCTCAGGCAGAGGCACCCCCTCACATAGAAGCCAAGCACCCTGCCCTCAGGATTGATAGGGCCTGCCTTAGGGGTGACTGATAGGTTTATATGTGTGTGCAGGAGAGATATAGGAAACCTATATCTCAGTGAGGGGTGCTAGCACCACCTCACCCAGGCTGCAGTAGCAGGCCTGTGGTGTCAGATTTAGACTGCTTCCCAGGGGTGGCATAACACATGCTGCAGCCCCTGGTAGGCCTGTGAAGTACCTATGCCCTTGGCACCTAAGGTACCATATACTAGGGACTCATAAGGCACCACAGTATCCAATCACTAGTGCACCTAGAGTGCACTCCATGTCGTTTAGAGAGAGCAGATAGACTGGGGCCCTGAATAGCAGGGTCCCAGTCCAACTAAGTCATAAACCAGCAAAACACCAGGAAAAAAGTGGGGGCAACCATATAGTCAGATTCCACCTTCCTACAGTTGGTACCTGGCCTTTTTTTCTGTCCGTCTGACCCCAGCACCTGGCACGCCTTCAACCTTTAAATACACTGGCAGTGCCCTGGTGGTTTTGCTGCCTTTGATTAAATGTCGCCCTTTGTCCCAACTAAAACGCAAATGTAAAAATCACTTGTCGTGGCCGAGCAAAAAAAGCTAGTACATGCTAATCTATAAAACACTAAAAAATATGTCTTTATATTGAGTATCATACATACATTAGGCCACTATCAGTGATGCTGAAATGTTCCCATATGGTATCAGGGTGTAATAAAGTATTGTATTAAATCTGACCCTTTTATTGTATTCCTAATTGGAGCGATAAACCAACTGCAGACCATGGACAACTCCTTTCTACCGTGAGTAGTTAATACACCGTCTACTTGTAAGCCAGCTTCTTGCAAAAGTTAAATAAAAGGTAGAAATTAAACTGAACACACTGATTTCAGGTTGGCAGCTGGTGCATTCTTAGTGGGGCCACCTACCTCAAACACGAGGCTGAGCGCCTTATTGCACCGTCACCTGAGCACGTATGTGGAGCTCTCCGGAGCGACTTTACGGCGACAACTACAAAAAGGCAATAAACTAAAATAAATAAGCTCTGTTTACGCCACACAGGACCAGGAAGTGATAAAGCTCTGGTCAGATTTACTGTGGCGCTTCGTCACGGAGTCATCGCTCACCGCACTGCTTTCGCTCTCGCCGACGCGATACCATACATTTGCATACATTAATGTTGCGGTTATTTACTAAACCTGAGAAAATTGGGCCTGGGGGGCAGGGAAGCGTCCTCGTGCGGGGAAGATGATATGTCACGCCTCGCTAGCTGGAGACGGGCGCCCCCTGTCCTGGCGCACGCGCAGGAGATACGATTTGATTAAGGAGGCCCCTATTAATTTCTGGCAAGTGCACTCCAGAAAACAGAGCGCCTCGCTTTTAATTAATAGCTGGAAGGGAAGCGCAGCCCGCATCACCGCACTGGGCGCAGGGAAGGGCCCAAGTTACAGAGATGAATGAACACGTCTAATTATCCGTCCTTTTGTTATTAAATGAACGAAGTCTAACCGAGGAAGTAATGAGTTGTATTTGCTAGTTAATTTTTAATGTCCATTATTATAAAAAACGGGAAAGGTGGGAGAAGAAGGAAATCACAGAGCAAACTTTCAGTTGTGAATCACTTAGTACTGACATATGCCCTGTTATTCTGTGCCGGCTGTCAAGAAAACTGAAACTTTCTTGGCAATAGGACCCGGACCCCCCAGGATGATCCCCCGCCCTGCCCCCAAGTGGTCCAGCCCACAATCAATACTACTACTTCAAGAGAGTGGGTATAAATCGGCCATGTTTAATTTCCAAACAATCATAAACATGACAAAAACGTTTACATCTTATACATTTATGGTCTTAATATTTCACTTTTAATATCGACATTTATCCTCAAATATCATCAGCACCAGTTATGGAAATTTACTTTGCTCCAGCACCAAGGGGCCCTCTGGCTCGCATCCCCTGAACTGAGAACCACGCAAGGCGCAACCCACCTGTGTCCTTGAGCGGTGGGCCCCAGCCCTCTGGTCCTTGTCCGCCATTTTCGGGGCCCACCCCTCTACCACCAGGCTGCCAAGGAGGCTCGTAGGGAATACCCAGGGGCCGCTGCCCCATGCCCTAGTTCGTGACCTGGCGCCCTTGCCTCCCCAGCCGGTGACCCCATTCTCCCTGCGGAGAGCTTACCGTTTCTCCCCTCAGTGCTGGCCTAGGGAGTACGTAAGGAGGACTCCCGTTAACCCTGCAAGTCAATGTTCTGTGGTCTCTTTTCCGCCACCACTCTCTCCTCCGAACCTCCCCTCAAATCACTACTCATAGGGACGGGTGGGTGGGAGATTCCGAGATGATGGCAGTCCCGTGGTCCGGCGCAGGAAAAAGAGAGGCAGAGCTTGGTGGCCCTGAAGCCTAAATAAGCCTATTGCCTCCACCCCTTTCCACGCCGGAAACACGTCACTGGGGACCCGGAAGTACTTCCTAGTGCCGGGCGCCAATCGGGCTAACCCGGCCGATGTGTGGGGGCGTGGCGAGGATCCGGGAGGCCGGGCCCTAATGGCGCGCTCTTCAAATCTCGTGCTTTTCCATAGGACCCGGACCCCCCAGGATGATCCCCCGCCCTGCCCCCAAGTGGTCCAGCCCACAATCAATACTACTACTTCAAGAGAGTGGGTATAAATCGGCCATGTTTAATTTCCAAACAATCATAAACATGACAAAAACGTTTACATCTTATACATTTATGGTCTTAATATTTCACTTTTAATATCAACATTTATCCTCAAATATCATCAGCACCAGTTATCGAAATTTACTTTGCTCCAGCACCAAGGGGCCCTCTGGCTCGCATCCCCTGAACTGAGAACCACGCAAGGCGCAACCCACCTGCGTCCTTGAGCGGTGGGCCCCAGCCCTCTGGTCCTTGTCCGCCATTTTCGGGGCCCCCCTCTACCACCAGGCTGCCAAGGAGGCTCGTAGGGAATACCCAGGGGCCGCTGCCCCATGCCCTAGTTCGTGACCTGGCGCCCTTGCCTCCCCAGCCGGTGACCCCATTCTCCCTGCGGAGAGCTTACCGTCTCTCCCCTCAGTGCTGGCCTAGGGAGTACGTAAGGAGGACTCCCGTTAACCCTGCAAGTCAATGTTCTGTGGTCTCTTTTCCGCCACTAGGGTGACCAGGGCCCACAGGTCCTTCACCCTCCCCACCACAAAACAAGTTCTGCACAAAAGACCATATTCCTTTGATCCATATGTCCGTTCCAATGTCTGACAAGTGTACACCATCCTGGTGAAACATTATATCTCCTGTGATCATCCGGTGCGGTATATGACACAAGCGGCCCGGTCCTGAGCACAGCTTGGCCAATTCCCCATTGAGTCGCCTTACTGACACATTTAAGGCTCGTGATCTTACTCCAGCGCCCCATGTCCGGCGTGGTATCATACATGACCAGGCTATCCGTGCCCGGGGAAGGCCCGCCCCAGCCATGCACACTCCGTCAATATGGCTTCCCTGACCGCCAGGCGTCCTCGATCAACCATGTCGTTGCCGCCCAAATGTAAAATAATTAAATCCGGGGACTGCTGTCCCTCGTGTGCTCTTGTCTCCTCAACCAGCTGCCGCAGCTGCCGGATCCGCAAGCCCCCGACGCCTCGCCATAGGAACGACATCCCTTTCAGACCCGGTGGTTTCGACACTCGCTGCTGTTGTAACCGGACCGTGGCGCGCCGTACGAACGAGTGCCTCAACACCCATACCACCTTCGCGGGCATACTAATTGTCGGGAAAGAAATGGAAAAGTCAGAATGGGCCTGTCAACAAATCGGTGTATCCACTTACAGTAATTCAGGCCGCACGTATCGCTTAAAACACTCTGATGACCAGCGCCCAACCTTTTTTACTGCCTCTGCTGGCAGGTCGGCGCCCGCCGCTAAAGTCGCCGCACCAATTCTAAACGAGTGTGACGAATAGCCCGCCGGAATCACCCCCAGACTTGCCAATGTCTGCCTAAAAACTGCCTAGAACTGATATTGGGACAGGCAATCCCCTTGTTCATGTATGAACAGAGCCTGCCCCTTCCCTACGGGGCGGATCGCTAAGTATGCTTCCATCAAAGCTACCGGGCAGATTATTGTCCCAGGAGCAGGACTAAGGCGAATCGTGGACCCCTTCCCTAATGGGTCGGTTTTTGACTTCCGAAGGGTCACTACCAAACTACCCTGGACTAATTTGGAGTCGCGTAGCTGCAGCCCCCCTAACTGATCGGACTTGGAGGTCCCTACCAATTCCCCTAACCGAAAGGCCCCGTAAAAAGCCAGGGAGAAAGCGTCCCCAAATAGGGTGCTCTCATATGATGAGCGGCATACCGCGTGCAGAGACCCAATCATGTCGCCCAGCATCTTCACGTCTAGGGGCCTTCTGCTGTCCCTTTTGACCCCCTCCAACCGGGCCCATCCTGTCAGAGCTTTCTTGACTACAAATGCTGCACTTGGGTCGCGCTCACCTGCTAACTTGGCAAAGAATCCTACAGCGGTCACGTGCGCCCTAGCATACGAGACTGGCCTGCCCTGATCCTTCAATGTTTGTAAGAAACCGCATATCGCCCCAGCCGAAAATAGGCCCATTATCCCTGCGCGCTGGACAAACATCCTGTATGACTTGAAATGCTGTTGGTAAGTTCTCCTAGTGCGTTTACTCAGTGAGGCACCTACCAGCCCCGCTAAAGCGGGGCTCCAATCCTCCACAGTGATGTCGGGAACACTGTCATCTGATCCTCTGCCAGTGGGTGATACCTCCGGAATTCCTGCAACTTGGAGCGAGACAAAGCGTCAGCAGCCTGATTCTCTACACCTGGAATATGTGCCGCTTTTATCAGCAGGTTCAGCCTCAAGCATGCCAGCACTAAATGTTTCAATAACCTCAGTATATGTTTACACGTAGCCCCTTGCCTATTGATTGCCTCCACTACTCCCATGTTGTCTGACCAGAATACCACAGATTTGTTCTCAAAGAACTTGGCCCACACAGTTACTGCCACCACGATTGGGAACAACTCCAAAAAGGCTATGTTCCTAGTCAAACCGCTCTCATGCCATGCAGCCGGCCAATCGCCCCTGCACCAGCGTGATCCTAAAATTGCTCCAAAACCTACGCTACCTGCTGAGTCCGTGAGCAAGCCTAAGTCCGCACTGGACACTGGCGGAGCAGGCCATACCACCTTACCATTGAATTCGCTAAGAAACTGCGCCATACTCTCAGGTCTTCCCTCACCTCTGACTGCAAGCGCACATGATGGTGTTTTTGAGTCAACCCCACCATTGCCCGTGCTATTGACCTTGAGAAGGGACGCCCCATCGGGATGATCCGAAGGGCGAAGTTCAACTGACCCACTAACACCTGGAGTTGGTGTAAGGTTACTTTAGCTCCTGCCAGTGCTGAATCAATTGCTTGGGAGAAGGCCCTCACTTTGTCCATTGGTAACCTGCATTCCCCCGCTACTGTGTCTATCTCAATTCCCAAGAAAGACATGCATGTTGCAGGACCTACCGTCTTCCCAGGCGCCAATGGCACTCGGAATTCTTCAAACATGGCGACTAGCTGCCCCAACGCCTGAGCACATTCCCCTGATGTTGCAGGGCCCATGACCATAAAATCGTCCAAATAATGTACAATGTCCCTACGCCCTGTCCTGAAGGTAAGCAGCCACTGAAGCATAGAGCTAAACGTCTCAAAGTATCTGCATGACACCGCGCAGCCCATTGGCATACACATGTCATAGTAGAACTGGTGATTGAGCTGAAAGCCTAGCAAGTGATAATCGTCAGGGTGAACCGGCAAGAGCCGGAAAGCGGACTCAATGTCCGTTTTTGCCATGAAGGCGTTCTGCCCCAAGTCGCGCAGCCTCTGGAGTGCCATATCAAAGGAAGAGTAAGTCACCGAGCACAAGGATGGATCTATGGCATCATTCACTGAGGCTCCCTTTGGTGCTGATAAGTTATGAATCATCCTATACTGGCCTGGCTCCTTCTTAGGAACCACTCCCAATGGTGAACAAACATAGCCCGGCAACGGGGGAGCAGAGAAAGGGCCCGCCACCCGTCCCAATGCCCGTTCCTTCTCAACCTTTTGTGCCACTACTGTGGGTTGCATGCGCGCTGACAACAGATTATTGCAATGATCCACCGGAGGTACCCCCTGTGCTGGAATGCGAAAGCCCGTGGAAAACCCCTGATACAAGGTCTTGGCTGCCAACCCATCCGGGTACTGATTCAGCCAAAAAATCAGCCTCCTTACGTCCACTGGCGTGGGTAGATTATTGTTGCGCTGGCATGTGCTCCCTACCTCTCTCTTTTGATTTTTTAATACACTTAAACTCGGGTGAGAGGGGTGACCGCAGAATGCGCAGGCGTGCTTGAACTTACATTGCCCTGTAGGCCAAGTACACGTTTTTCTGTTAAATGCCCAGCACGTCCCTTTTTCTCCCCAGGCCCGCCCTGAGAGGTCCGAAAGGGCTGCTTCATGTGTTGTGCTTTATTATTTACGTTTTCTAGCCACACATTTACCTCCGTCTGATCCCACCCCATGTCAGGGTCCTCAACTTTCGCCCATCTGAAGTCCCTGTCATAATCTAACCATGCCATGCCGCCATACACTGTGTGGGCCTTCAGAATCTTGTTAGCATAGTATATCAAAGGTATTGCCAGCTCAGGTTTCTTTTCTAACATCACAGTTGTAAAAACATGAAAACCGAACATCCAATTAGTAATCGATTCTTCCACCCTCGGTCTCCTGTCTTTGAAAGAACCTTCCTACCCCTCTTTCTCTTTAGATTCCACCTCCCTTCTCTTTGGCCTGATTAAGGCGAATATATCCACGAATTCTCCCTTCCAAATCTTTTCCTTTGTGTCAAGAAGGACATGTGTCGCGATTTTCCCAGGCTTAGATAAGACTGAATCTTGGCCCCCAACTGTTTTAGACCCCCTGTCCGAGTCTTTGCTTGAGCTCCCAGCCGCCTTACCTGTCGCGGTCACTGTGTTTTCTGGTTGAGCAGGGGCCGCTTGACCCACCGCCAGAAGGGGAGCGCTTATACTTTTGTCCTGTATTTTTTCCAAGAGAGCCACTTGTTTACTAATTTCGCTGAGTGACCTCTCTGTAGCCGATGGTGGTGCCCACGGTGCCAATGCCGCCCCACTGGTCTTGCTCCCCCCCGCCGGTGCTGCCAGCTGTGCTAACAGGGTAGCCACTGAAGACAGTATACTAGCTGTGGCGTCCTGAGCCCCTCCCGCAGGTACCTCGGGTATGGGGGGCACTATGACTACTGCCTCCTCCGGCACTACCGGGGTGGGGATATGTGGCGCGGGCACTAACGCCTTCAACGCCCCCCTAATCTCTGCCAATATTGCTCCCACATCATTCCCTGGTTCTGGCTGTGGTGCTGCCTTAGGAACTGGCTGAGGGGCTTCATTAAGTAATGGTTGTGGGGGCGCTGGAGATATTGGCAATGCGGGTACATCCGGTACTGGCTGCAGGGGTACACAGGGTCTTGGGTGCACTGGTTCTGGCTGCGGGGGAACTATGGGGCATCAGGCACCCGAGGCCGCCCTTTAGGTACCCCGCTCCATTGGCCCTTCTTCCCTTTCGTACCCTTCCCACTCCCGCCCTTGTCTTTGCTCGGCTGCATCCTGGGCCTCTTTACCAGGGGAGGGAATGCAGCTTTGGGAGGGACAATGGTTCTGCGAGGGCGGTCCCCTAACCCCGGCTCTGGTGCCTGTTCCTCATCTGACTCTGGGGCCTGACCCCTCGATCCTCCTCGCCCTCCTCTACATCCCTGCTGAGCTTTGCCAACACTAGCTTCAGCAATTGCGCGAGATCGGGGTCTTTGTCCTTCCTTTTTTGGTTGCGTCCCTTTGCTGGCATTCTGTGACCTGCTTTGCCCCGATCCCTGCACCAGCTGGCTTGCCTGAGCCTAAGGCTAATGGTACTCCCAATTGGTCGATACTCGCACTGGGCACGCTAGCTTGCACCAACTCTACCGCTCTGCCCAACTCCCGGATCGATCCGCTTTTCTGGGTTCCCCCCCCCCCCGCTAAGGCTCCGGATCAGGTAGGAAGGCACTGCTGTCTGCCCGCGCTCACACGATGTGCGCCGGAATATCGAGGGAACCCCCTGGCAGCCGCGGAGGGTAGATGGTGCCTCACCCTGCCCGAGTGGTCGAAACCCTTGCCACCGGCCTCCCACGGCTGCCCAAGGCCCCCTGAGACCCCGACACCTTACCTCCTGATCCGCAAGCCCGATCGCGTTCGCCTCTCTAATCCGACGCCAAGTCCCCGACTCCGTGAGCGCGTGAGCGCGCCGATCTCGCCTCCAAAGCGCCGATCTCGCCTCCTCTCCGTCCGGACTCGATGCCCGATAATCCCACAGACGGCGGGTCCTCCGGTCCCCACAAGAACGGCCGATCCACGTGGTCCCGAATAAGATTCCGAGATGATGGCAGTCCCGTGGTCCGGCGCAGGAAAAAGAGAGGCAGAGCTTGGTGGCCCTGAAGCCTAAATAGGCCTATTGCCTCCACCCCTTTCCACGCCGGAAACACATCACTGGGGACCCGGAAGTACTTCCTAGGGCCGGTCGCCAATCGGGCTAACCCGGCCGATGTGTGGGGCGTGGCGAGGATCCGGGAGGCCGGGCCCTAATGGCGCGCTCTTCAAATCTCGCGCTTTTCCATACTTAATGTTTTATTTTCACCTCTGCATTTTCCTCCTACTACTCAAGAGACGTTGCCGATATGTGTGTCAAACTGTCCACTCTTGCCCCAAAATGTACTTTGAACTTCAGGAACACTTGCGATGACTTCACTTGCACATCCATGGCCATGAAGCTGTGGTGGTCTCCATGGAAGAGACATTCCAAGGTGTCTCTTTTCACCATGCGACAGTCACCGTCACATATTATTTATAAGAGATCAGCCCTTACGACTTGTCCTGGTCCCTGCCTGTTTGTTTCTGTCGGATTTGCCAGTTTAAAGTGGTTTGTCATTCGGCGGGCGATGTTTTAAACACCCCTTTAGCCGCCTTCCTTGCCCTCCCTTCACCCTCTGACCGCTGCTGGCACACATCAACAAAACTATCACCTACATGAGGAAGCTAAGCTATCAGTGATTTAGGTGAGCTGGGGGAGGTCTGGGATATTTGTGTTTAGGGGCCAGTCAAGGCTCAGCCAGGGACTGACTAGTGAACATAAAAGGGACCCCCTGCTGCCTCATTTAATTCACTACCACAGCAAGGGCGCCACATTTTCTATGCCCACGGTGTTATCTCAGCGAAGGCCGGCTCTGCTTGCACCAGAGCACAGTGTGAGCTACTGGTGGCAATGGGGGTGGGGGGGGTGAGGAACTGGCACTGGTGGACAACGCAAGTCTCTCACACTGCTAGGCTTGGAACGAGAAGCTTGCAATGGTGGGCCCTGTAATATGCTGGCACCTGTAGCCAATGTGACAAGATGGCATGAGTGTCTATTGTGAGAATCTCACAACTGACTTCAGTGTAAAAAGCTGGCAGTGGTGGATGGTGTGAGGAACTGGCATTGTTGGGCCATGGAAGCAGATTGCACTGCTTTGGTTTGAGTGAGAGAAGCTTGTGCTAAGTGGGAGCTGGCATTGGTTGGTAATGTGAGCGGTTGGTATCAGTTGCCAGCCAGTGTGAGAGCCTCACACTGGTTAGACACTTCCACAGAGGCTCGTTGCATTTTGCTCCTGCTACTCAAGGGACTGTGCCGATATGTCAAAGGGACCCTGTGGAAGTGTCGGTAAAGAAGGATGCCTATGGGATGAATGCTCTGTAATGACGTCCCAATGGACAGTGGACTCTCCTGGACTTTTAGCACTGGCCTGGCCTTTTAAGCTGGCACTGGCCTTTTAAGATGGAGTGGCCATGGCTGTTCTTGAATGCCCAGGAAGAAGATGAAGGCAGGAGTGACAGTCAGTTTGTGAAGCTGCGGCTCACCTGTCATGAAGAGTACACATTCTGGAAACTTACAATTTGATAATCAAATCCATTGTAATATTTGAGTTATCTTTTGATACTTGACAAATCTTTATGGACACTAATTCTAAAGAAGTCTCGGGTCTAATTTCTATATGACTACTGCTATATAATTCATATATAGATATGTAGGACCATATGTGCCTTCCTAACTCAAAAACACTTAACAAAGTTCTAATATTCCTTACCTCTACTTGTTTTGAGGTTTTCAGAAATTTAGCATGCACAAGATGTACCTCAGTAGACAGCCTGATATCACATTCAGTTTACTTCTCAGTGATGGGTCTAACTGCAAACCCACCTTCTCCAGTGCCAACAAGGACCCTTCAAAGCCTTGATCCCTTAAACGGCAGTTCACAGCATTTTGGGTCCAGTCACTGATCTGGAGCCAAGACCCCAATTGTATTACCTGAATTATTAAAAAATTGTCTTTGTGTAGATCCCACCCCAGGCCTGCATAATGGAATTCTTAATTGAAATCTAGCTAATGATAGGGGAATATATGACGTTTTTTCGCATGCGTTTACAACGCATGCCACAACAACGCGGTCGTTACAACGACGGCGTTGTTATTTCGCATACCGTTACAACGCAAGTCGGAACAACGACTTGCTTTTAGGGGGGCGCTGGATGTTGGAATAGTATAATTTACTATTCCAACTCCAGTCTGTGCGGACACTAGGGAAGGTGTTGGATTTTAAATCCAACACCTTCTGCCCCCTAACGCAAGTCGTTGTTCCGACTTGCGTTGTAACGGTATGCGAAATAACGCGGTCGTTGTAATGACTGCGTTGTTATGGCATGCGTTGTTTAGCATGCGAACTAAACGCTTTTTACCATGATAGGGTGGTGATGTACTTAGCACTCTGCTGCAGACACAACCCCGCCCCGTCTGCACCATCACTTTTTACTTACTGTCTATCAATAGGCTTCTACCTGCCAAAGGCTGACCGGTCTATCGCCCAAACAAAATTAGAACAATGTTCCGATGGTAATCATACAAAAACCTTCCATCAACTAGCAGGGATTTTACACATTCAAAACCTGGTTTGATAATAAATGATATTCAAAAACATGTTTTTGGTTTAATCGTTCATTACGTAGCATGAATCAGATGACAATTCCAATACTTGAAAAGGTGCTATGTGTGATGGCACAGTGAAAGTGAAAATAAGTGAAAAATGTGCAAAAACAATCAAGGTGCATAATAAAAGAGTATCATAACTAAAAGGACATATGTACCAGGGAAAAAATCCTTTAGAGAAATAATAAGATTGAATGGATTTCTCAAAGTCTGATAATTCATGGAATTTTGGTTAAGATAGAAAACTCGATGTTTTGGCACCTAATAATTAGTTGACAGTCAAATATCAGGAGAGAAAAGGTAGCAACCTGAAATAAGAAAGGAATTGTCAGAATATAATATAGGTAGATAAAGGAAAAAAGAATCGCGTCTATAGCTCACCTGACCCAAAAGGGACACAAGACTGTTATTGTCTAAAGAAAACCAGATTTCCCTGCCAGCTCTGCCAGTCACAGTACCAACACAAATACTAGCCATCACACCTCTTCAAGTGGGACAATTCAGACTATTCCAGGCCCCCAAAGCTATAAGAATGGCTTGGGAGGCAGGTATTAGTCATTTTACGGTACATTGAATTAACAAACAACTGTTGTTGTGCTCTTCTCTAAATTAGTCAAACACTACCACCATGTGGCAGGCTGTCATAAGCTCCTGTGTTGACAATTGAGTGCCAAGCACAGGAAACCACAGGCTCAAATTAAGGATGAAGGCAGTGCGTGGGGGGCATAAAAGTCTTACACTCATCCAATTCTTGGCCTCTCTGCTCAGCACACTGAGCGATAGTTACATATTTGTCCATCATAATTATCATTTTAGGTGAAAGTGTATGACGTTGGTATACAAATGCTGCTATTCACAGTGCCAAAGGAAAGAAAATGAAGCATTTCTGTGTAAATGTGTGAAAGGGAGGGGCTGGGGAAGAGGTAGTGATGAAATAAAGTATATGCAGAAGGAGAGGGTGAAAAGAAAGGGGAGGAGAATAGAAAGGCGGGGCCGGCATCGGCCACGCCGAAGGTATGGCGGTCGTGCCGGCCCCCGATGACCATACAGGGGCGGGCCTGTCGCGCGCAGGGATGACGCGACAGGCGCGCCTCGCCACTAATTGGCCGAGAGTCTGGGCGTGACCCGGAAGTGATTGAGCACTTCCGGGTCACGCATTTAGGCTAACGCCAGGCCGGTTAGAACTGGCCTGGCTGTGAGCTTGGCAATAAAAGGCAGGGGAGCGGCAGATTCTACCTCTTTGCTCGCCGCTCCCTCAGCCTGCCATTAGTCACGCCAGCCTCGCTAGGAGGCTGTATTTTAATAGTTTTTCTTCATATTACAGGTCACGAGATCACGAAGGGGTCGCAGCGTTCGATTCAAACAGTTTGAAGCTCGAGGCGATTTTCGCGTTGATTGCAGCAGGAGCGGTGTACGCGATCAGCAGGGCAGCGGAGGAGTTTCAGCAACAGTAAAGTCCGTTTCGACTCGGCGGCGGAGGGCACGAAGAGGAGACCAGCATTTGCCAACGTTAAGTAAACGATGGGTTAAGAACAAGCGCTCTTAATAGGAAGCAGTAAGCTTTTTTGTGCGTGGTAGGGATGCGCGATTGATTGAAAGGGCGGGTATCGGAGCAAGCAGCGGGCGTTATGCGGTACCCGTGCACCCTTGCATAACAAATTCCCATAAAGGCTCTGTGCTGGGCCCGGCCTGTCCCCTCCAGAGATCGGGGGTGAGTGATAGGGCCCGGGAAGAAGGCCCCTTTTTCTTCGTCTCCGCCCCGCACTAAAGGCAAGCGCTACTTCGTTATTTTATGTGGAGCGCTATGTCACTGCTTCCGTATAAAGTATCTTATCAGGGGAGTAGCCACCGTTAGTGCAGCAGGTGCAGTGGCACCAGGGTCCAGAGGTGAGACTTGCTCACTACCACCCCGTTTGTCTTTTAACGACCATCTTGGGATCAGGGAGTTCCATTTTTGCCTGCTGGCATCATGGCTCGTGACGTCCTTGCCCCAGCGCTGTCTCTTTACCCAAAGACAGCTGTAGAAGACCTCTGCAAGAGACAGCTTCAGTAGGAGAGCTGAGAGGTTCGGAACAGATATCAGGAGAGGGCATGGCGTCAGAGAAAGGGAAGGGCACCTATATTTGTAACCTCGACTAGCAGCAACATGTCATCTTACTATGTGTTCTCGTGGCGCGTGACAGGGTTTGTAACCCAAACCACCTTTTACTCTGTAACGTGAAGAACAAATGAATATTGTGTTCTATTCAGCTGTTGAGATAGCGCAAGCAGTTAAACACTCAGCCCCTCATTTCAAATTGGTGGCAACTTCAAAATCGGACGGAAACGGTGTTAGCGCCCAGTTTCAGATTAGATTCTACACATCTATCTTTTTGAGGAAAGTGATTTACCATGGACGGTATCCAATCCTGCAAGTATGCAATAGTGATGCTTTTAAGGTTTGAGGCAGCAACGAAACAAAGGTGCCATTTGCATCTGAGACGTGTAATATTTACCTACACCGGCTTTACAATGCTGCTTCGGGGTGGGAATTTTAAGTATGAAGCACGGGGGCTAGCTTTCGGAAAGTTTACTCGACAACACGTGTTTGCTATAGCAGCTTCAATGAAAGGTGCGAAGTGACTATACGGAAACATCGGAGGTTACTAATGGGGGGTAATGTCAGAATATTGTGTGATGTTGCATGGTACACGAAAACGTGATCTTGCTAAATTGTACTGCTCAATTTATAGGCAGGTGATATTCGTTGTAATGGATTTAGAAAGTCATTCTCATTCGTCCGTTCGCATGAGATCACCCCTCTCAGAGCGCTACAGGTCACAGCCGGCAGTGTCATTCGCCTGATGTCTCTGGTTGAAGTGCGCATTTGTTGGGCAGAAGTGGAACAGTCCTGGGTTGCACGGAGTCGTCTAAGTCTTGGGATGATACACTCCCTACTGTTAGCATGCAATTGCCCTTCGGTTTCCTTTGCCCCCACAGTGTGCGACTTAATGCTTTACAAGCGTTTGGAATACACCAACATGCTTAGGAGTAGGGTGATCGCTGTAGAAAAAAGCAGCTACACTGGGTAATTTTGTTTATTTTGTTTCTGCCTGTATTGGTGTGATACAAACAAGCAGTGCTTAAGGGCCCGCTATGTGCCTGCCCACACGCACTGGGCACCTGTTACAAACTGGCAGTGCCTACGGTATTGTGGCGTGTCGGCCTGTACGAAGTGTGTGACACAAATAGGCAGTGCCTAGGGTCCCTCTGTGTCTCTCTGCACTAGACACCTGGTACAAACAAGCAGTACCTATACAAACAGGCGGCGCTTAGGATATTGTACACGCGCTAAGGGGCCGACCTGGGCGGGTTAGCAAGTGGGTAATTGTCACCTGTGTCCGTTAGACAATTTCGAGCAGCCAAGGTTGCGTGACTGTGCCCAAGCATAGATCGCAGCGTAATATGTTGTTAGGGCTTCGCCTGTGTCTGGTGTACCGGCTACCTTCATAGGGTAACTACTCGTAGATGGCGTACAAAACTCTGTGCCCACTGGCTGCTCGATGATTTATGTCTGGGGACACACAGGCAATATGGATAAGGTACGCTGCCGACAGTTGCTCCGCGGGTTCTTTTCTTAATTTGCAAGCCTAGTAAATGACTCCTAAAAGGGCTAGGCTAATATGGCATCTGGCTAGTCCTGATACCGCAGCCATGGTAGGGCAGTGTTTCGCAATGAGGTTGGGTGGCCTTGCAGCGCAGGCTCACCGCTGATACTTATAGGATGTACTGTTTACTGATGTGTGGCGCCGGTTCTGCTCGGTTTCGCAATTAGCAGTTGTCCGGCGTCATAGGCAATTGGGTATTGCGCATCAGTTAGCTAATCAAACCCCCAAACAAGCATAGACCTCCGGGTACAGCCTGCTGACGAGCACAAGGTGGCTCTCTAGGTCGGTTGTAAATGCTCAAGTCCCACCGGTTACAAAAATGAAGTGAACACCCCCAAGCAGGGGAGCTAGATCCAGAGTATTAGTTCCGGGGCTCATGTCTTTCAGGTAAACCTTACATTGCCGCTAACGTCGGCGGGCGGGCCGACTTCGCACACTGTCCCTAGCTTTTGTACTATGCCACCGGCCAAGAGTATCTCTGTCCTCCAATATGTTCGCAATTCTATGTATAAGGTTTGTGTTACTGTGGTCCAACGTTATAGAGGGAATACAGTCGCATGATAACATTGGGGCTGGTTTGGTGAGCTCTATCCGTTTTCCATGTGATGGAGCACTGATCAATTGTGTTTTGTGTTTAATTTTATGGCACAGACCTACGACTGGGATATTGGGGAGGCGAACCATGCCACAAAGACAAGTGCTGGGAGACAGTCGTAACGGAAGACCCGGGACGAGTATGGCACGCTGAGGCGTTCAAGTGTGGTGAGCGACCAAGGAGAAGCTCCAAAGGTCCAGCAGGCATGGGTGAGATGCCGCGGCATATGCACTGTCATTGGTTGGGTATGGATAGGGCAATCAGAATGTCATCAGCAAGGGTAATTGAGTGGTCTGCGGCCATACAAAGGGACAGGGCTTACCAGTATAACCAAACCCAAGGGCCACGTACAGCTGCAACACCTCAGCGATCCTGGTGTAATGGTATTTGCTTTTAAGCAATATCTTGCTGCGATTGTCAGTTTAGCGGGTGATTGGGTTATTTCACATTCAGGGTGACGTTTATCGGAGATCTCGGGAGATCTGGTGGGGCACCTGCCCCTTGTTTCTAGACTCCAAATTTCATGACTCGACCATTTACTGCGTTATGGCATAAACTCTGTAGGCGTTTTCTGTGCAAATGCACCAGCAAGGAACCTCCGGGTGGCGCAAATTTGTCCCTAGTATTAAAGGCCTTTTCGTGTGGCTCCCAGATAGTCTGAAGGATGGGACCTAACTGCTCGATCGGCATATCTTTCCCAAAACCACTATGATGGCTGGGAGTCCCGCAATGCTAGTTAGGCGTCTAATCAGCTCCCGGGTACTATGTTAATATCCTGTTTTCTTTGTCCCGAAGTAAAGGGGATGTGTGTAAACAGGTACAGTAGTCCCATAGGACAGCCGGCTTCTGCCATTGTCACAAAACAGGCAGTATGCCTGTAACTAGTATTGCTAGAGGCATCCCGAACGTAAGTGGTTACGGGTGTATGGTTTTCAGCGGGTGGCGTACAAGACTATATCACCCTGGAGGGATGATACTTCCGGGACAGCAGGTTTTAATTTAGCTATTTGTGGATCCATGACTGATACATGGGAGGCGCTCCACACCACAATGACCGCAGCATGTGGAAAGGCAATGGGACCGGAAGATCCGTAACGTGCATGGCAAGCGATGGCATCAAGTGCGATGAGCGATCAATAGAAAAGCTCAAGAGGTGCCAGCATGCATGGGTGAGATGGTGCGGCCCATGCACTATATTGGTTGAGTATAGGTGTGTCAACCATTTGTTGTTGCCAGCCGGGGTATTTTAGCAGTACGCTGCTCTACAGGTGTATGCCTTGCCAGCTTGAACAAACCCAGGGGTAACGGGCGGATTCAACACCCCTTGTCGCGAAACGGTATTCTGCCATTAAGGCGCCTGTGCTCGCAGGTGCCACGGTGGCGGACATTGCACGGTGTAGGGATGCTCTGTAGTAGATGGAAGAGATTATACAGAGCCTATCCCAGAACATAGTGGTCAGGTGTAGGTTGTTCACCGATTCCATGATATGCTGATGGGACACACCCTGGGTAGCCTTCCAATGGTACAGTGGCACCAGCAATGAGTACCATTGTCTGGGGCAATGTGTCTATCGGGCGCATCGTGCTGCTATTAATTGAGGCCATTTAGTGGCGCCAAGACGGTAGGTCAAGTTCCTCTGAGTCAGCCAGCCCTAGCAGTATTATCCTGCGGTTGGGAGTGAGTTTGTGAGGGCATTGAGCCACTCGGTAAAATAATTATTAACAACTGGTGTGGCTAGCTAGGGCTCTACACCTGCAGACTATAGCCCATGGGTGCATCGGGGGAGTCGTGCTTCCTAAAAAGACGGCGTCCATTTGTCCAAATCAGGGAAGGAAATCTTCATGGAGAATCTTCTGGCCTAGTTAGTTGTGTATAGGGACAGGGCATGACCTTTCAGTGAGCTTTTGGGGGGGGCCTGATAGTCGGTCAACTATGCAGGCCTGTGGCGGTAAGGTCATGATTGGTGAGCAGTAAATTTAAGGTCCTTAGAGGGCGGCGCCATTCTTGAATGGGGTCGCCCAAGGGGGAGGGACAAGTGGTCTCTCATAGAACTCCAGGGGCAGTTACAGCCGGTTGGCTGGATGGGTGCGGGGGAGTGGGAGTTACGCTTTCCAGTAGGCTGCTTGGCCACCCCGCACGTGCACAATGGCGCAAGTAAACAGCGCATAACTGCAAGGGCCCTATTATGGAGATAATCTACAGGGCGTACGGGGTGACCTGGGGGGAAGTACCCTCACGGGGAACGGGCCCTCTGCGCATGCGCACTCCGGTTGGAGGGCGGGCATAAGGGCGTACGGGGGTGACCTGGGGGGAAGTACCCTCACGGTGAACGGGCCCCCGGCGCATGCGCACTCCGGTTGGAGGGAGTGCATAATTTGATAAGTATCTGGCGCCAGTTATTGACCTTGCCGTAGGCTCAAAATAGGGATACGCAGAAAAATGAAATGTTATTCTTATGATTATCGATTGTGGTATGTTTAGATTCGGATAGGAATACCTTTGTATTAGAGATATGTTAAGGTTAGCCATCTGACATCTGTACCTATCAATGCAATCAATGTAATGTAATGGTTTTCTGCGTATTGTGTAAATATTGTAATATTAATTTTGTTTAAAATTGTATGTAAATAAAATACGGCCCGGGGTTTACGACCCCCTAATCCAAAATCTTCTCATGTTGTTATTGTGATATTGATAAGGGAGGAGGGGGTCTAGGTAGTACCTGGCCATATAAGTGCGGGGCATGCTGACGGAGAGACTTCAGCAGGACATGTGAAGAGAAAAGGGAGTAAACAAGTAACACAGACAGTGAGATTGCAGCAGAAAGTGATGGGAAGAATACTCATTTACAGGATTTTTTTTAAGTTGTTTTATTAAGCTTTCAAAAACAGACCAGCACAATTTTACATCATTGGCAGGCTTTTGGCCAAGCGATATTACCGACACGCATAGTCCATTAAACCAATAGATATGGAATACAGCCTTCCACATTCTACCCCACCCCCCCACACCCCCTCCCCCAAGTACGCGTAGGTCCATCTGGTCAACAATCACTTTCATGGTGATCCCCTGTGTAGAGGGTCCATAACCTTCACAAGCATTTCACCCCAGGTTACCAGGTCCTCCACCACCCTGTCATCTCTCCGGGTAATCTTAATATGATATTTCTCCTCCAGCGCCCATTTCAGCAAGTCCACCACCCAGGCCTCCACCGTCAGGGCCCTGGCTGCCATTCAGTATATTGCGACACACCTCCTTGCTAGCACCAATTTATATTATGTTGAATAAAAATCATGCTAACAAGCACTGGTAATGTCAAATGGTCTGACTTATTTTATGTGTATGTGTTCCTCCTGTAATGTACTTGGAATCACTAAGAAAACACATGCAGAGGCATTCAAATTCTAGTCAGGTGGCATGACTTGAAAGCACAGGATGGGGGCTCACATTTTAGGCCATGTCCATAGTTCCTTAAAGCATGTCCTATATTCCCAGCTACACTTCTTTGGCTGCACCCATTTTAGAGACACCACCAACCTTTTTTAATCCCACTTAAAGCAGTAGCTCAAATACAATAGCCTATTATAAATACCATTATTATGAGCTCTATCGTGCTGCAAGATTATCAGCTATGAAACTATCTGTCAGCAGGCTGAAGAGATAGCTCAGGGAGTTCAATGTTTGTCACATGATCAAACTGGTGAGTGGCAGGTTCTTCTTTCACCCCATAGAGCTCTAAAAATTAACCTTGTGACACTGACCAACAAATGTTTTGTAAAAGAAAGCGATCCATAAATGTTGGCCACTTTTTTGGAAGAACCCGGGCCTTATTTTGACCCCAGTCCAACCTTGGCTGTAAAAAAACATATTGTATTTAATTTAATAGTCTATAATTTTGCTCTGCCTATAGGAATCTGGGCCACATACAACTGACCTGCCTCTTATTTCACTAATGGCATTTTCGCCAGGGCGGGGAAAGGAACGGTTCGAGGTTCATGTTTAAAAATGTTCACTTTTAATAAGTACTTCTCAGAAATGTAGCTTATTAATGTCAAAGGTTCCACATGTTAAAGTAATACATGTTTTAGAAAATTGAAGACACGTTATCATATTTTACATAAGGTTTGTTGCATGCTTTACTAGGATACATTGCCAGTGCTTGGGTCCTGCACTGGACCTTAGGAGCCGAGCCTTCCCCTTGGCTTGGCTCGCCCTTTTAATGTATTGGCTCGCCTACCTCTAGGAAAAGCTAGTGCGGTTGGAGTAGTCAGTTGCCTGACATGTATCTGACCCAAACCAGGTAGTGGTGGGCGAGCCACTGAAAGCTCGAGCCAGGCTTGAGCTCGAAGGCTGGCTCTGCTCGAGGTCCTGTTGGAACCTTGAACCCATAATGAGCCGAACATTCATGTGTCTTCTGCCTGCCACTGTTGCACTTTCCAGGGTGTGGAGTTACGGTCAGAGCTGCCAACTGTGAAACTGGGGAACCACATTTGAGTCTTGGTGTCGGCTCAACATCCTATGATTCTAGCACAATCAATTAATTTGCCCATGTTAATAAAAAATGCATGTGGTATTGTGTATTGTAACTGGTGCTCATATAAAGTGCTCCAATACCTTGGGGTAGAGCTCCCACTATATTTCAAAATCTGCAGAAAAATGCACTAGGAGGTAAAAACAAAGCCTTAATATATGAAAATACAAATAGATACCCATTTACTAGCTGATTTATACAAAGTCAAACCAGAAAACCTGGATAAATTGAGGCTTCCTCGCTTAAATTGTGTTATATTAGGCAAATATTTTATTTCACCAAAACTCTTTTTTCTTAATTATCACCTATGAAAGCATTCTCAAATGTGTGAGTTCAGACTACCAGTTGTACACAACTATCACTTTTAAGGAGTACTTCTTGATGCAGTGCTAGAACGTGCCCTATTAATGTGAAAGCTTCTACATGTTAAAGAAATGCACATTTTTAAAAAAAATGTATAGAGACTTTCTCATAATTTACATTATGTTTGTTGTATGATTTATACAGCAAATATTTTCAGGGCACGGCTCGTGCTCGACTCTAAGATCCGAGCCAAACCCATGGCTCGGCTCTCCCTGTTATTTTGTTGGCTCGCCCACCTCTAAAACGAGGCCGCCTTTCCGAGACACAGGACAGCCTTCCCAGGTATAGGTTTCCTTTAGGTCGGGCGACCAGATCTTGAGAACCAAAAACCGGGACATTTTGCAAAAATAGAAGGACTAGAATTTTACATCAACGGAGCGGCGGAGTGACTGCTGTTATCAACATAGAACCACAGAAGAGGCACTAAAATAATAAATAAAATATATTTTCTAAAACCAGTATCCTACCTGTTAATTAAATTGCTTACTTATAAAACAGCTGCGTAATAGCACTGCTTTAGAACAGCCAAAAAAAGTGCCTCTCACTGGTTTCAGTCCACTCCCTCTAAAAACCTGGACAAGAGCCAAAATTACTGAAATCTGCTGGGACAGCTGGTGAAAAAAAGGGAACGCCTGGTCACCCTACCTTTAGGTATTTCCAGCCCTCTGGTTTCCTCCTCTCCCCCACCGCCCTCTTCCGCCCCCTGCAGGAGGACCGCAGACCTCTGCATTAGCCGTCTCATTCTAAATAGCTTCCCTCCCTGCTCACCAGGGTTCCTAACTCTGTACAGGGGGGGAAAAACAGCACCTCGTGGAGGAAAAAAAGCCGAGCAGCCACCGGGTCCTTTGTAGCGGATTCGCAGAGGCACAAAGAAAGGTGCCCCAGATCTGAGATCTCAGCAGTGTCTCCAACACGCCAGAGACCTCGGCGGAGCTTCAAAGAACAGGCGAGGGTGGAAGGGGCGGCCCGAGAGGATCTGTAGGCAGAGAGCCTTAGATGTTCTGCGCCAGTCACGGGTGGAAACTGGATAGCGTCAGTCCTTGCCGCGTCCTCCCTCCACTCAGCGGGAACGCACAGTTATTCGTACTGTTGTGTGTGAGTTCTCCTAAGCACACCCCCCTTTCTCAGACTCTGTATTGTCCCGGGGCCGGATCACACTCACAATTATGCCTTTGCCGCCATGTAAGATTGCTTGTAGTAGTGTCTTTTTTTCCCCTTTTCCTTTAAAAAAATAAAACTATATTTTTAGTCTGAGACATAAAATATTCCTCCTACCTTTTCTTTTTAAGGGTTAAGAACCAGTTGCTCAACGGACATTGGCCATCGAGGTCTGAGCTGTGCTTGATTTTTTGTTATAGGTAAGATTATTTTAAATAAATGAATCTTCATTTAAATAATTTACAGAGTCTGTGGTTAGCCTGAATATATGACATGAATTCCGCCCTTCTGGGCCAACGTTGGACACTCTTACTTTAGAACGAGTGCAACCATCGCTGGCCTCAGCTTAAACCGCTAGGTTAAGGAACTTGAGAAAAGAATGACCGCAGAAACCCCGCCAGGTCTGTCTCTTGCCAAGCGCAAAGAACCTCTTGCATGTGCCACAAGGCTCTCCGTGTTGTCTCATCAGATTTCTCCAGTGCTTAATTTGTAAAATATGAAGTGCAGGTGCTCAAATGTTTGTCGGAGGCCCCACCCACTCTCCCCCTGGCCCCACCCACTTCCTCCACTGGCCCCACCACTTACTCTATTGGCTACGCCCATATCCTCAACTGGCACTGCTGAAAGTCAGATGTAATACCCGATCTGAATTTCAGCAAGGTAGCCTTCCTCCAAGTAAGGTTTTGATAGAAGGTTCCCCTGCCCTGTGAAAATTTTGAAAAGCTGAAATCAAAAGTGCATTTAAAACACAATTTTGACATAAATTAGTTAAAATGACTAATGCATTTAAAAGGGACACGTGAAACATTCCAGTGCTTTTTGTGCCGATTGGGGGAAAGGACAATACTGGGGTATGCCATTTTTAACAGAGTCTAATTGTGTGTCATGATTTCAAAGATACAACTTTTACATATCTTATGTGACAAAATAAACCAAAACGTTCTGAAAACACTCTAAACTGAAAAATTGAATAAAATCATGCAATACAGGGCCAGACTGGGAACCCAAAGCAGCCTTGGCAAGTTGTGTTAAGACCAGCCCCCATACGGTGCAGAGCGAGCGCAGCGAGCCTAACGACTGCTAGAGGGGTTTGGGTGGGATTCTCCCCTCAAGAAAAATTTGTAATAACAAAGACCAAAATGGTGCACAACACATTTTTCAATACGTATTTAACTGTATTAACTTTCAGAGCATAGTAAATTGTAAATGATGACCTGACATAAGCACCCAGGCCAGAAAGCATGGAAATGTCACACATAAGCACCCATGCCATAAACCATGGAAATGTCACACATAATCACCCATGCCATAAACCGTGGAAATGTCACACATAAGCACCCATGCCATAAACCATGGAAATGTCACACATAATCACCCATGCCATAAACCGTGGAAATGTCACACATAAGCACCCATGCCATAAACCATGGAAATGTCACACATAATCACCCATGCCATAAACCGTGGAAATGTCACACATAAGCACCCCTGCCATAATCCGTGGAAATGTCACACATAAGCACCTAGGCCAGAAAGCATGGAAATATCACACATAAGCACCCATGCCATAAACCGTGGAAATGTCACATATAGGCATCCAGGCCATAAACTGTGGAAATGTCACACATAAGCACCCATACAGTGGAAATGCAGTGGAAATGTCACACATAAGGCCTCAGGCCAAAAAGCATGGAAATGTCACACATAAGCACCCATGCTATAAACCGTGGAAATGTCACACATAAGCACCCAGGCCATAAACCGTGGAAATGTCACACATAAGCATCTAGGACAGAAAGCATGGAAATGTCACACATAAGCACCCATGCCATAATCCGTGGAAATGTCACACATAAGCATCCAGGGCCAGGCCATAAACCGTGGAAATGTCGCACATAGGCATGCAGGCCATAAACCGTGGAAATATCACATATAGCCTGGGCTGAGATGAATCGTGACAAAACAAGAGTAGGAGAAGAGAGATGTACAGGATTTGATTAAGTCTTTGACAGCTCTCGTTTTTGGTGTATAGAGGTGTGGTTTTATTTTTGTCAAGTATAAAATGATTTCACACCTGTGTGAGGGACGCACATGCAAATATAATTACTAAAGGAAGCGTGCAAACATTGCTTAAAAAAGTAAGACGTGAGGGCGATAGGCTAAGAGGGCATGTTTAAAAATTCAGAAGTATTTATTCAAAATTTTAGGCTGGGGTTCACGGATGAAAAATCAGCAATTAAACAAGAGGGCCACCAAAAACCAGTGTGACGCAGCCTAGTCTAGAATGAGAGCTGTTTCCCACAGCAATAGCAAAGAAATGGGACATGTTGTATTAGGACCAGAGAGAAGAACATAATAGGAAGGATCAAACATAAAATCTCGAAAATTTCCTCGACTGGGGATGAGAATTGCAGGTGCTGCAGGCGAGGGATTTGTTAACTCTTATGAACTGGAGCGATATTTCGCATGCACTGCCTGTAGAAGAGAAAGGGTTGTGAAAGAGAGCTCTCTCTGTTCCTTCCGAGCTATGTGTGACCCAATAAAGTTAAAGAAGTGCCGGGGAGTCACCGAGGATGGACAGAAACTCGGTGAAAGGTTCACAGCCTTTCCTTAGCGCTAGTTCTATGGCCTCAAAGCAGTACCTAAGCTACAGTGTGCAACAGCCATCAGAAACTATTTATTTATAAAAGTGCACAAGGTGCTCCCAGCTCCTATAATGAGGGATGTGAAGCAATGCTACGGTGTTCTGAAAATAGAGCCCGGGAGTGATTATCTCGGTTAATAAGCCATCTCAGGTGAATGCCTGGAGGAGGGTGAATGAAAGCAAACTCGGTCATAAATGAAGCCAAACTTCATTGTCTGGAGGAAAACCGTGTTTCTGTCTGTTGAGTGACTCCCTCTTCACCATTTCCAAGTATAATACTCTATTTTTTCTCATGAAGGCACCTTGCAAGGTCAAACGCACTCTTTGTATTGATACGTATTCTTGGAGAAAGAATAAAAAATGCTTAAAGAAATAGCTCTGCTCTATGTGTTAGAGAATAAATCGACTACATACAACACACAAACAACCTGAGCGGCTGAGCCACGAGGCTTGATGACGTAAGAATCAGGATAGAAATATCCGGATTCCGAAAGAGAAGAAAACAGCATTTCATTTCAGATTTGAGCCAAGTAAAAAGTAAGTCAAACCAGTATTTATAGACACTTTAGACAGGGGTTAAGCTAAGGGCAAGGCCCTGCCCTTCTGGCCTGGGGGCCAGAGCATAGCACACGGTGCCCGCCCGGCGCCGGTGGCATGATTGCTCAGGCCTCTGGCTCCATGACCGTCACCACGCGCAAGAAAAATGAGCGTTGGTTTATTTTATTACTTACTGGTTACTGCTGGTGGCACTGCCTTCATTAAGAGGCCTGCTGCTGCTTCTAAGTGCCCGCCTCAATGTCGTGCTAACTGGTGGCGACTAGTGCGATGCATGTGTGCCGGGGCGGGGTCCCTGGAATGAAAAAACGTTACGCACGCTCCCGCAGCCCCATACAACCAAATGGAGCCCAATCAGTGGCCCGCCCACCGGCAACACTGAACTGAAGGCAAATTGATTTGCATGCATTGACAAGGGATTTATTATCGGACTCGCTCTCTCAGCAGCACAGCTACACTCTTCTTCACCGAGGGACTCTGGAGACTGCAACAGAGTGTGAACAACACTGCAGTAAGTCAGTCTAATTATATTTGACACATGATGTACAGACTGCAGTGCAGTCGCGTAGTTGATGTGAGTTTGCAGTGGCAGTGTAGACCCGGCCCTGGTAAATAAGCGCCGGTGCTAAGCACCGGAAAGCCCCGGCACAAATTAAGCACTGGATTTCTCTAATCTCAGACCCACCGGTGTTAATATGGAGGCTGCACAGAAATCCAGTAATTAGCATTAGCCAAGCCTTTTTGATTGACTAAAATGATATACATATTACTTTGTAGAGGCTTCTAGCCATCCCTCTTCATGGATTTGATTGTTGTGTCTTTCACATTTGTACGTGGAAGGGGCAGGATGGAAAAATGAAAAGAGTTCACATTTGGAAATGTAGATGGTTTCTATGAAAGGTGACCGGACATGTGAATTTGCTTTTTCTAAACTGCCTGTACGCCATTTTACTTTTTTGGCAATTTAATTTGCAAATTGTGCTTACAAATGCACTATTTTGTCACCTTTTTCTCAAAATTTTCTTGGGGAGGGTGAACTCCCAACACTGTTGGGGCTGCTCAGCTTTGCTTGGCACACCATGAAAGTATTGGAATATTTCACAAGTGCTGTAAGTCGCCCAATTACTTGAAAAAACACCATGCACTGAGGTACACCAAGAAAATGTTGATCATTAAATACCTGACTTGTAGCAGCACGCAAGCCCTTAGTTGCCCCGCAACCCCACCTTAGTCGCCCCGCAACCCACCTTAGTCAATTTAGTAAGTACCCGCACTTCTTCCCATTTAAATTACTGGTAGGTGGTTTATGGAATAGGCATGACGACCTGGGACATCTAGTTAATTGTAATTGCATTTATATAGCGCTTACTACCACTGACGAGGCGTCGAAGCGCTTTTTTCGGCGAGTAGCATGCTGCTCCAGAACCCCAAAAAGATTAGCGGTGAATTGATATAGGGAGATATTAAATTAATTTCAGGCAGGTGTAGTTTAATTTGCTAGTCTGGAGCAAGGCCAGTCATTTCCGTGTGTGTCCAATGGAGAGCTATGAAGTAAACTTGACCGGGAGCCTGTGAAAACTCACATGTGCTTCGTAATGAGGTCGAAACGCGGACGGTTCCTGGCGAATATGGGAGAGAGGAAAGTGTAGTGTCGTGTGAGGTAGCAGACATGTCCATGACAACGTTATCTTTAACTTTTTATTCCTGGGGTGAAGCTCGCTGCCGCCGACCCGCGGGAGAGTTTGACGTATTCAGGCTTGGCAATCGCCTATCTGTTTTTAGGTCGAGCCTCGAGTAGCGCGCAAGCGCTGCTAGAGGCGAAGACTTTTAGTAAGTGAGTTTGAAAAGCAGTCCAAAAAACGCTCGTGCGTCGTGGCTGGCCTTTTTGGGATGGGTACGCGCGGCAAACATGTGTTTCCAATTATCGTGCCCAGACGCGGGCGCGATAATTGTAAACACATGCCGGCAAAAGGCCATGACGCACGAGCGTCTGGTCAGCTGAGCAGGCTGCCGCGCTCCCTCCTCCCCCCCTCCGCTCCTCTGTGGTGCGCGCGCACCACGGTCTCGCCATAGACCTGCGGCCCCTTTCTTTGCAAGTGTTCATTCATTGTCTGGAAGCTCAGATAGGGGACATTAAAAAAACACAGAGATCGCGCGTGCAAAAAAAAAAAGTAAACTCGACAACTAGAGACGCTCTTTGTTCAGTGCGTTGGGAAAGCAGGTCAGCAGCTGCCGAGAGAGCTCCCCACTGCTGCTTCAGCCTGCACTCTCTGCCGTTTACTTTTGCACTTTCAATAAAGGAACCCCTCACTGTGCCCAGACCGAAGTGGATGTCCGAGGTTCACTTACAGCTTGCTCTTGTTTACTTTTAAAATCGGGATTATACCGAACGAAATCAGGTCTATTGGCATGCATTCATTAGATGTACCCTGCGGTGGGTGGGTTAATGATTTGATTGCTTCCGTTAGGCCACTTTCGAGAAGGGGACGCACTTGTGCGAGAACATTTCACGGAATGTAGAAAATTCCGTCATGTAATCTACTAAGGCCTCCCACGGAGAGGTTAGGGCCTTGAAAGTAGTCCTCCCGCCTAGGGCCTGGCTACTTTGCTTTGGTCACCCTACGGCTGTGGTGTTCAGTGGGCACAGAAGGAGCAGGCGTGTGCGTCAGCTCTCCACTCAGCACGCACTCGTCGGGGAGAGCTGATCATTAACGTGGGGCGGGGGTAGCTGATTCATTGACGTACCCAACCCAGCATGGCGCGCTGCGCGCGCTTCAGCAGAAGGGAGCGGCGCCCGTGAAACACTACAGACTCACAGTGTCCCACTAGAGGACCCCCGGGGAGGGGGTGCGCTCTTGGGGTGGCACCAGGCTTACCTACCCGCCGCAGGCAAGGATTTGGCTCTGATCTTCTTCTGCCCTGAGGTGATTTTATACCCTCCTTCCTCCCGTCTCTTGCTTCCTCTGCTCTGCAGTTGAACTGAACTCTGAACTTGGATCCAAGACAAATATTTATCACACAAAGCATGTAACTAACAAAGGTCACGCATGTTTTACCCGCTCAGCAACACGAGAATTGGAGGGCGGGGCTAGGGCTAACACAAAGGAAGGGGAGTGGAAAGTTAAATGAAAGGAAGGAGGAGGCGATCAAAGGAGAGTTAAATAAGAAGAACAGGAAAACAGATGAAGGGCGCAAGAGGGGATAGAAGGAATGAAATGGAAGGGGCAAAGTTGAGACTCAGAGGAGCCAGATTACCAAATTATTGGTGCGGCCTAGTTCATATGAGCAACTCCATGGAGGCGGGATAACTAGCATGCCACCCAAGATGCCTTTACTCACAAGCATCATGGTCCATGGAAAAGACCCTGGAATGAAAGAGCTCACCCTAACTCGAGAATAATAAATAAGCAACTGATTTATTAATTTTGAGTAGCGTCAATCAACCAGTGCTGGAAGCCTCTGCCTGCCATCCGTTGAACACGGATCAAGCCCTAATAAAACAAGCATTGGCATAGCCAATAGGTCTCGCCTTTGGGACCTTATAAGTGTTTAGCCATACAACAGTTGATGTTGTTGCACCAAGGATATTGTGCTGCATAACTAAATACTTATAAGGTCCCAAAAGCGAGACCTATTGGCTATGCCAATGCTTGTTTACAGCGATATCGGCACAGCGCTTGCCAACGTGCAGATCTCTTACAATACTATCGTCATATCCTGTTTGCTTGGGTGATGTTGTACTCAGAAAAATGGCCTGATGAGTGTTTTAAATGTTTTTTTTTCCCCTCTTAAAGTGACAGTGCCCCAGCCCTCTTATTTAGAGAGACATGAATGTGTTGGAGGCTGGTAAAAGAAAATATCTAGGCTTTTCTTAAGTACAAGAACGTTGTGGGATTTAATGCATCATTATGTCCACTATTTTTATTCAACCAACCAGTGCATTACAGGGGCCTGTCGTGTCGTTGGTGGGGCCTTACAAGGCCGGCAATGAGACACGCAAGACCTTGCTTATTTGCTGGCTAGTGCGTAACTGGTAACGCCCCGCACGCCTGCCCCCTTTATTCACTTCCCACCACGCTGGCCAGGCATACGCCGGGCCAGCCCAACAGAGTTACGCCCGAGGGGGGTTTACAGTATTCACCCTCCCTCGGCGTTCCACTTAGTGCGGTCTGGGCCGCGACATTACATTCCTCCTTTACCCAGAGGACAACAATAGGTATCAACCACAACCAAGTGGGGGAAAGAAAACAAAAACCCAAACATAACCACATATATTAGTCCATAAAGAACAACAGACTACCGGAACAGTCTTACTTGATCAGCAGGGCGCAGCATCACCTTCAGCGGAAAACCCGGCAACAGGCCACGAAGTCTCGGTACTTCTGGGATGGCTTCGGACAGGGCCGCAGACTGCATCGGCTTTGGCTGCCCCTTGCTGCGGGGTCAGACGGCACGCCCACTCCCTGGCTGTTGTCCACGGACAAATGTTCAGAGCTCAAGTCAATGTCCGGGGCACCCATCCGGGTGGATAAGCCTTGTCCATTGTTCACGACGGGTAGCGCAGGGTCTTCTCGCTCCAACGAGTTTTCGGGTGAACCTCCTGCGGTGTCCATCGCGGGCTCGCTCTCCAGCAGGGATCCTTCTCCATCATCTTCCGGGACTCTCTTGAAAAACGACACATTGCGGGTCACCATCTCATTTCCCCTGGAAGCAGTCACCATCGTGCCCTTGACCTCGGTGACGATCCATGGATGCAACTCGAACGGCAGCCTGAACTTTCCTCCCGGGTGGCGGTCTCGCACCAGCACACGGTCACCGACCTCCAACTTGCTCTCCTTCGCATGTCGCCTCTGGGACGCTTCTTGGTTCGACTTTGTCCGCCTGGCAAACGACTGGTTCGGGGGAACCCATGACTTAGCCCACACAGGGTGATGCGGGATGGTGTCAGTTACTACACGGCCAAAACACAATCTGCTTGGGGAGATACCGGTGGTGCAATGGGGTGTGAGCCGGTACTCCCGCAGGAACTGATATATTGCTTGCTCCAGATTACGGCCATCAGCTATTGCAATTTGGATCGTCTTGTTCAACGTACGCATCAGACGTTCCACTTCCCCGTTTGCTTGGGGCCATCTCGGCATTATGCAGCGATGCTTGATCCGGTGAGACGCTAGGTACTCGGCAATCTCGGCACTGGTGAACGGAGGCCCGTTATCCGTCCTGATCTCTCCAATTAGCCCGTGGGTGGCCATGAGCTTCTCTAGCTTCGGAATGACTTCACTTGCCGCTGTAGAAGAGACAAACTCGACTTCTGGGTAACGGGAGAAATCGTCGATCACTACCAGCATGTATCTTCCTCCCGGAAGGCTACCTAAGTCGGCATTCGCTCTTTCCCAGGGAGCCGTAGGGCCTGCTTCGGTGATAATTGGTGCTGGCTTTGTGGGCAGGCTGGTTGCTAGACAGACGGGACAGCGTTGGACGACCAATTCGATCTGCTGGTCGAGGCCTGGAAACCAGACTTTGCTCCTTAGGCGATTCTTCGACTTGACCACTCCCTGGTGTGCTCCATGCGCCAGAAGGGCCGCTCGCTGGGTCAGAATTTCCGGAAGGACCAGGCGTGGGCCTCTTAGGAGACAGCCGTCGGCTGACACGGACAGTTCGTGGTGTACCTGATAGAGAGCTCGCAGCGTGGCCTGGGCAGCCGCCGTACGGAACTGAGTCGGGCATTGTATCGGCTTCCAGTCGGCAGAGGCAACTGCCTGGATGGCCAATTGGAGGCAGTCATCTTCTTTCGTGGCTAGCACCACGTCTGCCAGCGACATCGGCAGGGGCAGGGACCGCTCCACGATCATTCTCACGTAGTCTTCCGTGGCTGCCGCCTCAGCCGCCTCTGGCCCGGTGACAGGACGAGCGTGCCTTGACAAGAAGTCAGCTGGATTCCGGGTACCAGGCTTGTACTCCACTGTGAACTGGAATTCCTCCAACTGTAGAATCCACTTTTCGATGCGCGGTGGAGGGCGTGAGGATGACCCTTGAAACAGGGGAAGGAGGGGCTTGTGGTCCGTAATGACCGTGAAGGGGTGTCCATATAGGTAAATGTGGAAATGGCGGCACCCCCACAGGATTGCGATAGCCTCCTTTTCGATTTGGGAGTAGCGTTGCTCCGTGGGGGTGAGTGTCCTGCTGGCGTAGGCGACCGGGGCCCACTCTCCACACTTCTGCTGTTGTGCCAACACTGCACCTAGTCCGGTGGGGCTGGCATCCACCACTAGTTGTGACTCGTGCCTGGGGTCGAAGAACACTAGCGTGGTATCAGCTGAGAGGGCGGCCTTCGTGTTCCGAAACGCCTCTTCTTGCTCTGCTTCCCAGGTCCAGTGGTTGGCATGTTTAGTGAGTTCCCGCAGTGGTCCGGTTAGGTCAGATAGATTTTTGATGAAGCGCCTGCAGTAGGTGACCATCCCTAAAAAACTGCGGACTCGGGACACAGACGTTGGGGCAGGAGCTTCCTGTATGTCCTTGACTTTGTCAGGGTCCGGGCCAATGCCTTTATCCGAGAAGCGGTATCCAAAGAAGCTGATGTCTCGTCTTAGGAATTCACACTTTTCCCGGTGTAGGGTGAGGCCGTTATCTTGTAGGCGGGCGAACACCGCTTGGAGGCGCAGGAGGTGTTGCTCCAACGTGGGGGAATGCACGAGGATGTCGTCACTTACGTTAAGTACGCCGTCCAGGCCTTGGAGGACGTTCTTCACAATGTTCTGGAACACCTCTGCCGCGCTAGAGATCCCAAAGTTTAGGCGGGTGTATCGCCAGAGCCCTGCGTGAGTAGAGAATGCCGTGATGGGCCTTGAGTCCGGGTGGAGGGGGACCTGATGATATCCGGAACGGAGGTCCATTTTCGAGAACCACCGGGACCCTGCCAGCTCCCCAATTATGTCGTCTACAGTCGGGGTCAGGTGGCGCTCCCGTTTGATGGCAAGATTCGGGATCCGCATGTCTACACAAATCCGGACTGCGTTTGGCTGCTTTGGCTTCTTCGCAACGACGATGGGCGACACCCACAGAGTGGGGCCTGTCACTCGCTCAATGATTCCGGCTTTTTCCAGCAGACGCAGCTCAGCCTCCACTTTGGGGCGAAGGTGGAAGGCGAACCGCCGGTGTTGGAGGGCCACCGGCGCAATCGACTTGTCGATATGCAGCTGGATGGCTGGGCCCTTCAAACAGCCGATGCCTTCGAAAAGGGAGCTGAAGTCCTGTAGCAGCCCGCTGAGGTCCTGGGCGTGTACTGTGAAGGCAAAGTGGATGAGATTGAGGTCCTGGGCGGTGCGGCAGCTGAGCAGAAACCCGGCTCCTTCCTGCAACACATACACTTTGGCCTGCTGCTGGGTGTCTTCGTGGGAGAGGTCAGCTTGGAATACTCCGCACAGTCGAAGGGGGGGCTTGAGTCCCAAATGCGTAGACTTGTACTCTGGTTTCGCGGAGCGGAGGAGGATTTGATAAGCCCCGGTATATGCTGGCGGCCATGAGGTTGATCGTGGCACCGGTGTCAATGAGCGCGGCCACTGCCTGGCCTTGTACGTCGATTTTGCACATCGGCGTGGCATGTTGAGAGGCTGAGAGAGAGTGCAGCATTCGAACCACGTGGACCGTGGTCACTTCATCGTCGTCCATATCGCTGCTGTGTGGGTCGTCGGGGAGTGGGTCGAGTGCTCGGACTTGCCGGCGTGGTTCAGTCTCCCACAGGCGCTGCAGGTCTTGCCGCTCGCAGGGCAGGCGCCTTCATGGGGGTTAGGGCCGCCACACCACCCACACGGGCGGCTTTGCTGGGGCTGCTTGGACGGCTGCGTTGCGGGCACGCTGACTTTTGCCTGCGGGTGTCGGGCATCCGCCCGGATGGCGCACACTGGTTCTTCCTTGACCACCGCCGCAGGCTTGGCTTCCATGTGTGCCGCCCTCGCCTTGGATAGTTCCTTGGAGCGACACAACGTGAGAATGTCCCTCATCGGCATGTTATGGGCCTCTAAGACACGTTCCCGCAATTTCGACGATGCGCAACCCTGGATAAACTGCGCCCTCACCTCGTCATCTTCATCTGGGAGGGTGCACGTGCTTGCCAGCTCCTTGAGCCTCGCGTGGAAAACGTCCACTGACTCTTCCGGTTGTTGGCGTGCCTGGCGGAGTAGGAACCGTTCGTAATCCGGGTTGGCGTACGGCTCAAAGTGGGCGGTAATGGCGTCGCGCATTGTAGCGTAGTTCCTGGGAGGGCCCTGTTCGCGCACCGTCTTCGCTATCTTGTGTATGTCAGCCCCACCAAGGTGAAGCAGCATGGGGCGACGTCATGGCGCCGGGATGGCCGCAGCGTCAAAGTACGTTTCTAGGCGCTCCACCCACACCTTCCAGCGGGCCGCTTGGGAGGGCGGCGGGCCTGTGATGATGAAAGGCTCTAGGTGCGGAACGGTCGCCATGAGGACAGGTGATCAGGCGGGGTTGTACCAGGGCGTGCACTTGTGGAAGACGTGCGAGGTTGGGCACGTGCCGGCTGGCCAGTAAAATGTCCTGGCAGTGTCTCTCAGCAGTGGCCGCGGGGCATCGCAGGAGCCTGTTGCTGGCGCTTGTCGTAGGGATGGCAGGGCCTGGGCAGCAACGCTGCACACTCACGGAGGCCTGGCAGCGTAAGCAGGGAGCAGCAGAGAGGTCCGTGATGGGGTGTGGGCCAGCTGTTGTGAAACGCGGCCACGCGCTTGGCTGCGTGTGCAGAACACTCACCGGGGGCTGAAAAGCTGCTGGCAATGCCGCGGCTGGCGGATTCGGCGCTCAGCGCCGCGGGGTGAGCGGAGTCGCGCTCCGGCACACACGCGCTGCAGCGGTGCAGGCAACGCAGCGGCTGCCGCGGGCAGGCTTTGACAGAGGCGGCGGAGCCAGCGGGGTGGCGTAGGGGGCGCCGGTGCTCGGCCAAGCGTGCTTGCGGGGAAAACAGGTGGCTGGCGTGAGGCAAGCACGAGCGCTGCGAGGGGTGAGACCACCTCGTCGCCAATGTCGTGTCGTTGGTGGGGCCTTACAAGGCCGGCAATGAGACACGCAAGTCCTTGCTTATTTGCTGGCTAGTGCGTAACTGGTAACGCCCAGCACGCCTGCCACCTTTATTCACTTCACACCACGCTGGCCAGGCGTACGCCGGGCCAGCCCAACAGAGTTACGCCCGAGGGGGGTTTACAGTATTCACCCTCCCTCGGCGTTCCACTTAGTGCGGTCTGGGCCACAACATTACAGGGCCGGTTCTGTCCGATAAGTTTTTTTTATTTTGAGAGGGAGAGTACCTGGACTTCTGAAGAGAACATCTGTTATACAGCGGCACTTCTCAGAAACAAGCAGGTACTCTATCACAGAGTACTGGTCCTGCACTTCTATTTTTCCATTTCAAGCGCTGCAATCAACGTGTTTCTGAGCAATATGCTTTTTAATAAACGTCTGACAGCGGAGCATCTCGTTGATCGAGTTCTGTCGGACTCTTTTTCACTGAAGGTAGTGTTTGCACTGAAGCAATTGCACTTTTGCTCTGTCTCCAAGTGTAGGCCTCTTCCAAGCAAAAGCTTTAGTAAATGTATAAAATAAAAATAAAAAAAGCCTTCTCGCCTTGAAATGCATCACTATTTTTTAGAAGGAAAGCTTACAAGATAACTCCGGAAGACTGCTTAATTTCAGCCGGTGCTTTCCGGTGCTCAGCACTAGTTAAGGAAACACTTACTTAGAACGCACATGATTTTTCCCAGACTCACAGGATGTTGAGCCACGCAGAGACTAGAACCGGGTTCTCCAGCTCCGAAATCGGCAGCTCTACCCATTAAGCCAAGTCCTCTCCGGGTTTAAAAGTGCCGGGGCTCTAGTCAGGAGGCAGTTTGCACCAGCACATTTCTCCTGTTAGCGCTGCCTCCAGAGGAGAGCCTCGGCACTTTTTATTTTACAAATTAACCTGTCGGTGCCCTCTATTATTAGCAAATCTAGTTATCTTTATTATCGGAGGCCAGGTCTTCATTATTTCCCAATAGGCACCAAAAAGTGGTGACGTAGGGAACTAACGCCCAGGACCTCAGCATACACCAATCCTAAGATGTCTGTGAAATGTTTTCACTGGTTAATGCTGCCTACAGTGACGCCGTTCTGCGATGGTGGACATTTTGTAGGATAGGGCCGGGGTCATTGCGAGGGACTTAACTACTCGCAGTGATAGAAGGTAACAGGAACATCAAAAAACGCACAGTTCAATTAAACTTCGGTAAGATGGCGTCCTTTATCGTCGTTACCCCGGGTACCTTCCCAATGGCTGAAAGAAAATATGCAATTCTGTGGGATTCAGCAGTGTGACTTTCGGACCTTATGCTACGACCTTCGTTGGACGTGCTCCACTTGGAAAACGTTAATAAAACCTCAGGCGAGCAGCAGTTGAAAAGCACGAAGGAGTCTGGTTTCAGAAGTTGAAGACATGTAAAGAAGGCGGCTCAAGTTTTGAATCCACCCGAGTTTCCCGGGCATGGATCTCGTGTTACGCCGACTATGCAATATGGCAGACAACGAGTACTCCGAGGAGAAGCAACGTGTTGATTCTCTTCAAAGCTTCTAACGCGCACATCATGTGCGAAGTCTAGCTTGGCATTTTACACCCAGGCGTTAGTGAGTTGCCACCAGGAGTATTGTGTACATTATTTAGTACTGTACAATACAACCCAATTAATTAGTGAGATCTTACTAGTGATGTGCTGATAAGCGACTCCCCACATGCGGTACTGTGCACATTCATTCGACAGTTCGAACCTTCAGTATCGCATACAGCCATTAGTAATATTTCAGCTGCAGTATCATCTCCATGCCTTTGAGAAACCTCCCTCCTGAGCTGTGAATGTCATTAATGAGGCTTCAGCCGGAGTATAGTGTCCATGCCTTTGAGGAACCTCCCTCCTGAGCCGTGAACACCATCAATGAGGCTTCAGCCGGAGTATAGTGTCCGTGCCTTTGAGGAACCTCCCTCCTGAGCCGTGAACACCATCAATGAGGCTTCAGCCGGAGTATAGTGCCTGTGCCTTTGAGAAACCTCCCTCTTGAGCCGTGAACACCATCAATGAGGCGTCAGCCGGAGTATAGTGTCCGTGCCTTTGAGAAACCTCCCTCCTGAGCCGTGAACTTCATCAATGAGGCGTCAGCCGGAGTATAGTGTCCGTGCCTTTGAGAAACCTCCCTCCTGAGCCGTGAACGTCATCAATGTGGCGTCAGCCGGAGTATAGTGTCCATGCCTTTGAGAAACCTCCCCCCTGAGCCGTGAACGTCATCAATGTGGCGTCAGCCGGAGTATAGTGTCCATGCCTTTGAGAAACCTCCCTCCTGAGCCGTGAACACCATCAATGAGGTGTCAGCTGGAGTATAGTGCCCATGCCTTTGAGTACCCTTCCTCCTGAGCCGTGAACACCATCAATGAGGCGTCAGCCGGAGTATAGTGTCCATGCCTTTGAGGAACCTCCCTCCTGAGCCGTGAACACCATCAATGAGGCTTCAGCTGGAGTATAGTGTCCATGCCTTTGAGGAACCTCCCTCCTGAGCCGTGAACACCATCAATGAGGATACAGCTGGAGTATAGTGCCCATGCCTTTGAGAAAACTCCCTCCTGATCTGTGAACACCATCAATAAGGTTACAGCTGGAGTATAGTGCCCATGCCTTTGAGGAACCTCCCCTTCTGAGCTGTGAACACCATTAGTGAGGCATCAGCCGGAGTATAGTGTCCATGCCTTTGAGAAACCTCCCTCCTGAGCCGTGAACACCATCAATGAGGCGTCAGCCGGAGTATAGTGTCCATGCCTTTATGGAACCTCCCTCCTGAGCCGTGAACACCATCAATGAGGCGTCAGCCGGAGTTAGTGTCCATGCTCTTGAGAACCCTCGCTCCCTGGGATGTGCATCCAATTAATGAGGCTTTAGCTGGAGTATAGTGTCCATGCCTTTGAGGAACCTCCCTCCTGAGTCGTGAACACCATCAATGAGGCGTCAGCCGGAGTATAGAATCCATGCCATGGAGGAACCTCCCTCCTGAGTCGTGAACTCCATCAATGAGGCGTCAGCCAGAGTATAGTGTGCATGCCTTTGAGGAACCTCCCTCCTGAGCCGTGAACACCATCAATGAGGCGTCAGACGGAGTTAGTGTCCATGCCTTTGAGAACCCTCGCTCCCTGGGATGTGCATTCAATTAATGAGGCTTTAGCTGGAGTATAGTGTCCATGCCTTTGAGGAACCTCCCTCCTGAGCCGTGAACACCATCAAGGAGGCGTCAGCCGGAGTATAGTGTCCATGCCTTTGAGGAACCTCCCTCCTGAGCCGTGAACACCATCAAGGAGGCGTCAGCCGGAGTATAGTGTCCATGCCTTTGAGGAACCTCCCTCCTGAGCCTTGAACACCATCAATGAGGCTACAGCTGGAGTATAGTGCCCCTGCCTTTGAGGAACCTCCCTCATGAGCTGTGAACACCATCAATGAGGCGTCAGCCGGAGTTAGTGTCCATGCCTTTGAGAAACCTCCCTCCTGAAATGTTCACTCCATTAGTGAGGCTTCAGCTGGAGTGTAGTGCTTCAGAGAAACCTCGCCCTGCCCCCCTCCACCCCGGGATGTGCATTCAATTAATGAGGCTTCGGCTGGAGTACAGTGTCACTGTTCACACTTTTGAGGACGTCACCTTCTGAGATGTGCACTTCATCCGGCTGGAGTATAGAACCCACAACTTTAGGAAACCTCATGAGTATAAAACTGTGCCCATTTATGGTGGGACTTCTTCCAGCACCATGGCCTGGAGCAGTGAGGCTCACTCAGCAGAGATGGAGTATCATGTTCACTCATAACAGATACTTAGCCTGTACAGCCTTTAGCAAGAGTATTGCATCCACGCAAAGGTGAGCTCTGAGATCCCACCGCCAGCATTGAGACTGAATGCAGTGAACATAGTGCCCATTTTAGAGGGACTTCACGTGAAGTATTGTGCCCACTCCACAGTGAGAAGCGTCCTTGGGAGCTGTGTCGACTCATAACTAAGACTTCATCTAAAGTCTTATATCCACTGACGAGTGATACTTCACCTGGAGAAATGTGTACGTGCACAAGAGAAACTGTAAGCTAGTATGTACACTCATCAGCACAATCCTCAAAATGTGGGGATCACTTGAATGCAACACCACTTTACCAGTTTCATCATGTGAGGGATGGATGGGACAAACATTTTCAGCTCCAGAAAGCTCAGTATAAAAACGATTTAACACTACTTCACTGGCGAGACTCGCCTGAAGCCTTTTATGCTTTACCTGGAATGTTTCGTCTATTCATTACTTACATTTCAATTGGCTGTCTTCTCACGGTGAGATCTCTTCTGAAGTGTTGTGCATGTGCATTGCTGAGACCTCAACTAGAATACTGTGCTCAGTTGTTGGCAAGAGCTTACTTGTAGTTACTTGTTGCTTCATCAGTGCCAGCTCACCTGGAGTATTGTGTCTGCTCACTGCAGATGCCACAGCTGGGTTCTTGTTCTTTGGACTCGAACACAGTGCAAGAAAAAAGCTTTGGCTGTGACTGAACCAAATCTTAACTTACACGTTGCTGTGTCTGGCTATAGAAACAGACTCCGAAATGTTATCTGTAAATGACGAGCTTTTTCACAGATCCTTGAAAATGTAAGGACCATCAAGCATTGCCAAAGCCGACAGGTGATCTGGAACACCTGAACCAATATCTCAGAATCTGTTGGTGGTGGTCGAACTATGCTAAAGGCAATGGCTCAAATTAAAGGGTTCCTGGGTTAGCTAACTAACAAGATTTGGTAGTCAAAATTTTCCAGGTCTATTGCTTCTGAACCATTTCTATTGGCAAAAACAGATTTTTGGTCCGGTGGATGAATGATATAATGTCTCAATTGGAAGTATTGGTGTTTTACTACTTGGTCACAGGTTCATATCTCGTAGGCCCACTCAGCCATTCATACTCCTGAGGTTGATCATATGAGCACATTTAAGTTGGGTAAACCAGACATCTGTTTTTCAGCACCAAAGAGGCCCACAGACGATTGTGCACTTTATAAATACACATTATGCTATGTTATATTGTATTGTTATACTAGGGCAGGGACGTTCAAGGAGACCAGAACCTAAAAAATCCATAATAATTCAAATGGAAAAATTCAGGACCCGGTTGTTAACCATCTCAGCGGAAGATGGTATGTGATCTGACCCTCAAGATAAGTTGAGCTGTAAACGCACAGACCCAAAAGGACACCGTGGGGGAGCAGATGGGTCTGTTTTGTAAGATATGCATGTGAATAGTGCTCAGGCCAGCGGAAGGTAAGGTCACGGAACAGCCTGGTGGGCGCAGGAATCCTGCTACACTCTCAGGGTGGCTCGGAAAGACACCTGAAGTCAATCATCTCCTAATATGGTCTTACAGAATGCCTTCATATGTTGACCACCTCACCATGGTCATTTATAATGCCCTAAACGTGTCCCTCTGCGTTTTCCCCAGCTAGCTCTCACATGGATTCACAAATGCCCTTTCACAGCACATCCCCCACAGAGGGGTTATTTGGACTACACGTAGTCCCTACATACAGTGTGTCCCTGTATGTCTCATCTTGAGACCACCAAATGGTCTTTAAATGAAAGGAAATCCCATGACCGCGTTGACCCCACTCCAGCTCGCGGGAAGGTGCAGGAGCATCAGTAATGGGCCTGGAGACGCTGGCTTGGTCAATTTCACACCTGGATTAATGGAGGAAGCCGAGCCTGTAATGTCATGATGAAGTGCGGAGGCTGCGGTCCTAACAGGGTACTTCTGGGCGCCTTCACCGGAGAAATGTGTTTATTGAGCTGCTGTGGAGACCTCCAGCGCCCCGACTCTCACCTTTCCTTCCTTCCTGCCTCCCCAGTCGGCTCGCTCTGCTGCTCCGGGCCCCAACCATCAGTCCATCATGTTCCGTGCGAAATTCATCCGCAGGTGTTTTTGATTTTATTTCATGAGCCATTAACAAGGGAGCGATTTGGGAATGCAAACCCTGTTTTTATTTTCCACTTGCTCATAACCCTTGATCAATTCTGTAAATGAAATCGGATTATCCGTGGGGTTTCTGCTGTTCAAAGGATGTGTTTGAATCTTCGAAGAATCCTTAAGCAGCCAGCCTGTTGGGCCTCGCATTTCTTCAAGGCTGTCCATTATGAGGCCCCCTTTCATTTCAATGCGTTTTCCTCTCTCCCCAAGTTCTAAATGTGGCTATTGCGTGGGACGTAGCTTTCCACCACACAGCGCCTACATCTAAGTGTATTAAGGCGCCATGTTAAAGGCCGTGGTTCCTCAAGAGGGACCAGGCCTGACTACACAAACAACGCCTCAGTTGTCCTCGCAAGAAGGGAATGAGCTCTCGGGCCCGCACCCAGTGGAAGGAGCTTGCAGGTCTGTCGAGGTCTCGCAGTCTCTCATCTAGCTCTGCTTGTCTCTTCGCTCGGTCCTTGCTGCACTCTGCCCTCTCAACAGTTCTTCACTCTCTCTTCAGCCCAGTTAGTATTTCCTTCCCCTCTCCCCTGTACTTCCTTAGTCACGTTTTCTCGATTTCTCTTCTCTGTCCTTCCCCGCTATCTAATCCCTTCCCTCCAGTGCACCATTCTCTCTCCCACATTCTCTCTCCCTCCCCATTCTGCATTCTCGCTCTTTTCTACCTCGCTTCAGACTCTTCATTTTCAAAGACAGAATGGATGAACTTCACCCTAGGACAGCATTGGTCAGGGGACGTGCGACCCTCCCTGCTGGATCTCTCCTTCTGCCTCCCTTTTTACTCTTTTATTTCTTTCCCCCATTTTCTAAAAACACTCCGCATTTCATCCACCTTTCTCGTCAATGCCTTGTTCCTTCCCTCAGTTCTCCTCGCTCTTCCTTTCTGTCCTGTTTAATGAATTCCTTCTTCTTGCCTTTCCTCCCTCTTTCTTCTCCCTTTTGCTTCACCTCCCACTCGTGGGTTCAGTCTTTTAAAATGTTATCACTGTATTAAAAAAAATTCTCTCTATCTCGCCCCTCTCTCAGTCACTCACTCCCAATTCTCTCGCTTCCTTCTATCCTTCTCTCCTTTGTCTCTCACTCACTCTTTAACACCCTCTCTCTCTTCCTGATCTCTTTCTCTTCATCCTTTAACTTTACACATACCACCCCTTGCCTTGCTCCATTCCTCATCCTCCTCTTCCTTGGTCTCTTTCCCTCAATTATCCCTCCCTTCCCTCCACGCTACGTCTTTCTCTGCTCTCTTCTCACCATCCTCAATGCCTCTACTTTTCTTGCCCCTCTGCATAACTCCTTTTCCTTACTCCCTCACCCCCTCCGGTTAGGTAGCGCTTCTTCATGTATTCCCTCCATTATTTCTAATCTCCATCTCTCCTCATCCTTCCCCCATACCATGTCTCTTGTCTCTCTATATGTATTTCTACACCATGTCTCCTCACTGCTTTTCCTCCATCTTTTCCCTCCCCTTGTCTCTCTCCTCCTCCCTCCTCTTTGTCGCTCTCCTTCTCAGCATCGTATTGGCTGTAGGGAGCACCAGCAGTCTGAAAGTGACACTACATGGTCTCCAGACATATGGTACAGCCAGATGATGGGCTGTATGGTTAGACAGGACTCCGTGGGGTCCTTAACCCTACAGCGGCCTTAGTACCATTGTAGTGCTTGGATAACGGGGGCACAATAAACACTAACACCAAATCCAACTTTAAACAGCTGTCATCATACTTAAATAATACTATAGTCTAGTTAAATGAGTTAAGAAGGCCGGTGAAATTCCACTTACATCAACGTATTTTCGTGTAACAATTGTTAGCAAACTGGTTGAGTTTCTGCCATTACGCCACATCGCAAAACTGAGACTTAGAGCGGGTAAAAATACTTGTGGGGACCAACTCGAAGAAACCAAACGCAAGCAACTGTAGTTTGCATCACACTATTTTTGTTGTTTTTTTTGCACAAAATACAATTTCAAACATCTTTCACACAAAGCATGCACTACCGGCCCTACATAAAAAATGTCAAGGGAAATCATTAACCAGTTGGGTATTTGTGTTTACTATGGTCTAAGGGCGGCAATCTTGATTGTTATTTAGTCGCACATACACAGTGTTGCACTCTCAATGCCAGCGTGACTCTCTGGACATCTAGCCCATGGGTAAGGGTAAGCATAGTCACATTACACTTTTGTTGATTTAAATGACCAGTTTAACCTTCATACGCAAAGGTCCAAGTGACAGAATGAGCAATAAAAATAATAAAAAGAAAAAAGTCTCATTCTTTCTCTTAAGTACATCATTAGTCGATGTGTTGTATTCAGTAGGACAGTGCAACATTTCCTTACATCCACATTGAGAATGTTTGTTAATTTTTTTTGTGTTACAAAATACAGATTTTGTTTAGTTTAGAGAAAAAGGCTGTAAAAACTAAACTCAGTGGGAGAATATTCCAGCAAATAAAAGTAATTGGAAAATTCCCCACAAAATGCTTTTTTGGTGGCAAACTTTGCGCATAGGTGAAGAAGCAATGTTAGTCCACAAACACCACAAATTCACAAAGCAGTGGAGATATTAATTGAGCACGATGTCACCTATGAAATTTACATTCCGCAGAGCTGTGCCTTTGTGATTGCCTCAGGAGGTGTTAATCATGGCTTGTCCTCGGATACCCTGGCTCTGCTCTTGCTACCCTTAAGTTCTGAAAGCAGCAGTGAGAACAGACAGCATACAGGGTCCCCTTTGCTTTCTGTGGTTTGAACTCTTTGCCCATCCTCTTGACAGCAGGAGGTGTTTTCAGGATAAGGGCCGAACAGGCAGGGGAGTACCCATCAGTGGTGTAGTAGGTGCAGTGGCACCAGGGCCTAGTAACCTCAGGGGGCACAATGATCCCTGATTTTTTCTATAATCTACTAACCAACCAGCTGTCAGGAAATCAATTTTCCTTGCTTGCTCTTAGGCCCGGGACACACATGCTACAACATTGGAGAAAGGGGATGTCACCAAAACCTGTGATGTCACCAACATTCAGAGGTTGGGAGGTCGCTTTGGCTACCCCTGGCGTTTTGGCGAATCGCCTTTTTTCAGTCCACCTCTACTTTTTCTTGCTCCTCCCTTGTTTTCCTCCACTTGTTCTCCTTCTCTCCAACTTCCCTCCATTTTATCTGTATGATCTTCTAATTCATCCTCGGTGTTTTTCCTCCACTCTCCTCTCACTTGGGTCTCTGGTTTCGCTGCGTCACCCAAGGTCAGATGGCTTCAGTGCAGACAGGGCTGACATTCAGGCTAATACCCAACAATATCACACGTCTCAAATGTTCTTCGCAGCAAAGGAGAAATAATATGATTTGGATCAATAGGACTCGGCATCGAGAGCCGGATACGCGCCTGACTCCCCCCTTTGCGGATTCTCGCTCCATCTCGCGGCTCCCTCCTCCTTCTGACTAACCTTGAATGGACAGGGTTACACTGCAAACTACCGGGGGCAGCTCTAGCTCGTATTGATGGCTTGATGCCCTCTAGCCATCTGCCTGGTACCAGCCTCACCACGTGCAAGCATCATTCACTGAGACCCATCCATCTGCGACATGACAGGCCCACATTGGGAAACACTGGTTCTGCTCAGCATGGCATCCGGAGCTTCTGCCAAGACCTCAGTAAGAGAAGGCAGCAAATGGACCCCTGGCACGAGGAGATGCTGTGTACACTTTATACAGATAAGATGCCCCCAGAGGTGCACAACCACAGTCATGGTGGCAAATACTGTAGAATAACCCCTGCAATCTGGAGGCGCTGCCAAGATTTGAGGTGGGATAGAAGAGATGTCCAATGGGACCCTTGTCAAGTCTTCAAACTTTGTTCTAAAAATGTACCGGGCTCCTCAGCATCGAGGAGTCCCTGGCATCCAGAAGCTCGTCCAACACTTCATGAAGGGAAAACAGCGAATGGACCCCTGGCACGGGAGAGTCTATGAGGATTTCACATGGATAAAAAAGCCAATTTGTTTCAATCCCAGAAGCCCTCGACTATCGGCATAACAGCCAAGGCGAAAATGAAATCCCTAGGATCTAAGGGTGTGTAAGACTTTAAATGTGGGACGAGAGATGTCCAAAGAATTTCTGGATCGCTGACACCCTGGCAAGATTTGGGGCTTTGCAGAGAAGAGGTTACAGACTCTCTACCATTAAGAGACTCCAAAGACCCAGGGCAAGGCATTCGGAGGCACTGTCAAGAATTAATGCTGCAAGGACATTAAACAGCTCCTTAGCACCTCCAGTCCTTTCCTGAGCAGGAAGCCCAGTGCAGAAGACAGTAAATAGGCCGGATGCTCAGAAAAGATCCAGATGCATAGTAGCAAATATGGGAATGGACGCTTGTGATCCCAAGTCACTGCCTTGGCTTGAGGCATTACCCCTGTGGCCCCTCTAAGCACAGGATTTTAGATGCAGTGGTGAAAATATCAAATATGTGCGGAGATCCTGAAGTTATGACACAGCCAACTGGGTCTTGCACAACTCCCAAACTTATCCACCTTACTACACTAAACTCTTCCTCCCCCCAGTCAGCAGCAAAGCATTGTGGAGATTTTAATACACTGGAAAATCTCTTCTGAATAAATAAGATAAACAGTAGGGGGGAATAAGTCAGCCACCCACCATAAAAACCCAGATGTTCAGAATCTGTGAATCACCACTCAGGAGTACCAGAAGAGGTAGTCTGCCCTATCAAAGACTGGGCTCCTGTCGCCGTAACATATACAAGGCAGAAGAAATGCAGGTCCGAGAGGTGCAGATCTGCGACTAAAACACGAATCAGACGTATTAGGTCAAAAATACTCTAAGGCGTCCTATCCTGAATCTAGTGAATTCCAAAGTTGAGAGATGGGAGACTGCAACATGAAGTATGAGCTCTGAAGAGGTTTTGGAATGGGCCCATAAGTCGAACAACACTGGTAGTATATTTTCGGAATCCAAGAGGCTGTGAAGCTCGCCGTGGTTAATCTTTATCTCAGGTGAGCAGTAGTGACTGGTTAGGAGAGCATGTGCTCAGCAGAATCAAAGGGGCGTTTCTGTATTATAGTTGAAAGAAAAGTTATTCAGGAGAGACAGACAAGTTGCCATATTCCAGGAAGAATGCAGCATCCGCAAGATTTGGATGGAAGTTTGCTACAGTAGGCGGCATCCAGCAGGCCTAGCTATGGGTATTTGAGTCTCAACGAGCCTGGAACAACTGTAAAATATTATTCTTACGTAAAATTGTTGAAAATTCCCATACGTACAGTGTTGTGCTGCTGAAATGTTCATACCTGTATGGTCGGGAGGTAAAATGGTTGGGTTGGTTGACCTCCGCTTCCTGTGGGGCTGGTATGGCTGGAAGCTCATGGAGAGATAACCTGACGTATGGTTGTGCAGCACCTTTTGGACCAGGCACATTGTTTTCAACTATGATCTGTCTTTTGACAGTGTGGTGTTCTGAGGGCAGGAGTGATAGACGACACTGCAGTTATCCACCTGAGAAAAGACCTTTGCAGGTCAAATGGTATGTGGTGAGACAGGATTCCTCAATGTTGTCATTAATGATGGCATGCATGTTTGGGGAAAGAACTGTATTTGCAAAGGGGGCTAGGTCCACAGTGACTGACTATGTTGAAAAAAAGGCTGATGGAGGTACAGGGCCCGGGATGAGGATCTCTGTTCCCTGACAGCTGTGGCAGAGTGAGTTATCCTGTGCTAGATGACAGGCAACTTTCCTCTTTGTGAGGGTCCCTAGAATCTCACGTTTATGCGAGTTAGATTTAAACGCCCAATCAGAATCCCTAGTTGCCACTTACTTAGGCCATGACAGCGCAAGTTAAGAAGCCTCACACTGGGCTAATCCAAAGTGTAATGTCCAGATCTGCTGGGCTGTTCACAGTTCTGAGTGAAGAATCAGAAATCCTGAATGTACGCACCATCACATAGTATTTTACTTTCCACGTTCAGAACAGGAACACAACATACAGGGCAACGCAAGTGTGCTCTCCATCTGATCCAAGATCCATGCATGAAGCTCATGGTGGGCAGTCTCAAATGTATGAAGCTCTGCTTCATACATTTGAGACTGCATCCATTCAATCATTCAAACATCCACAAAGCTCACCACACACCAGTGCAAAATGTTGTCACTTTCTATCATTTTTTTACCACTATTGGATCGCTCACCGCCTCTCAGTTTCGTCACTTAGATTCTCTCATATTACCCAGCTCCCCAAAGAGATGTGGAAATAAATCTCCTTTTGTCCCAGTCCTGAACCCGACATCAGAGCTAATAAGCAATCAATTCGAGTTGGGTACCACAGGCAAATGGCATGAGGCCACTCTTGGTGGATAGGTATTGTGGAGGCCAGGAGGGAGCGAAGCTGAAGGCCAGATTGCATGTCCGATCTTTAGTCCCCCATAGTTGGAAAGTCAAAATCAACAAAAGATAAACTAAAGTCATCAAGGAACTATAATAATACTCTAAAGGTGGGGAATTAATAATGAAGTCTACCCAGGCAGCCCCTGCATCCCCTGGCTATGCTGTCCCATCAGCAATCATGCTGATCCGATTTCGGGATTCCTACAGGATGTAATCAGATTGAGGAAGGGGTGTTAACTGGATTAGACAGAAGGCCTTCTGGTAAGAAGAAGTGTCAGTGAAACAGAGCCTGGGTACTGTGCAGAGTCCTACCAACCATATCCTAAAAGGCAATACTAGGCGGTGGATGGGAGATGACATTTGTAAATTGATTTTTCTCCGGCAAGCTACAGTTAGGAGGTGGACTTGCCCGAAGAAGATTGTGGAAAGAAACAATAGAAAATTGGTGTACTGTCTGAAAGAGGGGATTTCAGGCTGTACAGGGGGTTAAAGGATCCATTAAGGAGGATCAATAGAATGTAAGGTGCTCAAAATACAACATCGGAAAAGAAAAGAGAGAATGTCTGAAATGTGAAACGAGGGGAGTAAAGCGAGGAAGGGGCACAAGTCAGAGAGCGCTGGCATGACCTTCGGCCAAGATGAAGTACCAGAGAATAATTAAAGCACTGATCTCATCACTTTTATGCTAAGTGAGTCCCCCTATGGGTGGTGGATATGCTGGCACATGGTTCTTGAGTCCTCTATGCCACAGAACCCAAGCTACAACTCACTGATGAGGTCAACAAGGCCAAAACCGGTGGGAGTTGCTATATTCGATTTATAGCATAATTGGCCAAGCAACTTGGGTTGGGCAGTCCATTTAAGGGACTGAATTTTGTTTTCTTTCAGACAGTATTGAATAATACTGAGAAGCGCTTTGTTAAGTTCAAGAAAACATAAAGATCTAGTTTTCAGATAGTGCTTGCACGCTTGAACCCCGAATAAATGATCAATACAATTGCACAAGGACATGACATCCATCGTGATCATAAAGGATCCATCTCACTCCACATTATGTATTTTAGTAAGGAAATCCACACTATCCCTACAATATGCTGGTAAAGCCTTAAAGGGGGAAAGAAAGAAATCAATATAGATCACTGTATTATCAAGAAAACCCTCACTGGAGGAAACAATAGGTCTCCCCGGGGGATTGTAAACACAATAAGGCTGCCCCTCACATGGGTTCCAACAGTTTCCTACAGAATTATACTGAGATGCGACACCTATGGGGGCATCTCATAAAAAGTTTCGGACTGGCCTCACACACCGCCCGGTGTCATGCTTCATCATAGGCTGTCCTCGCCCTCTAAAAACTACGTTTGATAAATGGCGGGCATACACCTGGAGACAGGGATGCACTTCTACAACTAAGTGATGACCATGTGAAAGTGAAAGGTGATTTAAAAACCATCACACCTGTCACTCAACTATGTTTAATTCAGGGAACAGATGTCTGGCATTAAAATAGGTGTACGGTGATCCGGGACATTATCTTCCCTTCACCGTATTAAGTGCGGTCAACATGTTTCTGCGTTAATGTCCCCGTAGGGTACGTCGCATTCGTCGACCGAGTGGACGCCTGTAGAGAGAACCGATGGGAGCGTTGAAGTCAGACAAAAGTCACAAGTAGGCTCTCCCAACCTCGCCCTCCCATGGAGTATAGAGGATAGTAATTTAGGAATCGTTCTTAGTGGTACTACACCATACGGGCGGTTTAATTAATTTTTATTCCGGTCCCCTGATTAGCAGCACCTTTTCGCTTTAGATGCGAAAAGGCTAAACCCTTTGGTCCTGACGAATGCGACGTACCCTACGGGGACATTAACGCAGAAACATGTTGACCGCACTTAATACGGTGAAGGGAAGATAATGTCCCGGATTACATATGAGATTGGAGGCTGGCTTGCCCTTTGGCCCCGTGCCTCTAGTTCCCATCCTCAGCCCAGCCTGAGGTGAGAGTGTGTGTGTACTCCCCGGGGGATTCACAACACTTTTGTGCACTTTAGGTAACACATAGAATGATGGTACCCTTGGATGGTCTTTTCATTAAAAAACTGTACTCATCATCATCCAAGGCCCCCCCCATCACACCATTCGATAAGGCATTCCTGTAAAAGACGGACCACGGTCCTTTATATTTCTTGGATAATTGCCAAAAAACATTCAACCTGTGTCACCTGTCTCATGATTTCTTGTTCGTACATGGCAACATCCATAACAACTACATTCCCCCTCTTCTCAGAGGGCTTTATGACTATCTTGGGGTCCTATTCTAATGTGGTTAAGGCTGTTCTTTGAGATGGAGTTAGGTTATCCAAATCCTTCCTATCGTTACCTTTCAGGGCCACCAATTCCTTAATTATGAAGTCCTGAAAAACATCTCTGTTATCATGTGGTAAGGATGGAATTAGACTGGAATTGGGTTTGAACCGCTATTGCTCGGGGTTTTCACATCAATCCAGAAAGTATCCAGGGTTTGGGACAAATTCACATCAGAGTCCTCACAGTCCCCTCTCTGTGTCATACTTCCAATGCTAATAATCCCTCCACATCACCAATTTGAATATCACTCAATGAAACGTCAAATCCCTGAATATTAGTTTTGCATTTGGACATTTTATGTGGTTTGCAGAATTTCAATTTTCTGATAAACAGGTACAAATCAATCCTGGTTTGTGTGTAATTCCAGTTCATAGTAGGAAAATAAAATAATAAAATATATATATATATGTATATATATGCATACATATATATTATATAAGCATTCACGCAATATAATGGGAATAGCTTTCCCATCGCAAACCAATCTTTTTTTAAATGATACAAAAGAAAATTCAAGCTATGTGCGCTCTGTAACTGTGTGGGGTCCTACAAGTAACAGAAAAGTTCATACAGTGCCAAGATGCGAAACTGATGTTGGCTAACAAACTAGTAATTGCCAAAGTTGTCCCACATATCATGGGTGCTTTACCAACCATACCCTATATAACAGAATGCTCTATGTCCTCGGACTAGAACATCATAGGTAAAAGGTGATTCAGTGATGCGCCTCAGTGTCTGGGGCGGTGCTCGCATCCGATCACAACTTCAACCTCTAAATTGAGGCAATGAGTCACAACATGGCTCGCTCACCCTGCCTATGGCTAACAATGTAAGCAAAGAAAGATTTGGCCACGATCTCTCTAGACAGGAACAGGCTAGTGCTGATCACAGGCACAGCAGGGTGTCAGGCCTCTAGGGACGAGATTGATGTTGACAAGCGCACACATAATACTGGGGTCTTGGGGGTGCCACGGGTCCAACACAATGTGCAGGTCCCAGAGGGACATCTCCACCAGGTGCTGTGAGAAAAGCAAATGGAAGACTCCAAAAGTATCCGACAACTGTTCACTTGAGGTCAGAGGTCAGCAGCACTGTGGCATTTCACACGAGACACTGCCCTGTCAATCATGCCTGGCACAGCCCTGCCTTAACAACCAGTTGTTGCTGTCACTTTCGAGTCCTAAACTACACTGCATGGAGTTTTTTTAATTTTTTTTAAATCGACCCCTTGATTTTTGTATTTGTATTTTTGTATCAGCTGGTCATGAACTGTCCTGGCCACTCCCTCGAATGTTCCTGACATTATTTATCAGCAACAGTACCTTCCACAACTAAAAACACACCAGGGTAGAGCACGTAGTGTAAGGTCTGTCTCGCAGTTTAGTTACTATGGGGCCCCCTGTAAAGATTCTTATGCCCAGGGTTCTGCAAGTTCTCATATTACAGAGTCAACTCTTCCAAAGGCCTGGCCTTCCGGTCCTCAGATAGGATAACTCCTTGAAATCGGAAGTGAAGCATGTCTCAGGGAAACCTCTGACTTTGCTGTGTGGTGATTCCAAAAGCTATTGGATTTAAGGGCCTCATGGATTGATGCGACTCCATTGGCCTGAATTAATGTACATTTTTCAACCCAATCTGCTTCAGAACTGAACTCTGTACTGAATTCTGTAGCTCTTCAGTGCAAATAGATCATTCCCCCCAACCAGGTTTTAGAGTTTCTTCGTTGCTGCTCTCTGGAGACCAGTGTGCTGAGGGGAAACCTTTCAGGCTATGGCTTCTTGTACTAATTTGACCATGGGTTCTTCCCAATATGTTAGTGGGTTCACTTTGAGCGCTATCAAAGTTACAGCCTCTGGATTCTCCATGACAATGTTAGTTATCAGTCAGCTGTAGGTCCAGACTATTTTTCGAGGCCTGAAGTCCTTTCTTCCGCTCTTCAGGGTTAAAGAAGTTCAAGACATAACGGACAATACCACTGCAATTTTTATCTAATCAAGTGGGATCTAGGCCGCATTCTCTCTGTGTCGCCTGATCCAGGCCTGAGATTGGTCCATCACAGTCAAGTCTCCAGGTTAGGCCCCAATCTTAGGGAAATTGGAGGGATATCTTTTTGGTGCAATTAAATTTAAATGGTTCATTTACCTGCTGTTTTTCAGGATAGATATGTCTTTAAGTAAAAGTCTTCACAGTCTAGAAGTCTCAAGCTCTGAGATTACAACTGGAAAAGATTCTTTGAGCATCTCTGTCATAAATGTTGGTCTTCCTCATAGTAACGAAGCACCTACAACCAATATTTCTAGGTGGACAGTTTCTGGTATATCTTAAATCTTATCACATCAGAGGAGTTAGGCTCCTCAAAGAGTTTATGATCATTTTACCAGCAGAGGCGGCATCTGTGACCTTCCAAACATGCATTCCAAATGCAGATATTTGCATGGCAGCAACATGGGCAACTGCACATTCTTCCTACAAGCACCACTCTTCATCAAGAAAAGATGCAGCTTGTGACCAGGAAATTCTGTGCAACCTGGTTAGTCATGTGCAGTCTTTCCCTCCCAGTGTTAAGAGCTGACAAACCAATTCCTCAAGGTGTTGGAAGAAAGTGAGGGCAGGACGACACTGTCACCAAACTTATCTTCACAGTGACTACCAGACTCTTAATCCTAACTTTCTCACCTTCACAACACCCATCGATCCCTTCAATTCAAATACACTGTGCTTTAACCTTATATATCAGAGCAAAAATATGTAGAAATCGGATGTTGCATTTAAGAACACAGCTCCTATCCTCCTGCTAATAGAGGCGCTTCACAGCTGTAGGTAAATGCTTCCATTGTTCCTTATAGGAAATAATGCATTATTTGCCCATTTCCAGCACCCCCACCCCTTACGTCCCAGCCAAGGCCATAATATTGGGGGGCGCTGAATGAAAACTGAAGTAAACTAACAGCACAGCATGTACTCGGTAGTAAATAATATCGCCAACAAATACCCCGAACTCAAGCTATATTCCTTTTCCGACCAGCCCCAGTTTGTTATCAGAGTGAATGGTAGTTGAGAAAGCGGACAGTCTGACAGCTTGGAGGTGAAGGGGCAAGAGATGGGGGTACACAAGGATACTGGAATGTTGAAGGACACATGTATTACGCAGTCTAGAAAGAGCGACCTGACCCTGTCAGGAAAGACAACTCTGCGTGGTACTCACCAATATATATTTGTACTCACTGCCTGTCACGCAGTCAGACAGCTCTATTGCTCTGCTGACCCTGCTTGGGCTGTAGCGGAAGCCTTCCTCGTATAAGGAAGTGCAGACACTAATGCGGCAGAAGGGTCCCAGTCCGCCAGTCTGGTTACAGACACGGCGTGCATGAGGTGGGCCAGCTGAACCACATAGTGCTCTGCAACTGGGTGTTGCTCATTGAGGCACAGCCTACTGCATTTCATTACTTCTAAAATCTCATATATTAAGGGCAGGTGAATGCTTGATTCCTAAATGAGATCCAATGCAGATCAATATTCATAAATTTTCAACAATCCATTCAACAATATATTGAGGAGAGGTATCAGCTAGGCGGACGTTAAGAGAGTAAAACATGTTATCTTCGAGTACCAGCTATTCACAAGCAGGATCGAACCCAGGGTATTATGAGGAAGTCGAGAATCTTTGATGCGTGAACGAGCTCAAGCGGTAATCCAACGAGAGGATTCTAAATGTCAATGAAACCTTATAGAACCAGAAAAGTTCACAATGAAATGTCAAAGTGCTGCAGTTGTTGGAGGGTCAGGGCTCTGTGCTGCGCAGAAATCAGAGGGATTGTAGAGACCTTATGCAAAAGGTGGCCCTGTGGTGGACTACAGCTACTAGCCACTGCTTCTCAATGGCTCTAGGAATAGGACACACTATAGAGGTTTAACTCTACAACTTAGCGGTTCAAGTAGACCAACATTTACTTAGATATAAGGGGTGATGCACAGGGATCCAGTTACAATCAGAATAGGATCTTGTCTTAGCATTTTTGTGGCCAGACAACAAATGGAAATGGCCAATCCACAGCTTTCTATTGGACAAATTGGAGACACTGTCTTATGCTGGAGTAAGATATGTATTCCAGCTTTTAATCCAAATATCTGCTAAATACAGCCTTATTTAAAGATTCAGATGTTGGCAGAGATTGGTGGATGTGAGGAGAGGGACACACATGTCGGACATGCTTTTAGCTAGCAGTAGCGCCCATCCACGCATGAGTGCTAGCTGAAGGTACGCTTGATCTGACAAGTTCTGGCAGGTCACCAGTATGCCTCCAGAACAAGATTCAAAATAGCCCTCAGGTGAGCTTGTTAACACATCTGGTGCTATCTGTTGGTTTAGAAAACTTAATTTTGTCGTCCCTTGTACCACTTGATACATATGCACGATACTTAGTTATGCCTCTCCAGTCAACAAGGCATACATTAACAAGTCTTTCAAAGGCGTTTTGTAAACTCATAGACAGATACGATGCCTCGGCTGTCAGTGAATGAGAACACATGCTCCCACGACAGGTAAGGAAGGAAAACAGCCAGCCGAAGCACGGGAATGCAGAAGACCAGCCAGCAAGAAACACAACATCAAAAATATGGTGTTCGAGTTCACAAGTCCTCTTATGCCCATTATTTTCTATCCCCCACAAAGTTGCTTTGATCTTCTGTTTTTACATTTCGATGAAACACAGAAAGGACTTCCCATGCATGCAGAACACTGGCGCCCAGCCTGGGCGATGGCTGTAAATAACTGCTCCCACGTGCCTCTAATTTCAACAATAATAATTACACTAAACATCTTTATCCTGTCCATCTGCTTGCACGACATGGCAGCTTGGCATGGCACCCTGGCAGTGCCATCCACCGAACTTGGATCCACAGCTTGTCAGGCACCTCCGCATGTGCAGACGTTTCAAGACTTCGAAGGGGACCATATGCCTGCAGACCAGCAGTTGGCGAAGAGCTGGCATCATATTTTATTTCTATTGGAGTGATGGTGCAGGGAAGAGCTGGCATCATATTTTATTTCTATTGGAGTGATGGTGCAGGGAAGAGCTGGCATCATATTTTATTTCTATTGGAGTGATGGTGCAGGGAAGAGCTGGCATCATATTTTATTTCTAGTGGAGTGATGGTGCAGGCAGATGCATGCATTTGGAAAATTGGTCAGACAGACAACAGGAAGGAGGGAAATTGGGCACAATCGGCGAAGGCACATCCAACGTGGAATTCTTTGCAGCACACACAGGGAAGATGAAGGAAGCCAAGAGACTGACTGACGTCACTCCAGAATGCATGTCAGGCTACGGTGGAATGAGGCCCATTCATGGTTCCCTCTGGAAGGCTCTGCAGCCCCACCACCGTAGCCTAGGCACCGCAGAGCATAGCCAATGTCACCCCCCAGGGCATGTGCTTCGCTCCCTGGTAGGCAACGTGTTTCACTCTGGCACTTGGCATGTTCTTAAGCCCTCCCTGATCTTGTGGGTACTGGAGCGGAGGCACAGCACCCCCTCCATAGTGATGGGCTCCCCTCTCCCTCCATGCCACCCCTTTCCCACTTCTGGTTGCAGCAGAACTTTTAAGCAGCTCAAAGGGGTACTGGTTGCCACACGAACACCAACATGACAGAGCATGGGACTTTTTCAGAAAATGAAAGAGACCAACTCAACAGACCACACTTGAGAATCGACAGCAAAGAGTGCGGAAACTATGATCCCTGATCCTGCTGACAGGGGAAAACAGAAGAATTCAACATTTGACCACCCCCACCCCTTACCAAATCTGCAGATGACAGTCACACAAATAACGCGGACTGGCCCTTCCAGGGGGGCAGAATTCCCTGGAAAGCCCACAACTTGCAGATGGCAGGCTGCACACCGACATGGTGATTTAAAGACCCTGCCAGGCTACCTACAGCATTTAAGGAAGGATCAGCTCTAGTATGGGGGTGAAGACACAATGAGTAGATGCATGGGGGCAGGAACCATGAGGAACGGGGGTGTCGGGTTCTCCTCCCCAGGTTTTGGAGTGGGGGCACAAAGAAGGGAACAATACCCACAAGCCCCCAGGTTTTTAAGTGGAAACTGATCTTAAACAATGGAAGACTGGGTCGCTGAAGACTTGCTGCACATCACCTCAGACTCCCTGAGGGGCTGTAACCTAAGGAGCAAACTCTGTAGGGTCTCTATGGCCTCTCTGGTTTGTTAATTATTATTTACCTGCAGTCATTGAGGTGTTTAGTCTCACCTAAAATCGGTCTGGTTTCCAAGTCAGGGGAGTCGGCAGAGTAAGGGAAGCAGGAGATACTATTTTATGTTAATGTTGCTTTAGACTAGGCTGACTTGAGAGAGAAAAAATTGGACCACAGTAAAATAATTAGGAGACAAAAAACGGAGGTCTCGTAGCCCCCACAGGATTTGCTTCTGCAGCATGACTTCAGACATGCATGTTCTGTCGCTGTGTTTGATCTTCAGAGGCCCGGAACACATCCTGTTTGTAGTGGCCACTCAGAACAAGCTTGCAAAATTATAAAATAGAAAGGTCTCCGATGTGCAGGGACATTTCCATACTCTGGATGGCGAACCCCATTAGAGAAAGAATCCTATTAAAACAAGCTTTGGCATAGCCAATAGGTCTCGCCTTTGGGACCCTATAAGTGTTTATCCATGCAGCACACAACTGCGAGTTTACAAAGATCAGAAAGTAGACAGAGCAACCAGTCACATTTCGTTTAACAGCGGTAGTTGTGCTAGACAATTTTTTAACTGCATGAGCTTGAAGCTTTGTGCTTATAAATTGATTTAAAATGTAATTATGAAATATTCAGCCTGTTCTAAGGCTAAGGTAATTTGTCTCCATGAGGGCATTGGTAACTTCTAAAGATGGCCCCTGTAAAAAGCAGTGGTGCACCATATTTCTGACCTTGATGCAAAAGTATAGTCTCTTGGAAGCAGGTAGCCCCCTTGTTTATTCTGCAGACATATGAAGAAGAACAGCCATGTATCTAAATAGTTACTACTAGGCCTTCCAAGTTCCTGCTTAGCCCACACATGCTTCGCTTTGAAAAGATTGGGAGCTCCACTAGACCACAGAGTTTTAACACGAATCAGTGGGCCTGCAGCGTAAACACAGGTTTCAACAGCAGGTATCATTCATGTATATTACGTCTCCTTATGTAATTTTAAAAAGGCAAATAAATGATCAAAATAGTTTTCCTTTTACTTTCAGGCCGATAAGCATGCAGACGGGGAGTTGTGTCTATGCCGTAGATAGTGCAACACTTGTGATACTAGGAGAGGATCCTGCCTCCATAACTTTCATCCAGCACCAGTGGTTCAAGATGTTTCAGGTCGATAGGAGCGAAAAGAATATGGACTTATTATCATGGCAGGTCTCCCAGGCATGATGTCCCTGCATCTTCGAGGGGCGGTACACTAGAACAGAATACTCAATATTAAGGGTGGTGCCCAGGTCCTGGGCAGAGTATGAGGGAGGAGATCCGCTGCCTGCAGAGTCCTGTGATCTCAAAGAGGTGGGAGTCCTGTGGTGTCACTGGGGTGGGAGCCCTGTGGTGTCACTGGGGTGGGAGCCCTGTGGTGTCACTGCGGTGGGAGTCCTGGTACATAGACCGCAACTGCATGAAACTGCACTTAATGAACTGATCCCAACCAGCCGAGAAGGGACGCAAACAAACACAACAAAGTGGCCTAGCTCACAGCAGCCTTTATTCATTCTGTGTCGCAGATAAGCATCTCGAGGTAAGCCGCACTCTTGGAAGCACATACTAGTGGTATTCCTGAAGAAGGGCTGTTGACTTTACCGCACTGAAAGTGGTATTTCTAGGTCACTGTTTACGAGCACGCGATTCCTGTGCCCGCCTGAGCACACACTGCGTTGTATAGGTTACAGAGCCAGTGTAGACGGCACAGCTGACGCTATGCATCATTTACCACAATGTCTTAGTTACTAGAAACTACTTGTTTTCTTAAACGGTAATAGCAAATGGTTTCATTACTTAGTCATATCTTGCATAGTTAGGCTACCAAATGGCTCAGCGAGTTGAACGCTGCCTCTGAAACTTGCAGGTCACGAGTTCGAAATGTAAGGACGACCCAGTCTTCTATCCTTCAGTGGTCAATAAATTGAGTACCATCCATTACTTCGCAACAGCTGTATAATTATTAACCCTTTCTGTAGGATTCCTTTCGAAAACCAGCGAGTGCAACCTTAAAAATTTCAGGTACGCTAAGTACAGTAAACATGCCCTTTTAAAGATGTTTATGCAAAAAACAAGGATCGAGGATTTGCACTTTTGTCAAAAGTGGATAAATATTTCACGATCTTTATACTGCCCTTTTCACATTTCACCTTCAAGACCTTGGTGGTAAAAGAGTTCAATTTAAGTTTGCGGAGTGCGCCAATCTTGTGTGCTCTTATTTTATTGGATGTCTCTGTGCTTCACTAGGGCTTAAAGGGGGTAAAAGTTGTCATCAGTGGCACAGCTGAAGGTGCAAGTATTTGTCAGCCCAGCCTTTTGTAAGTAAGCCTGCTTGCACTGTGATTGCCGACTGCCAAGAGCAACCTGCTACAAAATGCATCGTAATCTAAGGGCATATTAAACAAGTCTTCCACGTTTGCAGGGGTCATGTTCAATTATTTAAAAAAGGCTCTAGATAAAATAAGACATACTATTTTTTAAACTCTTCTCTACAACTTTCCTTAGCGTCACAATATGTTTAGACAAACGTGTGTCCGTAAATAAATTTACCCAATTAATGAGAAGAATGTGTTGCCTCAGACAACATTAAATACCGTTATATCCAACCTATGTGTTTACATGGGAAGCAGTGGACTGTGATGAATGATCTCGCACCCTGCACCCTAATGTCGGTTGGAACATGAATAATACAGGGCAAATGTTGGCACCTGATGGTCATGGGTATAGTTACTAGTGGGATGGTGGCTAGCAGGCTAGACAGCCAAAATAATATCGATTTATAGTTCCGTGCAGGTCTGACAATTCTTGGTAAGGGGTAGGTGGAAGGAAGGAGCAAAGATAATGCTAACTGGTGCTCATGTACATCTTTGGGTTGAGTTCGCAATAAATAAGCGCAATATAAAACTGCAAAAAATGTGTGTCCACAGAGCTGAATGCTGGTTAGTTGCAATATGAAATAGTGGTGCTTGTATTTATAGCGCTACAAGGTCCCAGCCCCCCGCTGAAAGCGTTGCAAATATGCATTCCAAACAGCAGTGCAATGTTAGGAAATAAGAACTCAAAACAATAATATGACGCAAGAGGGGGCAGTGTGTCCTTGTAGCATGTTTGCTTACCTTGGACATTGAAACAACTCGCAGCCCCATATAGTTTTAACAAGGAGACGATACCCCCGTGCACCAGTGTTTTCACAGTTAATATTTTATAGTGGGTGTTTAAAGCAGGAAACTGACCGGAGATGCTAAAACTGTAAGCAAACGGGTGTGTGCCAGGAGATAGGGTTTTCTACAAGTCGCTGACATTCCAGGGTTTAAGCATCAACACGTTTGCTTTTTTTTTTTTTTTTTTAAAGGTGAGGACGGAAAAGAGCATTTGGCTTTCTGAGATCATGCAGAGGGGTAATATAAACTGAGGTTGATGAGCAGGTCCACAGGGGCGGAGGTTGTCACTGGGTGGAAGAAGGTAGAGAAAGAGCCAACGGAGCAGGGACGGGTGAAAAAACGTTTAAACCGCTCCCCATATAAAAGCAACAAGCGCTGAAAACACAACATCAGTATATCCGGGGATAACATTCCAGCAACCGAGTTGCCTCACAGCCTTTAAATTACGGCCCTCAATGTGTAACAAATACTATAGTTTCCCTCTAGTGGTGCCAATGCGCTACTACACAAAAACAACAAGCGCTGAAAGACAAGCCCTCGTGCATGTACGGCGTTTGGAAACATGATCCTCCTCAACAGATAGCACCCTGCGCAGCGCTACTCGCTCCCGCAAGGTGGATGCCTGGCATGCACGAGCTGCTGAAAAGTGCAGACCGATTCCTAAAGGTCTTTTCCTAGAGCAGCGCATGTGCGCTGCCTAGGCTAGACCTAAAAAACGAGTGACGGTCACCCAACCTGGTGGGTTGGGGACCTTGGAGGACCGTTTTGAAAGCCCAGTGCAACCCCTGGTGCCTCAGACCCTTTCACCAGCTGACCAGGTTAATTGCAGTAGGCACCAGTGGGGTAGGCTTCAAGAGGGAGGGAGGAGGAAGGTAGGGCGAGAGTAATCACGGAGGGAGAGAAGAGAAGGAGCAAGAAAATGGATGGAGGGAAATAGAAGGAGCAGGAGGAGATGAAAGGTCTAGGTTTAGCATTTTTGCTATGGCTAGACCTGCTGAACAGGACACATAGCCCATCACTGTGACCTGGTGTCCCAGAGGTGGATGGGCCGCAAGGTCAAGGGTTTCCAACAGTGGAGCACACAAAGGCTCTGAGATTGGAAACCAATGGTTCTCCCTCCTAAAGTGTGATTTGGGAACTAGGGACCTGCCACGGCTGACGGCTTTTACTTTGAAATGATTTAATCAATGTAAATACAGAACCAGAGACACGGCACTATATGCCCCGATGATCCCACTCAAAGATTTACTGATGACATGGCCGGAAGATCCAGAGGTGGTCCCAAAAGGGTGGGAGGGGATGGACAAACTTACCATAGGAGATTGATATAAAGATGGGAAGTTTTTAACTAGCACAGAGATGACTGAGGAACTGAGACCCCCAATTTTCACATTTTCTTTTATACGGAAAACATATGGGCATAGTGCCGGAGATATGGGGACCAAGCGATGTGGAACCTGCTATACATGAAGCATTACAACTCGTTTTCACAATGGGTGGTGGGAGCAGACTAATTTCTTGGTTTTTTAAGACATTATGGCCCATGTGTATACAACCTCTACTCCCCCTCAGAATCAAGCGAGAAGCCCACATCTATATAGCACTCGCAGAAAAACAATGAGGGGAGGGGCTAGAAGGTACGCGAGGGCATCACGCAATGCAAGGCTCCAATACATACAATTCAAATATCTGCATGCAACATACTGAACACGTAAGAGACTTATGAGAATATCAAGAGGCACCGTATATAGCTGTCCGAGGTGCAATCTTGTGGAAGAAGATTTCATGCACATGGTCTGGCAATGTGTGGCAATAGCCGAATTCTGGAGTGAGACTCTGGAACACCTTGGCAAGTGCTGGGAAGGGAAGTACCCTGCAGCCCGAGATATCTTTATCGGAGCTCATGCGCTTACCAACAAGAGGGAGGGTGGGCACCAGGTTCCTGGCATTTGCGCTAACACTACCGAAAAGGTGTACAGCTATGCACTGGAAGGTAGCCAGGCACCGCCCATCATGTGCTGGAGGAGAGATGTATCCCAATGGGCAAAGAGTGATCACAGAGTTAAAACAGGAGGGAAATAGAGGTAGCAGGAAGTACCCTATTGCAGACGCGTGGGGGAACATCCTAGTGGTATTCGAAACTGACCCACTCCTGCCACAGGACTGATACCCAAGGAGAAGAGCCGTAGACATAGTGCCCCCATGCTACAACACCTGCACACCTGTGCAAATTAGACATTATAATGAAAGACTAGGCCAGTGGTTGTCGAGTTAAGTTTCCAGGAAAGAGATGTGGAGTTGACAACAGTTAACTTTTGCTGAATGATCTGTAGGAACTGCCAATTTGACAACATATTGTATGGTGCAATGTTCTTGTTCCGTAAAAGAGCGAGATGTATGCTGTTGGACATCAAATGTTGATAACTAATACTCTCTGTAAATCATGTATGGCAATACAAATGTAAAAAAACAATAAGAGTAATTAACAGATCTTTAAAAAAATAACATAAGGTCACTAATTAAAGCTGTAATATGGTCTATTACTGATATTACTTAGGACTGATAGAAATAAATAATAATCAAACGACACTAGCTTAGACATATTAGAATTTCACTTTAGAATGCATTTATAACACTGCTAAGAAACTGCATAAATAAATCACACTTAGGAAAACGTGCTTACTTATAACATGTAAGAAAACTAAATGCAAAGCGCATAATGCAGTAGGCTATCGTTTTCAATGTGCTTCTGTAACTAGGCCTAAACCATATTTTCTCATGGCTGTTGCTCACAGCTAAATAGACATTTCTGTAGAATATTTGACCTAGCACCAGCATCAGACCGGAGAATGTGCGGACTTTAAGATGATACTCTTTTGCTTCATCACACCACATTAGCTCACCCTGCTTTGACAATGAGTTTTCCGTTGCCTATAATGAATAGACTGTTAGAATAAAGAACAAATTAGATATATAATGTACATGCTTAACCAGGACACTGCCGTTAGAATTGCTGTCTTACATTTGACTAGCCCTTTGTCTTCACAACGGGATATTGGTAGCAGCCAACAGCCTAGGCATGTTTCTCCCATGTATCAAACACTGCAACATTAGTTTAACTATGAACCGGCGTGAATGTTTAACGTGGGAATCAGGAGGAGAAGCAACGAATCGCAACTATACCATCGGACGAGTGGTTACCATTGGCTGAAGACGACGTACTCCTACTAATTTCCATTACATTATTGTGCATTTTATATTATAATCAAGTGGTCCTAGCTAGAGAGGAGAGATTACCCTTTTAACTTGCACGACGCCTGATGCTTCGGCTTTCTGTCCCTATTACTAAAAGCTTCTGCCGACAGTGATTTAACCCTACTTTACCCGACTCTTTGTGCAGGAAGATTTTCTTCTTGCATTGAATCAAAGCTACTGCTGCGATCATTTTTCTATCTCTGACTTCACTTCAATGGTTGCTACTACAGCTGTGGGGAACTCGGCTGAGTTCCCAGAACGACTCTTTATGGGAAGTTCAATACTTTAACTATGCTCCATAAATCTTGCTCTTTTCCAGAAGAGACTCTTCATGGGTTTCTATGGGTAGGTTAGGCTCCTTAGATAAGATCGGGACTGATTCTTTTATGAAACACTCTGTTCATTTATGCCGTCACTAATAAGACCTTTCTCTCTATATTTTCGTAATTGGACTAATCTGAATAAAAATGACAAAACCATACCAATCCGATAAAGAAAACAACTTCTCGTCATTGACTGTAATTAAGAACCTAACAGTTGATGATAGATGACTAGTACTTTTGTTTTACCTCAATGTCAGAACGGTGGCAAAGGTCTGGTGACCACACGAAGCGCCACAGGATATCGAGGCTCTCAGGTGTAAGTTTGGGGCGATTGATTTAAAACCTGATCCCGACCAATCCTTGGGCGCCAACAGGACCTTGGGTTTAAAGAAAAGCGCACCCACCATTTTTTAGTACATGCAACTTTCCTTCAAACTTTAACTAACCCAGTTTCAAACCCTTCAGCATTCACCGAGTTTTTTTTTAATAAAAATGTCTGGCGCCCTAGAAACCTGGATTTTTTATGTTTCCAATTGTTCACGTTAAGAAAGTGGCCTGCGTAATATCACCTTACAAATAACTGACATTTTGCAGCGTACCGAACTGGCACTGCACTACATGCAATTTGGACTTTTCATACCTGTAATCCTGCAAGTAACTTTGTGTTTTTGCTGTGTACATTGAGCTGTATACCTAGATTATGTTTTAAATATAGAAGTTTCCAATAACTGGCGGAAGGGGCTACCCCACTCAGAGGCCACAGCCCGCTGTGTGCTCCGCAGTGAGAATAAATGTGATCTAGCGCTGTCCACTGGTGCATAAGCGCCTATTTATACACACGCACACAGTAATAGCTATGTACACACAGACACTGCTGGCTGCTAATCTGCTCCCGCTCCCGTCTGTGGGGATGGCAGGTGCACTAACAGTTGGCAGGCTTTGTGGATCATTAGACAACAGTATGTACGGAAAAATGTACAGTGGCGTAGCTAGGCACTCTGCCGCCCGTGGCGGTCCCTGCCTTTTGCCGCCGCCGCCGAGCGCCTAAGAGAGGGGGGGGGGGGTACTGGCGATAAATTTACCTGCCGCCCCCAAATCTCGTGCCGCCCGGGGCGTACCGCCCCCTCCGCCCCCCCCTTGCTACGCCAGTGAAAATGTAATGATATTACATCTGAAGACGAAGGGGCTTCTGGGCCGAACTTAGAGAGAGAGAGAGAGAGAGAGAGAGAGAGAGAGAGCGTGGAGGAAAGACAATGAGCGAGCGAGCGAGAAAGAGAGAGAGCAAGAGAGGACAGGGAAATAGAGAACAAAGGGCTAGGAGAAAGGGGACAAGAGAAAAGAGGCCGAGAAGAAAAAAAAAAACAGGGAGGGGGCGGGTAAGAGAGGACAAGGAGAGGGCATACGAGGTAGAGAAGAGCCCACCATCGAGAGAGTACAGAGGTGGGCGGACAAAGGAAAATCAAAGACGGGGGGGGGGTGAAGGTATGCGGAGAGAAGTGTAAGAGGGGGGGGAGAGAAGCAGAAAGAGAGCGGGGAAATGGAGAATGAGGAGACACGGAGAATATGGGAAAAGAAAGAGTGGGGAAGAGAGTGCGGGGGACTGAGAGGAGAGTGAGTGAAGGAGAGAAAGACAGCGGGAGAGGGAAAGAGAAGCATACCTGCCAACCTGAAGAACAATCTCACCATGTGAGGAAGGGCAGGGCCTTGAAGGAGGTGGGGTTTCGTGCTGAAAAGTTCCTACGAGGCACTTTTGAACCATAACCACCCCAAGCACCCTCCTCCCTAATAAAAAAAAAAAAAAGCTTGCTGGTGCTGATGTCCTGCAGTGTTTTCACATCCCTTAATGGATGTCAGCAGTTCAAAGCCTTGGGAAACAAGCTGGAAAACCACTATCTTCAGTGGTTTTCAGCTCGTTTTACTTGCCGCCCTGTGATATCGGCTCCTCAACGGAAGACTGTTATGGGAGCCGATATCGTGTGTCACACGGTGGCACGTGTGAGTTGGCAGGTATGGAGAAGGCATTATATTTGAGGATGAAGAGGACAGACGAGGGCAAGACATTGGAAGAGAGAGAGGAAGAGGCTAAGAAAGCAGAAAGAAGTGAAAGAAAGCCTGGGGAAAGAGCACATGGGACAGAGAGAGGGAGGGCGATAGGAGAGAAGGGGAAGAGAGAAAGGGGAAGAGAGAAAGGGAAAGAGGAGACGAGTTTGGGGTAAAGAAGACAGAGGGGAAAAAAGAGAATGATATGTTTGAGGAGAGGGGACACAGGAAGAGAGAAGGCAGAGGAAGTAAGAGGGAGAGTAAAAGACAGTAGAAAGTGGAAGCAAGAGGGTTAGGGATTGCACGATGGAATGACATGGGAAAGAGAAGACATGGGAAAAGGCGAGGGGAGAAGGGAGGCAAGAGGACCGAGAAAGTGGAGAAGAGAGGAGGTAAAGGTCTGGAAGACAGAGGGTGGATGGGAGGGGAGCTAGAGAGAGGGAGAGAAAGAGTGATATATATGGGAAAGAGAAAGTCGAGAAAGAGGGGGAAAGGAAGAGAGAATAGAGGAGAGAGAGAGGACGAGAGAGCAGAGAAAAGGGAGAGGGTAGAAGTGTGAGGGTTATAGCCAGATAAAAGGTGGGATGAGGAGAGAGCTAACGAAGGGGGAGAGGAGAAGGAGGGGAGAGATAGAATGCGGCAAAGAATGTGAGGGAATGGGAAAAGTCATCTGAGAAAGAGGAAAGATAGAGGTACGATATGGAGGAGAGAGAAATAAAAACACTGGGGAGAGAGGTTGAGGGGCGAGAGGGTGCGTACCATGGAGATAGAGAGGGCAGGAGGGTGAAAGGAGTGACATCGTGAGAAGACTGGGAGAGAGGTAAGGATATAGAAGGGGAGGCGTAGATATTTGAGAGACAGATACAGCGGTGTGCGTGTAGGCACCTCTCTGTGAAGAGAAACCGGGAGACAGAAGTGAGCGCGAGTTGTGGAAGAGAGGGAGGGCACGGAGAGACGCCAGAGAGCACGGAGAGACGCCAGAGGGCACAGAGAGACGCTAGAGGGCACAGAGAGACGCCAGAGGGCACAGAGAGACGCCAGAGGGCACAGAGAGACGCCAGAGGGCACAGAGAGACGCCAGAAGACGCCAGAGGACACAGAGAGTGAGACGCCAGAGGGCACAGAGAGACGCCAGAGGGCACAGAGAGACGCCAGAGGGCACAACGCCAGAGGGCACAGAGAGAAGCAAGAGGGCACAGAGAGAAGCAAGGGGGCACAGAGAGACGCAAGGGGGCACAGAGAGACGCGAGAGGGCGCAGGACCCACGGATGAACGATAGGTGCGAAAGAACCAGGAAAGAGTGAGGGACCACACATTTTAACTAGTCGGCCAGTGGAGTGAAGCAGCGACGATGATAAACAGTGAGCACCGGAGTCGGGGGCAGAAGAAGGCGAGCAGACAAATGGGGTTCAACAGAAGGGAAATCAAGTTAGAAATAAAGCAGAGAAACGACGGAAAAAGAGGATGCTGAGCTACAAATGTGAGATAGGAGGAAGAAGTAGCTAAAGGCAGAGAGGGAAACAAAATAGTATATACGACTGCAGTGATTTTGCTCTGAAAGAGTGACTAGAGAAGCCCGGGAGAAGTACCAGGCCAAATATGGCAGGTCGATGCAGCCATCTGCTCTCTGTTCAAAGATGCGGTCAGGTCACCCGATTTTCCTCCCATTTGCAGCCCCCTCCCCCAGCCTCCAGCAGGTGGCGCCGGAATATGCTGTGAGCTCACTCGGATAGGATGGACATCGTCCAGATATGGAAATGGGACATAAAAGAGGATTCAGAGAAAGCCCCCCTTCTCTGGATCGGTCTTCAAGAAAGACCTTTTCAATGGGATAAGGTGAAATCTAGGAGTTAACTGTGGAAATTCAGAGAGCTTTCTGAGGTGTTAACCCCTTAAGGGCAACGTGAGTTGAAGAGACGGGAAAATACAGTGATGAGACACAAGTTAGCATACAAGTTCCTGCTCCTTTAAGCAGTGAGAAATTGATGGAAGTTGGCGTTTTCTTTTTTTTCCGGATTTCTAGTGGTCTTGTTGTACTTCCAGTACCGGGGTTAACGTATTCCTTACCTCCTGTAATAGAGCGCACATGGCCTTGCATCCCAAGCTTTGCTTGTCGAAGGTCGATGGACCAATGTCCATTTGCTCAGGCACTTGGGCCCTCCAGGCTGAGACGCTGCACCAGTCACATTCAGCATCTTCAAGCGCATCGGGTCCTTGATTGACAACCAGTCTAAACCAATCTCTGGTCTTTAGAGCAGCAGCCATGTGATTTGTCGAAGTGCTTGCATTAACGGACTTCTTGGTTTGAGACCAGTTGCAGATTCCTAGGACCCTTTATCTGAAGCGGTGTAGACATATGGATTCAACCATTCAGATGACATTTCACCAGGCTGTGGACTAGTTCCACTTTTTGCCACAAGAGGAGCGTCAACACTGTTTTACTTACCACACAAAGCTGGTGGTGTACACTTGTCATCAAAGCATTCACTTGTGGTAGGATTGATAATGAAGATTAGAATATCATCAGTTTCGTGGCTTAGCCTACTCCTCCTTGCAGGAGAGGGGGTTTCAGAGTGATGAGGCCATCTGGCTAGGAGATGGTCTATGCCGGCTCCTCACGAAGCAGTGCTTCAGCTTTAAAACCATTAAGTTATAGACAGTGCGGTCTCATTTATTTGTAGACCCGGAATGGGCATCTGAAATATCACATTTATTCTCAGGCTTTTTTGGATGTGGAGCAAAATCTGCATATCATCTGCATTCATTAGACAGAACAATCATGGAAAAGCTAGAGCTACAGTGATGGAGTGATGGAGTGGGACAGCGAAAACTAGCGAGAAAGAGGGAAATGTATACAGCCGATGCAAAATAATGTCACCCTGCAAGACTTGGTGAGGGACCATAGGGTTTCACCTAGGCTGCGCACCTCTTAAACCCCGGGAGTACAATGGAGTGCCCTGAAGGGTGGGCGCTCATAAGCATAGCATGCGTTGCTTTGGTCTGAGACCGCTCATAAATAGGGACATGTCATAATGACAGAAAGACAGGGCAAGCCATTAAATTCTGGCTTCTCCTGAGAATGGCATTTTGCCACCCTTCTTCCCCAGCAACAGGGATATGCTTGAAGCTTCTACGGGCTACTAGGCATCTCCTGCTGGAGACACCCTAGGGGGACGCTTAGAACTGCATTACACAAATAAATGATCTTTGAGACAGGATCTGGGTGCAGAAGTTTGCTGGATTTTGGATTTCCATGCCATTGCCTCCAGAGTAGGCTACCATGTGTTCCATTAAACGCCTCATTTCCTCCCACCTACTGCGACAGCCAGTCTTAGCCTGCCCGGCAGCCGGCGCATGTGCGCGGACTGTGAGCAGGATAGCGCTGCTGACTGTGGTGCAATCAATGCCGAGCTCAATAGTTGATGCTCCCGGTACCTCAGGAGGCACATGCCATCTGAGGCGTAATGACAACATGCTGAGAGAAATTAACTGATTCATCAGCTACTTTTAATTCCTTATCCTGAAGTCATGTTTATAGCCTGATGAAAATCGATCGCGCCAACAATGGCTGGATGTGCCTCTTCTCACAAGGGGTGAGCGCGCTGCCGTGGATACCCTGAAAACAGAGAATTAGCTCTTCGTAGACACATAGGCTCAAGGCATGTGACAAAGTGATACCATTATAGAATGTGCGCAAAGGGCGCCTTAACGTATGGAAAATAAAGACTGGCCTCCTTGCTCATTCATCATATTCTTTGCTTGACAGTCTCAACAAATCAAACTAGAAGGAAGTAGCTGAAATACCGGGTGACGCTTAGCGCAGCTATTTTGCTACCCATGAAGGGAACTCTTACTCTAGTGATTGCTCAGCACTGCATGGTGCCTCAAGTCTAGAAATAAGCTGAACCTCCTCAGCAGCCCAGGAGCAGCACCCGACATAGCCTTTGATCTTCCTTGGCTCTCGTGTGGAGTTCTCATGAGTTTGAGGATACATGGAATTACTGGTTTGGTTATTTCATTGAATGTATTGTCACGCTTGTTCCTCTTGGCATCTATTCTAAAGAATGAGCAAGCAGTGGCACGTAATGATTAAAGGACGTATTTGCAGTGACTTCAGTTTATTTTATTTCTGTAACCCTTGGGTAAGGCAGTCAGATAAATTTGAGGGGGGAAATGAAATTTGGACCACAAGAGTCCAAAACTCAGATTCACAACCGTGTCCCTCTAGATATACTCCCATTCTATGGAACTTCACTGCCTGGGATAGCCTTTGAGCTCTTCATGGCGCAGGATGCCCAGATTATAATATTGGCTTATATGGTTAAATCGGGAAATTCCTGACTCTGCATGTGGCAAATCATAGGATTCACAAAGGCCATCCACAGAGTGCAGCAGTCACTGTTACCCCACCGGTTAGAATTGGCCCATGCATTTCTTGGGAGCAGTAGCCCCTGCTTTTGTATTAAATATGTTTAGGATCCTATCCCTGTAATGATAAGGATTAGAACCCTCGGTTTTCGTGTAGTGTTCAATGTAGCTGTACTAATAATATAAAGTGTTCTCAACCACAGCCGCCATAGGAGAGCCAAGAAGGCTATGACGCACTTCTCTAACTAATGGGAAGGCCGAACCATTGCAGCCCTAATTTACAGAGCCCTGGGCCAATAGGTAGGATGTGCAGTATCACTTTAAAATCTGGTAGAAGCCTACAACCTGCAGGACCCAGAACAATCTCAGATTGAGTACGTTGGCCCAAAACCACGATCCCTCAACATGGCATCATAGAGCATGGCGGGTGTTTTCTGACCCCTGATTCAAAGTGGCGCTACGTGCCTTTGAGTTTGATATTTGCAACAGAAAATTGCAATTTGTTTTGCATTATTTTCAATATCTTGGACATTAAGGCCACAAAAGCATGCAAATCAAAACAAATATCTAGAACTAAATATCAAAATTGTCAGTTTTTGGCAAAAAGAGGGAAAAGATTGACTTGCTGTTTTGTAAATATAATTTTACAATTTGAATTTTCACATATGTGCCATAGAATGTTCAGAAAGCAAAATGTTACTATCCCGTACCGGCCAGCTGGTCCCCAGGGTACCAAGAGCACACTGTAATGGGTCTAACACTGCTAAGTGAAGAGCCACGATTTTAGCGGTTTCCTAAAGATGAGACCTGAGCATGTTCTTTGGTAGACGGCCATGGGGGTTCCATTGAAAAAGTTAGTCAACAAAAAGGCTTTTTTCCCCAGGTGACTTTAACATATTATGGCCTACTTAACAACCCCATACACTCTTACTTGAACTCTGTTTAGAGTTAAGTAAAGAGGTACACTATGTGTAAAGAGCGAATCAGATAATTTTAATTATTAAGATCAGGACAATTCTTCAGACAGAAAGAACATGAAGTAATGACACTTTGAACAAAAGAAAAGTAAATGGGGAATAGCACATATAAAGAGTCTTCTGTCTGTACACTGGCTGATATGGTCATATACCAGCCCTATGCAGCATGGCGCCACTTGGAGGAGATCTGCGGCCACTGCTGTCTGTCTGAAGAAAGCTCTCAAAGTAAGATACAGTATGGAATTTAACAAAAGTACATGTTTTTCAAAAACAAATATTTATCTACTTGGCAAATATTATGCCCACCAGGAATTAAAATTATTTTTTACCCTGGAAATTATATTACTTCTAACTTCCAAAAAGTAGAAAACTCCGAACTCAAAATGTTACCCGTAGCTCATCAATAGACACATTTCATGAAAAGCTTCATAGGCTGGAGTCTAGACTTCACATATGATACTTGGGTGCAAGTGCAGCTGACAGATATGTGGTTTCTACATTTCTGCCGGATCTACTGCTCTGATGTCAGAATTGCTTAAAATATGTTTTGTATTTAGATATTATCCCTCCTTTTGTCCTAATTTTAGGCGCAGGTTTTATGAATACAACATTGTAATTCATTTTTAACTATATTATTCTTTTATTATATTGTGCCTTTTTTCCTGTATTTAAACTGTATATAAAATGCTTTTTATGCTATTTATGAATAGCGAAATAAAGAATTTCTGACTGACTGGCTTAAAATATTTAGTTGAGGTAATGTCAAAGTCTTTAGTTTAGCTGAAAACTGAAGTGTTGCATCTTTTTCTATATTTATTAATAGATAATTTGAAAACAACTGTGAGGCCATGCATAGGCCACTCTTAGAACCATTAAGGAACACCTTTGCTGTTCAAATACAGACTAATTAACAAGCAATTTTGATTTTTGTTAAACCTATATATGGCCTTTAAAAAGACATCATCTGCTTCAAACGTTGCGAAACTCATTAAAGAGTTTTAAAAAGTCAACAATGTAGAGATTTGATACCTTTTAACAGTCAAAGAAAATCGCACATTTTACAAGCAAGCAATTATTACATACAACCACAACTGAAAATACTTATTATTACACTTTGCCTGCTCACACTTTGTAACTTTGCCAACATGAAGCTTCATTTAGATTTCAGAATGAGTAGGAAGCTGAGTGTTCGAATTCCGCATATCCCTGGTCTTTTTACAAGTAATATTTCTTGATGCCTGAGTTTCCAAACTGCCTATTTTCCTTAAAAAGAGAATTTAGGTACAGTCAATTCAAGGCCCTTGAGGGCCACATTGTTCTGCCTCTTCCTTCCCCCTCACAATGTCCCAGGGCACATTGCTTCCATCTTACCATACAGTGTCATGGAGCTCCCGCCCTCCTCCGACCCCAAGCACTAGCCCTAGACCCACACCCAGCCCTGCTCCCATCCCAGTCATGCCTCTAGAGCGGCAGCTTTCACCAGTCACAGGATGTCCCACCCTTGAGACGGGCATCCTGGGTCTGAATTAAAGAAAAAAAAAAACATTTGTGCAGGTTACCAGAGCAAGGAAATGCTGCATACGAAAAATGATAATTCACTAATGTTTGGTTCATAAGCATGTGAAAGGCAGCGAGTCTTCTAAGACCCTCAATGCTGCCCGGTGCAGGGTTCCACCTCTAATTCACTTTGGGTTCGCTATCAAAATAATGAGGCAAGCGCTGGAAGCTGGGAGACAAGAAGGTTTTTATTTCTCATGAGGAGATCGCGTCAACTGAGACACCGGGATGTCTCAGGGAGGTGTTCTGCTGGCAATGCTTTTGGCTCTTCCTTTTATACAGGTTTTACACAATGTATTTGTTTCATTTATCATGGTTACAAGCTTGGAGTCTCCGCCCCGGGCAGGTTGTCACACAAGCCCGACATTGTTTCATCAACATGGTTACACAAGCCCAACATTAACTCTCCTCCCGCCCGGGTCAAAAACAGACAATTTAATTGCAGCTGGACCTTGCTTCAGGGTCTAAAAACGAGTGAGACCGGCCAGATCTAAGAGTCCGTTCTGTTGATAAAAACAGGTCCCATTGTTGGCAAAAAACAAGTCTTGCTGTGTGCAGTGCAATAAACCATGTTTGCAAGAGTCTGTTTGGTGTTTGTAACCTGTTTGTGCAGGGATGAGAGGAAAGACGAGTTTGAGGCAGCAGGTGATGTTGATGTTTGTCGTGGAGATAGTTTATAGCCCCCAGCACACATATCAGGTTTGGTCAGAGAGTCAGAAGGCTGAGAGGACAGGGTGAAATGAAGGTGACCAACAGAGTACAAAATGGCTGTGGTCAATCAGAATGACTGTAGTTTATGTGCACGTAGGAACTTTCATCAGACAAGATGGCGCAGAATGTTCATGATTGTTGTTTTGTTCTTAACAGTCGCCCCTTTGAACATAACTAGCCAGCTTGTCAGTCTATTTCGATCTCCATAATGTCCTGTATCTCTTGATCATACATTACTCTCATTTTTGTTAGCTGAGTGTCCATAGTCTTAGGGTGCAAGGTAGTTATGCAAAGATAACACAAAGGTGGTATACAGTGTATACCCAAACAACAACCACATATTGTCAATACTGGGACCAAGAGAATCATTGATATTTTCCAACCCCACTCCTTCAAGATGCCCCAAAGCCAACTTCCAATTGGCCAAGTCTCTGATCCTTGATGAATTTCTGAAGATAGTCTATGGAGATGTTCGATTGCTTCATAGACAGAAGGTGAATTATCAGGCTGCGTCGAGGAACTGTGATGAGGCAGAGTCTGTTTGATCAATGTCTTTAGAACGCTTTTCTTGATGATGCTCTGCAGGGGCTGTGTAGGTTGGTGGTAGAACAAAGGCGATGTAGCACGTGCCCCCTAGTTTCCTGGGAGCCAGGTGTAGGCTTTGGTTCCACAAACAAAGTACATATTGGGTGATGCAACAAGCGCTGGGGGTTGGCAGTGTTCAAAGTCCTTACAATGTTACAAGTGCTGTGACCCACATTCTTAGTCCCACGGCCTTCAATGCATACAAGGCCTGAGACGTTCACCACAGATAGGGCCACAGTCGGTGTTGCAGCAGTTCTTTTCTTCAGGTAGGAAAATGTGGCTCTGACAGGATTATTGAACACTTGTATTTCCACTCGTTCTTTGGAGGGGACATTCATTGGGAATGTCGTATTGGAGGTGTGAGGGCAAAAGGGAGCTGCTGTTCTTCCTGTTTGGTTTAGCCAGAACTCGTTGTAGAACTGAGCGGTTGTCCCATCGGAAGTGGCATTGTCTTTGTAACTTTCTTGTGGGAGCATCATCCAGGCAAGGCAAGATCCATGAACAGAAAAGGGTGGAGGGATGAAAGGGATGGAATGTTCAGTGGCATGTGGTAGCAGCCCACAGACCCAACAGTTAGTGGCATTGGTGGCAAGATTGTGCTGGTGCAGCATCTGTACGAAAGAATTATTCCAGAATTCTTTGCGTCGTTCTCGGAGATGTGGCGGTAGTGATACCAGGTAGTGTTCTTTCTTTGTGATTGGTTGCATGGTTGGTGACAATGTTCTGTATGCAGGTGCATTCTCTTCAATGATCCAGAGTGTGACCATTAGCAGGAGGCAGGTGAGAAATGCAGCTACAAGTGCAATTGTCTTTGTACTGTGCAGTTCAAAAGTCTTGGTGTCTTTGCGGTGGCTTTGCAGGTGTTCCGTTTCTTCCATCATCTTCGAGGAGCTCACCAACTGTTAGGACCACAGACTTTTGTCTGGTGTTTTTCCTGGTAGCGTTGTTTGGCTGTGCTACCGATCTGAGACTCTGACTCAGTTAGTGGCCTGGTTGTTGGAGCTCCCCCTTTTCGTCGATCTTAGGTTGTACCCTTTCCTGGATGGCACCGTGGGGTCGGGAAATTCTGATAGTTCAAGGGTGTCTTCTTGTGGGTAGCAACTCAGAGCTGGTCGGTCTCTCGCGAGTACTTCCTCTTGCACCTCCACCCCTTCACAGGTTGCCAGGGTTGGAGGGACTCGTTTGCAATGGAGCGTGCAGTCAGTTTCATTTTATTTCCACTCGGAGGGCAGTTCGGGTGGTGCTCAGGACTTGCCAGGGGCCCGTCCACCTAGGCTCCAGATTCTTCGTTATCAAACATGGTCGCCTGGCTTTATTTCATGTCCCGGGCCCCTGGATACGTCAGGCAAGGCTTGCTGCACCTGATGGTGGATAATTGTTAGCTCGTTTGTCAATTTATGCAAGTAATCTGCGTAGTTCTGTCTCCTGCCGTGGCTCGGGCAGTAACGTCTGCTAGTGCATTTCCCTGTCCAATGAGATCAGTCACTTTCCTATGTGCTTGGCATTTTATCACTGCTAACTTCTTGGGGAGGAGGACTGCTTGCGTCAAGGCGGAGACTAAATCTCCATGCAGGATGGGTGTACCGTGTGAAGTCAGGAACCCTCTTTCTTTCCATAAGATTCCAAAATGGTGAACCACCCTGAAGGCATATTGGCTGTCGGTGTATATGTTAACTGTCGTGTCAGTCGCTAAGATCGGTCGGGACAAAGGGTTGGTGGAGGGCGTACCGTCAAATCCTATTGAGGTCACATGTGAGCCTGACAAGGGTGCCCTTGAAATCAGTCGTTTGGATAGTGCACTACGTGTTGCTCCCGTGTCTACCAGAAATGGCGACTTTGTGCCCAGGACCTCAGCGGTAACATAAGGGCCTTGCTGATCAACATAGAGCTCGACTGGATCCCTCCCTTGCCCCTGGCTGTCCTATGCAAAGTCGTACGTATTGTCATAATCTGTCTGTTGGTACTGATTCTGTTTGGGATGGTCAAATGTGTTCACTCTTCCTGGCCTTTCCTTGCTTGCTTCACTCGTGTACCCTCTCCCACGTCCTCTTCCTCTCTGTCCACTTGCTATTTCCCTCGCCCCTCTGCCCCTACCAGCTCCTAACAAAGCCGGGCATTGGGTTTTCCAGTGTCCATATTCTTTGCAAAATGCACATTGATCCTGTCCTAGGTCTTGGCGTCCTACATATGATGTCGATGAATTGTTACTAGGTGGCTGTACTCTAGGGGTATTCTGCTGGTATCCTCCCCTATATTGCTCCCTTCCTGTATTCGCCCCCTGGAGTTGTGCTACCATTACCCTTTCCTTCAAGTCCTTCTTTTTCCTTTCTGTAGCCCTGTCATTTTCGTTTTTCTGATGCTCATAGTACTGGGCCATTTGGAGAATGGCCGCCGGTTTAGATGCTGCCCAACTACTTTCGCTGGCTTGTAATTTCTGGGATACATCTGGCAGTAGTCCTTTGACATAGTTCTGCACAAATAAGTGGTGTCCGGTTGCGGTGGACATGTCTTGTCCACTGTAATCGGAGAACACTGTTTCAAATCTGGAGAAATACTCTGAGACATCCTCTTGTGGTTTCTGGCGGCACGCGGTTACTATGGACCAGTCTATCTTTTTCTCTGGGATCAGCGTTTTCACTTTCTGCACTATTTTGTCAGGGAGGTCCAATATTGCTTTAACCGGTTTTTGACCAGGGTTCCGCTGTTTATCTAGTGTGTTAAGTTGTTCCCAGGTATGACCAAGCAGTTCGGTATGGTCTATTTTCCTAATCTGTTTCCACACATCTGCTGGCAAACATAACCCGAAGAACAAGTCTATGTCGGCAAGTGTCATTATTGTTGATCCCAGAGCGGTACCTAGCTCGGTGTAAAAGGCGGTGGGGTTCTTTCGTAAATCCGGTAGAGATTTACGGAACGTCAAAATGTCCTGTCTGTCCCATGGTTGATACACCCAATTGTAGACCACCCTTCCTCTAGCGTCTTGATGGTTTATATCGTCATTAGTCCCTTGTCCTCTAGGAGGTACCCAGTAAGGGGCAGCTTCTTTTATTGGCATCATGCTATCTGTTTTTTCCACTGGGGGTCCTGCTACCTTAGTTGTCCTGTCCCTATCTATCTGTCCTTGTTCTATGAGGTGACTCAATACTTCTAGTGTGGATGAAAATAGTTCTGCAACATCGTTGTCGTCTTCATCTCCGATGTCTACCTTCCTGTAGAGAGCCACTAATCGCTCGGGCCCTACGTCTTGGTACTTCTCTTCATATGCAGTAAGGGTGTGGTAACAGAGACGTACAATAAAGTATCGTTTGCGGTTTTCAACATAGGAGTCGCATATGTCAGTTACGTATTCTTCTGTTTCTTTCCTATCTATGAGGGTTTTAACTATTTTATCAATGCCTGCTCGCTCATTTTTACTTAATCGCGGGACCCTGGGCGCTTCTTTTTCTTTTGATCCTACCTCTACTACTGTATCCTTTGATGAGGCATTTGGTGTGGGTGACTCGGTGGGAGCAGAGGCGGTGGAGACTGAGGCGATCGTGCCATCTCCAGCTATACTTTGGGGGTCCTGGCGTTGTACTACGGGATGAGTAGGGGCATAAGGGGGTGGCATGTATATGATTGGGGGACCTAACAATAAATCATCATCTACCCTTTGTTTTGCTGGTAACTTGGGGTAAAGAGTTCGAGGGCGTTCTAACAGGGCATTGACCTGATATTTTTGATTCCTGTTCCTTTTTATCGATTTCCTTTTCTTTTAGTTTTTCTTCTAATCTTTTACAGGCTTGGTAAGCTGATTTTCGCGTTTCTTTATCTTGTCTAGCCTCGTCCCTTTTCTTTCTTTGAGCTGCCTCTTTTCGCCATAAGCCAAAACTATCAAACATGGTGGTCTAGTTTTCTTTTTGTGGAGAGCTAATTCTAACATTTCTATTTTAGCGGGATGGAAAGATCCCGTCAGTGGCCACTGATTTACCCGGTCCTTCCTAGTGTATTTATGCCATAGTTTGCTATAAGCTACGCTGGCTAATCCATACTTTACGTACATGTCCTTGTTAGGGGTGCCTTCCGGCGGTGCCGGCAGACTGACCTCTAACAAACGGTCTGGTCCAAAACAATTACAATCAAACAATCTAGAGAAAACAGGCATGACGTATTTATCGGTCAAAATGAATATCTCAATCAATCAATTTAGACAAAAAGTCTGCACTACCTGTCCTTCGCTGTCTGCAAAGAGAGAATATTCCTATTCTACGTTGTTTGCAAGCAGAGAATGTCTCAAATAACTCGATATCAAAAAGGAATACTAGTATTTCAATCAAACTATTCAATCAATCAATCAATCAATTTAAGTCGCTTTTTCCACGACCTTACCCGGACCGTATGGACAGTTCTTAGTCTTCCCCTTCCAGCGCCTGGTTGTCCTCTCACTCCAACAATCAATGCGGCGTTCCTCTAAGGTCCCAGTCAGGACCGCGGGTCACTCGAGAGAGGTCCGTTCGGAACTGGTGAAGTTCAGTCGATCGGCAGCCAGACAAGGGTCTTCTCAGGCAGGTATACCCCCAATCGTTTAGTTGTTCACTCCGTCGTTAGGACCTCTCTACCGGACCCGTGCGTCGCTGATGGGCCCCTACGCTTGGGCGCCAATTTGTGAAAGGCAGCGAGTCTTCTAAGACCCTCAATGCTGCCCGGTGCAGGGTTCCACCTCTAATTCACTTTGGGTTCGCTATCAAAATAATGAGGCAAGCGCTGGAAGCTGGGAGACAAGAAGGTTTTTATTTCTCATGAGGAGATCGCGTCAACTGAGACACCGGGATGTCTCAGGGAGGTGTTCTGCTGGCAATGCTTTTGGCTCTTCCTTTTATACAGGTTTTACACAATGTATTTGTTTCATTTATCATGGTTACAAGCTTGGAGTCTCCGCCCCGGGCAGGTTGTCACACAAGCCCGACATTGTTTCATCAACATGGTTACACAAGCCCAACATTAACTCTCCTCCCGCCCGGGTCAAAAACAGACAATTTAATTGCAGCTGGACCTTGCTTCAGGGTCTAAAAACGAGTGAGACCGGCCAGATCTAAGAGTCCGTTCTGTTGATAAAAACAGGTCCCATTGTTGGCAAAAAACAAGTCTTGCTGTGTGCAGTGCAATAAACCATGTTTGCAAGAGTCTGTTTGGTGTTTGTAACCTGTTTGTGCAGGGATGAGAGGAAAGACGAGTTTGAGGCAGCAGGTGATGTTGATGTTTGTCGTGGAGATAGTTTATAGCCCCCAGCACACATATCAGGTTTGGTCAGAGAGTCAGAAGGCTGAGAGGACAGGGTGAAATGAAGGTGACCAACAGAGTACAAAATGGCTGTGTTCAATCAGAATGACTGTAGTTTATGTGCACGTAGGAACTTTCATCAGACAAGATGGCGCAGAATGTTCATGATTGTTGTTTTGTTCTTAACAAGCATCAGCCATTCCTAAATGGGAGAGAACCACATCAAAGATTAATTCAGTGAAAAAGGATGACAAGTCATGCAGGTAGTAATCCTCCATTGGTTCCTCACCAAGCATTTCAAATGAATGTGACGTGTTAGACCCCACACAGTGAGTGAGGACTTCACCCCAAGCACGGAAACTTTCACCTCTCAGTGAGTCTCACACTTTCGGAGGGAGAATATATCTCAAGGTGAGAAGTTCTGAGTAAGTCTGTGCTCCATGTGTGAGACTCATATTCAGTGTGCAAGACTGTGTTCTAAGTTGTGAGAAACAGTGAGTGAGATTGCACACTAACAGGTGACACTCAGAAAAGCGAGTAAAATTAGTGTGTTCTGGAAACTGTCAGGTAAATTGGAAGTACACAATTTCCATTAAGTCACAAAAATCTTCTATACAGATAACTTGCAATTAACTTCATATTGTTAAATATAGATTGGCAACCAAAGTCCTGGTCGCATATGAGATTGGTGTAGCTGTATTGGCCTCTAACTTGATATCCTTAGCCAACTAAGAGTCTTCTGTATAAGCAGACAGAACGTAAGGCCTATTCCTATGGTTTAAGGCATGAATCTGCTGTGAGCTCCACGGTGCTCTGAGGATGAGAGGGCCGGCTCTCATGGGTTCACAAAGACTCCTGAGAGAGGCAGGTATCAAGGAATAGGTAAGGTGAGTGCCAGTGTGCCCGCAGAGAGGAGGAAGTTCAAGACAGGGCACCTTCCTACGCATCAGCGGGGAGTATGCTCAAACTTTCACCATTTACTTCGCCTTTAACCACAGGGTGCTTTCAATTTTTTTTATTTTTTTTTACAAATGCTCTCATCTTTATGTCTTGAGTTAAGCAGCAAAAGAGGCAATCGCTGTGGAAGGGAAGCCTGCTAAAGGCTCTCTCTCTCTAAATTATAATTTATTGATTATATATCGGGCACTTTGTAAAGGGACAACATGAGTCTTGGGGCATCTTCAGCGTACTTCACGTCACTGCAGACAACACAAGGCTGGACTCCGATCGAGCAGTAAGCGACATGGCTGAACTGATGGGACAAGACATAGGGCTATTTCTGGGTAAGCAGGAATGCCAGGGGGCTTCTCCAGTGTTATATGGGCTTGGAGACCATCAGCTCACCCTGCCCTGCCCTGAAGGAGCTGCACCCCATTTTCTTAGACACATGCATGATTTGCAGCGGTCGAGAACTATTGGTCCTCGGCACTGTGCCAGGCCTTGAAGAATTGCAATATTTCACACGCCTGCTTCAGAAATACCTCGAATACCTATTTTTAATGCATGTCTTTAGAGAAATGTGCTGTAATGTGACTTGTTTGCCCCATAGTTTATAAATATTTCTTGCACTGTGAAACAGAAGTGGTTTGGACTCACTCTTGCTCCATCTGTGCAATATGGGGTTGGCATTGAAACATTTTCCTTGGTTGCCTTTTGAACTCAGTCCAGCCCTGTCAGCTGCAGCACACACAAAGAGCATGGCACATCAGAGGGGTTTCGCCTCACTCTCGTGCAGCACACACAAAGAGCATGGCACATCAGAGGGGTCTCGCCTCACTCTCGTGCAGCACACACAAAGAGCATGGCACATCAGAGGGGTCGCGCCTCACTCTCGTGCAGCACACACAAAGAGCATGGCACATCAGAGGGGTCTCGCCTCACTCTCGTGCAGCACACACAAAGAGCATGGCACATCAGAGGGTTCTCGCCTCACTCTCGTCCAGCACTGCTTACGATAGGCGTAAGACGGACTTCACCTCCTTTATTTACATCAATGATTTCTACTGGTACATGTTTACACACAGTTTGATCTTCGGTAAATCTTACAACAACCATCTCTTGTTACTTTACGTGCATTTGTATAGTACATTCCCAGCCCACTACCTGATTGGCTCTGAAGTGCTTTGAAAGTCTTAGCTCTTCGAGGCTGTCCCTTGTATGCAGCCTTACACAAACCAAGGCAAGGCCTGCTACAGGCGCTCAGGGTCACAGTGTTGTAATAGTAGAGCTGTAAAGCATTCAGTGTCTTAGTGCCACAGTCAGGAATCTACTAGGGGTCAGTGGGCGAAGTTTTCCTCAGTGCATGTGACTTTGACACACTTTTCACTTTGCACTGTTTGTGACAAACGCTCAGCTTCTTTAATTGCAGGAGACATTCCTCGAAAATGTGCTTTTGGGGAAGAATTCTGCCACAAAATGTAGTTTTTCTCTTGCAAATCTACTTTCAGCAGGAGAGCCTTAAAATTGTACTTACGTAAAGTTCAGAAAGATTTTGAAGTTTTAAAAGCTTCATGAAGTAAAAGAGGTAACACATCACACACCACAGAAAGAAACACTGGCCACTGATTCTCATGGCTTAATCACAGGGATGCTTCTATCTGTTCATCTGAGCACTGTTTTGGGTGCCCCTCTGCCAGCTTGGTGTTGCCTGTGCATTTCCTGTGCCAGGATGACATTGCACATTACTGATGGTTGCCTATGTCATCCAGGCACTGCCTGCTTCTGCTAGATCTGCATGCTTGTGCCTGCTGCTGGGTTTACGTGCAGAATCTGTTGCTGCACCTGGCAGTGTTGTCTTTCCTTTGTGTCCATCTCCTCTAGTTCACTCAAATTGCACCGGCCTTTGAAGCTGGCTTGGATATGTTAATGCGTTTGCCTAATGTGCTCCTTCCTTGTTCCCTTGGGCCCCGTTTTGGAGTTCGATATTTGAAGAATTAGTTGCTTCAGATCCTGCGCTTTCCTCGGGTGAAACCCTTGTCCTTGTGGCTTTATATTGCGCTTTGTTTTATGTTAGTGCACAATGATCGACATGAGTAGTAAAACTCCTCCCATACACACGTCTATGGACCCAGATCCTTTCCTTTCTAAGAGTTCTTTCTGCCTACTCTAATCTCCAGAGTGCCTTTCTGCACATCTCTAGTGCGTTTGGTTGGTCTTTTTGACGGGTGTCTGCAGGCCAGCCTGTTGTCTGCTTCCTGCACTGTGCACCCGTTCCTAAAGTGCTGTCACTGTCCTATTAAGCTCTGCCTACGTTGTGTCTCGCTGCATTTCTACCTCTTACAGTCCTAAAATCAGAATCCGCTGCAGCTGACCAGTCCCTTATGTCACTTCCCCACCTGTGGAAGTAGGTGATTATCTGTGCGCTCTGATTAGCTCTTATTCTGATGTCTTAGTGTGATTGCGGGCAGGAACCAGGCAGTTACATTTGGGAAATGCTCCATACATTACAAACCTGTCATCTGGTCTGTGAAAATCAATACTTCTACAAATCAAGATAGTGAGCTTTTTATTATTGTTTTATGTCCTGGTTTTCTCACCCTGATGGCAGCCACAGCATTTGCAGCTACAGTCCTGTGACTTCATACAGCTGTAAGTTAGAATCTCACTATTACTCAATCAAGGATTTAAAGATCACATCTGTTTGTAAATTCCCAAACATGCTGTTAGCTCTGCATCTCGTTAGGTCTCACCTGCGACAGAGCATGTGCTGCATGTGCTCGCTTGCTAGAGTTATTGAATACCACAAGGGGATTGCAGACTGCCCTTTGCTTAACATTCATTAGCTTCATTGGCACTCTTATTTTCTGCCTTCTCATTGGTCAGTGAGTGCTGGCTTCACTTCCTCTTCCTGCAGCTGGAGCATGGACCAATTACTGATTATTGCTTTTTTCCCTCTGTTTGCGCTGTGATTGAAGTACTACTTTTATTCTTTCTTCCTCCCTGTCATCCTTGTTGAACCTTTTGCCATTTGTAGATATGTTTTACTGTGCCACACTCTCTTTTAAAGAAGCCCTTATCTGCTGCCGAACATATTTTACCTAGGACACAGAGTTGGGCACAATTGCTTTCTTTATGTGATAGGATTTTATGCCAAATGTCATATTTTTTTTCCTCACACATGGGGAGATTAACTGATTTGCTCAGAATCACAGGGGTGTCGTGCAGAGACCTAGTAAGCATTGGAAAGCCAATCGGCCTCACCTTAGAGACTGTGGGCTCTGCCATTTCCTTGTTTCATATTGCACAGCATGGGCATTGCTGACTTTTGCAATGGTTTGTAGCCATGCTGTATGGCAGTGTGGCTGCTGTGCGGCATGGGTAATAATAATAATACAAGAAGCACTATGATGCATCCAGCACCAATGCACTTAAAAAACAACAACACATTAGCCTGGCTGCAATATTGCTCTTTTTAAAATACATTTTAACCACACTGCAAAGCATCTGTGCTGCTACAGCATGGCTACAAAACATTGCCAAAGCCAATAGCTTTCATTGCGAGAACTATTAGCTTTGCCAATGCTGTTCTCTTTTTATCTTCTGTCCAGGTTGAAGCCAATACTTTTCCCCCACTCTCACGGTCTGTTGGATTGAAGAAACCACAAGGAATTTGCTCTGTCACCAGCCAGGACCACTTGTCTTCAATGTACAGTGATCCTGTTTTCGTGAAAAGTGAACCATAACCTCTTCTTCATGTCCTATGCAACATCTAACCCCTTTTTCACAAACGAGCTTTTCCTGGGTTTGTGCAGGTCATTCTTTCAATACCACCTCCCAGGTGAGTCCCTTAAAATAGTCCTCATGTTAATGACTCTGAAAAGATGAAAATCTGATTCAGCTGCGCCCTAAACTTCTAGAGTGAACGCCACGCATACACCTCTGCACCAGATGTGTTATCTCACTGAGCAACCTTCCCTGAGGAAATGAAAGTGGGCTATGTTTCTTTCTCACCGGATGATATACATGCCCGGAAGAAGTGAGACTGCATTGTGGTGTTCATGCACTAAGTCTACCTTTAGAAATAAAAGATGGTAGCTATACCATCCTTATGCAGTAGTAGGGCCACATGTCCCCAAAAGGCATAGTTTAATATGTAAATTAGTTAGGCATTTTACTTTCACAATAATACTTTTCAATCGATTTTAAACAATAACCGGAGTGCATAAATGTGTTTACAGAATAATGGTATAAAGCAGCCATCAGTGTGATGATGCGACAATAAGTCTGAAACAAATGGACATTGTGAGAAAAGACCACAATTTTGATGTGGCCCCAATTTTTGCAGATCTGGATTTTCTGGCTTTAGAACTCTGTGAGGAAAATCATTAGCAATTTCGCACACCCCTAAAATGAAACGTATGGAAGAGTTGGGGAGTGCCAAAGGGAGGACGCTGGGAGGAAGAGGTGGATATTTAAGCACACAAGAGTTTAGATGTCTTCCAGATCCTCTGTATGAAACGTTGGATAAGTAGTGTGCAAAGTGTCTCAAGAACAGTGGCAAAATCAAATAAGGAGGCATGCTTTAATTGCAAAAAAAACTAATGGAAATATTAAAAAAAAAAAAAACGTACTGGATTTGTATAAATAAGTGACAGCTTCAGTAGTGGAAAACAGTTCAGGTTGGTTCCCATTAACTTCGAACCCTGCTAGGTCTTGACTATTTATTTAGTAACAGCATCGCCAATGAGGTGGAGCATCTAAGGCCCATTGGGCTAGGACATACTCATTCACATGTCTGGCATGGGTCAAGTGAATCTGTGGCTTATTCCGGTGACTCACTCTGTCCCAGCTCTACTAGCCTTCCAGATGCGCCGCCCTTTCTGAAACCCTTCTGGATCTCGTTTAAACCACTCCAACCCTTTTCAACCATGGAAAATATGCAGAACGTGGCAGAGAAAGTGCCTTCTTGTTGAGGGTGTGGTGCAAGACTGCAGAACTCAGACCCCTTATACATAGGGCCTTCACAGACCTGCACAAGGGCACACTGTGCGACTGTCATGGAGTAAAACTGCATCCATTCAGTAAGGTAGAACGGGCGGGCACACAGTTTACCTAGAAAAACCAAAATAAAACAACTCTACAGAGGTCTCTGATGGAAAAACAACAATTTGCCAGTGCAGAGAACACTACCTGGACTGTTCCCCTGCCAACCAAGTGCAAAGCAGCGGAAAACCTATGCTCTCCCGGATACGATCTCGCCCACATGCCTGGCTGCTGTGGACGAGAAATGCCATCCCCCTCACACGACACCATTCCTTACGTGAAACAAATCTGGAAAATATTGTGTTAATTTTTGCAGCCTGTTCCCTCCTGAATGCCAAGATGGCTTCAGTTGGCTTTTTGACACTAAATTATGCACTTTCTTTAAAGGAGCGCTGTTTCCTTATATGTATCTAGTATTCTTGTAGGATTAAAAGGTGTTCTCTTTTCTTTGGAGGCAGAGTACTGATGCTGAAAATGGCATATTTCAGAGGTCTTGTAGGGGCCCATGATGCGGAGCAAGGAAGAGTTCCCATAGGTAGTGCATGGGAGCTGTGTGCAGCCTCCTGGTCTTCCCTCTCCACTACACTTAAAGAAACTCTTCTCATTCAGAAAGGCCTCCTTTCATAGATGCAATTTATAATTTAAAAAATGAACTGATTTTGAAGCCTTCTCTTCTGAAGAGGACTGGTCTGGTCAAATATGAAGCTCACATCCTGGCAGGTCACAGGGGCACCGCTGTGAATGGTGCAGCGGGTGCAGGGGCACCGCTGTGAATGGTGCAGCGGGTGCAGGGGCTCCGCTGTGAATGGTGCAGGGGCACTGGGGCCAGCTGGCCTGAGGACATAACCAATCCCGGATCATTTCTTTAATTTACAATCCAACCAGTGCTCAGTGGGCTAATGTTCTCGGCTTGCACCAAGGTCCATGCATCCTCTTTACACCACTGGCAGGTCCATGCATCCTCTTTACACCACTGGCAGGTCCATGCATCCTCTTTACACCACTGGCAGGTCCATGCATCCTCTTTACACCACTGGCAGGTCCATGCATCCTCTTTACACCACTGGCAGGTCCATGCATCCTCTTTACACCACTGGCAGGTCCATGCATCCTCTTTACACCACTGGCAGGTCCATGCATCCTCTTAACACCACTGGCAGGTCCATGCATCCTCTTTACACCACTGGCAGGTCCATGCATCCTCTTTACACCACTGGCAGGTCCATGCATCCTCTTTACACCACTGGCAGGTCCATGCATCCTCTTTACACCACTGGCAGGTCCATGCATCCTCTTTACACCACTGGCAGGTCCATGCATCCTCTTTACACCACTGGCAGGTCCATGCATCCTCTTTACACCACTGGCAGGTTACGGTGTTTTGGAATGTTGATTGGGCGGGGTGGGCTTAGTCACATTTTGTTCATACTTGACATGTGACATGCATTGGCAACAAGTGTTCTCTATTGAACTGTTTGAGGCAGGTGATACGAGTAATTACTGAGCCTCTATGACCAGCTTGAGGAATGTGACATAAGTAATAGCTGAGCCTCCGTGAACTGTTTGAGGCAGAGAATGTAAGCAATGATTAGACTCTATTCAAATATTTCAGGCATGTGATGCAAGCAATGAGTGCCTGAAATGTTTGAGATGTAATTTAAGCAATGAGTGACTGTGAAATGTTTGAGGCATGTGATGCAAACAATGCGTGCTTACATCACATGCCTCAAACATTTCAGTCACTCACTGATTACATCACATGCCCCAAAAACATTTCACAGTCAATCAGTCACTATGAAACATTTGAGACATGATGTAAGCTATCAGTGACTGTTAAAAGTTTGATAACTATTAATAAACTGAACAGTAGTGACTGCATCCTTGGATATAGCGTTAGTGGACTGCTGCACCTGTATAACGACCCTCAAGGAACCTTTTTATGGGTTTTATTGGTCAGTTGATGCACAAAACTATATATAAATATCAAGAAGCCGATCTCTATGTACTTAACCTTCTTTGTGAGGTGTCTAGCTGTATGGTCCTGATGAAGACCCCGATAAAAGTGTACCTATAGGGGTCGAAACGTCAACGTTTACATGCTGACTTCAAGTAGATGTTTTGCTAACGGTGGAACCTATATGGTAATTTTGATTCCATGTTCCTTTAAAGACTTATGTTTTTTAAGTCAACATTCTGTTGGCTATTGTAACACTGCGCTGCATTGTTCACGATACTACACTTATCATGATCACTGTGCAATTCACTTGGAGCACCAACTGTGTGTATCTTTTGTACAGATGTATGAACTCCAGTTAAGATACCATCAATGTGTATATATGCTTAATGCTTGCACATTCATGTGCATGTAAGTATGTGTATAACTATTAAACAGTTGGTATTTTATAAACTTTGATCTTTTTCTAGACCACTTCATTATTGTTGCCTAGGAAGCAGAGGTTATTAGCTACCCCTGAGGGAACCACTGTTCAGTTTATTATATATTTACCCAGTGGTCGAAGTGGGGTGAAAAAAGCAGGGGAACTGTGGGCGGAGAATCAGAGGGCGGGAATAACCCGTGGATTGGGTCAGTGGGCGGAGTCAGAGGTGTGGCAGAAAGAGCAAAATATGTAAATTTTTAGAATTTGTTTCCCTTTTCACGAACCTGTTACAGCTTATTACGTTATTTAACTTAACTAATGGATACACATGTTTAAGGTTTAATGAGTTGACATTAAAATACATTCACAAAGTGGGATACGTTTCCAATCACAGAATGTCCCAAATATCCTTAAAAGTGGAATCGCAAGCCATTTGTCTCCCAGCCATGGAGTTTCTGTCATCAGCACTTCTCCCTTTTTCCACAAGAGCAGTTCAAACATGAATGGCAAAATATCCTAGTTTGCAAATGTTTTCTACATAATTATGGCTCTGCCATATTTGCCACATAATGCATCATCTGCTGCATAATCTGACGATTTTAACTAATAAATTGTTTATAGCTCAAACGGATCAAAAGTTACTAAAAAATTTGACTTGTGCTGCTGTGAAGTGGAGGGCCATTTGCAAACGTTGACTGGTCACCTTTCTCACTGCTGCAGTTGTATGTTCCACTGGTACTAATAAGGAAAATCTTTGCAGATACTGTTAGCATGTGTACAAATGTCAAAATAATAAAGTATCAGAAAATTTACAGCACCACTAATACCAGTGTAGGGTGTCAGAGCACTTTACATCACACATATTACACAGAGACAATCAATCATACGTGTGTAAATCACTGTATAGGAAATGTTACATAAGACAAAGGACTACAAAGTGTAGGAGTCACATGACAACCATACTAGTAGGCAGCATAGTTTAATAGTGATTGGTCTGGAGAAACACAAACTCAGAATTTAAAACGTAATTCCATGGTTGGGGGTTCTGTTTAATAATCAGAATTGATTTCTACCCAAATGAACCCTTTTTTGCAACATTAGGATAATCAAAGACTGTGGAAAAAACATAACGCTCTAATTTATACCTTGCAGTTTGCATGCAGCTCTTACATGACAGTTAATAGCTCACTGTTGTATGTTAGGATTTTAACTTATTTACTGCAAGTAACAATAGGGTCTCTCTGACAAAAGCTGTAACCCACTGACCTATTTACATTATGTGCACTTTGTGATCTGCATGGTACATGTTCTTGGCAACAGGCACATTAACCCTCTGTGCTTACTTTCCATGAGTCAAAACGTCCACTAGACAAAACACCATCTCTCTCTACTAAGAACATCAATCACTGGCGTTATCATGACATTTTTATTGTGCCGAAAATTGTTGGAGGCCAGGAAGGAGGCAGCAAGTGCTTTTAAAACCATATTATACTTGCAAACACGACGCACCCACCTGAAGTCAGCGCCAGCCGCGGTCTGTGCAGGTAACAGCGGTGGGGCGGTGGGGCCGGGTAAGGGGGGATTTCGAGGGATGATGCCGAGGGAAAATTAATTATTTATTTAATTTCCCCTCTGCATTGTCCCTCGAAATCCCCCCTTACCCAGCCCCTCTGCCCCACCGCTGTTACCTGCACGGACCACGGCTGGTCAGCACCTGGTGCGGTCGCACTGCCCTAGAGCCACCCTGCTCAAGGGTCCTGTGACCTCAGTGACAGAGTCACTGTCACTCTATGGTGTGCTGCTTCATAGGCCTGCCCGCAAGACTGGAGGTGAACTTCAGAATGAATTGTGGCGGACAGGCCTTCAAGGTTAACCCACACTTGCCACTGCTAGGGTCCACCTGCTGGTGCTAAGACACCAGGGCTTTTAAGATCTTGCGGGGCCTTCTAAGGTCTAGCATGGGAATGTTCTCCCTCAGGGGGAGTGGTCTGGTGGACTGGTCATGAAGGCTGAACCTGGTTCCCTAGTTCCAAATTCAGCAGCTCTGACCATAGTGCCACATCCTCTCCCCCACTGAACACTATACTGCCCCACTGAGAGAAACTTGCACTGCACTGACCCGCTATAAACACCTGGATGTGACTCAATTCAAATTACGCACTAGACAAGAGCAATATGCTGCCTAAAAAAAAAATTAACAACATCCTAGAAAAAGCAAACACTCATAGGGAATGCAAGATTAAGTAAAGCATGTGAAATGTAAGCAGGAACAACATGGTTACCTTTTGCTTTTTACACTCATTCAGAAATCAATGAGTGCTTTTGCCTGAAAAGTTAAGGTCCATGACTACAGGGCCCAGAAGGGACCCGTTTCAATGCCCATTGCTTATATCCTTACAAAACATAAGCAGTATGGTTTAAAAAGACCACATTCGTGAACACACAGCCGCTGTACACATTTTGTTTTCCAATTCACCCATTAAGCAGGTATTTCAGTACCTCCAGGAATAGTGCACTTTCCCACCCAGGGAAAGCAATGTTGTTCAAAGAGAGACGAGAAAACAAAAGTAGCGCTTCACTGGCAAACACTGTAAAGTGGCGCTAATGTGTGAATAAATCAATCTGGCCACCTTGCAACCACTCTGTCTTGCTTTAGTTAGTTATTTTTCATATTTTGAATATTTTATTTCTCTCCACCCCAAGGCTGCACTTACAAATTGAAAAATGTCATAAAAAGACACGTTTCCAGCAAAAGTGTTTTTCTTTTTGGGATCCATTTCACAGGGGAGCAAATAAACAAAAGGAGGAAAGAGAAGGTAATACCTGTTTCTTGAAGTCTCGGTTTCACTAAATGAGGAGGAGAGAGACAGAAAGAGAGGGAAGAGGGGGAACAAAGAGAGGGGGGGGGGTGCAGCTGCCAGCGGCAGGAGAACTGGACACTGTCCTTGTCTTCTCCTGGCACGAAGGAAAAGACAAAGTCCTTTTCCATCTCTGCCCGTTCCGCCCGTACCCAAAAGGCGAGCCTTAACTATCGGCCTTGGCGATTTCAACCGTCAGGGAGGCATGTTTAAAATAAGAAAGTAGGGGAACGGACTCTGTGAAATTAAAGAAGTAGGGGCACGCCATGCCCTGCCGATCCCGCCCACTTCAACCACTGTATTTTCCCAGGTTCCGAGGAACATTGGGTAGCCCCGTACGTTGCGAAACGTTTGAGGCATTTGATATAAGCAATGAGTGACTGTAATGTTTGAGGCATGTGATATACGCAATGAATGATTCAGTGAAATGTTCGAGGAATGTGACAGGAGTGACTGTGAAATGTTTGAGGCATATGATCTAAGCAATCAGTAACTGTGAAATGACTGAGGCATGTGATGTAAGCAATCAATAACTGTAAAATGACTGAGACGTGATGTAAGCAATGAGTGACTGTTAGACCTGACAGCCTAGGGAGGGTCTTCCCCCAACTTTTTTGCCTGCCTCCCTCCATTTTCTGTACCCATTTTTGCTGGCTCTATGACTCTGCGCACTTTAGTGCTAAAGTGCTTGTGCTCTCTCCCCTAAAACATGGTAATATTGGGTCGTACCCAATTTGCATATTTAATGTACTTATAAGTCCCTAGTAATGTGCACTACAGATGTCCAGGGTCTGTAAATTAAATACTACTAGTGGGCCCATAGCACTGATTGTATCACCCATGCATGTAGTCCCCTATCCATGTCTCAGGCCTGCCAATGCAGGGCCTGTGTGTGCAGTTCACTGACACTATGACTTGGCAGGTATAACTACTGGCCAAGCCCTGAACTCCCCCTTTTATTACATATAAGTCACCCCTAAGGATGGCCCTTGCCAACCCAGAGGGCAGGGTGCTATTTAAGCAAAGGAAAGGACATGTGCTTGCATGCTTTACATGTCCTGGTAGGGAAAAACAGCCTATTTTGTTTTTCACTATGGTGAGGCCAAATCCCCTCATACACCAGCATTGGGAATTCCCTTACCTGCTTCTAACTGGAAATTCCTGATCCCAGTGGAGTAGCTTTATCGTGTTTGGTATGGGTGGAATAGTACTGATAAATGAGCTTTGCTGGTAAGGTTGGATTTAACACTACTAGCGCAGAAATGCCACCTTCAGACAGTGGGCATTTTCTGCTCTTAACTTCACTCTATGTAACCTCCAGCCTGTCTCCAATACCCATCTGGACTGGCTGACAGATCCCATTTGCGCATTCCTCCCCCGACAGCCACAAACCAAGGAAGGCCTGGGGTTAATGAACACCCCTCTGCATAAATCTGCATTCCGATGGCTGGCCTTGGCAGACAGGAGGAAAGGGGGCTCACACTAGGACATCAAGGAGTAATGACCGGACCCCACACAAATGGCTGGTGATCCCCATAGATAACCTGGCATACAGGACTGGCTTGAAAGGGGTGTTAGTGCAATTCAAAACCACTCTTTAAATTCCCCCCACATCAAAGGCACATTTGGGCATAAATACTGGGTCTATGACCCTCCCAAATCAGACACTTCTGGGCCTACACTAAATCGCTGTCTTAAAGAACTTCAATGCTGCTCAAAGGACTAAACTGGACTGTTTCTGGAAGGACTGCTTTCCTGCTGGTTGGCCTGCCGCTCTCGGACTCTGCTGGAAGGAGAGCTGGACTCTACCTTCCCTCCAAAGTGATCTCCAAGCCCTGTTAGCTTGCCTCCTGTTTCTGAAGTCTCAGGGACACAAAAGACTTCCTGCAGCTCTGCTGGTGCTGCTGGACTCTGCCTTCTGTGTGTCCTACCCTTGCCTGAGGTGCCCCCCTCAAAGTTCTGGGCCTCAGAAGTGGGTTCTGCAGTTGAGTTTCAGCCAAAAATGACACGATGCAGCGTGAAGCCCCGCAAAGCCTCGCCGCACAGCTGACAGCTCTCAGAACCAAAGCCAGATGACGTGGAGCCTTGCAAAGCCTCGCCACACAGACTCTCTGAACTGACGCCAGACGACGCAAAGCCTCACCGCGCAGGCTGTACACCAAGATCCAAGGTACTATGTTCAGCAGGCCCAAGTGAGACCCTATAGCCGGCCACGCTCCATCGCGGTCGGCCTGACGTTTGGATTTGCACCGGTCCCTCGCGGCCTGAAGTAACCCTTTTAGCGCTACCTGCTTCTAAGCGCTTTATTGCATTTATTTCTTCAATATTCAATATCTTGACTTCTACTTGACGGATTCTGATCATTTTGGTCTTGTTTTACTCAGATAAATATTCTGTATTTTTCTAAACTGTTGTGGAGTCTTTTTGTGGTGTATTTACTGTGTTGTTGTATGGGTTATTGCACAAATACTTTACACGCTGCCTTCTAAGTTAAGCCTGCCTGCACTGTGCCAAGCTACCAGGGGGTGAGCACAGGATAATTTAGATTGAATTGTAATTTAGGATTGTGGTCCCTTCTTGGACAGGTTGCATACCTCTTCCAAGTAGAGACTCGATATCTAACAATGACCGTGAAATGTTTGATGCATGTTGTACAGTATATCTCAAAACTCGACTCAGAGGTTGGTCTTTCTAAGACCGAGAGAGGAAACTGTAGCATCCCTCTGAAGCCAAATAAGGCAATTAGAAACCAGCTGGTCCTAAGAATATGGCCGTTTGAATTTTCAGGCCCTACCTCATATCTAAATATCTAAACAACCTCCAAGAAAACACCCATCAACCAAGAAGCTATTAAACCGTAGCGGAAAAAGAATAACAGAAATGCAGGCAAGCACCCAACAACTTCAGGTGAAATAAAGCTATGTGAGTACAATCTGTTTCTTTTACTTACCCTTTTAAACAGGAGCACGCACACAAGCAGCACCACGGTTATCAGGACACAACCAGACCAGGTATGTCTGGAGGATCTCAAATTCTCACTCAGTTATTTCTGCACAGAAATAACTGGGTGAGTCACACATTTCCGCAACCAAACATGCAGGTTTGCGTATAATCGCTCCAGACAGTTAAAGTGCCACGAAGTCACACTACTAGCAGTTATGAGCTGCACAAATGTCGATAACATAAAAAAAAAAAAAATGAGATTTCTATGAAGAACTGCACTAAACTATGTGGAAAAACAGATTAAAATCACACCCGCTTTCAAATGCACGTGCAGTGTGCAGTGCTCAGGCCCAAGAAGCGCTTTCCAAGCGCATCTTGTGGCACTACGTAAAAACCATGGCTCGCGCTGTGGCGGGTTCCTCGTGAGAACCCCTCGCAGACACCCAGCCTGCACGAGAACATATGTGAGCTGCCAGCACGTGATCACAGCAGCAGGTCCTAATCACAGCCTCGCCTGGCCCGGAGATGGATGGCTGCCGTTATTCTGACCTTAATTATCACATATGTTTTGCAAACTGCGGAGAGCAGGGGGCTTTATGGCTCCAGAAACGCGATGCGTTCCTTCCGAATATTATTACTTTTGTCTGGGCGTCGATGGAAATAGGCTGAGTGTAATGGATGGATTTCGGCGGCGAGCAACCGCTCGACAACACGCCGGGTAATTGAATGCACATTACAATTCGGCTGCTCGGCGCAGGCACGCTTCCTCGGTGGCCTCTGGTCCCTGCCTTCTGGCCAGGCCTCTTCCACCTCTAGCAAGGTCAACTGAGTACGGAGGAGAGTACTGGGCGCAACCAGAGGCATCTTCTGCCAGGCAGGAGCCAGAAGGCGAAGGTTCCTTGTCTGTATTCAGGACTGTCTGTGCACGCGGAAGAGGTGCAAAAACCAATGGGGACATTGGGAGCGTTCTGATCTGTTATGTTAAAATTATTTCTAGAGCGCACATACACCATGTGGTTACTTGGCGCTGGATACAGGAAAGAGAGTGCAGCTCATTGATTCATTCATATGCTTGAGAGAACAGCCATGTTTTCAAGAGTTGTCTGAATCTAAGATAGCAGATGATCTGATACAGCAGCATGGCTGCAGTTCACCATGGCTAAAAGTTAGTGGCCTGGCATACTGTAGAGTGGCGTACTGTGGAGTGACGTAAAGTAGTACAGTTGTGGGTGTAAGTAACTAAAGGATCAATTGAGGCGGCAGATTGGGTAAATAAGGAGCGGTATCTCTGTTTTAAAGAGTAGGAAAAAACATTGCACGTCCAGGAATGAGGAAAAACAAAGACTCAAATTACTTCATATTTCACTATACTAATTTTCAACACTAATCCTTTATGGGTTCCGGAGTAGAGTGCTACTCGCCAGAAAAGCGCTTCAACACACATCAGGGGTAACAGGTGCTATATGAATACAAACCTTTTTTCCTCTTCTATCCTTCTGCTATCCTTCCGAATCCAAATAACTGACTAACCTATCCACCACTTAAAATTACTTTCATATTTCACTATACTAATTCAACACTAACCCTCTATGGGTCCCGGAGTAGTGTGCTATTCGTCGAAAAAGCGCTTCGACGCCTCGTCAGGGGTAGTAAGCGCTATATAAATGCAATTACAATACAATACAATACAATGGGACTTAGTGAGTTCCAGACACAGGAGCCAGAACAGAAAATCTGGCTCCGCCTAGCCTCTTCTTTTTAAAGGGGGTGACCAAGAGGTCGAGGTGTGAGGATTTCAGGTTACGAACGGGGGTATACCTATGGATGCGTGAAGAGATGAATTCAGGGCAGGTGCCGTGCAGGGATTTAAAGGTGAAGCAATCGATCTTAAATGCAGTGCGCTGTTTGACTGGTAGCCAGTGCAGTTTCTTCATCAGGGGAGTGATGTGGCGCCTTCTTGGTAGTTGGTAGATCAGTCTGGCTGCCTGTGTACAGGTAGTGCCACTGAAAGGCCGGTAGGGCTGGGAAAGAGTCAGTTGCATGTCGAGGCATGAGATCAAACATGCTTAGTTGCTCCTTTATCAATATGCCTACTGAGGTATGTCGGCTTCTTGGAACGTGTTTTGATGTATATGTTGTTTTGATGTATATGTTGTTTTGATGTATATGTTGTTTTGATGTATGTGTTGTTTTGATGTATATGTTGTTTTGATGTATGTGTTAGCTTAATATAAATAATATAAATGCCGATCCCAGCTGAAAAGGTTTCACTAACCTCATGATTATCAAGTAACACGCAGATCTCTCTGCAGCGGGTGTATTAACCCTCTGAAGTATCAACACATGCAGGCCTTTATGTTTATGTATCAGGTTGGCACGGTCGCTCTGTCCCCCTGGCAACATTCTGTCGTAGGAAGAATTTCTCCAGCGGGAAGGGGCAGCGTGGGAGCTTTAAAACCACCCTTAGTGCAGGAGGGACACTCTCCTAGCAGAAACAAAGAGATGGCAGGATTTCCAAGATAAAACTGAACCAAACGGGCAGTACGGGGCAGGCAGTCCCTGTTAAACGTGGATGCTGCAGGCAGGAAGCTGGCTTGACCTCACACTTGGGCCTTTCATGATATCTTTTACCATCTGCCACTCTGCAGACGATGCCTCCACTTGGCTGCTCCAGCCTGCCGGCCGCATTACAGAGCCCGATGCACGAGGGGCTGGGATATTGCCATCAGCTGAGGGGGAAAAGCGGTTCAGTGCCAGAAATCTATCTATAAATATACTGCGAGCATGCAGGATTGAATAGACAATAATATAAGTAATTCAGCGAGCTTCCATGAGCTCCGATGTGGCAGATAATGGAACAGAGGTACTAGGAGATACGGTGATCTGCACAAGGTCACACAATGAGCTATGGTAGGAGAGCTGTGATTAGAACTCATGCCTTCTAGTTCTATGGTTTAGCCGTTAGCCGTTAGCAGTGGATATAGCAAGTACGTTGTGGCCTCTCTTGGTTATTTTAGTAAATGCACGACCCATAACAAACAAAACTTGGACCGTGGACCATTTTGGCAGAGACCTTATGCGCCGAATCAGATTGTAGCCCGGAGAATAAGAGTGGGTAGGATGACCACCTCCCTCCAGGTCACCACGGACACGGATTCCATTCCTAAACCTTTGTGGACTAGCCTAATGCAGTCTGGGAGTCTTGCTTTGCTTCCATTGAACACATTAGAGTAACACACTTTAATCAATTATTTGTAGGTGAAAAGTTCAGTACTGGAGACAGTGTATATAATGTCCCGGAGTGAAGTGGCCACCCGACTGAGTGGGTGACCAGAAGAAACAACTGGCAGGCCTTTTTTTTGCAGAACCAAATCACGGTTTTAGAAACTTTGTGGGAAGAGCTGCCATCTGTGAATTATTTTTGTGTGTGTTTGCGGTGGGAGCGAGGGCGGCTTAATAGTTCCTAAAACCTCATGTCACAGAGCATTGTTTTGTGGCACAGAGCATAAGTTTACAGAAGGATATTCCAGCGCGGCACGAAACTGCATCATATATGTATCTGTAGACGTTTGAGTACCCTAAATATGAAAACATTAGAAAGACATACTACCCAGTGCTTAATTTGAACCAGTGGTTTCCAGTGCTTGGCACCAGCTCTTAATTCTCAGCACCAGCACTTATGACAGTCTGCCCCATGGTGGTGCTGTCTTTCTAATATAGAAATAAGCACAACAACAGTTATTTATTAATTCAATATAAATAAAAAATGGCCTATACCTGTGGCCTACCCATTCATATAGGTTTGTGGGTCTGGAATATTCTGAACTGCCACACTTGAGGGAGTGTGATGGTTAGTAGCTGTATTGGTACTGTCATTGACAGTCCTGGCATGGGCAGTGCAAGCTGCAATGGCCTTATAACGAAGGCCCCAGCACTGCTTTTTTTTCCTTTCATTTTACAAATTAAGAACTGCTGCATCCCTAGTTGAGTATTTGTTAACAAGGTGTGGATTCTAAACCAAACGACAAGCACCCGCTGGTTTGGAGAGTGAGATGGGACGGCTCTGTGGTTTTCAGACTGGCCTTATTAGAGAGCATATGGTTTTGTTCTATTTTCTTTCCTTCTTTATTTTAACTAAAGAAGATTAGCAGTGGGAGGAATCACCCATGACAGCTCACGAGTTCTGGTGAGCCCAACGCAGACCTCCTTCCTTCTGCCGTTGTTAAATTGAGAACCTTTCCGTTGAGTAATAGCATCGTCTATTTTTTTTAAATCTCTTAGACAAAGCAAAACGGTGATTTAAAGCCCTACATATACATTATGGCCACCCCTGACTCACCAGAGGATCCCAGCCACTCCTTTTGGCTGGAACCTCTCTTTTCTCTGTCCCTTAGCCAGGGCCAGTTCCAGCCCAGAGTAAGTTGGACTGAAAAATGCTGTTGGTCCACTCCTTCTAGCATTGTGCGATTTAAGTTAGCATTTGCTGCACCATTTTGTGTTCAGCCACCATTTTGTATCCTGATCGAAACCCAGTTTCTGTCTCATTCTGTTTGCCTCAGCAGAAAACGGTCTCCATGTTATTTTCCCCTGTTCCTTCAAGGTTGAGCTTTGCTCTGCTAATGAATAGACTGTTCATATTATTGCATACCGTTCCGTCTAGATAGGCTTGCTGCCACAGCTCAGAGCGGTGTGGGCAGGCAGAGTAACCCTGAAACTGAGAAAGCATGTACGCGGTCTCAGGATGGTAGCTCATCCCTCTATGTCTCTTATGTTCATTAGTTACTAACTGGAAAATTCCAGTTTAGGCGTGTCTTTAGGGGTATTGGAAAAGTATATCTGGCACTACCATGTTGGCGAGGGTCAGTCCCTCTGCAGCAATCTAAGGAGGCTGGTCAGACCGGACTCCGCTCGAGTGCATTCTAATAAATAACTTTGGTTTGTATTCTCTACTGTCTGGCCGACTCTTCATTTGTATCGAAGGCTGAGAGGTGGTCGCGAGTGACCCGGGTGGCACTAATCACTTCCTTCAAGTAGGAGAAGTAGCCTGCAGGTTGCATCACGAGTAGCCATGTGGCAGGAATGGGGATAGCACAGTGTGTTGATGCAGATCTTTCTTGCTGGGGTTGAGCATCAGGAAGCTGAGTGACATCCAGAATGGGACCCTTTACAGGAAAGATTTGTCAACGCTAATGCAGTTGGCGTTCTACACTTCCAAGTACACAAGCATCACCTGCATCGTGCAGCAATTCTGATTAGCACGAGGTGCTTAGTTGAAGGTCGCTCGTGGAGGGTGGATGGATGCGCCGAGTGTGCCCAAATCACACCGCAAGTGCCAACCTCCTCCTGAATAGAGTACAAAAGAATTTTTTTAAAAGCCTCCATCAATCCTTTGCCGCCAAGGATCACAGAGGCGGTGGCAGGCTAAGCGCCCACCGATCTGATTTTCCCGCCTACTAACCTTTGAAAAGACTACCAAAGCAGCCCTGCGCGATTAATCAATTAGCGGATTGGATCCCAGCGCCAGGCCTGTAGATCTGCAGCTCAAGAAGAGACGGCAAGGGCTGAGCACACGAGAAGCCATGAGGCTCAGAATCTAGGGCGCTCCCCAGGCCTTCTCGGCTCGCAGGCTCGACTGGAGGTAATTAAAGCCTACACAGAGAACCCACTGATTGCATCCTCAATTTACCCAAGAGCAGCCTTAACTGTAAGAAAAATGAAGGCGAGATCCCAGCGGAAAACATGAAAAGCCCAATCATGTATCTCTCTTCCCTCAGCTTTTTTTTTCAAATGCGAGAAAAAAAAATAACGCGGAAAGGAATAATGAGGCTTATAAGGCATCACCCCATCACGAAAGGATTTGTGATGCTACAACTCGTCACTTCCTTCATGGGTGGTGGGGGTATTCTTGAGGATGTTGGACTACCTGCATTAAAACGTAGGTCAATGGGTTAATGCACCCTCTGCAAGGGTCCTCATATACACTAAATATTCAATTCCCAGCAGGGTTGACTTCTTAGTCAACTGAGTTGGGCAATAATAGCACCTGTGTTTACAGTGCTACAAAAGAAGAAGGCCCTGGCAGCAGGCAATAAATAAAATCAGGATTTTTGTATAATTTTCTTGCCCACTCTGATTCAAGCAGTCTCCCAGCGCTACTGAGCCCCCTGGTTCTATCCAGTGCTTTTCCTCCCTACGTCTTTTCCTTCATTTCTGTACATTTGCTATCCTTATTCCTCTATGGAAACAAAACTGTATACCGTCTACCACCGTCTACCACAGAAGATGGGTCCCGGTCCCGGTCCCATTCCCAGGCTGTTTCTTCTCTTCCTTCTCTCTTAGTCCTTGTATAGAGAGGGTTACCACGCAATGTAGTCCTACATTGCCATCAATGGGTCCTGAAGGCATTATAAACCAAGACGTTTAAGGATGAGTGGTTTGTAAATGTTATTAGAAGTCTGATCTGGCAATATGGGACCACATTGTTATTTATTTTGTATATTACATGATTACTTTGGGGCAAGAAGCGCAAGATGTGTTTTTTGCAAATAGTGAATTGCTTATTGAAAACAGTAAGTGAAATATTCTACTATACTGTTTGATTGCCTTTAGAAAAAAGATAACATTTAATTATATAGTTAAGTTTGTGGAATTAAAAAAAAAAAACAACAAACGCACGATTGTTGAAGCGCTTCACTGCAAGGCGCCACAAAGTGCTACATGCCATGGGCACTAATGAGAATTACAATACTAAGGTTTTATTTACCTTTGATGAATGAAATGTTGATAGCAGACAAAGGTCAAGCAGTGCAAAGTATTTGGGGGCAATCGTGATGATGATGAAACACATATTTCACAGTAGCAGCCCAAGTTTGGGACGAGTGGCGAGGCGGGGGTGAGGGGGCTTAGGGGTCACTAAGGGAGGGGGAAAAATAAAAAAAAATAATTAAAAAAGAACCTAACCTTCAGCCGGCCGCACCCCGCGTCATGCTCCTCTGCTTCAAGCACAGGCTCCCAGAATGCCCTGCGGCCAATCCTGAAGCTGCTCTAACATGAGAGCAGCTTCAGGATTGGCCTGAGCATCCTCGATCAGCACTCCAGGACAGACTGGGAGGCTGTGCCTGCTCTCTCCAACCCCAGCAATGTAGCTGGGGTTGGAGAGAGGTTCACTGCACATGATGGTTTGGCCAGCCTGAGACGGCCGGCCAAACCATCATGCGCAGTGAAGGGAGTGTACTACCACTCCCCTCAGTGCCGTCACCCTCCAGGCTCCGCCCCCAAGACTCGGCAGGAAAGGAGAAATAAAACGAGTATTGTTTTTTTTTTCTCCTTTCCTGCCGTTTTTGCGGGGGCGATGCTCCTCCGCCATAGCGGAGGAGCCGCCGCTGATATTTCACAGATCCCTGTAAAATATGGGTTGTTGGACCACTATATTTTGCATTTTCTGCAACGGAAACACGCAGCATGCAATCTATAGGTGTATGTATATCAGTGGTTAATTTATAAAAAATAAGTGCCAGGGCTCTCGTCAGGAGGCAGCTTGCACCAGCCCATTTCTCCTATGAGCACCGTGAAAGTGGGGAGAGGATGTGATGTGATGGCCAGATCTGCTGACTTCAGAGATGTGGAACCAGGTTCGAGTCTTGGCATCGGCTCAACATCCTGGGCAAATCACTTAATCTCCCTGTGCCTACCATAAATGAATGTGTCCTTAACTGGTGCTCATGAAAAGCACCGGTGTTAATGATTAAGTGCGGGTGCTGAGCACTGTAAACCACTGGCTCAAATTAAGCACTGCTGTATATTAAGGTCTGTGCTTATATCTACATCTATGTAGTTCTATAGCTATGTCTACAGCTATAAACAGGTATATTGTGTAAAACATGGAGCTTTAGATATACATACAAACACAAGGACACAGAGAACAGAAGAAAGTGAAAAAAAGCTCAGTATGGGTGATGGAACCGCAGACTCATCACCTTCAATTGGTTTCCTGCAGTCCAGCCAAAAATACTGTCTTAACGAAATGTGCGATGATTCAGAAAGGGATTGGGAAATGTGTCACCTTCAGACTGTAGGCAAGGACAAAGCCGAATTGGATTCTTTTTTCATCTCTCTCTTTTTTTTAAAGTTTTCTGAGCCTGGTCACAGCTTCTGAATTTAATATCCTCTGGAACCAGAGACTGAATGTGCTAATGAGAACCGGGAGATTTCTGGACTTGAGAGTTAATTTGAAAAGCTGACAGGTCTGGGGCAGAGTCTGTGGCACAGATGGCACATTAGGCTTGAGACTGACTCTGCCTCAGTAGTGCCAACTTTCAGAGATGCCCGGCGAACTAAGAAATGTCCTAATTTCCCTACTGTCCAGTTTAAGCCTCAGACTGTCAATGAAATAGCCCCTAAACTTGAATTGATTTCGAGTCTGAAGTTTCGGGGCACAGCAGAAATCTTATAAACAGGGCTGTGATTGACAGGGCACCTGGACTGGAATACACAAGTGCTGCCAGCGACCTTGTTAATGTTCCTTGCTGGCAGGTGATGGCTGTGGTGGCCGCCAGGTGCTAAGCCCTCAGTGTCGCACAATAACTCCCTGCATATGCTCATAGGGCCCCGGTGCAGGGCCCAGGCCAGGGAAGCCGCACTAGGACCCGAGGTTGCAACGCCGAAAGGCTGCTGGACACTGCGCCCTGATCGCTGACACCCTTGGTAAGCTCCAGTAGCAGAACTTTCACTCTCAGATTATATACAGGCATAGCTATAGGGGAACGTGTGTTCATGTTCCTCTCTGAAGCTTTAGGTCACAGTTAAAGCTGCAGGTACTTTCCAAACTTACGCCGCATAGGTCGTGCATGGGCAGAGCAGGGGTAGCTGTGACACAGGGGTTGCCATGCCCTGAAGATGTGCACTACACTGACCCTACTGCACAGAATAGATATGTAAATAGATAGGAGTTGCAGCAGCCTTTCCCAGAGCAGGATCCTGAGTCCTGCTCGGGCACCAATGAGAAGAATCCACCACCCTGCATGCTATCCAGGATCAAGATTCAGAGAATGCATGCGCCCTTTTCAAGGGCACTAGCCAGGATCCTCCGACTGATGCACATCATACCTGCATCGAAAAGCCTGGATTGCGCTAATAGACTGCCCATCCATGTGCATTATCCAGGCTCTTCCTGATAAACACCAATCCAAAAAATTAACGCACTGCTAATTGGGAAAGTGTTAGACTTTTGAGCAAATTATCAGCGGTGGCCAGTCTCAAGCCCATGACGTGCATCAGAGAACCCCACAAATGGGCAGTAAGAAAGTAGCTGTAGGCAGGGCTCGAGTTATCATTAGGCCAAGGATCAGGTCATTTCAGGGTTAACTAATCAGCATAGAAAGGAGAACAATTACACCTATAATTCACAATTCCTCTCTGTAAACAGGCAGAGAGCAATGCACCTCCCTACAGATAGATGATAGGTGGCCATAAACAAATGAGCCATTCAATTTAACATAACAAGGAAACGATCTTCGGACATCTATATTTAGATAAAAAGAAGCACCCAACCAGGACCCATAAACCTCTTCCTACTCCATATAAAATCTTTACAGTAATATCAATAGTAAAGTGAGTTGCTGGATATGATGGAATGCAGCCATGCGAGTGTACCAGCAAGAAAATGGACAAACTATATTCAGGTCTGAGTAAAGAAGGGAGACTGATGCCAGTATTGAGGTTCCGGCCCATCCGCATAGTACATGGCGCGGATTCATGCAAGATGATGGCCCCTGTGGAGATTCCCTTGTTGGACCTAAAACACAGGAGTCTGGATAGCAGGATACTAACTCTAGGGGGCCAGGAGAACGTGTGTCATAACATCGAACTTTTAATATAAACTTGTAAAGGTATCATATCAACTACCAACATATTGTCACAGTAATTACACATATAGGGGAGTATTGTTCACTATTGATAACTGAACATCTACTGAGCATGTCGCTATGTTTGTAGTTGACGTTGTGGTATCTTTGCAAGTCTAGATGAATAACAATATAATGGGGGTAGAACATCAGCGGGGTTCTGGGCTCTTCAACTAGCAAGGCATTTAGTGGAACCCACGGAAATCCGGGTTTATTTTCACACTCAAACTTTAATTTGGAAACTCTTAGCAAGAGAAGCAAAGAGTTGGTTCGTGGTTTTTTTAATATCAAAGAATGGAATTTTGTGAAAATTGAAGAAATGCTCTTCACATTGGTGTTCTTCCGTTTAGTTGAAGCCTACTTCATGACGTCAGGATTGCTTACCTTCACAATTATCATCAACGGTGAGCTTCTCGAGATAATTTAGTTCTCGGTTATCTAATGTTGATAGAGAACAGTCTTTCCCAAGCAATTCTCCGTAGCTCTAAAAGCCCCAGCTACAGCTTCTGACATTATCAGGCATGGGTCCATTCATGGACCTCTAAAAGTCTAGGACTCTAGGGCCTACCAGCTTTATTAACACCACCACAGTCGAAGGAGTTGGCTCAGAGTTAGCTGCATTTCAGATGTAGTAGCGCTACTGGCTTCCATGCATGTACTTCAGAGAAGCTGCTTGTCTTTGTATTGGAAGTCAAGACTGTACTGGAGAAGGGCTTATCCCTTCCTATATTATCCAGCAGAGCCTCATGGGTAATGCCCCTATTAGCCCCAGATAAGGCGTACAGCTCTCCAGCAGGGTAGTTGCCCCTTAGGACATTCTTGCAGTGAATCATCAACACGCAGACCCCAGGAATCAGTATAAGAAAATTAAGGTGGGTCCTAAAACGTGTACTGTCCAGAAACGCCACTTTCATTTTGGCTAAACCATGTGACGTGCCATGCAGAGACAAGGAGGTGGTAAAGCTTTCAAAATATCCCACTCAGCTCAGCTCCACTTCCTGCGCCCTAAATAAAAAGACCAGGAGTGGAGTATATCATCTAAGCCTGTTCCATAGACAGTACTTTGATGACCTTGTTCGTCCTGTAAAACTGAAGCCTGCTGTTTAGTTTCATTTTCCAGAGTGTAGTGGTTATAACAGCATCTTTTGTAAACGTCAGAGTTCCGCGTGCTTCATGAGAAGGAAGGAACCCGCGCTATTTTGCCCTGCTAGATATCGCACTGATTACCAATCCACTATGATTTGCTCTTAAACCACACACTGACAGGGGACTTTTCAGAGAATGGACTAACAGAGGATTACACACATTCAAGACTAATTTGAGCTAGAGCCCAAAAGCCAATGATTCTGTACCAGTAAGGCAAGTAAACCTCGGTCCCAGGGGTTTAAAGTGAACACAAAAGTGCATTCATGTTCTATTGTATATAGATGACTTGCCCATAGATAGGCCAAAGACTTTGCAGATCAGTAGAAATTGAGATACAAATCACAAAATTAGCCCAAGATCTGATGGTGGAATCTTTTTAATGTTAAAACATTAACTTTGAGTCTAAACCTCTGACATCACATGTCTCTGAACTACTAAATGTTGAGGGCTTTATCACCACCTCTGATATTCATGTTTGCTTCAGAAACTCACAAAGACAAACTTCTGTGGGCAGAAGTGGAAATCCTCAGCCTCACTTTGCTCCCACCCACACCTTTTCATCAGCTCAGTCCAAATCCCTACAGAGTGCCTCCTCGAGAAAGACTGCATGTTAACCCTGGGCCCAGCTGCGAAGAGCTCCCACCTGGCTTAGTGGAAAGCCCCAAGCCACTTAAAACAAAGCTGGTGCCTTACTGGCTTCAATGGCTCGTCCTTACCCATGCTGAAGGGGAGGAACTACACTCTGGACGCTTCCAATAAATCTGGTGCTCCCAGATTGAAGAGGATCTGATTGAGCTCGGGGTGGATCATCTTGACTATCTTGCCTGATCCGGAGAGGATTTCAAAATAAGGGAGCATATGTACAAGCGGGTGCGGTCTTTTTCCAAACATCATTTCTCAGCTGATTTAGATTCTGAATTACTGTTTAACAATGCTTGGTATAAAAAAACTGGCCAATCAACACACACCAAAAACCGAATTGTCTCTTGGTTTTAAAAAGTAATTGTTATCATTAATCAGCGGTTATATTTTATCAAGCGTGTAAGAATGAATGGATGAGTTGGCCCTGCCAGCATTAGAGCCTAAAACCACAAGTTAGCTGCAGATCCATGCAGCTGGAATGTTGAACGAATGAGCCACCCTTTTAAACATATACATTGAAAACGGGAGGCCGACAGTGGGGCTAATGTACAAACACATATACTTTCAGAATCAGCACTTACCGAGGAACATGCCCCCATCTTCATCTACTGCTTAGCTGTTTAACTTAAACTACTGCCCGGCTCTGATACTACAACCTAGCTGGTTCTAAAAACGAGTAGCCTAGCGCTCTCTTACACTTACTGGACAGCACTCCCTAAACTATTGGCCCAGATCTCTCTGAAGTACCACAAAGCCCCTGCTGATGAATTTACAATAATTCACCGACCTAGCTTTCCCTAAATATACTAACCAAACCCTTTCTTAAAATGGTGCCCAGCGCTGCTTGTCCCTTTCTTACCTTAGTTACGCATTTCGAACCACCAAGCACCGTCCATCAGATCTTTTCTGTTCTAAAGGGTAAAGGGTGGGCAGTGGTTCCCTCCAGATGGAAGTGCAATGCAATACCCATGCCAGAGTGTCTGTCTGATGTCAGGTCACACAAGCTGACGATGGTAGAGCAGCGATTCAGACACCCATTTCTATGGACTGTCATACCTATTTTTACCAGTTTCTCACCTACACTCTCCGCGTCATTTGTCACATTAGGGAATGTACAGATGTCCCCTACAACAACAACACACCTCCTACTGAGCTAAAATCCACCTGAAAAAGCAATAAATGTGCTCATGCAGTAAAATGTAATTAGCCCCCGCCAGCTACAAACCCCACCAAGCAAAAAATATATTTAAAGCAGAAGGCCAGAAGCCGAACCAAGGAAAGAAACGCGTCGCTGGCAGTCCACAATAACAGGCCAACGCATGGTGCCGAGGCGAAAACTAATTAAGGAAACCCCCGACAGCTCTGCCCACTGTTAGACCCCCACAAGCAGCGACATATTTCTCCGGATAAATGTCTCTGCTTGTAAATTAAAGAGCTGCGCCCAACAGGTGACATGCGCCGCCATGAACAGACCCAGATTCTATTTGCTTTCGTTTTTTGCTTGTATTAAATAATGCCTCGCTTATTGGCCACGCAATTTTTCATAAGTCGGCAGGGTGATTTATGACCCAGCACTGAACTCCATTTATTTCCTTCCCCAGAGGTGGGCGCGCGTTGAGTAGAACAGTTTGCTTTAGTACTTTAAAGACATTGGCTAAACGTGACGTGCTACGTAAGGCTGGCAGCCAGCGCTTGCGTACAGCTTCAGGCTTGATATTGTTACTGCCCGAGGCTGGCGAGAGCCAGGGCAAAGACCTCTACACCAGGGCTTTATGTGGGCCGTGTCCTGCCGGCGCTCAGCACCATTAGTTCTAAAAAGCAGGTGCTGAGACGGGTCCCTATCGGGCTCTCTGTTTTTGCCCTCTTCCTCAGGGTAAAAAACACATCTTAACTCTGCAGCAGTACCACCCTTCACTGCATTTGATGTGCGGTCAGAGACTCCTTATAGTTCTTTCACAGTCTCATCATTTCAGAACTGAGGCATTTTCAATGTTATATACAACAAAGCCAAAGTTGTTGCTTATGCAACTAACAACCATTGACAAAGCCAATAGTCCTGGCTTGTTCTAGGTGGAATGTTACTTGTTGTATTATTTATCTGGATGCAATGACAGAAGCAGCACATTTACCAGTCTGGCGGCACACTATGCTAAGCAAAGATTTTTTAGCTTACATGTTTTTAAGCCACACCCTTAATTACAACGGCCACGCCCCTTTGAGAGATCCCCCAGTTTTTTCATCACACTTAAAGTCCTGCTCTACCCCACTGATATGACAGCAGTGGCAGCATTTAATTTATTTAGAGTTAGTGTAAAAACGTTGAGACTACAAGTTGCTGCCATAAGCCCGATCAACTCACAGCCAAGGGGCTGTCGTCCAGCACATCCATGAGGTGTCAGGTCTACAGACTTGGCGAGGCCTTTGGGATATAACAAACACTTGTGACCTGCACACCACTGACATCATATGTTGCGTCAGGGAGCCATTTTATTCTCCGGCCCACTGTTAGAGGCAATTCCCTCAAAACAACTCAGAAGCACTTCTTATCTACTCTGATCCAGCTGAAAGATACAGCTTGGATCCTACCTGGCACCAATGTGGTTTATTCTCTCAGGAGCGTCAGCCTCCCTGCCCTTGGTCTCAGGAAAAGAGATGTGGATTTAATAAAGAAGACCACCCCATTTCCAAGCTTTTATTATTGAAAATATGCATATTGCACCAACATACAGTTGGAAACTAAGAAGTCAATCGCCATTGAGTTGAGTAATAAAACACAACTTTTGCTTAAGGTGCTATGAAGCGTACGACTGGGTCAGCACAAGCAATAAAAAATAAAAAAGCATTATTATATTTAGAGGCGGGTGCAGTCAAAGTGCTTTGAAAACCCCATTTCTTTTCTTCTCCTCTTATGAACTGTATTTCTGATCTATACACACACTGTGGACTGTCCAGGGTTAATGTGATGAAGAAATTGCCCAAATGTCAGTAAACCAAAGTTATTCAGGAAGTAGCCATGCGGTTTCCTTATATTTCTTATTTAATAGTACCTATTTTTAATAGTCTAATAACTTTCCATCATGTGCGTCTTAATTGTTAGTTCAGCACTGTGAGTCATATTAGTCCTCAACATCCAGAAAGCAAACATTGAACAAAATATGCAGCAGGGTTGTTGATCAGTATCATTGGGAAATATTACAACTCAGCAAAGAAAAAATGTTTTCAGATACATATAATTGCTTTGAAACTAGGCCTGGGCGGTGAACTCCACTCTGTTCGCGAAGTCTTCTGCACTCCGTGGGGCACACGGAGTTCTGAAAAACTCCGAAGATGAGTTTTTTCCTCGCTCGCCAAAGCCAAATCTTGGAAAAGGTCACACTGTAAATCATCAAAATCAGCTAAACAAGACCCAAGGTATAGTAACTCCCTAACCCTGCTACACTGCCATAAAGCAACAGAGACCTCAACACATAGTGGGCCACTTCACATACAGAACCCACACACAACGTAGACACAACAATCAAATTCATCACTACAAGCGATCATCCAATCTCTCCTATTCATGGTTACCAAATAAAACTTTAACAACAAAAAACCGCGGGTCTCTGACTAAATGAGTATACACAGACAAGTGAACAATGCAAACCAACAGGCTAGAACAAGAAAAAAGTCCTCATTAAGAGGACGGAATCCCATCACCCACCAAGGTGGCATGCTTCAGCATTTGGGATCTCCTCTTGGCTGCAACCTAGTGCAGCCAAGGAGCTACAACTCCTTGCTAGGGTAAAGGAGGAGCTCACGGATGCTCACGAGTCAGCGGAAGGTTGGGTGTCATCCCACGAGGCCAGCTTCCTCATCACGAGTCATCCAGTTATGCCTTATTTCTATGTGCTCCCCAAAGTGCACAAGCCCCAACGTCCCCCACCTGGGAGACCGATTATTTCAGGTCTTGGTTCTATTTTAGAACCTCTTTCCACTTTTGTGGATTATTTTTTAAGACCACTAGTCAAATCGATGCCTACTTATCTACAAGACACCAAGGATGTCTTACAACTCCTCCCAGGGATTGATTTCAACATCGAGACAGATTTCCTCGGCAGTTTTGACGTGGAATCCCTCTACACCTGTATCCCTCAAGGAGAGACACTTGAGGCAGTTAGGGCACTCTTAGATCAAAGTTCCAGCACTTTAAGTACCCCAGTTCCCTTCATTATGGAATGCGCCAGGCTGGCCATGACTGAGAATTTTTTCAGATTCGAGGAGCGCATTTACCTACAAACATCGGGCACTTCGATGGGCAGCGTCTCGCCCCCAGCCTGGCAAATCTATATGTGCATCTATTCAAACAGAACTCAGTACTGAGTGGGGACAATCCTTTCCGTGGCCATGTCATCGAGTGGAAACACTATATAGATGATATTTTGGTCATCTGGAGAGGAGATGAGGACACACTTAATGTGTTCCATGGCTGGTTGAATTCACAGAACAACTTTTTGAATTTTACCATGGAGTCAAGCAAAATGAGTTTGCCGTTCTTAGATCTCTGCATTTTTGTATCGGAAAGAGGTTTAGAGAGTGAACTTTATACCAAACCTATGGCCAGAAACTCTCTACTATCGTTCGATAGCTTTCACCCCAAGTCCTTACGAGAAGAGTTGCAGTTTGGACAGTTCCTTCGGCTGAGGAGAAATTGTTCCACCACTGAAGATTTCAGAAAGCATGCCACTGTGTTATCTCAGAACTTGATGGCTAGGAAATATCCTAAGAGACTGATACGGCAGTCTTGCAAAAGAGCTTCTAATAATAATCGTGAAGCCTTGATAGAGCCTGCAGTACCAAAACCCCCACTTACGAGACTCACTTGTGTCAACACCTTTAGCACACAGTCCAATCAAATCCAAAGAATTGTGCGTAAACATTGGCGCATTCTGAATGTTGGACAGGACAAGATACCTACGCCTTTATTCTCTTTCAAAAGAGGCACAAACTTGAGGGACTGTCTAGTTCACACACGACGAGAGGCGTACCTGCTCCGTGCCGTACCACACTCTGGGACATGCCAGCGGTCCAGGGACATTATCCGTGTGGCACATGTGCGGCGTGCCAGCAAACTAAACATTCCACGGAAGTTGATATTGGTACTCTAAGACCATGGAGACAGATTAAGCACACCAATTGTAACAGTGAGAGAGTTATATATTTAATAACGTGCCATTGTCTTAAAAAATACGTTGGTATGAAAACTAGGAAGCTCAAACAGAGGATTATGGAGCACAAGAGCACCATTCGCTGTAGGAAACAGTCTAACAGATTGACCAACCACTTCCTTGAGCACAAACACAAACCTGAGGAAATGGTGTGGACTATTCTTGAACAGCCATATATACCAGCACACATTACAGACGTGTCCAGTTTCCTATTTAGAAAAGAACAGCGATGGGTCTTCAAGTTACGGTGTGACTTAGAGGGCCTCAATGACGACATCCCGTGGACCTCAGTCTAATGGCGGTTACCTTCATTTTTCTGATTGCAGTATCATATTTTGGGCCTTATTTATACATATCTGGGCGTCTATTACATCAATTGTAAAGGCAGTGTGTTTACTGTTTAAATATACAGTTTCACCCGGCCTTGACGGACACATACACCAGTTTTTTTATGCATCTGAATGATGTTGCCTGCATTTATTTAGTTACTTTTATGCAGTATGTAGGGCCCTACATTTCTGTATTTGCATCATATTGTGTGACCATTAACATCCAGAATATTTACTGTGTTGGGTTATATACACGAGACTTTTGCTTCTTTGACAGCAAGCCACTGCGCAAATAGAAAATATACTTCCTTCCAAATACTTTCTGGGAAACAATGCTTTTGTAATACATTATTCAGTATTACCAAAAACGTAATATTTCCTCACTTTCCATACACGCTTGTGATAAAATCACGGGGTTAACATCATAAACTACAATACCCAGCTCTCTCCTTCCTTTTGGTAGTTTGATACAGAGTTTATGGGATACGTAATGTCGCGCGACTATTACATCACGCCGCATGACGTTTAGAGACCTGCGACGCCGGTAATTGGTGACAGGTGAAGACGTTTCTCCCATTTAAACACCACGCTAACTTCCGTCCGCTACCGCTCGTAACATCCAGGTACGAGCCCGGGGTAGCGACGGAGAGGTAAGTGTTGTGGTGTGTTGTGACAGAATTGTTTTGAAAGGGTTCACGTTGAGGCAGCAAACACCTTTCTGTCTCTTTTCCATTGCGCTGAATCAGAGGGCGGTGTGAGGCATTTTCGCCCCGTTATCACGAGAATGAAGGTGCAAATGTATTTTGTAAATTGCATGTGCCATTTCTTTATACATTCACTCCCTCTCTCAGCGCGCAAATAATGAAATCCTAGTGCATTCGCAGCAGACTGTGTTACCTATCGGGCAGATACCATTGACAAGTAGCCCGGTGGCTGTTTTAGCGTCTTTTTGTGTTATGAGTAGTTCTAATACTCTCATCATTGCGATCGATGTGGGTGATATTTATAGCTTACCCCTGACATTTTACACACCACACGTTTAACATGTGTTTGCTTTATATGCCGGCCTTAGTAAGATGTGGTCGGATTTGCCTTCTCTGCCATACTTTCTGTAGAATCACCATGTGGGCAAACAAATTCTTACGGTGGTACCATTTTGGTCCACCTTTTTAACACAACTTTCCATTCCCTGGTATTATTTTTTTCCCTTTTTCTGTCCATAGAGCGTTGCCTCACGCCCTGAGTTGTTACCAGGAGCGGTTGGTGGTCCCCCGATTTAATACGGGTAAGGTCTTCGGACACTATGGATCTTATCCAGATTTTCTGAGATATGCAACATTGTTCATTGACTGATAAATGTTCTTCTGTATACACAGTTAAAGTTATATATTTGCAAATTTGAGTTTACTTTTTCTCTTCCAACAGGTGTTCTTCACGTATCCCTGTAGTTCTTACTACATGGACTACACAGGTATACGTAGGTTGTATCGTTCTTAATAATTCCTTTTTCTTGTTATTGTGTGACATTAGCACTCACCTAAATTTGCAGTAGTAAACCTTTTGGTCCTGAAGAAAGCCATGATCAATTTATGATCACCAGTGGCTGAAACATGTAGACCCCTTCAGCAATACTTCATCCACGCGATCACACATCTATTTGGATCGCGCGTATACTACTTTTTAACCCTTGACACCACAAGATATTTAATAAATTTGTTTGTCTCCTGGTAGCCAATTTTAGATTTCTCACATCATATACACTGCATCACGTATTTCCACTTCATTGCTTCATGTTCCATCGAATTTAGGAGATTTCACCCTAGGACAATATTAAAACATCCGTGAGCTCCTCTTTTACCCTAGCAAGGAGTTGTAGCTCCTTGGCTGCACTAGGTTGCAGCCAAGAGGAGATCCCAAATGATGAAGCATGCCACCTTGGTGGGTGATGGGATTCCGTCCTCTTAATGAGGACTTTTTTCTTGTTCTAGCCTGTTGGTTTGCATTGTTCACTTGTCTGTGTATACTCATTTAGTCAGAGACCCGCGGTTTTTTGTTGTTAATATATATGGTGGGGGACTTATCCGCGCAGGTCTATAAAATTCCCTTAGACCCTTTTGCTTATCTGGTGATTTGTTGTTTTACCAAATAAAACTGCCATCACCCCAGAAACAAATCCCCCCTGAGCCGCAAACCCTACAGTTGGCCAGCTTTGCTAAAATCTGCGGAACATCGTCAATTAGAAAATAGATAAAGTAAATCCGCAATAACATTAATCGCCATATTGCATTTCTCACCAAATACCTTCCAGAGCCTAAGTTGTGAGTATGTGCTGGGGTTGGCAGAGAACAAGCCAACCCGAGGTTATATCCACAGCAAACAGTGTGTGCGCAACACCCCTTCAAACCTCAAGATCATGCTTGGCAGACACCTTTAATGCTTTTGTTAAAAGCAAAACGACAATCGTGAACATTACCTGCGCCATCTTGTCTGGTGGAATTCTATGTGCACATAAGTTGCAGTCATTTTAATCTATCACAGCCATTTTGTACTCTGTTGGTCACCTTTGTTTCACCCTGCCCTTACTAGCATCCCTCTGACCCTCTGACCGACCTGGTACGTGTGCTGGGGGCTATAAACTCTATTTGCCGCAACAAACCTCAGCGCCACTTGCTGCCACAAACTCGTTTTTCCTCTCATCTCTGTTTTTAGGCAAACCTTTGGACATTCTACCCCTCACTGCACCTAGTTACACAAACAGGTTCCAAACACCAAAAAGACTCTTGCAACATGATTTATTGCACTGCAAACAGCAAGACTTGTTGTTACCAACAATGGGACCTGTTTTTATCAACAGAACGGACTCTTAGATCTAGCCGGTCTCACATGTTTTAGACCCTGAAGCAAGGTCCAGCTGCAAGATAAGATTGTCTGTTTGACCTGGGTGGGAAGAGAATTACTTTTGGGCTTGTGTGACAACCTGCCCGGGCGGGGACCCCAAGCTTGTGTAACCATGTTGATGAAACCAATGCATTGTGTCAAACCTGTATAAAAGGAAGAGCCAAAGGAGTTATCAGCAGAACACCTCCCTCAGACATCCCGGTGTCTGCAGTTGACGTGATCTCCTCATGAGAAATAAACCTTTTTCTTGTCTTCCAGTTTCCAGCGCTTGCCTCATTATTTTGATAGCGAACCCAAAGTGAATTAGAGGTGGAACCCTGCACCGGGCAGCATTGAGGGTCTTAGAAGACTCGCTGCCTTTCACACTTTCTTACCATAGGGCTCCGTGCCAGAGGCAGTAAAACATGTAATTACAACCCCAGGAAAAAAATAAATCTCACCGCTGACCTGACCCATAGAATCTGCCAATTATCGACCTATTTCAGACCTGCCATTCATAAAAAAAAAATATCTAACTTCAATTATTCTCAGAAAGGCATGAGCCGGCAGTCGGTAATTAGACCTACCTGAGGGACAGAAACAGACAAAACTAAGGAGGTGATGAAGGTCAATCTACCCCTATACTGGACAGAGTGAGACTGAGGTGACAGCGTCTCCCACATCTGCCTGCATCAGTAGTTCTTAACGTGTGCTCTGGGGACCCCTGGGGACTCGTAAAGCCTACTCAGGGTGCTCGCGACTAATTGAATAATATTAACAGATTAATAGAGTGTATGAAACTATAAATGAAAAGGAATCTGAAATTGGAGGTAACAAATTAAGTTAGTATCCTCAGATTAATTCGTAAGAGCGGTGCAAGTGTATTAAATAGAATTTAGTATGGATGATAAGTGGCCTCAGTAGAGTTTAGAAAAGCTCCAACCTTCCTATTAAAATTAACATTTTTGATTTTTTTATATTTGTTTGTGAATTTAATAAAATATTTGTTCATTTGTGTTTTTGTTTGATCAATGCTAAATTCTGTATTCTTGTGTTTTGCTTTGCAATCCAAAACAGCAAAAATGCTCAGGCCGAATTTCCCGTCATCCATAAATGACTCAGCCTGAATTCCAATAATGATTCATTGAGGGCCCCTGGATTCTAATAACAATTAAGCAGGGGTCCACAGAAGTCAAAAGGTTAACAACCACTGGCCTAGATCATGACAGCATATAATGACAGAGGCTTGTATTATGGAAAGCATAGAACAGGGAAACACAGAAAGTACATTTTGCTATTTGCATAGAGGGGCGGCTACTCCGTAATGGCGTCCCACTGGTTAGTCAGCGGTCTAGCAAATAACCGCTGACTGACTGAGCCGATACCAGCAGTGTAGTGCTGGGCAGGGCAGGGCAGGGCCTGGCACAGCAGGGTGGAGTGGTAGGAGCAGTGTAAGTGCGCATGTCTGGTTGGCCTGCCTTCTTAGGCCGGCCAAACAGACATGCGTACTTAGGTTTCTCCAACCAGGTTGAAGAAACGTCACAGGTGCCTAGGCACTGTCTGAGCAGCAAACCACGCCGCTCAGACCAATCCTGGCCCTGCTCTCATAGCATGAGAACAGCACCAGCAATGGGTGCAGAGACTGTGCCCCAGTGCATGCTGGGACTCGAGAAGAGCCGGAGAAGAGGACCGAGGCGGCTGCCGCTTACTCAGGCAAGTTTAAAAATTGTATTATTATTGCCCCCTCCACTTCAGTACTGCGGCAGCCACCAATGTTTGCATAATAACGATGGAGTACGCATGAAAAAGGAATGGTTCAAACGAATTCTGCTGTAAACTTTACTCCATTTTTCATGTTTAGAAGTGTGTGTGTGTGTGTGTGTGTCTCTATATATATATATATTGTTCTTGTGGAAATGGCATTGACCCAAGCTGAAAACGCTAAAAAGCATTGGAAAAGTTTGCAATTCCGGTGTTGGCTGCAATCCTTTTGGATTGCCAATGTTTGTTTTGTCATTGTTTTTGTAAAACGTTATTCTTGGGGGAGCTGCTGGGCCCTCAACAACATAAAATAAAACATTGTCGAAAAGCAAAAAAAAAAAAAGTTTGCTCTTAAAAATGCAGGCTTTGCTATAGCAGTCCCTTGGAGTGAAGGGAACTACTGTGAATGCATGTGTTTTCCTTGTGAAAGAGCAGAATGCCATCACTCGCAGTGAAGTTAGCCAATGGCTGACGTGGGATAACTCATGGCTCCAGGTTGTATGCTCTAGTGGACAGAAGAAAAATATGAATGACACAGCAAGAGACCAATGGATGAAGAGGGCTGTCTGAAGGCCCAATAAATATATTATATATGACATTTTAAGAAAATCGGAAGGTCCGGCTTGAGCCAGATCTAAAAACCTGAGTACAGTCGATGATTCCAACAGTGGCGACTCCTCCGTTAAGGTGGAGGAGCGTTGCCCCACTGCTTGCTGAGCGAGCAATTAAAAACAGAAAAATAAAATCATAATAACTTAAAGTTCTTATCATTCTAATTAAACTACTGGCTCAGTTGGTTGGGGGTGGGGCTGGCCTGTTTAGAGGCTGGGGGAGTGGTAGGCACTTCCTAAGTGTGCATGACATTTTGGCCGGCCGTCTCAGGCCGACCAAAATGTCATGCACACTTTGCATTACAGCCTCGGTGGAGAACATGCCCAGCCTCCCATTCCCTGTCTCAATGCCGAATCATGGTGCTGAGACCAATCACAACGCTGCATTGCAGCATTGTGATTGGCACTTCCTGCTTCCACAGAAACCAGGAAAAGGACGGGGGAGAGGCGGCAGGCGGCCGGTGGGCCAGCCGCATTCAGCTAAGTGTTTTTTTAATTCATTTTTAATTACCTCCCTCCCCCCTCTGCGCCCCCCACGGCCGTTCGGTAGCAGCCGCCATTGGATTCCAACAGGGTTAATCAAACGTCATGGAACCCATAATGGCTTAACGTTAATCAGCAAGCTATAACCTCTACTAAAACTTAACCATTGGGTGAAACAACAGATCTGGAATACAGCTATACACTTTCTAGATGCAGTAAAACAAATAACCGATAAACTTCAAAGGGTACGAAACCAAGCAATGAGAATGCATATAAATTTAAAAAAAGTCACAGTCATACCACAGAAGCTACAAAAGTATTTCACTGACATACAGATAAGCAGAGAGGCAGATTCAACATTGTGTGCAACTTAAAGGGCTGCTTAATATAAGATATAACGACTTGCAATATTGTCATGCCATGATATCCCCTACACAAACTTAATACTCTCTCAAAAGTTAACAACCACACAAGCAGAACTGAAAAGTAACAGACACAGAGGCATATCTGTATTAGTGAAGGCCCCTGCAAAGAAGCAGCATTCTAGATACAGGGCGCACGTTACAGGCAGCCTTGCTGCTCAGGAAAGAGGAAACTCTTCTTTTCAAGAAGGCTTTGGCAGCTTAGCATTCCACTCATTAAACAGCAATAGCGGCCCCGGATCATTTACAGCTGTTGAAAACGCGTCTGTGTTGTCAGGCCATGCACCTGTCATGCCTCATCTTCAGATGTCATCTAAATGTTTGTGGTGTGGAGGGCTGCATGCCTATGCTTGATAGAAGTCCAACACAAAAAACAAACCGGGATATATTCACGCTTGACATACGTATACTTTGATTTGATCCCCACAGCATTTCCCATAGACACCCCGAGTACCTAGGTGTGGACGAAGGACAAACATTCCTATGGAGGAAGAGACCAGGCTTAGTGTATGCGCAGTGGGCAGGATCAAGGGCAACACCAAAAAATAGAGTGTGGACAGGGAAGCAAAATACAGCTAATTTCTCATCCCAGTGACCAAATGCCCGGAAAAACAGCTGACTGACACAAAGAGGGGATCACATAGGATAATGGCCTTGTGGTCACAACAGAGACGAGTTTGTGGAGGGTGACAATGAGCTCACTGTACTGTAAGGTAGGCAGATACAAGACTCACAAGCTGGGTATTGGACTGAGCCCGCCTCATCGCCCACCCCAAAATACCTGAAATTCACCAGAAGTATAAATTCAACCAAAGTGCTCAAGCCACAGAAACCTACCTATCTCCCCTATTGGGGTGATCTTTTTATCTACGTGCAATTGCGCGTGTGAGGTCTTCATTTTATTTTTAGGTTTTACCTTCAGACCTCTTGCAAAATAGTTTGTAAATAATAATTTAAAAAAAGCTTAAAGCAGGCTTAGAGACCTCCCATTACTTACTTACCATTGGTTGGCTCCGATGTCACTCTTGTTTTCTTGCTTCTTATTGGTCAGTGTGTCCTATTCACATCCGGCTTCCTCCTGGGCCTTGAGGCTTCATCCGTTCCGTGAAGCCTGGACCAAGTTCATCTTCCTGTAGAGGTACTTTTTTTTTTTTTTTTTTTAACTTATGGACATGCACTCTTTAGAGTGGATGTCTCAGCAGTCCCTGTCCTTCACACCTGCCCCCCCCCGTCAGTCTTCATTTAAAATAAATATTTTCATCATGTGATTCTGTTTATTTCATAGTGCTTGATATACATATTTGTTGTTTGAGGTGCTACTTAAATAGTGCGTGACACACACCCCACCCAACTCCCGACTCAGTATATCATGTTAAGACTTGAGGACTGCCAGTTACCAGCGTGGTGCACATTTACTAGTTCCTGCTCTGAAACTTTGGTGGTGGTGAGGTTGGTAAGGAATAATATTTTGGGTGGTGTGAATAGTCTTTGGGTCAGAAAGGGGTTTGTGCAACATGTGTGCTTTGATATTATATGGAATGCAGAAATAATTCCATTAAACATATGCTCCAGGAACTAAAAGCCTTTTACGCGCTGCCCCTCAGCACATTAAAAGGTAAAAACGGGTGGGTCCTTTTCGAAATCCAAATTAGACTTTTATGAGGGCCAAAAGAAGAAACAAATAAAGCAATCCACAAGATGACAAAATCAAGCTTGTCGATCCTAGAAGACAGTGGCTAAACACACCAGCCCTTCAAGCAGAAATGGAAGCCATTAGTGGCCCTCCTTTCAGATTCTACTGGACGTTCAAGTGGCATGAATGTGTAGTGCTGGGCTTTATTTATGCAGCTTTAAGCATTGGCAAGGTCAATAGGTTGCACGTAAAAATAAAACAGTAACTAAGCCAATAGATTTTGCATAGGCAAAACCAGTTGCTTTGCCAATGCTTGTTTATACTGTATTTCCACATCTTTTAATTCCAGCAGTATTTTTCTTTTATTAGAACTTGTTCTTATGTTATTTCCCTATATAGGTCCGTGGAGGGATAGCGAAACTCCAAGTGAAATAATATTTATGTGTTAAGTCAAATTCTAATTAGTTCTTACTCTTTTTTGAAAATTATATGTGGAGTTAGTGGTGTACGAGAGCATCTGTGATAAAAATGGTGCAGTCAAAAGACGTTTGATGGATCTTACACCAGACTCCTGATGATGACTGTCCCATGGTCTGCATAGGTCCTTTCGCCTTGTTGACGAGAAGCTCCAAGCGGAGCCTACAGTGGATGATTCATGGCATTACTTATCTGGCATTAGTGGACTTAGCAGCTGCTGCAAACTGGCGATCCATTGGTTAGAATTAGTTTCATTTAAAGCATAATCAACTTCAGTGAAATTATAGATGCTAAAAAACAAAAAGTGTATTAGTGCTGGGCTGACTGGCAATGAGTTTCTGTTCAATGGTCTCTATGTTGTATTAAAAGTCCTGTCTGTGTTCTCAGCCATCCGGGTATGTGAGCAAAACTGTAGTTTAATAAACTCAAAATGAATAGACAACATCTACTGGTCCCTCGCCAATCTCCATCCTGCGTGGAATCCCACTCTCCCCGAACCTCCCCAAGAATAACGTACTTAGAATCTCGTAGAACTAAACACACACTTCTTTGTAGAGAACTTTGTCATATTTTCAGTTATCTTCTAGCTTCAATGAAGCGTCCAACGCACGCGGTGACCAGCAAGAGCCCTTAACCAGCTACAGTAGTTATACTTTATGTTGTGATTAGTGGAATGACATCATCGTTACATACTCAAAACACCCATTTAGAAGCGCTTTATGAAGGGGCTGTGTCTCTTACATACATCAAAATGTGCTTACAACTTTGGGAAGCAGGTTCTAAAACCCATTCCAGGCTCAGCCAACAACTGTAGTCTTTTGAGGAGGTGAATAAGTAAGAAGACCCATATGTTCAAACATCTCATGCAAAAAGCCGCTCAAACTAACCTCCATGTTCGACCCTTTTTTATTTCTGTTTATCCCTTATTATTGGTGCTCTGACTATTTTTAAGCCTTCATATTTATTCCAGATCCAAAAATTGTGCCATCAGGTTTTTTTTTTAAAGAAATCTTTTTATTGAGTTTCATAGATAGGAAAAGATACAAACAAACAAGAAGTGAAGCATCACAGCCGGCATATATCAGTATAATATATGTCAGTTTCAAACGCGCGGCAGGTACAGTACAAGCATGAGTTAGCAAAAGCCAAAGCACAAACCTCCAGGTCTTTATTTTACTCAGCCCCAGAAATGTCGTCGTCCTGACCACTCCCTCCCCCATCGGGTCATTTTCTACTGTATTATAGCATTTAAATAGCGCTTCTTACTCCGTTGTTATAGTGATCTGCTTCCTTAGGATCATGTAAGGAACCTCAAAATAGAGTACAGTCCTTGTGGTCCCATAATCTGCATCTTAGACACTAGTAAACAATTCCTCATCCTTAGCAATAATACAACTTCAAAGTATATCCGAATTTTCTAGAACAGAGGTAAGCGATCTGTAAATTACACACACATGCACACATGGGTAAGCTCTCTATACATATGCCTACACATGCATACACACTTAAGGTACATGTATTCAGGTAAAAATATTCAGGTAAGTTATTCATTTTTTTGTTTTGCTTTTGCTAAGTCACTCATTGTTGATCAAAATTGTGTTTGTGTTTTTTACTATAATCCGTATGTTACCTAATTCAGATGTCAGTATGAAACTGAGACGCCACAATATGTGGTGTCTGTCGCTTACATCTGAGCAGATTAATCGCCCTGAACCGGGTGCCCAGAGGTTCTGCAAACTGCGGCAAGATCTGCACTGGTTTCTATGATCTTCTGTGTCAGAGTCAAGTTCCTCAAAATGGTCTTTAAAGCTTTTCAGGATCTTGTGTCCTTCCATCAGCAGACCCAGCTTGTGTCAGAGTTACAAACTATATTGTTTAGTACCTGGAGTCTACTAAGATCTCGGATATCTGCGCAGAGAATTCTCTTATATCAAAAATTTGATGCAAATGCAGTCTTTGGTGTTCCTATACACACTGCAGAACACTATTGTATTCCATCTCCCCCTTCCTTGACTCCGGTTTGTGAATTAAATATGTGTTAGCACGTGTCCTTGTAGTTCCTTTTATATATTACACCAAGAACATCACGCCCCACTTACTTAGGGTTTGGACGGTTTATTTTACCATATCAAGCAGTAGGGAGGGATGGAAATGCTGCCGCACATGTGCAAGGGAATCAGTGCAAAATGACTAGAGAGCGCAATTGAACTTTTTCAAGGAACCCAAACATTTGCAGCACATTTCTAATTTGAAGAAGCTGCGCTTGGGGTGAACGGAATGATGTTTAATTTCCGAAAATAGATTGCTAATGATCTGAACAATAGAAAATGAACTCATTAGCAGTTCTGTTTAATTGCCGTGGACCTGCCAGTGGGAGGCTCTGGATGACTGATGAACAATTGCCTGCTCAATCCTGCCGTTGCCCCTCCTCGCAGGCTCTTGGCACTCCCGCTATGGCCAGAGAAAGCAAAGGGCCACAAGTGTGCATGTGGGAATGCCACAATTGCTTGGACTGCCCACGGCTTCATTGCATCATTCGCCAAATCAACTGCCAAGTAGCTCCTCATCTCCTTACGAAATGAAGGCAAAGCTTCATCAAAACAAGTTGCCTCCAAGTAGCAAGACTCTTAATTACTGATTTGGACACCCTAAAAACTGCCTTTTTGGAGGTTATCCACTTTACATTCAGTAATAAAATCCCTATATAGCGGATAGGAGTTGTGAATGAAAAATTACAGCCTTACAAATCCCTACCTTGCATCAGCCAATCTTCCACAGAAAAAAGGCAAGCACTATTCAGCATCGCTAGGACCATGCTTTATTGTGGCGGGTTTCCTTCTTAAAAGAAGAAGCTGCAGTCCTACACTGAATCAGACAGCGTTAATACATATTACATCTGAATAAGATATTAAGGGCATCCAAAGGCTTACAGGTAGGCTGTCAGCCAAAGGTGTGACAATCCCCTGAACAGTGGCCCACTCTGTGTGTGTCTGTGAACCAGTCACTGAAAGCTTTGAAACCTGGGCTGTACCAATTAGCCCACCCATCCTGTTTGTAGCGTAAAAGCCACGGTACAATAGCTGTGAGAAAAGAGGGTCATTTATTAGTTCAATGACTAGATTATTTAAAACTTGAGGTGCATAGCCGGACACAATGCTACATCCCAAATGGCCATTTTAGAATCTCAGGAAGTGAGCGGCGATTGCATGGAGGTGTATTATACTTGACAATGCTCGTGTTATCTTTCAGTTCTTAATATCAAATAAGCAGTAATAAGGGGCCATACCAAGTGTTATGTTACTAGATTTTGACTAATTGTCTGATATGAAATAATTTGCATGCAATCTGATCTGCATTATTCCACACATATCTGAAGACACTCAATAGGAGTCTTTAAAAGGTCTGCACCAGGACACATCTTGTAAGTAAAAGAACTTGTACAGCGCATGCATGCCAAGGCGTCTTGGCGCTAAGAGTAGCAAGGAAGCGAGTGTCATAGGGAAGAACACCGCATCAGTCCTGTAGAGGGAAAAGCCAGGTCTTAAGCAACTTCCTAAAACGGGGTCTGGTAGGGTGAAGCCTGATGGTGTCCGGTAACAGATACCAGAGCGTTGATGCTCGATAGGAGAGGACCCTGACCCTGCATGTAGAGATGGGGTATCCAACTCCTGACACAAAATACCTGGTCACAGAATGAAGACACTGGAAATAAGCATCACAATGTAACGAGCGAGTTTAACAAATGTGTAATGACTGTGGGAAAGCAAAGCCACTGCAATTCACAAAAAATGATAAGACCCAGGTTAAAAAACCAGAATTCATTTAAAACAAAGAGAAACATGTTTACACAGAGTTCAATAGTCACTTCTTCATGATCTTATTACAGCTTTTTTTTTCATTAGTGGCCGTCCACCGAAGGCATAGGGGCCTCATGTGGAAAAATGACCCTGCGATCAGCATTTAAAAAAAAGTTCTGTTATCTAAATACTCCATTGTATGGTTTCTTTCTATCGGCCACAAAATAGCAATAAAAAAATTAGCCAAGCTGACAACAGCTGCTTCTTAAAACATGCTGGACTCTACTCAGAATGTGTTGATAGATATCAAATATCCACACACAACCAATATAAAATATGTACAACTGAGGGTGCAAATTGCATTTTAAAACCTCTTGTCACAGGAAATGTGCTTGCTTTAGGTTGCCACCTAAATGCATTCTGGGAGCTCTAGTATTAGGTGCTTACTTTAATTAGATAGCTAGAGCTGATAGTAATCATTGCAGAAACTCCAGGACTGGCAACATTATTTAGCATTGACCTGGAGCAAGGAAATCCTTCTAAGCTAACATCTGCCAAAATGGAGTCTCGATTGTGCTCAGGAAATTGTTGGAATACTAACTGGTTGCAAACAAAGATAAGAACCGAAGAACTATTGGTCTCATGCTTATTTACACGTCAACAGGAAAATTACTTTTTTACGTTTGTCCAGCTAATTATGTACAGCCATGACTATTTTGAGCGGCTTTGAGAATGTCAATTTGAATTTAGTACAGTGAAAGGATTTGTCCCAATTGTACATTGTTTACCTTTTACAAACATTTTTAATACATATATATAATGTGTACTCTGCACTAACCGTCTTGCAATAAGTCAGAAAGAATTTTTTTGCCAAAAGCAATGTTTGCGTTGTTGAAATTACAAAAATATTGATTATTTGTTTGACAAAGTCATAACTTGGAGGGCAAAAATATTGGTTTAAGTTCACTCTAAGCCAATAAAAGTTTCCGACCCTCATATCTGGCTTGGATCCTAATAAAAGTGTAAAAAGTAAAATTTTTCACGGTGGGAAACCTGTGAGAGTCGCAGGTTTGTCAAGCATACTTCAGGAAAACACTTGGGAATTCCAGTTTGAGACAATACAGAGACATTTCTGCACGCATAATTGTACACGGTCTACATATGGTGAACTACTACATCCTTTGTGCAACAATTTTTTTTCCACATATGGGAAATACTTTCTCCATGAAGAAACCTTTTCCACTAAACCGCCCATCAACATTGGCGGCCATCTATTCTTTCCATGATGGATACGCTCCTCCGATCTGTTCAAGGGTGGGAAGGGTTCCGAGAGAAGTCTGAGAATACCCACCAAATCTCAAGTTTGTGGGTGTCACAAACTCTCCATAGAACCCTGGTCTTGAGCTAGTCTTTCTCGAACCCCGGAGTGGAATTTTTGCACACCCATTACTATTACATCGCGGGGTAATACCGTGCAGAAGTAAAATCGTTTACAAGTGCAAGATCACATATTGAGACTATTTCGCATATGTGAATTGAAACATTGCACCTTTAAGTCAGACCTACATGCACATATGACTATGAATCATGTCCACGTTGTCCAGTTATACCATAGTGAACTGAGCATTACTGTTCACCTATTTCTGTTGCACCAACAAGGGGAGATCATTGTATAAATCAAGCCCACTTGTGCATTTGTCCCACCATGTTGTTCTCCTATGCCATACTGCAGATGTGAAGCAGGGCAATAGTGTTGTCGCACCCTGAGCATTCCCCAGGGCCCAACGGAAAGTGGCAAGTACCACCAGGATGAATGATGAAAATGGCATGCCCTGGGCAGCTGCTGCGGTCTATAAGAAACACGTGTTTTGTGGCCCTGACAAAGGCTCTCCTGCTCCCCCGTATCTGGTGACACCGCTCCGGTGGCAACACGATCCGGCCAAAGGGCCACGCTGGAGACATGTGCCCCTGGATGCAGGCTGGCGTGGTGCTTCTTGCTGCTGGCTTGGACAGGGGACTGATATGTGTCCAAGAATTTCCATCGCAGGAAGCGGAAATTGAGACCGGGTGACAAAATGCAAAGGGACAACCACTTGCACTGCCTGTGCCAACTGCAAATTGAATTACCACCAGTGGTGTTACATAGGCCCCCGCAGCACCTGCGCTGTGGGTGGGGGCGAGCTCCAAGGAACCCCTCAGCACAGTATCCTGGCCTGAGAGATCCTGGTTGAGTCCAGAGGAGGGCCCCCCCAAGTACCTTGCAGGGTGGCCCCCTCAAGTTTCGTTACGCCAGTGCATACCACAACGCAACACACCCATCTTACTCTACCAGCTCGTGCACAGCAGGTGTTCGACTCTTTCACACACTATAGGAGCTGCCTGGGGGTTTAAATATTGAATTGAATTTGGAATTTATAAAGCGCTACTGTCACTCCCAATGGAGCATCCTGCCGCTCAGCGGTATAAAAGTCAGAGGAAGTACTTGTGAGTCAAGCAGAGTCTAAGACTCGGTCAGTGAAGTGGCCTTTCAGGGTTCATCAGATGAGAGAGTGACAGACGGGGTCAGAGGCCGTAAAAAGCCATGTCTTCAGATGTTTTCGGAAAAGGGGTTCTGATGCAATATGTCTCAGCTCCGTGGGGAGCTGATTCCATGCCTTGGTCCATAAATATGGGTCCCCAGTGCAGGTAGCTCGGTGGCCTAAGGCTCCTGCATGCAGAGACCTCTTGCTAAACTGAGGGTCTCAGCTTTGAGTCCTAGTGAGACTAACTGGCATGCACAGGTCAAACGACAGACCGGCCCACAGTACAACCCTTTACAAATAGGAAACAGTGGGTAGAATATAAAAACAACAGAGGCACACACAATGCCATTGTATCGAACAGCCTGTAATGCAGTGGGTGCTGCTGTTTGTGTTAGCCCTCCGCTACCGCAGTAACCTCCCTCCGGGTGGGAGAGAGTGCCCCGTTATTAGGTAAAATATCTAAATGATGTTACAATAACAGGCACAGTAAACCGGTAGCACTGGGTTAAAGGGCTTCTGCCACCATGTATGCAGGCTGACCTATGCACCCTTTGCCCCACACCCATATGCCCGATTGGTGCCACTCTGTTGTATATTTTGGGGTGCAGCCTCTTTCGATACCCTGGCGGGGAGGTCTACTAGTGCTCCCGTTGAAAACCTAGACAACCCCTCCCGTAGCAAGGCTGTGTATCTGTACCTGATGTGTGGGAATATGCCTATAGTAAATCACCAGGGTCCCAACTCCAGGGGGGGGGGGGGCAGTTGCAGTATTGTGCTTTTCTACTACAAGTCTGTGTACACTACTATATTCTCACCTGAACCCTTGTGGGATCGCCTATGGCCTTCAAAGAAGTTGTTTTTCTCATTTGCTGCTCTGAGAGAGAGAGTGAGAGAGAAAGAGAGAGAGAGAGAGAGATGGTCTCTGTCTCGCTCTCTCACACACACACTCACTCACCCTCACCATCTGTGCCGAGGGCATAAGATATTAGATTACTGCTTTACTCTGAATAGGAGGTGGACCATTGTTGACATTTCCAGAGCTTCTTAAGTACAGTGAGTACATTGAATCGTCCTGAGGACCTGAAAAGTGTATTTTTGGAGGTGGGCTTTTGCAGTACCTTTCTTATCCAACAAAGACCAAACTGGATTAAGCCCTGATCATCCTGCCTGGCATGCCAGGCTGTGCCTCACAAGCAGCCATCAGAGAAAGGAGCTCACCAGTCTCCGTCTGCAACCGGCTTGACATCCCTCACATGAAAATGGACCTATTAAAATAAACAAGCACTTGGGATACAGTGGAGTACCGACCAGCCTAGACTCATGACAACAGGGGCAGGTAAGCATTCCATGGGGTAACACTGCTTGGTGTGGACACTCATCCGGCTCCAGTGATTTGCTACTGTCCCTGTCCAATGAGCCTCCAGGAAGACCGCGTCCCCATGACTTCTCACCATAAATGTATGGCTTAGTTTGGTCCCATTCCACACTACACTTGTCTTAGGCTACAGCTGAACAGCAAGCTTATGAACTTCCCCACCGTAATTCGTGCTATTAGGGGGCCCCAGTGGCATACTGATGTTCCCCTTCACATCTTTCAGGCCGTATGAAGATACAATCACAAGATATGGCATTTGTGAACATCACCTTTACATAGTCTCTGATGCTTCTGCCTCTATCCAGTCCACAAATGTTGTTAAGAGGTTGTAGAAGAAAGACGACTCACAGGTGCATTACAATCGTAACTGTGCACAGTCAGAACCAACCGTAGGCCTCCTAAGTAGCTCTAAGACTGGTTTTTCTTGCCTGATCCTGCAATTCTTAAACACTGGGAGCAATTTGTCTTAAAACCTTCCAGGGAACAAGACAACTTCTACCTTAATTGTCCAATGCCATGATCCACACGGTTGTGTAAACCAGCTCCCCAAATCCTGAACAAAAGGTGTTGGAAGCCCCGAAAGTGGAGGGGCAACAGAAAATGTTCACTGTGACTGTCAGGTACCAAGGGACAAGGCCTTTATGCTGCACAGTGCCTCCGAGAGCCCCATGGCATCAGGAAAACACACCCACAATCAAAGGAAATCAATAAAACCTTCATAGGAAGTTTTGTTCACCTAATGATGCTTTTAAGGCAACTTTGCTTAATTTCTTCCTATATCTGAAGTAACTATTCATTAATCCCTTACGTCACTCAAGTATCACAGCTCTATTTAGATTTGAAAGGAGCAGGCTCAACAGTATTGCTGAGTACTAACCCATGTCTTTGAAAGACTTCTCTGAGCCTGACCCTAGGCAAACATTGCCCTAGTCATTTCAATGCCAGGCCATCCGGTGACTCGATTAAACATACTTGGTGATAGTTGAACCATTTGAGGCATAGAATTCTGTTTTGTGATCGGGTTTTTGGGATACATTATTTTTTCAACATATAGTAGGGTGTGCTTTTTAAGCCTTGGGTGCCGACAGTGCATGTGCTGTTGCAGTGACGGTTATTGTTTACAATGAAGGCATGGAGCCCACACATTGCTCATGATTCATTAGCTTCACTGTCACTCTTCTTTGCTGCCTGCTAATCACCTCCTTGTCTTTCTGTGGAGCATGGACCAATCACAGATGCTTCTTCTTGAATAGTGTCCTCCCGCCGCTTGCGTTGTGATTGAGGTACTACTTCTTCCCCTCCCACACCCACCTGTCCATGGTGATTCTTACCCTTCCCACCCACCCTTTCTCCATGTTGCTTCTTCCCCTCCTACCCACTGCTTCTATGTGCTGCTTCCTCCTCCCCATCATTGCTTGCCCATACCCCCCATCCTTCCTTGTCCGTCTCACCCCAAAAAAACGCTGTACAACATGGCCAAAAGACTTTGGCAAAGCCAACACCTCTTGCATAGGCAAGGCCTATTGGCTTTGCCAATACTAGTTTTATATTGCATTGCCCCTCCTCCCTTGCCCCTCCCCCCCCATTAATCCCTTAATTCCTTCATCCTTCTAATTAAAAGGAACGTTTTGTTGCTGCAGGTACAGTATAATTAAAGAGGAGCTTGTAATTTCTTGCAAACACATACTCTTCAGCAGTCAAACATAAGTCGGTTTCAAAGCTACATTTGTGCTTTAGAAGCAGAGAGAAATATACAGAGAGATACTGTAGGAAGCTGGCTCTGTATATACTATACCAAAGTGAGGTATAGTGTGCACAGAGTCCAGTGGAACCCCAAAGGTAGGCAGAGGTAAAGTTAGATGGCACCTCACTCTCTATTTGTGGTAGTGTGGTCGAGCAGTAAGGCAGTATCAGAGGACAGTGTTAAGCATTTGTTGTACACACTCAGTCAGCAAATGAATTCACACACTCAAAGACTGAACTTCAGACCAATTGTTTTTGTATATAAATATTCTTTTAGTTATTTTATTTTCTAGAACCAAGCAAGCCTGGCACAGGTAAGCAATAAATACTTTACAGTAGTAATGCAGTTTGTAAACAGTTTGAATTGAAATGGTATATGCACTCTGTTTTGACTTACAGGATGGTTGCAGAGAAAGGCAATACTTTGTAAATACTGTACATAGACTTGAATGGGCTTTTCAGTAAAATACCAGGTAAGTTACTTTTTAGATTACTTTTCTTCCTCAGAGTAGTATGCCTGGATACTACTCCGGGACATTTCCTGTAAACAGGTAAGTAAAATCGTTTTGGTTAAATAGTACAATTTTAAAGAATTTCTTTAGGTTTCCAAACTCCACACTTAGAAACTATTCCAAGAAAAACAGTCAATGTTATCCTATGGAGGAAAATAGTGTTATCGGTTTTGAGGTAAGTATTTGGTAGTGGGAGTTGAGGTTCTGGGGATAGACTCAGGGGTCCCCCAGGGTCAAGGATGCACTCTAGTTACACCCTCAGCGGCACTAGGGCAGCCGGGTGCAGAGTGCTGAGGCCCAATGTTATCCAATGGGGGATAGGGGGCCTCCAGTTGGTGGCTGCTGGGAAGCAGGCCACTTGGTTGTGGGAGCAAAGCTCCTGGACTTTAGCTCAGGGCAAATGGGGGAAACAAAGTAGCACCAAAGGTGCACCCTCAGCGGCACTAGGGTGGCTGGGTGCAGGGTGTTGTTTCAACGTTGGGTGCCCTGTTGTTTTCAATGGGGAACCTCCGGTTTGCAAAGGCACTGCAGGCTTGGGGACGAAGGTCTTCTGGGTGCGACCACCACTTCGAGCGATAAGTTGGGAAGTTAGGGGTTGGTTAGGCACCGTTGGTTTGGCCACCCAAGGCCGTGGGGCGTCGGGTGCAGGGGTGCCTTTTGTGGTCGGATTTTCTTACCAGCTCCTGTCGCGGTTGGGGGGACCTTCTGGATTTGGGCTGCAGGCGTCGGCTGGAGGCTTGAGGCAGATCAGGGGTCGCCGAATCTCGGGTCAGGATCGCAGGGGTGACCTCCTCGTGGTGTTTGCCCACTCGAGTTCGGGCTGTGGACGGCGGGTGCAGAGTGGGGCGGATCCGCGGTGTCCAGCCGGAACCAGAGGTTGCAGATGAACAAATCCGGTGTTCACGGGAGACACAGTCTTTGTAGTTGAAGGCAGGCAGGTCCTCCGGGGTTTTCGAGGTTGCTGGCTGCAGGACACACCGGGATTTCGCAGGAGCAGGTTCGAGTGGGAGACAGGCCGGTAGGGCTGGGGCCAAGTCAGTGGGCGTCTTCCTCTTGTTAGCTGCTGCACGGCTATTCGGTCCTTCTTCTTCTTCTCCTTGTAGTTTCTTCTTGTCTGAGGAAGCAAGGTTCAGGGGTGCCCCTAAATACTAGATTTAGGGGTGTTACAGGTAGGCAAAAGGCAGGGACCAATGGGTCCCTTCCCTGGGGTGGGTACACCCCCTATTATTCCACCCTCCAATGGGAGGGGGGCATGAGCCTGTCCCTGGTTGGCTGAGTCCCCCCATCTGTAAGATGGCGGGAACTGAGAGTTGTGCTTCACCTCCCCTCCACCACCTGAGGGGTGGAGTTGGCAGAGGTGGGCACACCTCTCTTCCTCACTTGTTTTTCCTGTCGGTTCTCCCGCCTAAAGTGGGGATCAGAACCAGTGGGGACCAGTTGCTGAAAGCAGCAAGTGGCCTGGGGAAGCTCACAAAGGCGGCAAGCCTTTGAAGCTTCCCCTTCGTGAACCCTACCCATCCTGGGGGAGGAGGCTTGGCACCTCGTCCCAGGATGTGCATTGTTTCAGGCCCCAGAGAGCAGCAGGCTCTCGACCTAGGGGTCCAGAAACATGTCTGGTGGTGGCAGCTGAAAGCAGCCACTCAGCCTGGACACTAGTGGTAGGTTAGTTTTCAGGGGGCATCTCTAAGATGCCCTCTGTGTGCATTTTTCATTAAATCCCACCCTGGCATCAGTGTGGGTTTAATGTGCTGAGAAATTTGATACCAAACTTCTCAGTTTTCAGTGTAGCCATTATGGTGCTGTGGAGTTCGTAATGACAAACTCCCAGCACCATATACTCTTAATGGCAGCACTGCACTTACAATGTCTAAGAATGGACTTCGACACTGTAGGGGTACAGGGCTCATGCACCTGTACCCTCACCACTGGTATAGTGCACCCAGCTAGAGGGGTGACTGATCTATGCTAGGGCAGTGGGTTGTAGGCATGGTACATGTGTGCCATGTCGACTCTTCACTTTGTTCTGCACCAAAACACGCAGCCTGCAAAGGCAGTGTGTGTGTGTGTGTAAAGGTACAGGGACTCTAAGGGTGGCACAATAAGTGCTTCAGCCCTTAGAGGTCTTCCCTGGTCATAGTGCCCTGGGTACCTATGGTACCATTTACCAGGGGCTGACCTGTGGCCAGAGATGCCAATTGGGTTAGTTTTGGGGAAAGAACACAGGCCCTGGGAACCTGATTGGCAGGGACCCAGGGCACATCAAGTCAAAAGTGCATCAGTAGTCTGGCAAAAAGTGGGGGGGGGGTTACTGCAATAGAAACCCACTTTCCTACAGATACCTGCTCCTCTGCATTGAACCCTTGCAGTGCAATAGCTTTGTATTCACCACAGGTAACTATTATGGCTGTGAACTTTAAAGATAAAAGTTTAGAGGAAAGGAAACAAAGCAGTTCGTTTTCCATTAAATTGAGTGGCAGGTACTCGTTCTGCTAAAGAAACGAATTTCTACATTTGTATTACAAGTACATCTGTCTTATACATATGACGCGCAGACTACAATATGCTATTTATTACCATTGTTAAGTCTTTGGCGGGGCATTATTCACAAGAGGCGAACTGCTGTTAGAACATTCTGATTAATTGATGAAAGGTTGAAATGAAACAGAGAGAACCATTGAAATGCTGGCGAAGAAGGCCGACACCAGGAATCCAGCCTTTGATAATCTATTGTTTTCAATGGCACTCCCAACAGCCCAGTGTGCTCACAGGTGTTATTGTTTAAAACACTATAACTATAGAAAAACTCCATAATTCTGTACTCTATAACATCTTAAACGGATGAAGAAAGTAGCTGTGACTCCTAGGATGTTCGACTTGCAAACTGGGGTACCCACAGATGATGCAGCACACACTCAGACAGCACAGCTACCTTCCTGAGTGCTATGTGTGAGCGCCCATCCTTCAAAGGCCTCTGGCGCTCTAGACATTTCACTGTGCTGAAGCTATGCACATAGGACTAGTGTCTCGCAGTGTCCACCAATGCAAACCAGTGTCAACTGCCCCTATTGCCCACCAAAGGCAGCTCTTCAGCCGGGAGTCGCAGGACGGAGTAGGCAATACCACGGGGCCAGGATCCTTGATAACTGTGTGACTACAGGACTGCCCTTTGCCTGCACTCGTGGGAGGTGCGTGGTCAGCCATAATTTGGTTGGACATATGAGTAAACGCCAGACTGAGGATAAGTATATCCATACGGCATGTTCTTGGATGAATTGATTTTAATGATTTGATTTCATTGTGTTTATAATTCCAGGGAGCGAATTTGCACGTTTGGTTTGCCCTGAAGAAAGCCATGGACCCATATGGCCGCTCATTGGCTGAAACATGTTGGCAAGTACTTTAGGGTCATAGGACCATTGTCTCCTGGGAACACCCTTTTTTTGTTTTTAATAGCCACCACCACTCCACATTAAAGGGATACCTGGAGTTTCTGGTGGTTTTTTAATCTTTAGCCCCCATGGCCTTTTCTCATAAGCGCTCCCTGAAATACGGTTGAGCCCACCCTTGCCTTTAGGAGCCAGGGTGAACCCGATGATGAAGCATGACACTACTAGAGTGTGTGAGGGTTACTATACAAAGAGGTACTGCTCCAAATAGTGGTAGCAGCAGTTAATTAGATTACCTTCTGATAGAGAAATGTGCCTACACCTTACTTATTAGTCTCAACTGGGTTGAATACTTTTTGGTCACTGTATATTGTTTGGGAGGACGTATCTTTCCCTGGAGGTTCTACACAATTAATCCCCCTTGTTGTCAAGAAAATACCTCCCCGCCCTTTTTGCCTGTGTGCCTTTGTTGTATATAGCTCTTCACTTTGCCCATCTGAACTTCTAGTGCACTTCACAAATTCGGAGCAAGATAACAGGAGCAGTTTAAATACTATGCCCATTCAGTCAATAGCCTCTCTGCTGAGAACACAAACTGCGGGTTGGCATATCAGGGCCATCTATACCTATGTGTTTCGGGAACAGACTTGCCACAATCCGAAGTTTACCATATTTGACAGTGAATCACACTACCAGACGCCATAGTCCAAAAACGTTTGATCCGTATATGCTTGAGTTAAAGTGGTTTTTTTTTCCATCGAGGTCAACATATATGTATCTCCGCAGGATACCAGGTTTCTACCGAGCTCCTTAGGAGCTTGCCTGATTGCCAACAGAACATGCAAGTGCAAGATGGCTCAACTCAACCAGTACAAAAAAGGATCCTACCTCCTCTAAACACATCTTTCCCATGGCAACGGGATGCTCAGTGAGCCAACACAGGGCTAGTAAGAATTTTACCACTCGGTCTCTCCATGTTTTTACATATTGATAGTGATTCCGACATTACCTTCTCGCAACTTGTTGTGTCAACATTGTTCATCATGGGTGCCAAAGACAGACCCTCAAAAGGACAACGTCACAGGTAGGATGGGTGATGTGTCGCGACAGCATTACGATAACACCATTAACCTATGCTGCTGCAGGAACATCGAGCGCCGTTCCTCGCCACTTAATTGCCAATTAAAACAAAAATAAATCACCTCTTTATCCTCCGTTTGCTTGTTTGTTTGAGGGAGGGAAGAGGTTGATGGGAACCCCCAAGGGGTCCCCCGTCGCGTGCAAGCTCCAGCTTGGCAGCATCAATCAAGTGCGCCCACTTCCACCTGGTTAGCCAGTTGATTTTTCTTCATTAGTGCGATCACATCATCCCTGACAGAAGCATATTTATTAGTGCCCAAATCTGGCCTCACTTCCACCCAACCATGCGCGTCACGTGAGCCGCGAGGGCCGCTGATGCTAGTGAGCATGCCAACTCCTCCTCAGGAGAGCCGAAAAGTACACCTGTGATGTTTAGTAGACCCCATGTAACCATGTAATATTATTAACCAAATATATAGTACAAATTCAGTCAATTTCTGATAAGGTAGACTTATCTTAACACCCTTCCGAGATGTTACGCGTGGCATTAACTTTTATACTAAAGCTGCAAAAGGTAATGCAGTTTATGGCATGTTCTATACGAGTGGTCAATAAATTAAATATATGCATAAGTGCAATGAACAGGAAAGAAGACAATTTAGAGAGTATGCTTACTGAGCTCTTCTTTCACTCTTTCTCTTTTAGGGCTTTTGCTGTAAGAAGTCTCCCTGAAACGACAACCTAACCGTATATCATTTTTATGGTCTGGCTTGACAGTGCAGCTGTCGCCAGACAATTATGTGTGTATCACCAGGAAAGGGCTATGGCTTTGCCCACATGTTGGGAGCCAGAAGTACCTCTTTTGATTGGGCAGAAGTTGAGTGCTTCCACAGAAAAGTGCTTGCCCTCCACACAGTTGAGATCATTTTGTTTATTTATCCTGCTGCCTGAGCTTGAACTTCCAGGGACACTCACCTGACACTGTAATGCTATTGAAGTGTCTTAGATAGCTAAATAATTTATGGTGTTTTTTCTGGAGCAGCACAGCTGGGAAGAGGGCAATCATTTACCTACATGGATTTTTAGGTCTGGCTTAATGGTTCAACTGTCACCTGACATGTTAACCCACACCAATATTAGTCTACAGTTCTTTGCTTCCACACAAATACATATCCATTCCCATGCTATCTACTTGTAATACTTCACATTACTATGCAACGCTCCCTTAAAGTCAGACCTAATGGCATTGCCAATGCTTGCTTTTCAGTGAGAAGAAGGAAAGTATTCCTGCCAACCAATGTACAATACGGGGTGGTAGGAGAACACAGCCAAAAGCAGCTATACAGCAGAAAGACCACCTTTTTATAATAAAATGTGTGCAATACAGGAGTACTGGGATAATCTGGGAGGCAAATGGACGATATTGTTCTTGACTGGTATTGTACTTGCCTATTTTTGGCCCAGCTCTGTCAAGCCTAAACTATTTGGACTCTCTCCAGCCCCAGTGGACTTCCTGAGGCACCGGCCTGTCGGGAAATCCCCCGTTTCCTCATTTAGCCAGCCGGTGCCCCTCCACTGGACCCTCCCACTACAGTCCCTTGATAAGTGCTTTGCCAATTAGCGCTGCATCAAACATCAATTATTCATATGCACTCATAGAAAAATAAATTTCTAACTTACAATTCAGTAACAGCTGACTGCCCTGCAGGAGCATGATTGAGGGAGCCGCAAACCTCACAGCTTCAATGCTCTTGAGAAAAAGAAAGCTAAGAAAGTTAGAATATGACGAAATATTTTGGCCTTTCCAATGAACTCTAGTGTAATTTTGAACCCTGAGGCCCTACGGAACTGCACGCGCACCTTGTCTATTGAAGGAGCAGCAAAAAGCATGCCATCTATAAAGTTAGGAAGTCTAACCGGTCCAATATCAGCCCAGGTTAGATCATTTGAGAAATCCAGATGCTTTCAGTTTCAAACTTGCAGTTGGCCAACCAGAAATCCTTTGTTCATCTGTCTTTGAGTCTGCAAAGGGGACAGCAATGCAGAGTAGTCCTCAAGGACTACTGTGTTCATTTAGCACACCTCTGGATACCCTTTGACTTGCATATTAACGGCAAATGAACACACAAGTCAATGGCATTCGAGGTTCAGATGGGTGCAGCTTCCAAATATGAAATGGCTAGAGTTTAGAACTGGAATGCTGGAGAAATAATTCAGAATGATTTGTCTGTCCCCAACAAAAGGGGCATGATTTAAGCATCACCAGAGCTTGCAGCTGATACCCATTGCTTGCACCCTGGTGCCACTGTCACTGCCATGGCCACCTCTGGCTGCCGTGGCATCAAAGTTCACAGAAGATGGTCTACACAAACAGAAGTTAAGCAAGATCCCTTTACTTTCTGTAGGCCCTTGACTATCCCCACAAGGGCCTTACCTCAATATGACAAATCAGGGGGCGATAAATGATGAAGCAATGTGGCACGGACCTTGCACTTTGCTGGGGTTGCACCACAGAGAGACTGGGTACTGGCAACAGAACACATTGCAGCAAGACATGCTTCCGTGATTCTGCAAAGGGTGAAGAATACATCAAAAGTGGTTGGTAGGCACGGTCCTGATCGCTGCCTACCGCCAACGTCCTAGTCCTTGGTTCTTCCAGGATAGGAACCCTATGTAAGTAGACACCAACACTGAGCAAGTGAGCTAAACCTTTGTATGAGGAGGCGACACTAGGCATTTGCGCTCACTGAGGCAATAGAATCTGGTAATCCTCTACGCCAACAATGGTCTGAAGACACAATTTACCCCAGAAAGTTATTCACGCTGTAAATGAGAAAGCCAAATCCACCCACTGAAAAGACCTTTCAAAATATCTCATGAAATGATCCATCTCCAGCATTGGAAGCAATCCTGCCTATCTAATCCACAAGACATTAACTGAAGATGTTGCCAACTTCTACAGCAATTAAACCACAAAGATAATCCTCTGTTCTATTAGCATCCAAATGTGTCCAGCACAAAATACAATTCTCTGCCTTATAGTATACTCTCATGAACGAAATCAAAGAGAAGGCACCACAATATCAACCAAAGTGCTCCGCAATCGCCTGAATCGTCAAAGACACTATAAACCAGGAGAAATCTCATGGAACTATAGTTCTTGACAACAAAGCATTACTGCACAAAAACAAAGATGGCACTTCTCCCAGCTATCCAAGAACTTGATTTGAGATGGTAAAACACTCCACCAAGCTGCCAAGACAGCATTTTTCCCTCGCTCACAATTAATTGTGCCCGAAACAAGTACATTCTTCTCATACGTAAACATATTGATTTGCTCATAAAAATTAACAAATTGCTTGGACACTCCAAGAATCAAGAAAATGCACTGCTGCAATCAAACCTGGTCCTGGCTTCAACTTCTCTCAGTGGCTTCTGTTTTCCGGCTGCTTTCACAAACGTTCTTACAGAAACTCAGCATCCTACAGAATTATCGTTCACATCTAATTTCATTCCAACCATCAATGTTGCCTTTCAACAAGTTATTTACCCCTGAGCCTCAAAGCAGAGCAAATCACCATTTTGCTTAAAGATACACATTCTTGACGACAAACACTTTCAAAAACCTTGCCCGGTCTCCAAGCTCATCTTTCTAGGAAGCCACGTGAGAAAGCTGTAGCAATTCAACTGCTTTTGCAAAACACAACATATTAATATCACACGTTTGGGATTCAGACCTGGATACAGCATGGAAACAGGTTCTGAATGTCACTTACCCAACAGTTGACGATGGGGATGCTTTCGAGCGTGCCTGCTGGTGCTTTGCAAGCGAATATCGGCTTTTGACATGGTGGCAGTGCTTAGTTTGAGCCAGTGGTCCGCGGTGTTGCCAACTTAATTGCCAACACCGTGTCTTATAACAGTCTGCCACATGGGAGCGCTGTTTGTTCTTGTTCTCATCTCTATGAAACACAGTTTGTTTATTAATTCAATTTACATTAAAATCACTTATACTGGCCACCCAAGCCATTCTTATAGCTCTGGGGGCCTGGAATAGTCTGAAGTGCCACACTTGAAGGAGTATGGTGTTGGTAGGTGTGCATGTACTGCCACCTGCGGCAATGGCCGGGGCAATGGGGGGTGCAAGCTTCAGAGGCTTTCTGATGACAGCCCTGGCCTATTTGTTTTTCTTTACAAATTACACTGCATGGTGAATAATGAGTCACTTCTCACCTCACTCTCCAAGTATGTCAGGCCTAGCAGCTTTCCTACGTTCACTCTATTAACAGTTCCGGCAGGGTGAGCCCTCCAGGTCTGCTACCTCAGCCGACTCATAGGAACAAGACTGTATACCTGCTGCTGTGCTTGCATTCTGTGCACGGTACCCAGGATCAATACTGACCCTGAGATCACCGGCCACCATTATGTTGACCAAACTCAGCTATACCCAAGAGGGACCACCACTGACACTAAGCACCAATGGGTGAGCAAATTGCGAGGCATGAAGAGACAAATTATGGAAGTCATTCAACGTTTAAAGGTGAACTCTTGCATTTCTCATTTCAGCACAAATAGGCATTGATACAAAATAGACTCCAATGCAGTTAAAAATAGAGGTTTCCTAATAAAGGAATCTTTTTCCATTTTGCAGACATCATAACCTTTTAGGAGGTGCAATACCTTTGGGACGCTTGTAAATTCTTAGTGTCGCTTTAAAATAACTACTGGTTTTTGCTGAAACTGTGAAACAAAATACTTAATGGCAAAAAACACAGCATTCCTTTCTCACTGTTTGAAATGTATTTAAATAGTTATGGTGTTTACATCTGCATCCTGCTGCTCACAAAAGCATGTTCCATAATCCATCCATTATATATAATAATACAATGTGAGCGATTTTCTCACCTCTTTCATGCCAGAACACAGCAATGAATACTTCTGCAAAGTTTTAGAAGCAGCAAGGCATTGCACATGCTATCTCTTAAACAACTTTTTTTAACCTTTTGAGTTACAAACTATTTTTTTGTTGAAATCTACAGCAGGTAGTGGATTATGAGGAAAATATGTAAAATCCATAATAATGCGGAAATCACAGAAGGTGTGAAACCAGATACTTCCAGGGGCACTCGCTATACCTTGGAGTCAAAGACCCCTTTGAAGCTAGCACAATATCTTGACTCCCAGGAGAGCTGAATGACATCTGTCAAAGCATTAGTTCATTCAAGACAGAATATCTTCTTTTTCTGTCTGCAAAACATCCTTGCCGATAGAATTTCTTCTACATTGGTTCCTCAATTAAAATTCCTAGGCCTCACCCTTGATGAACATCTTGAACTGTAACCTATTTGCCTATTATCAATGAAGAACACTCTACTTTGCGATTCCTGATGCAGACCAGATCCGAGCGCATGAATGAGGACAGCGAGGTCCCTTCGGGAAACACGGACACAACTAGGCTGGGACTAAAAAAAATCTATTTGATGTTAGGCCCAATCCTGACCCCATCCATCACCAGGCGAGACTCCAGATGAACCTAGGACCTTTAGCCTCTTGCGGTTGTCACCTTTGAAATCGGTGTTGCAGATCCCAAAATTCAAATGAGTCCTCATACTAACAAGGAGGCAGTCAGGGTCCTTAGAGCACAACTCCATTGGGAATGTAGGGCCATGACCAGCCTTTCTAAAGAGCTACTAATTTTAATATATTAGGGTCAAAGTAGCCCTAGTGAATTTAACATTTTAACTGGGACCAGTACATCAGGAGCTCAGAGCCCTGACAGCTTCGGGTCACCCAGGGAACACGGTAAAGCGGCACTAGTCTCTTGGAGTAAGGGTGAAAGTTTTACTGTGTTCAGTAAGAAAGTTTGTGTTAACTAGACTGTAATCTAACTTTTATTTCTCTTGATTGGTAATGTGGCTTATTTTGCCGAATGTCCAGCGGAGGAGATAACAATTTGTGTAGGGGATCAGTTGTGAGAACGATGGGGGTTGGATGGATCAAGGTGTGGTTTGCCTCGAAAGCCTGTGAGCACCCAAAAACGTGACAATTTTTTATAATTTGCAAACTCCGCTTTGACCCTCCCCCACCTTGTAAAGGGTTGAAATTTTACTACAGGAAAGGACTGTAGTAACTCTTCTTCCTAGGAGAGAAAGGGACAGATCATTTCCAAACTTGGAAGAGGTTAGGAGAAGAGGTTTCTTCATGAGAAAATATGTTTTGCCGAGAAGCTAAACAGAGAAAAGAAAAACGGTCCAATTTCACAGTATAATTGTACACCATGCACAATTACACATTGGGTAAATGGGAGTCCGGGGAACATGTCACATGGCATTCCCAATGTACACCTTGAAAACTGTGCCTGACACAGCTCCCAAGCATACCACGGGTTAGGTCTGTGAATTCACAAAAATAGTAAATTTGCTCCTGGTCCGAGATGTACTACCAAGGGTGTAGATTTGCTACCTTACTTTGTGAATGGGCCCACTGTTTTTTGTAGAAAAACAACTGCTTTACTGGTTTCTCTTACTTAGAACCTGGCGTCTCTTTTGATGCAAACCTCGGGCGCATCTGTCTTACATCCAGTCAGTCCCCTTTTATATAGATCATCAAGAGCTGGGACTTCCATCATCGTCAGTTTCTCTCACTGTCCCCATAAATTGTTATTCCTTCATCAACCCCTGCTCTCATGGTCTCTTCCTGTGGGTCGAGGCGAAAGAAGATTCAGTTTGCAGCATGCAGAGTGGAACTTGCAGCTTTAAATCGAAGAGAGTGGAGCACTGCACATTCTGATGCAGACAGTGAAGCGCTGCACATTCTAATGCACATAGTGCAGCGCTGCACATTCTGATGCACATAGTGGAGCGCTGCACATTCTGATGCACACAGTGGAGCGCTGCACATTCTGATGCACACAGTGGAGCGCTGCACATTCTGAGGTGCACTGTGGAGCGCTGCACATTCTGATGCACACAGTGGAGCGCTGCACATTCTGATGCACACAGTAGAGCACTGCACATTCTGATGCACAGAGTGGAGCGCTGCACATTCTGATGAATACAGTGGAGCGCTGCACATTCTGATGCACAGAGTGGTGCTCGAGTCGGGGTACCACACGGGTGGACGGCGTCCCCCCACTTATTTTACCGGGAGCTCGATAACTGGAGCAAATGGAGCCACACATTCACTCTTTGGCCTCTCTGGGGCGAGATAGGAGCTCATTCAGAACGCTGCTCACGCGCTGGCTTCTCTGATGCAATCGCATCTAAGGGGTGAGCGAGGGGAGGCAATGAGTCTGATGGTGCAAGCCACCTTTCGTGACGTCACTTCCTGTCGTGACGTCAGCGTCCCCCCACTTCTTTTTTTAGGACTTGTGCCCTGACTGGTGCGCTACACATTCTGAAAAATAGCGAGAAGCGTTGCACATTGAGTTGCATAGAGTGGAGCACTACAAATTCTTTTGCACAGAGTGGTCGGCTTCACATTCTGATGAATAGAGTGAAGTGTTGCAAATTCTGAAGCACAGTGTGGTCGGCTGCACTTTCTGATGCACAGAGTGGAGGGCTGCACATTCTAATGCACAGACGGAGGGTTGCACGTTTCGCTTCTCAGAGACCTGCACATTCCTTCACAATAGTGACCACGCTGCTGGCATGAGACTGGTTATTTACAATTGCACCGGATTTCTAACTCTCCCTGTTGTAGGACATTATCTCTTTTGAGCTGAGTCTGAAACTATTTCTTGTTTCATGGATTTTAAAATTATCCTCCTGAGAAATTTTCCAATATGTCACACTAAATCTCTGCTTTCGAGATCAGAGGTGGTCTAGTAAAAGTAACTTAAAGAAAAAAAATCTTGCGCGCAAACCCCGCAGGCCTTGGTCATCAATTGAAGAAACACAATAACCTGCTCCCTAATAACCGAGATGGCGGATTATGGAGCGTGTTGCGCGATGGGGCGAACACAATTTCTATTTTCCATTCCAGGAGTCAGCCAGACCGAAATTCAATAAATAAAGCCTTTATTTCCACCAGCTCATTACAGTCTGTAGGTGTAGGCACGGTACACAACACACTTCAAATATTTTTTTTCTTCCAAATTTAGCTTTGAAACAGCAAAGTAGGCGCGAGCGAGAACCTCGGAGGGGCAATTAAGTGCACCGAGCGCAAGATGCAGGTGTGAGCTTGAGGGAGCGGAGACATCCTTCATACAAGGTGAGAGGCCAGCAGAGCTGTTAGTGGAACACGTATGTAATATGAATAGCAACTCAAGAGCCGGAGGGCGAGCAAGAAAAGTACTGACAACGGAAGGAGCCCCATCATTTCATCCTAAAAACACAGTACAAGCGATGCAACAGACACTGCACTGCGGCCCTGTGAGAGAAACCGTAGGTTTTAAGTCTGGCCACGTGGACCACTGTGCGACACAAACTCTGGTGTAAATGAGTTTCTTCGGTGCTTTAGTGGTTACGGGGCATCACAAGGCACACGGTCTAGAGACGTTTTTAATCTCACTAAATTTGCACAGAGGATCACATCGCTTCCACTGAATGTCAAAGATCTTCAATAGAAGGCTGGACAGTTCCAAGAAACGATAAAGATGTATAGATTGTTATAAAACGTCCACGAGTGTAATGAAGCGTCCATGGCGTTTCTCCATCGCACGGGGGGGGGGGGGGGGGGGGGGGGGGGGGGGGGGGGGGGGAAGAGTCCCTCTGGAACCCGTTGGGGTATTTAACAACTTCTCCACGCAGCGCAGGAGATTTCCAATAAGACACACATAGGCCTTTTCATTATATATTAGAATATTAGATCGTCTGACATCTCTCTGTACAGACCCAAGGCATGCCCTACTACAACACCTTATTACACCTGCCCAACAGCCACACACAGTGCTATCATTTCCCTGTGCACAGTTACAGCACCTCCATGCACCATTGCAACATCTTCATGTACTGTTTACACACTCATGTAACTCCTCCATCTACTGCTACTACAACTCCATACACTGAAACAACATCCCCATGCACTGCTACAGCACATCCACCCACTGCTATCCGGTTCCACACACTGCTACAACACTTCCATGCACTAGTGTGACACCTCAATGCACAGCTACAGCACAACTATTCACTGCTACTACAGCTCCATCAACTGCCACTACAACTCCGTACACTGAAACAACATCCCATGCACTGCTACAGCACATCCACCCACTGCTACTCCGGTTCCACACACTGCTACAACACTTCCATGCACTAGTGTGACACCTCAATGCACAGCTACAGCACAACTTTTCACTGCAACTACACCTCCATCAACTGCAACTACTACTCTGTACACATACAACATCCCCATGCACTGCTACAGCACATCCACCCACTGCTACTCCAGTTCCACACACTGCTACAACACCTCCATGCACTAGTGTGACAACTCTATGCACAGCTACATCACAACTATTCACTGCTACTACAGCTCCTTACACTGATACAACACCTCCATGCACTAGTGTATCACCTCAATGCACAGCTACTGCAAATCCATCCACTGCTACTACAGCTCCTTACATTGATACACCTCCATGCACTAGTGTATCACCTCAATGCACAGCTACTGCAAATCCATCCACTGCTACTACAGCTCCTCACACTGATACAACATCTTCATGCACTAGTGTATCACCGCACTAGTGTATCACCTCAATGCACTGCTACTGCAAATCCATCCACTGCTACTACAGCTCCTTACATTGATACAACACCTCCATGCACTAGTGTATCACCTCAATGCACAGCTACTGCAAATCCATCCACTGCTACTACAGCTCCTCACACTGGTACAACATCTTCATGCACTAGTGTATCACCGCACTAGTGTATCACCTCAATGCACTGCTACTGCAAATCCATCCACTGCTACTACAGCTCCTCACGCTGGTACAACATCTTCATGCACTAGCGTATCACCTCAATGCACAGCTACAGCACAACTTTTCACTGCAACTACACCTCCATCAACTGCAACTACTACTCTGTACACATACAACATCCCCATGCACTGCTACAGCACATCCACCCACTGCTACTCCAGTTCCACACACTGCTACAACACCTCCATGCACTAGTGTGACACCTCTATGCACAGCTACATCACAACTATTCACTGCTACTACAGCTCCTTACACTGATACAACACCTCCATGCACTAGTGTATCACCTCAATGCACAGCTACTGCAAATCCATCCACTGCTACTACAGCTCCTTACATTGATACAACACCTCCATGCACTAGTGTATCACCTCAATGCACAGCTACTGCAAATCCATCCACTGCTACTACAGCTCCTCACACTGGTACAACATCTTCATGCACTAGTGTATCACCGCACTAGTGTATCACCTCAATGCACTGCTACTGCAAATCCATCCACTGCTACTACAGCTCCTTACATTGATACAACACCTCCATGCACTAGTGTATCACCTCAATGCACAGCTACTGCAAATCCATCCACTGCTACTACAGCTCCTCACACTGGTACAACATCTTCATGCACTAGTGTATCACCGCACTAGTGTATCACCTCAATGCACTGCTACTGCAAATCCATCCACTGCTACTACAGCTCCTCACGCTGGTACAACATCTTCATGCACTAGCGTATCACCTCAATGCACAGCTACTACAAATCCATCCACTGCTACTACAGCTCCTCACGCTGGTACAACATCTTCATGCACTAGTGTAATACCTCAATGCACAGCTACAGCACAACTATTCACTGCTACTACCAGGGTTGGATTGGGATTAAAAATCGGCCCGGGCACACTAAAAAAAGTGGCCCACATTTGCATATTGCCTTTCCGCAAAGCACTGCTTCGCCGAAGTTTTTTTTTAAAAGAAGGGGGGGGGGAGGAGGGGGTCTCTGACAGAGGCATGTTTTCTTAAATTTATTTAGATAAAAAATTCACGGATTAGTTTACACTGGTGAAACACACCAGAAAAACAAGTGAGGCCACTTATGCTCAGGCCCCCTGCCCCTGCTCAATATGCATACATTAATGGGCCGGCCCAGAGAGAAAAAGGGAGTGACAACTCTGCCCGTTGATAAAAGGGAGGTAATGGACACCAATCTGCCTCCAGAAAGGTCACTCAGGCACCCACTGGGCCACTGGCGGCATCGAACAGCAAAGACAGCACCCAGGATGCCCAAATAAGCGGCCCACAGCTGGAACTCGGATACCAGCCCCTCGGCCATTGCCCGAGTGCCCGCCTTACCAATCCGACCCTGGCTACTACAGTTGCTTACACTGATACAACACCTCCATGCACTAGTGTAACACCTCTATGCACAGCTACAGCACAACAATTCACTGCTACTACAGCTCCTTATACTGATACACCTCCATGCACTAGAGGTTCTAAGCAGATGCTTTACCCCTTCGGTTCAATTCACCACATCCCACAATCCCACCCAGAAGTCAAACCAGGAGGAGGTGTAATGAACTAAGAAGTGAAAGGTATATTCACAGCCCACCCCGTGTAGCACCCGCCAAATATCTACCATATCAAACTGTGTCAAGACATCCAGAAACGCCTCCCGAGCCCTAGTGAGGCCACGATAATGACGTCAGAGCAGTCCAAATCAATGTCCAGTATCAGATTGTGGTCTCCCGACCACCCCCCCCCCCCCAGATTATCGACCTAGGGCCCACTGCAATGCATTGTTCAAGTACAGCATTAAAGAAATCCGGGCTATCCACATTTGGGCCATATGTATTGAGCAATGTAATGTGTGTATCCTATGAGGCCTTGTACGATTCCATACCGCCGGTCAGGCTCTGCTATGGATCGGAGATGTTGAAATGGCACCCGTTTACTGACGTTGATAGCCACCCCACTGGAGTAGGAAGAGTAAGAAGCAAAGTATTGGTGAGGACCCCATGAGGTGGGCAGACCAGTCCCTCTCTCTGGCATCAAATGTGTTTCCTGGAAATAAACGATGTCCACTTCATAGCGGTTAAGATAAGTGAGAACCTGGTGCATTTGCGGGGCTGTTCAAACCTCTGACATTCCAAGTAATAAGTGTTAATGGTAGACCCACTTGGTCAGATTTGTGTACCATTGAAAATCAGCAATATTAAACAAATGCACTACTGTGTAGTACTTCCCAGACATTTGCCACAACCCTGCACCAAATGATACCGTTTACGGAAACCCCACTTCCCCACGCCACCTGCCCCGCCCACACTAGGACCGAAACTCCCAGTGAAACCCAAAACCATAGAACTATATCTTGAACATCATGTGATGCTACACATAACATGGCCTTAAGCTGGGGGACGCCAGAGCACTGTTAAGGTAGCGACAACCAGCAGAGTAAGCAGACAATCACATGGACTCAACAAAAGCTCTCAGCGGCATCTTATATAAAACAATGAGAGTGAGCCAATGCAGCGTTTGATGTAGGAGAAGCGCAACAAATCCAGTGGGACCTACGACTCACCAGCAGTGTAAGTGAAAATGAGTTAGCAATGGCATGCAAATGAACAACTGGTCAGAACAGCAATAAACTAGGAGTCGTATGTGACACAGAGCAACAGTCATTCCACCTCCTCTAGGGATGAGGATGTTGTTGGACTTTCAATGAGGCGGGGAGGCTCCATGAGAAGGAGGGTGCTGCTGTAGGAAGGACATAGTGGCATCTGGTTCCATGAAGATCCTCATTTTGCCTTTCCACAAAAAGCGCCATCTGGCCAGGTAAAGCATGGCATACGTAACGCCGCACTCCTGGAGCTTCTTTTTGACAGGTCGAAACTTCCTGCGTGCATCTTGCACGGACTGCAAGGTCAGGAAAGAATGTTAGGCGCATCCCCTCATGTCGTATCTCATTCACTTCTTGGGCCAAATGAAGCACCTGGTTTCTGTCCCTGTAGTTTACAAATCGCATGATGAGGGGTCTGAGAAGGGCTCAAGGGACCGGATGATGGGTCAAGGACCTATGTGCCCTCTCGATCACAAATGATTGGGAGAACTTTTCAGCCCCAAATAACGTAAAAAGCAATTTTTCAATACAGTCCTCTGTGCGCCCCATCACTGTAGATTCAGGGACCCCTAGAATGCATACATGGTTTCTGCTAGATCTGGCTTCCAAATCTTCGTTCTTCATTCGCATCTTACGCAGCTCCCCTTTCACCTCCTCCAGAGTATGCACATCCTCTACATCGGAAATGCGCTGCTCTGCGTCTGTTAGGCGCTTGTGCTGTTTGTGCATGCGGTCTTTCATTGCATCCATGCGCCTAGTTAAGGAGTCTTGCTTGCAGTCGATTGCTGTAAGACTGGATCACATCTCCAGGTGGATCCCCTTGATATCCTCAGCAGGGGGGAGTCTCCGCCACCACCCCCGCTCCCTCCGGCTGCTGGTCAGTGGAGGCTGCTGTCAGGTGAGATTGTCATTTAGCTTTGAAAGTGAGGCGTTGCTACTTAGTGTCTGTTTTACCCATTTCCAGCAGATAACTAGCGAGTACACAATGCTAATTAAGAAAATCAGGGTAACATGGGGTCCTCAGCGGTGCCAGGGGGGAGGCTCACCTGAGAGTCATCATGACAAGGGCCAGGAAATGGCAGCGCAATGTAGAAAAGCAGATGAAAGCACCGGTCTTTAGTGGTGCCTTAGCGGCCTGTAGGATGGGGTCCTCTCAGTACACGTTGCATTTACCCAAACAGTTGCTGCGAAATCAGCGCAGGTAGAGCCACATAGAAAGCCGAGGCAGGGGAGCGCTTCACTTACTGCCAGGGTAGGTGCAGGGATGACAGTCAACATAGGTCCTCAAGCAGCAGTCTATACATTGCTGGTGGCCGCCCACCCCACAACATGGAGGCAAACCATGTCAGTCAGAGGAGGCGAGGCGCTCAGTAGTAGGCCGCGGCCATGCCCTGAACTCACGTGGGCACCGGCGCTTTCAACTGGCTGTCCCCGGCCAGCCCAACACCTCCAGCAGCCCCTGCCAGCAGCCTGATGGCCCCCTCTCAGCATAGCGCAGCCCCCGCATACGAGGACGCCCGTACATGCTGCTGCACCACGGGGACTGGTAGCGCCAGGCAGCAGCCTGGTGGCGCAGGCCTAGTACAAGTGGTCTTTCTCCAGCCTTCGCCTGTCCAGCGCCATGAGGGGTACCGGCCATGCCCCGGAACCAACAGGTAACATGCGTCAGACCGGGAATTGCTGGAGGATATTTGCTCCGGCCAGCGGAGCAGAGTCGAAATGCCACCATCTTAGTGCAGTGCTAAGCCACGCCCCCTCAACAATATTACTTTTAATACTAATACAAATAAAACCCTAATAGTAATGATGACAACAATAATAACAATAAAAATTCATATGATGACGATTATTATCATTTTTATTATTATTATTACCACCATCATCATCATGCATAATAATGATGATAATATTAATAAGAAAGCCTGGTGGTTCTCTGCAATTGAAAAGCGCCCGAAACAGTGGCTAATGGTGAGAACGTACCGCAGGTGATTCTATGCGGATGCCTGCGTCCGCTCCGTTTTGTCACCTTTTAAATCTCTTCGTAATGATTACCTCTTCCCCCCACGGGGGCTGGCTATTGATTTTCCAAAATGGATTAGTGCTTCCGGACCGAGGTAATGATATCCTTCTCGCTTGAGTCTCAGGCTGATAGATGAGATGGATTTGGGCGGATGGCGACAGGGGGTGGCAAATGGCTCGGAAATTCTCATGGAGAATCTCGTCATTTATCTTCCCGCCTTTTTTCCCCACTAGCCATGGACCACCTATGTCTTACTTCTCTTAACCCCCCCAAACACTGGCAGCTGACTTCTCTCCCTCAATCCTTCATGGGTAGGGACGGGTGGAAGAACGGGTGGTGTGGGTGCGTGGATGGGTGAATAGAAAAATGGGTGGATACATTGGGTGGATGAATGCGTAAACTAAAAGACAGTCAGTTGCACAGCACAATGAAATGAGCTGTATAAAACAAACTTACAATGGATGTATCTGTGCAGGGTCAATGATTATCCTGAAAGTCTGCCACGGATCTGGCGCTCCTGAACCTATGCTGGATACACTTCGCCTAAAGACACTTTCTAACCCTAAGAGACTTCAGAGAAGGTGACTAGTAACTTTTTATCTAAAGAAGCATTGGTATGTGTCTCTCACCAAAGATGTTGTCCTCTCAACGCTGCCTTATTTTGCTTTTGATCTTTAGAGTGATCGAGGAACCTCCAGAAGACGTTGGTGGAGGATAACATAGTGAATTCAGGAGTGTAGTAGTTTATCTTATTGCCAGGTTTTTGAGATTAGGCGCTCATGCAGGATTTCATCAGATTCCCACTTAAATCCGAATCATTGCCCAACTAGCATGTGTTCAATGTGGGATGGTTGATCTAGCTATTTAGATTCCATTGGTTATTTGTGTTGCTGACAACACTGAAGTGCATGTGGATTGGTCCTCTTCTGTGATGGCACAGAGGAGCCAAACATCCATGGAAGGGAATGCTAACCAGAATAACTCCCAGTGGTAATGAAGCTTTGGCCCAAACATCTGCTGCCATCTCAAGACAATGCAGATGGACAGGGAATCACGAAGTAGCCAATAGCAATGCAGCATAAAGATCATCACCGTAAAATTGCCTTTCTGCGCATCCGTCAATCTTCTTGAGGTATCGGGGATCATTATCATGATTTCCCTGTAATCTACAATATTTGTGTTCAATGGATTAAAATAGAGTTCAATGACACAATCTTGCTCACACTTTTCACCTTATCCCTATGCATAACTACTAATTTGCCTCACTATGATTACGGCACATCTTAAACCCTCACACTTCCCCAGCACCTCCTTTATATCAGCCTCACTACCACTAACCCTATATATCATGTGCTCCAAAACAGAGCCCCCCCCCTAGAACTCAATCTGAATCAGAGCGCTTTGAAACCTCATCAAGAGTATGAAGCACTATCGACATTCTAGAATGCTGTACAATAGTGGAAATCGATCTAAAAATAAAATCACCTGATCCTTCAATGTTTTCTTCATGAGTGCCTAGAAGATCCTCAGTGCTGTACTAAAGTCTGAACAAGGCAACGTGCGCCTTGGAAAGCAGACTACGCTCTGTCTTCCTTCCAAGGGAGGGAGCTAAAATTAGGAAAAGATGCTCAGGGAAGCGACTGAGGCCTCCAGTGATATTCTCAATTTCCTCCAATTTGTTCACAGACTCAGCCAAGCGGCAGGAAGACGGCACAGCTGTCCCTGGCAGGGAAACGCAGCGTCTGGCTGGGAAACAAGCAGGTCCCTCTCTTGCTGGAGGTGCTGGAGCGAAGGTTCTTAGCCAAGGCGCCCTGCAAGTAATTGATCATCAGCACAGCTAGAGGCAGCCGTCTGACAATTTAATATTGTTATTACCCGCTTATAAAGGGCAGACTAAAACAGAATATTCTCCTGGAACCTAATAGGTTTTCGTTCTGTCATTCTAGTGCTCATTGTCTAGGTCTCTGAAGGATGAAAGGCTGACTTGGAAATGCAATGATTCAAACCTGTGATCAAAATATTACATACAAATCACTGCGGCAAGTCCTTAATTCACTGAGCTACCTTTATTGTGTCACAGCAGCATAACCAGCTCACAGCATCGACATTGGCCTAGGATGTGTACTGACCGTAGAAGCCAGATGTCAGTCAAGTGGCTAACCAGTCATCTGCTGAGCCATGATGAACTAGGACTAAAGGCAGCCCCACATTGTACCACACTAATCAACCTCTCATCCCACACTGACGACACTCAGCTCTTACTCTACCTCTATGATAAGACACCAAAGACCCAGACCAATTTCTCTGTCTGACCGAGGTTGCCATATGGATAAAAAACAACTGCTTCAAGCTCAACACAGACAAGATGGAAGTAGTAATCTTCAGCAAAAATTCCTCACTCTGGGACTCCACTTAGTTACCTGCCAAACTTGGATGCAGTGACGTAGCGTGGGCGGGGCCATAGGGGCAGTCGCCCCGGGTGCAAAATTCCTAGGGCGCAAAATTGGGGGCAAAAATTGAAAATTGCGCTACGCAATACTTGCTTTGCCTCGGGTGCTGGCAACCCATGCTACGCCGCTGCTTGGATGTACACCCTTCCCAGAAACTCCGAATAGTAATCAACAACCAACTCACCATGACAGGTGAAATGAATGAAGACTCCGCTTCTTCTCCTACTTCCACTCACTCAAGAAGATCTTCAAATGTCTTCCCACCAACACTCACAAAACTGTCAACCAAGCCCTCATCACCTTCAAGCTGTACTACAGCAACACACTCAATGCCAGAATCAATGCTCAACTGACCAGAAGACTCCAGCTTATACAAAACTCAGTGGCCAGACTCACCCTCACTCAGACTCAGGGACCCTCCTGGAGGGGGGGAGAAAAGGGGAGGTAGCTGTTGCCAGGTGGCCTTGGAGGAAGCACTCGCTCAGACTCAGTGACTCTCCTGGAGAGGGGGAGACCTGTTACTTAGAGGCATTGGAGGAGGGGAATAGTTTTCAATGGTTTAAATAAAAGGGAAGGATCTAATCTTTTGAAAAATCACTGACGAGTGGAGAGTTTCTACCCCAGTGGAGTTAGTTGAAAGGTAGCGGGCATAGTCACTCTGAATGGAGTGTTTCAAGCTGGGTCAGACCACAGCTCAAAGCTTACAAGTTGAGCCATAGAGTCTCAAGTCTTTGCTACTTAATTCCACCACCTATTGCCTGGCTCAGGTCGAGGCCACAGGATGACATAAAAGTCAGTGTTTGATGGACCTTGCATGAGTAGATGGGCATGCGCCTGAGGCCCCCTACAGAGAGCAGACAATGAGGCACGAGGATGAATCTGGAACAGAGCGCGAGAGAAGACTTCTGATCCGGACTCTAAGAGGTGCCAACAGAGCTCTTTCTTGCCTGTGGCTCAAGTTTTCAGATGAAGCAATAAGATCGTTTTTAAACCACGAGTCCTGTGTTGTCTGCCCAGTGTCCTACTTGGCCAAAATAGTCTGATCCTGAGGAATTTACTTTATTTTGCAGTATCGCAATTTTTTTATTTGTCAGAATCTCGAGAGCTAAGAAACAGCCGACCTACAGAGAGGCATAGAAGAGAGAAAACGAATACTGAAGTATTATCGCTCTAAATAATTCACCAATTAAAAACAACGCCTTAGAACTTCATCTTTCATTCACTGGTGTGGCACATGGTCCACTGAGGGTGCCCGAGAAGCCCTTTTCTCAATCATTGGTATTTCTGTAGAACATACACCAAGCCCCGGCTGACGGCTATCCAAGAACCTCACAATATCAGTAGGACTATTTATGTTTAAGTGAGGAGCACCCCTCCATCAAATACAAGACAAAGCTGGACCGGAAACTAAAATCAGCTGTAGCAAAAAAGTTCAAACCATCTCCACAGTGCGGGAGATCACAACTAGAATGATGGCTTTGGCATTTTGATTGTTGTGTCCCTGCAATCCATAAGACTCTGAAAGCAACCCCGTAGTCTGCAGCCCACCAGAATGGCCAATACTGCACCCCCTAAATCCGGCAAAAATAGTACAGTAGTCCTGTAAAGTCCAAGTAGCGCAGGGCTCTTGCCAAGCACTGTAAGCAGAGCAGTGCAGCGTCCTCTCTGTCCAGTTACAGAAATGCAGCAAGCCCTCAGTCGAGAATGAGAAATGCAGCAGTATGGAGGCCGATCCACCAAAATGCTATGGTCTGCAGACCTGACATTGGAGGGTTGACCCCTGTCCCGTCCTTGGCCCCGCAACAGTCTGCTACTTGCTGCTGCGAGGCTGGTGGAAGGATAAGTGTAAACCACAGAAAGTAAACAGAGATATATAGGCCCCCTCTACTTTCGGTTCCCGCTGCCTTCTTGGCACCTGAGCTCATGGACCTTATGTAGAGTTTGGCAGACGGGATACTTCATCACAAATGTGGTGGATGTACTGACTATGGGGAGAGGGTGTGGTTTAACGGCTAGGGCGGCCGACCTTGTAGCTGGGGAACCAGGTTCGAGTCTGGCAGGAGGCTCAAACATCCATTGATTCTGGACAAATCACGAAATCTCCCCGTGCCTAAAAATGAATGTGTCCGTCTAAATGCAACTGGTGCTCATGTAAAGCGCTCGGATACCTTCGGGTCGAGTTTGCGCTATATAAAACTGAAAAGAAAAAAAAACTTGTAATACGGTGGTGGGATATCTGCTGCATTCTGATGCAGCGCTCCTTCCACTAAACTCGAAATAAGACCCCATAGGTATAAAGGGCAGTGCAAGGGGCACAAAAAGGCTATTCAATGTGGCAGCCTCATTCTCTTAAATGACACTCCTGCACCAGTCCAGAACAATGGCACAGCGCCCCCTCAGTACAGAACAGGAAGTGCCTCTCATTCATTTGAAAATGCAGTAGAGTTCCCTGTGAATCCACAGCAAGAAGTGAGCACTTCCTCAATCTGGAACAAAGTCACAGCGCCCCCTCAGTACAGAACAGGAAGCGCCTCATTCATATAAATGCAGTAGACTTCCCTCTGAATTCACAGCAAGAAGTGAGCACTTCCTCAATCCAGAACAAAGGCACGGCCCCCCTCAGCCAGTTACAGACAGCAGCGTGCCCCGACCTTCACCATATCATAAAGTGCTGTTTTCAAGTACCAAGTCACAACTGAACTGATGGATTCTTCTAAATAAATGGCCAAGATAGTATTAATAATACTGAGATCATCCCACACTTACCGTGACCTTGAAAGTTACTGTGACCTTGAAAGGACGGCAGGGATTCCACAGCACTGATCCGGCAAATCAGTGTTAACCAGGGTTTGGCGCTAAATGAGCGATAATGAGCAAGTCGAAGAGATAAGTCATACAATCTATTTGTAATGAGCTTTCACTGCACAGGAACCCCTCTCCTCATTAGCAGGACAGTGTTTAACACTTGCTGCAGTGGTGCAAAGCCATTCCTGCTTTACAGATATCCAATAGAGGGATTCGCTCTGGACCAGGGTGGTGATTGCATACTGACCATGACACAAATTAAAGAAAGTAATCTATAAAATCATTAGTCGTGTCCAGCTTAATCTAGATTTATTGCACAGTCCTAATAGGCCGCAAGGTATTCCTACTGCCTTCAGGGATGCTAACACGTAAACCTATAGTGCCCCAGTGATGGAAGCGCTTAAACCTATACTACCCCTGGAAGGCAAGCACTTAAATCTATACAGCTTTAGGGATGTAAACACTTAAATCTATACTGCCCTAGGGATGCAAGGGCTTACATCTATACGCCCCCAGGAATGCAAGCACTTAAATCTGTATAGTCTGCAAGAAGTGGAAAGACTCAGAAAGACAATGAAATAGTTTAGGGTAGAGTACAAGAGAGGAGGAGCGTTTTGGCACCATTTGTTAGGGGAAGATCAAGAAAATATTAAGAAGTTCAGAATTGGGCGGTGAATGCATGAACCTGCTTTCCAGAAGGCGTGCCTGGATAAAATACACCAACTATCATTAAATCGCTAATTAAGGCCCCACATTGGCAGCAGGTGGCACAATGAATGAAGGCCTATATTTATGCAACATTTTGAAATCAGGGTAGGACCATGGTTGAAAGTGTGTACATGATCTTTCCCGAACTATCAATCACGAACGTCCAGGATAACACATCTGATGACTTAAGTTTAAATGCGAGTCTCACAGAGTTTGGTCAAAGCAAGGGTTGGGGGCAAAGTTCTGGGACAGATCGCATCCCGCCCTTAGAAGCCAACCAAATCTGGCAGCTTTCAAGAAAAACCTGAAACAAGTGTCTTCAAAGGGGCCTTCCTGGGGGCCTTAATATCACTGGAACTCCCCGCCTCTAAAAAGGGACATGGCCCCTTTGGGTATAGTTCGAATCCGGCTGAATACTGCATTGGAGTATCCAGAGTGTATCATGGTACCCCAATAACACGGCCTCACATGTTCCGGAAAAGGAGTTCACTAGCTTGAGAACTTGTGCTCTATTACACCTCCATTGCTACAAAGCGGTTTCCTGTCACAAGCAAATTATTTACAAAATAATTGAATTAATAAAATATGTGAGAAGTTGGCCTGGTATATGATGTCTACTAATTAAAGTGGGCACCTTGCACCAGTCCAAACAACCCTTATGGTGATTTAAGAGGTCAAAAGATAACCTTAGAAAGCTATCCAAGTGGTAGCTGTGGAGAGCAGCCTTCAGGCTTAGTCTTGAAGGAACGTTAAGCAGCTTGTTTTACCAGAATGCAACTGTATTGTATTGGTTAAATAAAAGGAGAACCACACAGTAGTTATAAAAATATGTATTTATTATTATAACATACTCTAAATACCTTACAGTATCTGCTACACGCAGATAAACCCAAAGCACACAATACTGTAGCACAGAAACAATCGTAAGTAGCACTAATACACAGTGGGCTCCAGGGGGAGATCAAACCATATACTAAAATAGTGGTATAAGAACCACGGCTCGAGTCAAGACAGTGTCTAGAGGATGTACAATCGCTAAGACTGTGAAAGGCAGCGAGTCTTCTAAGACCCTCAATGCTGCCCGGTGCAGGGTTCCACCTCTAATTCACTTTGGGTTCGCTATCAAAATAATGAGGCAAGCGCTGGAAACTGGAAGACAAGAAAAAGGTTTATTTCTCATGAGGAGATCACGTCAACTGCAGACACCGGGATGTCTGAGGGAGGTGTTCTGCTGATAACTCCTTTGGCTCTTCCTTTTATACAGGTTTGACACAATGCATTGGTTTCATCAACATGGTTACACAAGCTTGGGGTCCCCGCCCCGGGCAGGTTGTCACACAAGCCCAACAGTAATTCTCTTCCCACCCAGGTCAAACAGACAATCTTATCTTGCAGCTGGACCTTGCTTCAGGGTCTAAAACATGTGAGACCGGTCAGATCTAAGAGTCCGTTCTGTTGATAAAAACAGGTCCCATTGTTGGTAACAACAAGTCTTGCTGTTTGCAGTGCAATAAATCATGTTGCAAGAGTCTTTCTGGTGTTTGGAACCTGTTTGTGTAACTAGGTGCAGTGAGGGGTAGAGTGTCCAAAGGTTTGCCTGAAAACAGAGATGAGAGGAAAAACGAGTTTGTGGCAGCAAGTGGCACTGAGGTTTGTTGCGGCAAATAGAGTTTATAGCCCCCAGCACACGTACCAGGTCGGTTAGAGGGTCAGAGGGATGCTAGTAAGGGCAGGGTGAAACAAAGGTGACCAACAGAGTACAAAATGGCTGTGATAGATTAAAATGACTGCAACTTATGTGCACATAGAATTCCACCAGACAAGATGGCGCAGGTAATGTTCACGATTGTCGTTTTGCTTTTAACAGTGGCCCCTTTGAACATAACTAGCCAGCTTGTCAGTCTATTTCGATCTCCATAATGTCCTGTATCTCTTGATCATACATTACTCTCATTTTTGTTAGCTGAGTGTCCATAGTCTTAGGGTGCAAGGTAGTTATGCAAAGAGAACGCAAAGGTGGTATACAGTGTATACCCAAACAACAACCACATATTGTCAATACTGGGACCAAGAGAATCATTGATATTTTCCAACCCCACTCCTTCAAGATGCCCCAAAGCCAACTTCCAATTGTCCAAGTCTCTGATCCTTGATGAATTTCTGAAGATAGTCTATGGAGATGTTCGATTGCTTCATAGACAGAAGGTGAATTATCAGGAATGTATACACAGCAGCTGGCACCGATGATGCGGCATGCTCCTCCACGGTCCGCTAGTACCACGTCCAGGACCATGCGATTTTGCAGGGTAACCAGACGGATCGCTTGGAGCTCAGCAGTGTTGTTGGTGAGGATGCCAGCAGTGACGTTCAGGGCGGTCTCTACCGCTTGGGACAGATGTCTGATGGCTCGGCTGTTTGCCATCGGACCCCATAGCGGGACGAGCCCTTTTGCTGCGTCGAGGAACTGTGATGAGGCAGAGTCTGCTTGATCAATGTCTTTAGAACGCTTTTCTCGATGATGCTCTGCAGGGGCTGTGTAGGTTGGTGGCAAAACAAAGGCGATGTAGCACGTGCCCCCCAGTTTCTTGGGAGCCAGGTGTAGGCTTTGGTTCCACAAACAAAGTACATATTGGGTGATGCAACAAGCGCTGGGGGTTGGCAGTGTTCAAAGTCCTTACAATGCTACAGGTGCTGTGACCCACATTCTTAGTCCCACGGCCTTCAATGCATACAAGGCCAGAGACGTTCACCACAGATAGGGCCACAGTCAGTGTTGCAGCAGTTCTTTTCTTCAGGTAGGAAAATGTGGCTCTGTTAGGATTATTGAACACTTGCATTTCCACTGCGTTCTTTGGAGGGGACATTAATCTGGAATGTCGCATTGAAGGTGTGAGGGCAGAAGGGGCGGCTGTCCTTCCTGTTTTGTTTCGCCAGAACTCGTTGTAGAACTAGGCGATTGTTCCGTCGGAAGTGGCATTGTCTTTGTAACTTTCTTGTAGGAGCATCATCCAGGCAAGGCAAGATCCGTGAATAGAAAAGGGTGAACGGATGAAAGGGATGGAATGTTCAGTGGCATGTGGTAACAGCCCACAGACCCAACAGTTGGTAGCATTGGTGGCAAGATTGTGCTGGTGCAACATCTGCACGAAATAATTATTCCAGAATTCTTTGCGTCGTTCTCGGAGATGTGGCGGTAGTGATACCAGGTAGTGTTCTTTCTTGGTGGTTGGTTGCATGGTGGGTAACAATGTTCTGTATGCAGGTGCATTCTCTTCAATGATCCAGAGTGCGACCATTAGCTGGAGACAGGTGAGAAATGCGGCTACAAGTGCAATTGTCTGTGCTGTGCAGGTTAGCAGTCTTGGTGTCTTTGCGGTGGTTTTGCAGGTGTTCAGTTTCTTCCATCATCTTCGAGGAGCTCAACAACTGTTAGGACCACAGACTTTTGTCTGGCGCTTTCCTGGTAGCGTTGTTTGACTGTGCTACTGATCTGAGACCTTGACTTAGTTAGTGGCCTGGTCGTTGGAGCTCCCTCCTTTCGTCGATCTTAGGTTGTACCCTTTCCTGGATGGCACCGTGGGGTCGGGAAATTCTGATAGTTCGAGGGTGTCTTCTTGTGGGCAGCAACTCAGAGCTGGTCGGTCTCTCGTGAGTACTTCCTCTTGCACCTCCACCCCTTCACAGGTTGCCAGGGTTGGAGGGACTCGTTTGCAATGATGAGCGTGCAGCCAGTTTCGTTTTCCTTCCACTCGGAGGGCAGTTCGGGTGGTGATCAGGACTTGCCAGGGGCCCGTCCACCTAGGCTCCAGATTCTTCGTTCTTTGGAAGTTGCGAATCAATACATGGTCGCCTGGCTTTATTTCATGTCCCGGGCCCCTGGATACGTCAGGCAAGGCTTGCTGCACCTGTTGGTGGATAATTGTTAGCTCGTTTGTCAATTTATGCAAGTAATCCGACATTAATATGTTCGGGACATCGTTAATGGAGGTGGGTCTTGGTGCCGCCCAAATGCTCATAGGCCTGCCGAAGACCACCTCATACGGGGTCAGTCGGTGTTTGGTTGGGGTGGAGCGCATCGATAACAATGCCAATGGGAGGGCGTCGGGCCATTTCAACCCGGTCGTGGCAACTATTTTGGCTAGTTTTAGTTTCAACGTTGCATTGTGTCTCTCTACCAGGCCCGCTGATTGGGGGTGGAAGACGGCATGGAACTTTTGTTTTACCCCCAACCCTCTCAGTATGTTCTGTATCACCTCGGCTACGAAGTGGGGGCCGTTGTCGCTCCATAAAATTCTGCAAAGGCCGTATCGGGGGAAGAATTCTTTCAGCAATACTTTTGCAGTGGCTAAGGCGGTATTGTCGCGGGTGGGATTGGCCTCCACCCATTTGCTAAAAGCGCACACAACCACCAGGACATATTTTAGACTAAGGCATCTCTCTAGTTGAATGTAATCCATTTGAAGGATTTCAAAGGGGTGGTCAGGGACTCCAAACCCTCCCCGTGGTACTACTGTCCCCTTCCCTGGGTTGTGTTGTAGGCAGATATATATTGTTGTACTAGGCGTTTTGCAGATTCTGCTATCTTGACGTTATGCCATACTCTGGTGATTAGTTCAATCATGGGGGTGGAGCCTATGTGTGCTGGTAAATGTGCCATGGTCAATATGGGGATGAGGTAGGCATTGGGTAACAGCCATTTATTTCCGTCTTTAGTTCTCCAGCAATCTTCCTCGTCTTTTAGTCCCACCTTTTCCCACTCAGTCAATTCGTCTTGTGTGCCTGTAGTCTGTATGTCCCTTACAGTGGTCCTAGCGTCAGTCCATCGTTCAGCTTGTGACCTGGTCACATACATTCGTGTCGTAGTTCTGCCTCCTGCCGTGGCTCGGGCAGTAACGTCTGCTAGTGCATTTCCCTGTCCAATGAGATCAGTCACTTTCCTATGTGCTTGGCATTTTATCACTGCTAACTTCTTGGGGAGGAGGACTGCTTGCGTCAAGGCAGAGACTAAATCTCCATGCAGGATGGGTGTACCGTGTGAAGTCAGGAACCCTCTTTCTTTCCATAAGATCCCAAAATGGTGAACCACCCCGAAGGCATATTGGCTGTCGGTGTATATGTTAACTGTCGTGTCAGTCGCTAAGATACATGCTCTTGTGAGGGCAATGAGTTCTGCAGCCTGGGCTGAACGTTGGGGAATACGGGCTGTTTCCAGAACGGTTCGGGCTGTGGTGACAGCGTATGCAGCTGAGGTGGTGCCGTCAGGGAGTTTGATGCACGAACCATCCACCCATAGTTCTCCATCTGGTTCTAGAAAGGCGGTGTCTCTGAGATCTATTCTACTCTTTGTTTGTTCATCGGTTAGTGTCACACAGTCGTGTAGTGGAGTCACGCTAGGATCATTTATGGGTAGGGGTAACAGTGTGGCTGGATTGAGGGTGGTGCATCGCTTTAGGGCAATGTGCGGTGCTAGCAGGGTCAACTCATATCCTGTCAGTCGGGCGCTAGTCAAGTGTTGGGTTTTGGTCTGGTTTAGTAGTGTGTCGACTGCATGGGGTACAAAAACAGTGACTGGATTGGAGAGTACTATTCCTTCGCTCTGGCGTATCGATACTGCTGCAGCTGCCACAGCGCACAGGCACGCTGGCAGCGCTCTGGCTACTGGATCGAGGGTGGCAGAGAAATATGCACAAGGGCGTTGTTTGTGACCAATTGATTGTGTTAGGACAGACAATGCACATCCTTCCCTCTCGTGCGTGTAGAGGAAGAATGGTTTGGAGTAATCCGGGGTTCCTAGGACAGGCGCTGAACAAAGGGCATTGCGTAGTTCTTTAAAGGCTGACTGGCATTCGGGGGTCCAGGGAGAGGTGAGGGGATGTCTTTAGCTAGGAGGGAGAGAAGGGGTTTGACAATGAGGCTATAGTTCGGTAACCACTGTCGGCAAAATGAAGTGAGACCTATCAAAGAGCGGACTTGTTTCTGATCTTTGGGGACAGGGGTGTCTAGAATTGTCTGGATCCTGTCAGGCGTGAGTTTCCTCCCTTCTTTGGATAAAAGGTGACCCAAATAGGTCACTTGTGATTTACAGAACTGCAATTTCTTTCGGGAGACCTTGTGACCATTCTCAGCAAGAAAATGGAGTAGTTTGATGGTGGCTGTGACGGCTATTGGTATGGTGTTCGCTGCTAGAAGGATGTCGTCTACATATTGTATTAGTGCCACTCCATCTGGCAATTGTATGGCGTCCAACTGTCTTTTAAGCGCCTGGCTATAGATGCTTGGGCTCTCAGTGTACCCCTGAGGTGCTCTGCAAAATCTGTACGAACAGGAGTTTATGGTGAATCCAAATAGATAGCGGCTGTCATTGTGTATAGGTATGGAAAAGAATGCGTTTTTGAGGTCAATTACAGTGAAGGTGGTGGCAGTGGAGGGGATTAAAGTTAAAATTGTCGTGATGTCGGAAACTACTGGGTATTGTGGCACTACGATTTTGTTTATCTCCCGCAGGTCAATGATGAAGCGGTAGGCTTTTCCGTCTCCCTCTCCCTGTCTCTTTACAATTGGTAGTATGGGACTGTTACAAACGTTGCTCACTACTTCCTCTACCACCCCTGCCTCTACCAAAGAGTGTATGATCTCTGTCAGTGCCTTCTCACCCTCTGGCGATATTTTGTACTGCGGTACTTTCGGTAGGGTTGCGTCCTGTCGTATTGTTACGTGTACTGGGTCAATCATCATTCGTCCTACGTCTGAATCAGCCCTAGCCCATAAGTGTGATGGCAAAGTGTCCAGTAGGGATGCGTCAGTCTCGGAGATGGGAAACATGTGCTGAGAAGGGTTCTCTCTATGGCGCTGGGGGTTGTCATACAGGACGACACGCACTCCGTCTGGTGAGCATCTGATAGTCGCATGGAAGTGTTTCAAAAGGTCGAGACCCATAATGGCGTCTGGGGTGTTGGAAGAGAGGAGGAATGTCGTTTTGACGCTATTGTTGTCAAGGTTAAAAGGGATCGGTCGGGACAAAGGGTTGGTGGAGGGCGTACCGTCAAATCCTATTGAGGTCACATGTGAGCCTGACAAGGGTGCCCTTGGAATCAGTCGTTTGGATAGTGCACTACGTGTTGCTCCCGTGTCTACCAGAAATGGCGACTTTGTGCCCAGGACCTCAGCGGTAACATAAGGGCCTTGCTGATCAACATAGAGCTCGACTGGATCCCTCCCTTGCCCCTGGCTGTCCTATGCAAAGTCGTACGTATTGTCATAATCTGTCTGTTGGTACTGATTCTGTTTGGGATGGTCGAATGTGTTCACTCTTGCTGGCCTTTCCTCGCTTGCTTCACTCGCGTACCCTCTCCCACGTCCTCTTCCTCTCTGTCCACTTGCTATTTCCCTCGCCCCTCTGCCCCTACCAGCTACTAACAAAGCCGGGCATTGGGTTTTCCAGTGTCCATATTCTTTGCAAAATGCACATTGATCCTGTCCTAGGTCTTGGCGTCCTACATATGATGTCGATGAATTGTTTCTAGGTGGCTGTACTGTAGGGGTATTCTGCTGGTATCCTCCCCTATATTGCTCCCTTCCTGTATTCGCCCCCTGGAGTTGTGCTACCATTACCCTTTCCTTCAAGTCCTTCTTTTTCCTTTCTGTAGCCCTGTCATTTTCGTTTCTCTGATGCTCATAGTACTGGGCCATTTGGAGAATGGCCGCCGGTTTAGATGCTGTCTAACTACTTTCGCTGGCTTGTAATTTCTGGGATACATCTGGCAGTAGTCCTTTGACATAGTTCTGCACAAATAAGTGGTGTCCGGTTGCGGTGGACATGTCTTGTCCACTGTAATCGGAGAACACCGTTTCAAATCTGGAGAAATACTCTGAGACATCCTCTTGTGGTTTCTGGCGGCACGCGGTTACTATGGACCAGTCTATCTTTTTCTCTGGGATCAGCGTTTTCACTTTCTGCACTATTTTGTCAGGGAGGTCCAATATTGCTTTAACCGGTTTTTGACCAGGGTCCGCTGTTTATCTAGTGTGTTGAGTTGTTCCCAGGTATGACCAAGCAGTTCGGTATGGTCTATTTTCCTAATCTGTTTCCACACATCTGCTGGCAAACATAACCCGAAGAACAAGTCTATGTCGGCAAGTGTCATTATTGTTGATCCCAGAGCGGTACCTAGCTCGGTGTAAAAGGAGGTGGGGTTCTTTCGTAAATCCAGTAAAGTTTTACGGAACGTCAAAATGTCCTGTCTGTCCCATGGTTGATACACCCAATTGTAGACCACCCTTCCTCTAGCGTCTTGATGGTTCATATCGTCATGAGTCCCTTGTCCTCTAGGAGGTACCCAATAAGGGGCAGCTTCTTTTATCGGCATCATGCTATCTAGTTTTTCCACCGGGGGTCCTGCTATCTTAGATGTCCTGTCCTTATCTATCCGTCCTTGTTCCACGAGGTGACGGAATACCTCCAGTGTGGATGAAAAGAGTTCTGTAACATCGTTGTCGCCTTCATCTCCGGTGTCTACCTTCCTATAGAGAGCCACTAGCCGCTCGGGCCCTACATCTTGGTACTTCTCTTCATATGCAGTAAGAGTGTGGTAACAGAGACGTACAATAAAGTATCGTTTGCGGTTTTCAACATAGGAGTTGCATATGTCAGTTACATACTCTTCTGTCTCCTTCCTATCTATGAGGGATTTAACTATTTTATCAATGCCTGTTGGCTCATTTTTACTTAATCGCGGGACCCTGGGCGCTCCTTTTTCTTTGATCCTACCTCTACTACTGTATCCTTTGATGAGGCATTTGGTGTGGGTGACTCGGTGGGAGCAGAGGCGGTGGAGACTGAGGCGATCGTGCCATCTCCGGCTATACTTTGGTGGTCCTGGCGTTGTACTACGGGATGAGTAGGGGCGTAAGGGGGTGGCATGTATATGATTGGGGGACCTAACAATAAATCATCATCTACCCTTTGTTTTGCTGGTAACTTGGGGTAAAGAGTCGAGTGCGTTCTAACAGGGCATTGACCTGATATTTTTGATTCCTGTTCCTTTTTATCGATTTCCTTTTCTTTTAGTTTTTCTTCTAATCTTTTACAGGCTTGGTAAGCTGATTTTCGCGTTTCTTTATCTTGTCTAGCTTCGTCCCTTTTCTTTCTTTGAGCTGCCTCTTTTCGCCATAAGCCAAAACTGTCAAACATGGCTGGTCTAGTTTTCTTTTTGTGGAGAGCTAATTCTAACGTTTCTATTTTAGCGGGATCGAAAGATCCCGTCAGTGGCCACTGATTTACCCGGTCCTTCCTAGTGTATTTATGCCATAGTTTGCTATAAGCTACGGTGGCTAATCCATACTTTACGTACATGTCCTTGTTAGGGGTGCCTTCCGGCGGTGCCGGCTGACTGACCTCTAACGAACGGTCTGGTCCAAAACAATTACAATCAAACAATCTAGAGAAAACAGGCATGACGTATTTATCGGTCAAAAATGAATATCTCAATCAATCAATTTAGACAAAAAGTCTGCACACCTGTCCTTCGCTGCCTGCAAAGAGAGAGAATATTCCTATTCTTCGTTGTTTCAAGCAGGGAAATGTCGCAAATAACTCAATATCAAAAAGGAATACTAGTATTTCAATCAAACTATTCAATCAATCAATCAATCAATTTAAGTCGTTTTTCACGACCTTACCCGGACCGTATGGACGGTTCTTCGTCTTCCCCTTCCAGTGCCTGGTTGTCCTCTCACTCCAACAATCAATGCGGCGTTCCTCTAAGGTCCCAGTCAGGACCGCAGGTCACTCGAGAGAGGTCCGTTCGGAACCGGTGAAGTTCAGTCGATCGGCAGCCAGACAAGGGTCTTCTCAGGCAGGTATACCCCAATCGTTTAGTCGTTCACTCCGTCGTTAGGACCTCTCTACCGGACCCACGCGTCGCTGATGGGCCCCCACGTTTGGGCGCCAATTTGTGAATGGCAGCGAGTCTTCTAAGACCCTCAATGCTGCCCGGTGCAGGGTTCCACCTCTAATTCACTTTGGATTCGCTATCAAAATAATGAGGCAAGCGCTGGAAACTGGAAGACAAGAAAAAGGTTTATTTCTCATGAGGAGATCACGTCAACTGCAGACACCGGGATGTCTGAGGGAGGTGTTCTGCTGATAACTCCTTTGGCTCTTCCTTTTATACAGGTTTGACACAATGCATTGGTTTCATCAACATGGTTACACAAGCTTGGGGTCCCCGCCCCGGGCAGGTTGTCACACAAGCCCAACAGTAATTCTCTTCCCACCCAGGTCAATCAGACAATCTTATCTTGCAGCTGGACCTTGCTTCAGGGTCTAAAACATGTGAGACCGGCCAGATCTAAGAGTCCGTTCTGTTGATAAAAACAGGTCCCATTGTTGGTAACAACAAGTCTTGCTGTTTGCAGTGCAATAAATCATGTTGCAAGAGTCTTTTTGGTGTTTGGAACCGGTTTGTGTAACTAGGTGCAGTGAGGGGTAGAGTGTCCAAAGGTTTGCCTGAAAACAGAGATGAGAGGAAAAACGAGTTTGTGGCAGCAAGTGGCGCTGAGGTTTGTTGCGGCAAATAGAGTTTATAGCCCCCAGCACACGTACCAGGTCGGTCAGAGGGATGCTAGTAAGGGCAGGGTGAAACAAAGGTGACCAACAGAGTACAAAATGGCTGTGATAGATTAAAATGACTGCAACTTATGTGCACATAGAATTCCACCAGACAAGATGGCGCAGGTAATGTTCACGATTGTCGTTTTGCTTTTAACAAGACCCCAAGGAACCACCCAAGGTGAGTAAGTAGGGACCACACAGAGGACAGGTGCAGTGTGAGAACACGACTGCGTGCTACGTACAATTCAATGGGAGAGTCGCGGTTGCAGTTTTAAAGTTTAAGGACCCTTCCCAGTGGATTACGAGGAAGCCCTTTGGATCATAGGAGGTTGAAGAGCCACCCCACCCGTGGATACTGTAGTACCAGAGTTACCTATCCCAGGGAAACCGGGTGCATAGGGCTGAAGTGGTGTCGGAAACCGCTGTCGATCTCAATGGAGGACTTCAAGGAAATGCCACTGTGGGAAAGAAGAAAAGTGTCTGTTGGAATCCAAAGGTGGATTTGTGTTGAAGAGTACCTGAAAGCAGAGGGGACAGAGTCTGGGTCACTCAGGGGTGGACAGGGGCTCGGTTGACGAAGGCCCACCGATGTCGGGTGCTTCAGGTGCGTTGAGGGGGTTCTTGACTCTGCAGCCACTGGGACCAGGAGACGTCGAGGACGACCAGGAGCCGGATACGAGCTGCCCCACGAAGGATGTCGAGTGCTGAGGGGTCAGTGTCTGGCTGGAGCACCAATAAACCTTGGCAGCGGCAACCCACGAAGATGGTCAAGATGAGTTCGGTTCGGACCAGCAAGGCCCAGGAGACTCACCAAACACAGGGGAGTAGGGACAAGCCTGGAGCAACCAGAGAAGCCCAAGAAAAGCAGTGTTGACCCTCAAGAGGACCCACAGGCCGGCGGCACAGGAGTCGCGAGGGGACCTCGAGCAGAATTACAAAGCAACTGCCCACGGAGCACTCAGTGCGAGGAGGCCGAACTTCTTTGGTGGGAATGGTGCCAGAGGTTGGGGCTACTCGGAGCCAGGCGCACTTGTTTTGGCAACGCCAACAAGCATATGCACTTGCAAAAGTACACAGTGCACAGGTGTACGGGTATTGCAGCCCCCACAAGGGATTCTGACCTCAAACTCGGTGAGAGGGCAGCTCGGACCTCGGGAGACGTGGAACCCACCTCCTGTGTTGCTGGAGCCTTCAGAATCCACAGGAGCTCAGGATCAGCAGACCAGTCAGTTGCATTATGGTGCCTGTGGTTGCAGGGGAGTGACTCCTTCACTCCAAGGGAGATGTCTTCGGTTGTCCTTGATGCTCCACAGGTCCTGCACGGAGCCTGTATGGTGCACGGGCACAGACGATGCTTTAGACTGAAAGGGAGATGAAGTCGGGCCCAAACAAAGTCCAGAGTGTCCAGACGGTCGAAGTTCAGTGGTTTCTGGTTCAGAATCTTGTCCACATCGAATCTAGGGTCCTACAGCCAGGTAAGCACTTTTGTACCAACAGGAGAGGGTTGGACAGATTCAGGGGACCCTCCCAGGGGAGGGTCAAGACAGTGGGGAGGATACTCCCATGTCCTTTGTCCAGTTTTGCGCCAGAGCAGCAGCCAACGGCTCCCAGGACTGGTTTGAACTGGACTATGCACAGGGATACCAAATGTGCCCCTCATGCAGACTTTCGGTCACTGGCAAGCGCACCCACCCAGGCCTAATACACTAAATCCTGTCTGGGAGGTGGTCACACCTCCCTGTGACAGGATGCCTATTGTTCTGCCTTCCCCTGCTCAAGCTTGGCTCAGCAGCAGGAGGGCAGAATGTGTCTCTGGTCTGCAGCAACCCTTTTGGGCTGCCCGGGACTAGAAGGCTGGTACCGGGAACACCAGGGATCTCACAAAGCTCATTTCTGAGGGGTGGAATCATACCTCACAGTGTTTAATACCAAACACGATAGGGTTACTTACAGCCGTTTTAGAGTTGGTCATCACGCCGTCGCATATTGCCACTCTATATGTCGTAAATGGCTGCAGCACTAACAACCCGGGAGAATGGACTCCGTAGGCTGCAGGGGTGTCCTGCTCATGCAGTGGCACCCTCTCACTTAGAACCAAGCACCCTGCCTTCAGGATTGTCAAGGCCTGCTATAAGGGTGACTTATAGGTTTTAAGTGTAGCGACCCTTAGATATAGTAAACTTATATCTTAAATAAGTGGTGCATGCACCAACTTACACAGGCTGCAATGGCAGGCCTGTAGATCCATTTTGCATGGCCTCTCATGGGTGGCATAATACAAGCTTCAGCCCATTGGAGGCCTCTGGGGTACCTATGCCCTGGGTACAGGTGTACCATATACTAGGGACTGACAAGGGTACCCCAGTATCCAATCTGGAGTGTACCTAAGCACATGACATAACATTTTAGGGAGAAAGCAGATAGACTGGGGTCCTGATTAGCAGGATCCCAGTCAGACTAGTCAAAAACAGTGTAACATCAAGCAAAAAGTGGGGGTAACCATAAGAAGCAGATCCTACTTTCCTACAAAATCTATTAAGATGTTAGATGAAAGACTCAATTGAGGAAACACAGCAAAAGAGCAAAGACAGAGAGGAGGCTGAATACACAATTTCCAAAAGAGATGCAAACAACATACTCAGAAGTGCCATATCTAACACACAAGAAACAGACACTAAGCCATCTTACAATATTTTATTAACAAAAGGTCCATTATTTCATGAGCTACAGCAGCCTTTTCCTAACTCTAATATATGGTTCTAGATTAAACCAAACACATTGGGGTAACTCTGTGCTTAATTTGAGCCGGTGGTTGCAGGTGGGATCCACCAGCACTCATTTCTGGGTACCTGCACTTATTTTTCCTCAACAGACTTTGATCCAAAGCAGGACAGAGAAAAACACTAAAGGGGAAGCGAACAAGCAAGAGAGACTGAAAAACAGTGACAAGAGGAGAGAGCAGGGATGAAAAAGAACCTGCAAGAGTGAGATAAAGAAGCAGAGAGTGTCTGACTGGAATAAACAGGCATGGGGAATCAAAACTATGAAGCTCTGTTTGGTATCTGGCACCCTGAGCTTTGATAGCACCAGCCACACTGAGCAAAGCTTCAAGCTTTGCCCCCGGCACTTATTCTTTTACAAATTAAGCACTGAAGTGGCTGTAAAATGCTGACCAAAAACAATCAGCTGCATATCAAATAGCAGTTTCACCCAGCCTGCATTGCAAACTCAAATGCACAGTGCATCATACATGTGCTGTCTGCCCCTCTCAACCACAGAGAACTGCAAGAGCCAGAAATAATTTCCAGTGCAGCTAGATAGTTAATGCAAGTACAGAAAACAAACCCAATGGCTGATCTCACGTGCTTAGTTCATGAACTGCTGAATGTGCTGCTTGCAGTGGCCAATCTCGTTGTGTCCAACGTATTCTTTCAAAGCTAATTCAATTAACATCAATATGACTGTATAATAATATTAATTTATATGGAAAGAATGTGCATCATGGCAGATAAAAGAGGTATAAAATATTCTGAATACTGCCCTCACCTCCAAAAAACAGCATCCTCTCTATACAGTTTGACCAAAATATGCTTACAACATCCATGACCTTCTCATTGACCAGTAGCCCAAGACCATGGCCCGGGTAGGTATCTGGGCCCACCAATTCCCAATCAGTGCCATTAAGTGCCACAAATGGCACGCTAAGTATCGGTCTAATAGGCCCTCATCAAAAACCCGACTATCTTCCACCTTGTTTATTCAATAAACTGTCACTCACCGAAGTTGATTGTCTCTTTCTCCATTGATCAACATGATCTGGCCCAATATCTACTCACTCTATTGAGACAAGCACTTGTACCAGGGAACTTGAACATCTGGGTTTATGAGTTTCAACCCTCTACCCATCAGCAAGTACAGTCTGGATTTCTCTAACCAGCGGAGAGCCCACTTATGAAATGAGACACAATCTACAAGAGTTGTTCTCCCTGAACACTAAAGTCACAAACACATACTTCAGTCTAGACTCTTCTGAATTGAATTTAATGAATTTCATGGTCAATCAATATTCAACCTAATCAATGCATACGTATGCAATGGATAGGTAACATTACCTAGTTTAGCCTACAGCCCAACGTCCACATTATTGTCTAATTTTTTGCTAACTGTGCACTCCCACTATAGAATTTTGGGCCCTTAATATTAAGTGCCAAAAAAATCCTATATGTCGTCTATGTAGCCTATTTTCTGAAAAGATTTAGCATCTTGCTGAATTTTGACCAGCAGTGATCAATTTGAGGGAAAAGTACTTACGTTACATTTTTAATAGAGATTGTTAGTTTACAAACCGTATAAAAATATTTAAGCAGCAGGCTTGTTGCTCAGTTTATTGACCTCAAAAATGTTAAGGATGTTTCTGTCCAAGCAGGATGCAAGTCTATAACTTCCAGGCTATACATAGATTGCACCTCCTCCTCCTCTAGCACACTGGCCGTACTATAGTTATCAAATGACTACATGATGGTCTGTCCCAGGAGCCACAGCCCTGGAAGGGGACGATCCCAAAATATTGGGGGTCCCTTAGTCTGATTGGCTGAACTCAAGAACTTTGTGCTGCTCCCAGTAATTAGCAGTAGGCCCTGATCAATGAGTTACTCTTCTGTTGCGTGTAATCAATAGTCACACACTAAAGAAGAGGTTCTCAGCTGTAATTACATGCTAATGTCCGTTATAAACGTCAATGTTTTGTGTTTCCAGGGTGTTATATGAGCCCCACTTGCACTGTATGCTGCTTGGCCTTGTAGAACTCTCTGGCGGGAGACGGTAAGGATGAGAGGGTCTTCCTTAGTGTAGGCCACTGGTCACTACTCTTTGCAAACCATATAATCCTTGATTATTATATTGGCCCGACCTCCAATGTGCGCTGAGATTACTGATTGGTGGTTGGCGTTGTTTTACAAACCATAAATAATTAAATAAAATTAAAGAAATTTAAGTAAAGGCGCTGGTCATCGCTCCACCAACTCAATACCGAAATGCCCCTCGCACAGCTCAGTAAAATGGTGCAACCTGTATGGAGGCTCGCTCTCCTAACAGGGACCCATGATCCTCAGCTGTGACATTCCAGGGTCCGGTGGCCCCCTCTTAGGACAACAGCCCCTGCTCCTTCGTTCCATCATTTGCTTGACCATTGCTTTAGATTTCTACTCGGAGTATATCAGTTCCTTGCACCCGTCTCCCATGTTTCAGGACCTGGCTACTTTAGTCCGTTCTCCCTTTAAGACCAGACCTTACTCATCCGTTCCCAGAGACTTCATCTGTCTTGGAACCGCCAAGCTCAGTTTCTGACTTTTTCCGTGTAAGGCGGATCCCTCAAGGTTAGCTACACCGTGGTAAGTCCAGGTCCCAGTGTTCCCACAGGAAAGCTGGATTCCCTCTTCCTGTTACGGAACATCAAACATGATCAGTTCACAAGAAAAAAGCTGGAGGCCTGGAGAGAGGCAACAGATGAGTGAGAGATAAATGGAGGCAGGGTCGGACTGGCCTATAGTTAGGCCCACTGGAATTATATGATTCTGCGGCTTTTTCCACATAATTATGGCTTTGCAGCGTTTGCCACATAATTCACCATCTGCTGCATAATCTGCAGATTTTTAGGGAAAAAAATTCTAGCTCAAACGTAACAAACGTTTTTTTTAAAAAGGTGGCGACGTGTTTGTGCACAGTGGAAGGACCTTTCCAAATGTTAACTGGTCACCTTTCATTTGCTTATTTCTGTATTTGGTTGTTAAACTGTTAAAAAGAAATCCTTGCTCAGACATTATTACCATATGTAAACATTGCAAAATAATAAAGTAATACTATGAAAATATGTGCTGGATTATGCTGCATAATTTGGCTTCTCTTGCCACATAATTTAAGCAACCCTCCCACATATTTTGGAGCTGTCCTGCCGCATAATTTCAGTGGCTCTGTATACAGGGAATTCTCTTGTCTAACAGGTCGCTAAGCAGGTGGGTTTTCTGAGTATTTGTGGGACAGTTTTATAGTCTGATGGTCCAGATTTTACTGTTAATGTCCATGATATTACCACAAACATGGACTGAAACAAACACAAATGCATTCCTTGCTGAATACCTATATATACTGCATATCTTTACAGTTCAAAACTACCCCGTCTTACACATGTGGACCACTATCGGATTTGCTAATGGAGGCTACTTTTATTTTGGTGCCCGTGTTTAATTTCTGTCCACTCCAAACCTGGATGGGATAAGGAAGGAGGAGAGAAGTGGTGATGGAGAGAAGTGGAAATGGAGAGAGATGTAGATGGGTAGAGGTGGAGATGTGCATTGATGTTTATGAAGATGAGTGGAGATGGGGAACAGAGGCCATGAGGAGAGGTAGCAAAGTGGAGAGGGGGGGGGGAGGGGTTAGATGGAAAGAGATGGTGAGAGGATGTGCCGTAACAGGCAAAGCTGCCTACTTTGGAGTTGGGGAAGCAGGTTTGAGTCTCAACATCCTGTGACTTTGGGCAAATCACTTAATCTCCCATGCCTACCAAAAATGAATGTGTCCTTGCATAATGTAACTGGTGCTAATATAAAGCCTCCAATACCTTCGGGTCGAGTTACGCTATATAAAACTGAAAAAATAAAAATTGAAAAAGAAATAAGATGGGAAGTAGGGGTCTGTGGGAAACCAAAGTTAGCCCGAGTTATAATGTTCAAGTCCCACCCTGCAAGCGATCACTATAAGAATGGGGTCACGGGGCACAGTTGGGTTCTGGCAGTCCATCCTGCTCTGAAAGTCAGAGTGCAGAATAACCAATCCGGACCTGGTGGCGAGACCTGAAGCTGGACAGAGGTGGAGAGTAAAGATGGGTGGAGACGGGCAGAGGTGGAGATGAATATTGTAGCAGGGGCAGGTGTTGATGGGGAGAGATGTATTTGCCTCCCTGACATTGACCGCAGTGGGCTGTGGAGAGGGCCGCTCGCGTGCTCTCCTCCTGCGGCCCTGGTGGTACACCTCTCACTCTTTCCGATTCAGTGAAAAAGGCTGCGCGCCAGCCCTCTGCGGGGCCATCTTCACCGATTCGGCAACCGCCTAAACGGTAGCCTTTCTTTGTTCGGTGAACCCGATTGTTAGTGGCCATTAGGGGGAGGGGGCGGCGGGGCAAGGAACCCGCGGTGTTTCCTCGGCCTGTCTCCAGGCGGGCAGCGCGCGGGCGGGGGCCTTCTCAGGCGTTCACTAGGCCCTTTGTAATGGGAATGGATGAATCCGGGATTATAGCAGTTTATCTTAATGCTCTCCGCATGGCGAGGTCACTGCTCAGAGGAAGGATTTAAAGCAAGAAACCCCCTCTTCCCAGCCCCCCGCCTGCCCCCTACCTTCCCTCCCAGCCAGAACGCGGACTGAACGCCGACACGTTTGATCCGGCGAGGGCTCTACGTACTTTACGATATGCGTGGTGGCCATGACAGGCTGATAACTCTGGAGGGCGGCTCAAACCTGGCATGTAGACTGGCACTCGGACTGCCAAGGCCTTACCCAAGGTGAAAAGGGACAACCTTGACATGCAGCCAGGCGGGTGGTAGGACTACCCCAGCCCTGCAGGGCTTCAAGCAGTAAAACCCTGATATGCAACCAGCCAACTAGCTGGTAGGCCTGCCCCAACCCCACCGACCTTTAAGTGGCACATGTTTGACTTGTAGCCACGCAGTAGGACTGTACCAGCCCCTCTGACTTCACGAGGTACAAGCCGGACACATGACTACGCTTTTCTCGATCAGTCCTTTCTGAGGGACTGACCTGCAAGGCTTTCTGACTTCCCTTTAAGGCTAGTCGACTCCGAGACCTGGTACCTCTGTCAATTCCATACCTAGCAGATGATTGTGGCTAAAATCCTCTTTTCTTTCTTCTAATCTCTGTGTTCTGTGACGCAGGTACAACATTCATGCCTCTCTAATGAAAGTATGCCCTAATTTCCCATACAAAAACATAAAAGGGCCATATGTATGACCGTTTTTAGGGGTCGCAAATGGAGATTCTGGCCGTTTGCGGCCCCTAAAAAGGGTTGTAACATGTGTCAACTCTATTTTGTGAGTCGGTAACCTGTTACCGTATATCAAAATAGGGTTTACGAGTCCCTATTGGGAAGGGGCGTGCCAAGGGTGTCCCTTCCTAATAGCGAGTCGCAGGGGATGTACGATTGTTTTACGGCCGGAATGCAGTTGCAAAACAATTGCAATTTACAGCCTACTTCAAACGCATCATGTTTTCCTTTAAGGAAAACTGGCTGCATTAAAAAAAAAAAGTAATTGCTTTATTTACAAAGCAAACACAGACATGGGGGGGGGTCTGCTGTCCCAGCAGGCCACCTTCCCTGTGTTTTGCCCATTCCCAATGGGTCGCAAATTGTGACCTGCTTTATGAATATTGATGAGGCAGGTCATTTTCGACGCCATTGGGAATTGCAAAATGTGTCTGAGACACATTAGTACATTTCCTTTTGCAACTCGCAAATTGCGAGACGCTAAATTTCGCAAAAGGAAATGGTCATGCATGTGGCCCATTATTCTTTAACTGTGTGCTTTGTCCTCCAGGTGAACAGACTAAACTGGTCAGCGATGCTAATTCATTGATCAGCGAGCATAAGCTTAATATAAACACTTGCACATTCATTTCTGTTCACTTTCTTATAGTGTTTGCTATATTGTGAAATGAAAGAGATTGTGCCAGGGAAGGAACTCCGTGAGATCCGTCAAACAAGCATGACTGTTTCATGCTCTTTGAATGACACAGTGCCTGTAACCGGCTCACGTGTAACTCACGAGGTTCAAACCTTTCTAGCTTTTCTGAAAAATGTGCTCGATTTGGTACTGACTCTTCCCCACCCCAATAGCCATTCACAGACAGTTGTATATGACAGGTTCCCTGCAAGTCCTATGGGCCTTCCATGGGTACTAGTTTATTGGGAAATCTACCCATTTCCAGAGGCATTTCCTTGTCCCATGTCATGTGCGAGAGTAGACCGCTTTCTGACCGTGAGAGCGAGGCCCGGTTGACTGAAGCATGCGTTTGGAGGACGACTCCACAGGAAAAGTCTGCTCTGGGGCCAGAAGGTCTTGGCATCCCAGCTGGCCTGATCTGAGACCACAAAGCATTCATCGAGATCTGCATCATCTGAGGCGCGAGGGCATGTTTGTAACGTTGAAGGACTGCATGTGGTGGTGAGCCCGAGCTTCCTGGAACTTGCCACCGTGTCCCCTCCAGCTGTAGCTGGACACAGAGGTTTCCTTTTCTCCTTCGGTCCTTAAGATCTATTTGGCCGCCCTGTTCTGCAACAATATGCCCCACCCTACCCTGAGGTACAATTCTATAGGTATGGTAGGAATAGAAGTATAAATCCCAGAGTTCCCCAGTTGCTGGTCCAGGGAGATGCCCCAGGTCCTGTTAGTGCCCCATAATACAAAACAAGATCAAACGAGGCCAAGCTTTTTTAGGTTGCTCGTCCCTACCTTGGTGCCAAGTTCATCCACAGAACCAGTGTCCCCTCTGTTGGAACACTAACTTTGGAGACAGTTTAAGAAGTGACCGGTCATAGTGTGTTCTTTGCTCCCTTGTCAGTGACAACCATCAGAGGTCCTGCTTACTGGGCAGTGGAACGTTCACTTTGGGACTTTTCTTTTGCCAACTATTTGAACTGTTGTGAGCCATTTTCCAGCCATCTACATGGCCCCACAACAAATATCACTGTGTTTAGTTATACTTGGATGATGACAGTCAGTTTAATAAAAAACACAAGTCATACCAGAATGCAGGCCGTCCGCTTAAATCTGTGGACTATTTGTCAGCCCCACTGATTATTAGCCCCTGCTGCTTCAATCACATTATCCATCCCATTACATCGCTTTCCCGTGGAGACCCAAAGTGTTTTTAAAATTGCTTATCTCATTTAGCAAACGGTCAGCCGCAACTCCCAGAGATACATCTCCCACAAATTCATCATCTCCCGCAGAATCTGGGAGCTAAGCTGCAAGGAGGAACTCTGCGGATAATATATCATCAGGAAACAGAAAACCCTGTAGCAAATTCATCCCAACAATTTACAATTTGCAGACACCATCCTCCATCATTGATGCCCTTCGTGGCCTAAGAAACAAACTTAAAAGTCGCTGCTTCCTTCTCCCATGCAAGCTAAAGAGTCTCAGACACAAACTGAAAACTTGTCTCCTCGTCCCACAATCCAACCTAAATAACTTATGAACTGACTCCTCTTCTGTTATCTCTAAAATCTAACATAAAAAAATCTGAAATTGACTAAAGACTCACATCTTCCACCTACAATTTAACTTAAAGAGCTTCAGAAACGAACTCTAGACACACACGATTCCCCATTATCCCAAATTGCAAGTTATGTGACTATTCCAAAACAAGCCATGAATGACCCACCAAAAGCATGATACTGCAGGAAATGGAGGCGGCAGTCACATGCGCAGCTCTGAAACTACTTAGGAAACATCTAGCATTACAGATGCCTGCACCCTTCCTAAAGGACACCTTCACTCAAACCAGCTGCATCTCAGGATATTGTAGACAAAAATGTTGCCTAACATAAATTCATATCCTACATATCATTCTGTAAACATATTTTTGTAAACAATCTTTAGGACAAGATATTTAGGTCAGACGATATTCTGGTACTAAACACTCAAACCACCATATTCCTCCGTTCACCCAAGGTAGAAATGAAGTGGTCACATAACATGTTGCGGCACTAATTTTATAATGAGGGGTCATTAGACTCCATCCCTATGCTGCAGCAAAAAGACTGTCTCCCATAAGTATACAAACTGCCACCAACAGTCAAGTACACAACTCCCAAATGTCAAGAAAGGCTACTCCCGATGATGACCAGAGGAGAAACATCTCCTGCCGTCTCCCATCACCAGTCTAAAACTCGGCTAGAATCGAATCCAAGCCGGCATAATGGTGGCGTCATGCATTAGGGTCATCCGATACCCCCAAAACCAGGAAACTTCCGAGTAAAAATGGGAACAACATAGCTGAGACACCTACAACACAGCTATCCAGAATTACGTCTGTGAGTTTGCCTTGAACTCCCTTCCTGTTAGCGTGACCACGGTCAGGGCCTGCATGAACATGACTGCAGACACGCTTGGGAAACTGCAGTTTTATCTCAATGCAAAGATTCAACTCGTTGGCCAGCTTTTACTATTCGATAATCACTCAGCCGCTATGTATGCTACATCAATGTGTAGTAATCGCCACCATGTATACTACATCAATGTGTAGTAATCGCCACCATGTATGCTACATCAATGTTTAGTAATCGCCACCATGTATGCTACATCAATGTTTAGTAATCTATTTTCGTAATGAAGCAGCTCTCCAAGCCAGTGTGTCCTGATCTGTAGTAACCTCTGAGTATTCCCTGGGCATGCTGCCCTTATACTGTGCTCTGAGCTTCTGAAAAACTGTGAGGGTGTAATGGGATTCCAGAAACTATAAGTGTGCTCCGAGCTCTCATCCTCCTCAGTGTGTCCTTAAATCCTGACTCTCTAAAAGTGTTCAGAGTTACCACACCGGGGCACCCGGTCCATGCGAGTGTGCTCGAAGCTCGCAGCACCTCCAAGGGTGTGTCCTGAGCTCATAGCTCCTCTAGCACTGCCTTGAGCTTCAAGGTGCTTTGAGTATGCACTAGGATCCCAAACTACCTCAGTGTGCCCGAGCTTTCCACTTTAAAATGTTCTCTTTTTGGTGATGGACAGTTTGGTGTCCCTATCCTGCTGGGCAGGCTCTGCGCTTTTAGTCCAAAGATAAAAAGTTTCCTCGAAAATGTTATTTGCAATCTAAAAAGTAGCCTTGTCCCCACCTGTCCCTTTCCTTCACATTGATCAGCATTCTAGCCTTTATTAACATTAAGAAAAATAACAATAACACGTTACATAGCATTCGCAGCCACAAGGCTGTGCTTTGTAAAACTGTAATAAATAAATGGTGTTGCAATTGCCCAGCTCAATCTGTATTCATTTGATAGACCTCGGCAGCATTAAGTGCCATGCTGACATTCAAACCTGCGATTGCCAGGTCACAATCCAAATTTCCCCAGCACTTGTAGTAACCTCCTGAGCAATCTTACTTTCAACTTCAAAACATGATACAGGTTGGCGCCACATGAGAGAAAAAAAAGCATACTTTGAGCAGGCAAGAAACTCCACCTGCTCTCCCTTCCATCCTCCCTGACACCCTAGGGCTGTGGTACTAAAAAAGAAAAGAAAAAATAAGCCCCCATTACTGAGGACCAAAAGGGGTCACTGGGGAGGGAGGTGGTCCTAATTGGTCGGAAAACGAGGCCTCGAAAGATTTGAGACTCCGCGTGCGACTTCACACTAGTTAGAGCTTGCGGCGTGCCAAGGCTAGCGAAGTGGCTCCCGAGTGAGCAAAATACGTAGAGCCTAAAATAAGCTTTTTCCTCCACGTGGAAATTTCCTAATGAGCAGTGAGCGGCCGGTGGAACAGCGGCAGTCTGTTGGTAATGAGGATTAAGCGGCCACCGGAGAAGGTGCATGTGGGATCTGCATGGACAAGTTGCTCCAACTTTGCAATTTCTGCTCTGCGCCGACTGGGCGGGAGCTGAGTCGTGCTCAATAAAGTGGGATTTAATGTTGAGTTAAGCCTCTGGCAGGATTAGCACCTGGTACCTACTTTATGCTGTATTGTGTGAGGTTCTCTCATGATGATATTTGAATAAGATTCAATCTACAATAGAGCAACCAAGCACTTTTATAAGTTAGGCCTCCTGGACTCCAGATGTTGGATATTTGAGAAACATTTCGGTTGTGTAATGCCTGGCAGGCGCCCTCTTCCATATGTGCGGGGAAAAGTTCAGAAAATCCTCAAGCAAAGGATGCCATAGGAGTTATTCACCTTATGTCTGGCTTGGAGCTGAAAGTTCCAGCTCCAGTCCAAGACATTTAATGTGATTCATCCCAGAAACCACTAGACCAGCTGACTAACCACTAAAATGTGAACATTGCCTCTTTTTTCTTGGAGCAGGCTCCCTACCTAGTTCCTCCAGAAAAAGGTCATGTAAAGCCCCTCCCACCCAGTTCTTTGAAGTTTTATCAAACTCGAACTTGATGATGCTGCTCTGCCTTTCAACATGACCTACTCATTTCTCCCAGAGCGAGTCCAGGCAAGAAGAAATCCAGTGGAGGCCTTCCTGCTCTCCCTGCCGGGCTACACTGCTTCTCTGAAAACAGGGGCATCCAGGTAACAAATCATAAATGGCAGAAATGACACGTGGGCTTTTGTGACATCGCTATCATGACTTAAAGAAGACCTGAAGGTCACAAAGGACCAAGGAGTGAGTCCTGGACTGGTGAGTGACAATGCCTGGCATGAAAAGTCCCTGACTTTGCCCAATGATAACCCCCAACACCAGAGTATCTTCTAGCCTCGTCTGGATGTGGCCTCAAAAACAGGCTGGACCATCATCCTGCATTCTTATACTTGGACAAGTGTCCCAGAATCATACTTTGAGTCATATTTTAGACACTGCTAGAATAATCAACAGATCATATTCCACTAGATAAAGAGCTTGTGAATGAGACGACGAGATCCGAATCCGTCTGAATTACAACTTTTGCTTGGAGGTTAGGGAGACACCTAAACCCACTTCCCTCAGCCACCGTAGTGCTTCCTTAGAGCCATTCGAATAGAGAGATTATTGCCTAGATTTCCCAGGATTCCAAAGCGACTTACAAAACTTCTTGCCTGCCCCCTCCAGAATGGCAGGTCACGCACCAACCATGATTAGCACCCCCAATGATAGTGTGATCGCAAAGTGAAAATGCCCTAACAGTAACCCTAGCAGAGAGGGCTATGCAGGATCCCATATTACCCTGATGCCACTGGACAATTTAAAACTTGACGGGAAGATTATGAGAAGGATCCACTGCCTTATAAGGCAATAAAGATGCCTCTATCCAGCCAGAGGCTTACTGCGTTCAGAAGAGGCGCATCCTTGACCAAGGTTGGAAGTATCAAGGGGGGATTCTGGCACCTGAATGCAGCTACTATGATTACCCACTGTTACAAAGGGCTACTGAACACTGACAGCGGGGGCATTTATTTGTTGCAGCTTGATGCCTAGCGGGATTTCTGATTGTAAAGAATACACATTAAATTTCACTTGAGTGAAATTGGACAACTTGGTGCGCAATCACAGAAGGCAAATTATCCAACTTTGCTTGCAAATTTAAATGTTTCCGCTCCCATAAAAATCACAGAACCAGCCCCAACCCTAAAACTTGGTGTTTATAAAACACTTACAGAGAGACTTCAAATTTTCACCCTCCTTCCTAGTTACCGTGCTTCTATTCTAAGAACTTTAGCATTGAAGGTAAATGCACTATTTTTCATATACATTGGAAAGGTGGACCTCAATACAATAAAAAATAAAAGGTAAGTGTTGTTCCTTTTTCAAATAATAATCCATACTGGCCATTTTTAATTACTGTGTGTGATAATCAATTGTGCTAAAAAAGAATCTCTCTCAACCTTCACACCACCACCCATGAGGTAAGCCCTGACTTCTAGAGCACAACTGATGGAGGTGTCGAGCAGACTTTGGAGGTCCACCATTCTGTCTTGGACCACACCCCCCCCCCCCAGTCGTGCTCATCTGTGGGGAACACATGCAGACCAGCCTTTGATACTGGTAGGCAGGATCTGGAAAAATGTCTGGCAGGCAGGACTACCGGCGGGAGGAGTCGTACTCCCAGCTGTATGTGGGCATTAACATTTTTTTGTGCACTCCGGATCTTCAATTCTCTATACAGTGGGCAGATTGCCACTAATTGTTTTCTCTCGTGCATTAAGTTCCCATTTCTCAAGACTTTTCTTAAAATATCGGGGTAAGCTTCAAAGCTCTTGGCCTATATTTCATATTTTATAGGCCAACAAAATATTTTTGCATTTGTAAAAAAAAAATCTTGCTGTGACAGGTGTCATCTATGTGGCGCAGGAATCCATCTTTTAAGCACAGCTAGTTAAAATGCGGCATATGGAGCGATAGCAGAATGGTCGCTGGAACAAATTCTATTTAAGTTTAAACATGCCATAACTTTTTTTTTATGTTTTCAGAAATAGCTCCTTGTGAGTCACACCCGACATGCCACAATTTAGATGGGTCATTGCCGATTTCTGAAGCAGGGTGGTCACCAATGACTCAGCTCTGGCAATACCACTTAGAAAAATGCAGCCACATGAGGTCAAATGTTTATGATAGCTTGGGGGGAGGTGTTAAGCACCCGCAGTGCTGTGTGTGCAACCTGCAGGGCAGAAGGCTGCAATTTAGGTACGTTATACCCTTTCATCTTTTACGGATGATAAAATGAGAACTACTCATTTGAATAATTATGGCGAGGTTTATCAATTAAGAGCCAAAAAACAAAAACCTAGTTAGCCATGCAGTACATTATATTGGAATATCGGGAGCTCCATAGAAGACAAGGGAGCCTGGGCGAATGATGGTTGGTATGCGCCTTGCGCTCCAACATGCCAATGTTTTTTTCTGTTTAATTTAGAACATTCTACTCTCAGTGGGTGGAATATTCTAATGCCTCCGGCAACACCATTCGGTAAAGGCCCTCCTACTCCCCATCCTTATAGGCCTTTGTTGCAAAGTCATCCTGTGCCCCGGGCACCCCCCAACTTTTTGCTGACTGGTACTGGTGGTAACTGACTCTGACTGACCCTGGGCTTTGCCTAACCAGGCCCAGGGCCAGTGCTATGCTGAAAACACTTAGAATACAGTGAAAACACCTACATACACTAGGGTACACTATGGGTTGGGGTACCCCTGTGATTGGCATGACCTACCCTATAAGTCCCTAGTATATAATAGGGCAGGGGAATTGAAACTACCTATCAGTCCCTCGTATATAGTAGGGCATGGCAGTTTAGAGGCCAGCAGCCTTCTGCACTTGTATGTGTGCACTGCTGAGGCCCGAGGTCAGTTTTAAAAGCAGCCCTGGGTGTCATGACTGCTTTTAAAAAGTAAATTGTGCCCAAACTCGACTTTGGTGTTTGGGGCACTTAAAAATGGATAATCTACAATGTTATGGCATATTAGGAACCCACAGGGTCTCCCTAGGTGTCCCAGAGGTGGGGGTCAGGTATCTATAAGGTAGACCCTTATAAAATGAGTTTTATATGCCCTGGGTTAAGTGAAATTTCACATTTCACTCCCCACATTGTGATAAAGTGCTGCCCAAATTCGACTTTGATGCTAGGAGCACTGTGAAGTGAGGATCTGCAATATTTCTACAGATTCAGAACCCCTAAAGTCTCACCTAAGTGTCCCATAGGGTGGGGGTCCTGTAGATATAAGCAAAGTACTTATAAAATATGTTTTTGTAAGTCCTGGTGCTGGAAAAATGACCCAAGTCATTTTTCCCATTGCAAATCCCCTGCTACATAGGTTAACATGGTAGGAAGTTATTAACTAATAACTCTTGATAGGAGAGGGCTAGAAGTACCATTCAAAGACTTCCCTGAATGGTAATAAATCCCACAATATGATATTGTTGCATTTCTCCTAAAGTGTACATACAAGAAGTTAGAAGACGTTCTTGTTTGTAGGTCCAGATTCAGTCTTCCAGTGGTCTGCCCTGATTGGTCAGAGTTAAGTGGATTAGCCAGGCTGCCTTGAAGAGGTGATAAAGAGCCCCTGGGGTTAACCAGCTCTGCTGGCAGGGCAGTGTGCTGTTCCACAGGAATGCCAGGCCAGGGGAGGAGTCGTAAACCATGGTCTTCAAAGAGGAGAGCAGAAACCAGTGTCATTTACAACTGTGAACTTTCCACCTCAGGCAGATGGTAGGATTAAGGAAGGTATGAGCAGATGCAGGGGGAGAGTCTAAGTAAATTAGCCATCCTAGGGGTGTGTTTAGCCAGCTCTTACCTCCCTGCTGGAAAATCAGCCATTATGAATTTGGAAGATTTGATGCACTCTGGGACAAAATAATGCCACACTCTACAGCAGGGGTCTTCAAACTGTGGGGCGCGACCCCCAGGGGGGCCGTGGAGCGATGCAAAGGGGGTCGCGCCTTCGCAGCCACACTTCTGCCGAGGCCCAAAGGCTTCAGCCCCCCCTCTTCCCCCATCCTGCGTCTCAGCCCGGGCTGCTGCAGTGCAACTCGAGCTGCTGGGGGCTCAGCTGGGCAGTGTCTGGAGTCTTATCTCCGGCACGCCCGAGTTTTTCACAGGTCTTTAAAGACCATTTGCATGTTTACATGCCTTTGTAAACTGGTTACAGAGGCTTAGTTTTTTTCCTGGTTCCAGTACCCCCTGGGCCCCCACTCTGCCTATTTCTTACATTTGTATTTTACCTTTACTGCTGCAGTGTGAGAATGCATTTCATAAAAAGGAATATAAAGTAGGGTTGCCAAAAGAAAAATGCCAGCGATGTGTTTAAAGAGCCTGCAAAGACCTCCTCTTGACACTAAATAGACTTATAAATAAAAAAGTATGTATGCATTCGTTATGTGACTTTTCTGTCTTTGTTCTCTTTAATTATCAGTCATGGATCATTGAGGCAGCCCTAGAACACAATTAAAAGTGCTTTCTATTTATATTTGCTGTTCGAAGTATGCACAGATAAGTGCTTAAAATACAGCTTTAGGTGACTGCTTATTTTTGTACCGACTGGGCCATCAAAATAATCTGCTGGCAACCCTAATCACAAGACTGGAAGTCTGTTGCAGGATCAGCACATTATTTATTTCCTCGATCCCCGAGTAATGCCATAATAGCAATAGTTTAACTTAGATCTTAAACCCTACGCCGCCGTCCATAACATGCTGAGTTACTTCAAGTGTCTGGGAATGCACTCTGCATTCAGACATCTCACTCGTCATTCTCGCCCTTCACTTTCACGCTCACCCTGCATTCACAGCGATCACAATGCACTCTCACTGATGGCCATGCACTTCCACCATTCACCCGCTCACCCTGCACTCACAGTGATCACTCTGCACTCACAATGCACTTGCGCTGTTCATCCTATACCTCACCCTGCAGCCACACGAGTACACTACTCATCCTGCACTCATGTGACACTTCACTCACCTGCCCCCCTCACTGCTCAATATGCAACTCACTCAAACAAGCCCATCAGTAATCATACACTCATTCGTCCCATTCTGAACTTGCATCCGCACCTAAATTCATAAGCCACCTCACTCACCCTGCAGTCACTCCTCTTACCCTACTCTCACACTGTTGCATCACTCACCGTGCACTCACATGGGCACTCTTGTCACCCACACAGTGCAGAGGGTTACCGTTCCTGCTACAAAGAATATGTACCATGCAGATCACAGAAATGAGTGTGAGTAAACTATGAGTAGCGCTATAAAAAATGAAATGTTTGTCAGAAAGGTGCTATAGAGAGATGAGGTGAATTGTTGGTGAGTGGCAGTGAAGGAATTCATGGAGAAAGAGGAAACGGGGGTGGGGCACCTAAAAAGACTGTTGCACCGTGTGCGACCAGTGTTAGGAACAGCCCTGGCTGGGAGTGTTAAAGGTGAAGTGAGAGGTTGAATGGGGAGAGTTCAGAAGTTGTAAAAAGGGGTGAAATAAAATGGCCTGCAAAGTGAGAGAGGGATCCGGGGTTAGGAGAGGACAGAGGGATGGAAGGGAGGGGGTGAGAGGAAAGCTGCATGGGTAAACTGCTTAACTCTGCACAAAACCGCCAGGGTTTTAAGGGACCCCTGCTTCTCCCGGCCAGGGCCAAGTGAGCTTCTAATGTGGCAGCACGTATTCCTGCGGAGTGGAAGGCCCTTCACAAAGGTTGACTAGAAATCTATCTGATGTTAATTGCTGTATTTTGGTTATACACTGGTACTGATGGGGTGAAATCTTTCCTCAGTGTTACTGTGTACGAAGGCATCACATAACATCATTTACCTTTTCTTCCCACACAATTTAGTCAAGCCTGTCACGTAATTTGGTCCTCACCTGCCTCATAATTCCAGTAGCCCTGCCTACAGGTTTAGAAATTTTTGTCAGGAGGGGGTCCTTACGCCTCAAAATGTTGACAGGGGGGTCTCGGCATCCAAAGGTTTGAAGACCTCTGCTCTACAGGATGTGGTCATATCTTTCAGGAGTTACCCTGATCCCATTGGTCAGGAGTGACCTCCTGCCTGACATCGGAGAACTTGGAATAAGTATCTGAGAGGGCAGAGCCCTCCAGATCAGCTGCTTGAAACTTAAGGAAGCAAGACGTTGCCATGCTGAGAAGTTGGGGGTGCAAAACTCTAAGGCCTGTCCTCTGAAGACTGCACCAGCTGAAACTACAGCCCTGTGGATTACCTTGCTGCAAAAGAACTAAAGAGTGGACTCCCTGCAAGCTACAGGTTAACAGAGCTCACCTGGACCATCACCACCAAGGATCATCAACTGGAAGAACTACCAGTGGATTTGTAAGGGTTTTGTCCAAGTGGATTGTGGGAACTGAAGTCCTCAACTTTCAAGGACCATCTTGGAGCTTCCAGACCCTTGGAGTGAGTTTGAGACACTTTGGGACCCCTTGAGGAACTTCAGGAAGAAGTTCAAGAAGTTTGGAGAACTTTGGAGCAACTTTGAAAAAAGCTCCATAGAGGGACCGACTCAACCTGGCCAGCCAAGCCGCCTGCCTTCAACCGCAAGCCGGCCAAGCCATCCAGGTTCGTCCCGCTAAAAGCTCCGTAGGTCCAACTTCCAGAGTTTGACCGGGAGTAGAAGAAATCCGAGGCCGGCGAACCTCACCGAATCCGGCCTGGTGAAGAGCACCGAGGGACCCCGCGAGAAAAAGCTCCGTAAAAGTTTCTAAGTCCGAACGAAGAAAAGGTGACCGGGAGCAACCGCGAAAGCCAAGCCGCCTGCCTTCAACCGCGTGTCGGCCTGGATCCTGGGTTTGCCCCACTGGAACCAGACTTCCATAAGTTTGACCGGGAGCTCATCGCAAGGCTATCCGGTGAACCCTCACCGAATCCGGACTGGCTGAGTGCTTCGAGGGACCCCGGGAAGAAAAGCTCCAGAAAAGTTTCTAAGTCCGAAGGTAAAAACTGTGATCGGGACCTTCCGCGTGGGGTAGCCACTCAGGGCTCCATCGCGGTCGGCCTGAAACTTTGACTTTGGTCCGGTCTATCGCGAGCCTGTATCCCAATATGGTGCTTTAAGTTTCTAAGTGCTATATTTTGCTAAATCTTTGAGAATTCATATCTCCGGTTCCCTACATTGGATTTTTGTCGTTTTGGTGTCATTTTAAAGATAAAAATATTTCCTATTTTTATAAATTGGTGTTGGATTTTTATTATATGTTGTGTCTTAATTATTTACTGAATTGGTGTTTGTAAATGCTTTACATACCTGTCTTTGAAGGTAAGCCTGTCTGCTCGCAGCCACGTTACCAAGGGTTGAGCATGGGAATAATTTTCTAAGACCTATGCTGAGTCTTATCATGTGTTAGTGGCCTTATTGCCAGTGGCAGACCTACATTTGCCCCTACCAATAATCCACTTTCCAACAGCCTTGGTCTGTGGTTCGGGCCTATAACTCGAGTTCAGGGCCTCTAACAACGGTATAGCCTCGGCAGCAGGCTGTTAGGCTATCTTACATTTTATAAACTATATTAAACTAATGAGGAAGGAGAGTTAAGGAATTTGATTCCATGAACCACTTGAAAGAGAAGATATGAAGTTGCACGCAAAGCTTTTCTCTCATTGTGGTAGACAAAGAAAAGTGCAAATGCAGATTTTTCTGTTAAACCACTCTTAGGGTCAAAGAAAGCCTGCTACCAGAGTTAGTCACACAAAAACGATATTTGACAAACCACTGTCTCTGCCCCAACCCTACTGGCCTTTCCAAAGCACAGGGCTGTGCACAGTTTTCCCCATGAATCATGCCAAGGCTTTGGAGTCCAGTGTCAGACATGGAATCCAACCTGCCTGTAACATTCTGTATCTCAGAACTGTAAATGGATTTACTGTCAAAGCAGCAGGATGCATCAGTTACTGCATCGGTTTCCTACACCCACTGGGACTGGTAGGACTTATTTCAGCACAGAAATCTAGCATTTGGTGTGTGTTGAAAATTGATTCAATAACTCAGGCTCGGTGCCCCCGCGGGAACGCTAAGCAGGGAAGGAAAGGGGAAAGTGGACTTGAGGGATAAGGAACCAATCAGAGGAATGGGTGACAGCGAGCATAGGAAGATGACTATCTGGCTAGTGGCTGCCATGCTCTATAAGGGGTGCTATATGTAGGGAAGCCATTTTGTGCAGGATAACAAAGCTGAACTCTGGGTCAGGCAGTGAGCGTGGAGAAGGCCAGTCACCGGGTCTGGTTCCAAGGCAGATTTCACTAGACCAGAGAAGTTGGGCGTCCTAGTATGCACACCTTGTGAAGTTTAGACGTGTAACCTCTCCCTGAAGAATGCCCATGTTTTAGTTGTTTAGCTTCGAATTTGTTGGACAGGCACAGACTGGGCACCCTTTCAAGGACCAAGTCACATTTAAAGAGATACCACCTCTGGATTACAGCAAGATAATGATGTTTTTCTTTGGATTCTCCGAAGCTTCTTTCTGGGCATTTCCCAAGTGAAAATGTGCATTTTCTGGATACGTTAGATTAACTTGAGTTTGGGGATACGTTTCAGAGTAAATTATCAACAATTTGGCCGTACGAAATACGTGTCATTTTTGTGAAAATTATCCATATTATGGCAAATTCATTTCGCCTGTCGTCTTAGAGAAAAATATATGTGAGGTAATACCTCCTGCACAAAAGTCACCTGAGACACCGGTGGGGAACTGGTTCAAGCAGAAAGTGTCTAGCAGCCAGCGCACACATCAGTTTCACTGTTCCCAACAGGTATATTAAGTGCAAACCAGTCTCCCGTGGACAAAAGCTGCTCAAAAACAAAGAACTGGGATTGGTTATACTACATGAAATACAGTAATTAAAAAAAAACACATCAAGTCTACAAGATTTTGCTCACGTAATCAACATTTCACATGAGTCACTCCTTGATAAATGGCACATAAAGGATGTGTGCTGTTTTATTGTTTAGAGAATTGTGGGTACAAGTATATTTTCTATTTAGTGACGTGGCAAGATGAGTAACACAAGTGATTAATTCCATTGAGAATAATAACACTTCTCAAGTGCCAGTGTGCTGAACCTTGCTGTGTCCAATTGGAGTCTCCATATTTTAAAATTCTACTTCGATAACATTACTGATAAAATATTTTATCGAGTGACTGCTACGGTAACCCTAAAACGTACGATATTCTAATCCTAATTTGGCTACATTGTGTGATTTTAGGCGAATCACTTTAACTCCTTGCGCCCCAGCCACCACGTTTTTCAAACACTGAGCTTTAAGCGAAACGCTGATCAGTTTTAAATGCCTTAGGAATCAAATTCATAACATTCACCAGATCACTTAACATGCAATTCTGAAAGCATTTTCTTTAACCTCACCTCTGCAAGTAACGTGATACAGATCTTCATGTGGCCTATCACAAAGCTGCCACCCCCACTAGATCTTCCCTCTTTTAAAATTTACCTCCAACCACATCTAGCCTTGAAAGAAGTCAGATCATCTAGGCCTGTGCAGAGGACAGACAGACTCCTCTATCTGCATGCCAGTAGTTCTAAAAGCGACTTTCAGCAGAGTCACACAGTCATCTCCTAGAGAGTGAAAGGCTGGCCTGAAACCTAAGGTAGAGGTAAGCTGGAAACCTATCAGGCTACCTTACTTACCCACTGCCCCATGTGTTTTAGTCTTCCTACGTAATATGCTAGAGAGATCAACAAACGGTGGAAAAGCAAATCATTTCCACCATCAATAGCTGGTTGTCTGCCCTTAAAACTCATGCATTTACAACGCAAATCCTTTACCACTAATGCCTTTAAGGATAAGAATTAGACAATTTATATATATACATATATATTGGGGGGGGAGAACCCTGCTTTTCAAAAAATAATAAGTTTACATTTTTTTATTTGGGGGTCTCCCAACTACCCCTTTTAATTACTCTTACCACACTATATCCTACCCAGCCCTAAACCTTAAAAATCCTCTTACCCACCCCTAAACACTAAAAACCCCCTTACCACCCTATCCTCCATCCCCCTACCACTCCTAAACCCGAAAAACACCCTTAGTCCCCTATAGCCCTTCCAACCCCATAATCCGATAAAACACTTACAACCCTACCCAGTCCTAAACCTTAAGAATAACCTTTTCACCCTATACCCTTAGCCACCCCTAAATATACCCTATGCCCCTATACCTTTACCCAATCCCAAACCTTAAAAATACACAAACTACCCTCTAACCATACCCACCCCTAAACACTAAAAACACAAATACCATTCTATGTCCCTACCCACCCCTAAACCATAAAAACACTGTTACTATCTTATACAGTCACCCGTCCCTTAATTCTAACAATACTTTTACGACCCTATAACCTTATTACTGACCCTTAAATTCTATATATATATATATATATATATATATATATATATATATATATATAAATATAATCACACATATCCCTTTACTACGCACACCTTTACAACGGTGGGTAAGTATATTTAAGTTATGTGTGTGTATGTATGTGTATATATGTATGCACATACATATACACACATACAAACACACATTTACCATAAACATACTTACCTTTTGTTGTAAAAGCATGCATGGTAAAGGGATATACGTGGTAAAAGCATGCATGGTAAAAACCTGTGTGGTAAAGGCATTGTGTGGTAATGCTGGTGTTGTAAAAGCCATTTCCCATAATAGCTATGCGCAGAACTATTGGCTTTGGCAGTGCTTGTTTGTGTTGGCAGTGTGCATTGTTTACTGATAATCAGGGCCACTGGAATTATGCTATTCTGTGACTGCGACGTTTTTCGCATACCTATGGATTTGCCGCATATGCCACACAATCCATTTTCTGCTGTATAATCTGCAGATTTTAACAACAAAATGGTTTCTATCTCAAACAGATCAAAAGTTACTAAAAACACAGCAACGTGGGTTCACGGGCAGTGGAAGGACCTTTGGCAAGGTTACTCGGTCATCTTTCTGTTCCCTTTTCCAGTATTTGGTTGTTAAATTGGTACTGAGGGGAAATCTTTGCCCAGACAGTGAATAATGAAGTAATAGTATCAAAAAATGAGCCGCGAAAATGCTGTATAATTTGCTTTTTCTTTCTGCATAATTTAGCCCACCTTGCCGCATAATTTGGTGCTCCATTGCTGCATAATTCCAGCGGTCCTGCTGATAATTTACAATTCAACTATAACTTCTGAAATTCCTTCTTCGCAATCGAACTGCGTCTTCGGCAATCCTTCCTGTTTCGGTGGCTCCTCTTCTTATTCAGGTTTGGACCTGTGATGGTTGCTTTTCATGCCTCCATGCGATTAAAAGGGCTGCCTTTAATGTGGCGAGGAATGTACACATCTATGCACAAACGCAGTTGTCTTGCTTTGAATGCACAAATGTTGCGCAGCACACTGAAGCCAGGCCTGTTGGCTTGGAAGGAGGCAGTCTCTTAGTGACAGCCGAGAGCAGGAGATCTAAGGTCCAGGCTACACTCACTGCTCAGGCAGGCCTTAAAACAGTCAGAAAGGAATCCAATTAAGATGTCTAAATTACATGCCTCGCCTGCAGCTGCACAACAGATTTCCAGTCCTTGGCTGTCGGGACTCTCGCTTTTCCTCCAGTGGCGCATTTGTTTTGTCTCTTTCACTAACTCCTGACCTAGGAGAACGCTTGTGCGAGCAGGGCCGCCAATCAAGCAGGCCCCTGTGCCGCCCAGCACCCATTTGTCCATCCCAGGCCATATATATCCTGTACCGCATAATTAGAAAGAAAATATTGCTTGTTTTGCCGCCGGAGGAGGGCCTGCTCTGGGAATGTGAAGCAAGGATGAAAATTATGTTTTCATCTGAGTTTATTCCCAGCACTATATATTTACACAGAGAATCTCTGCTGCCCATGTGAGCATTAAAGAAATCATCAAAACGAGTCATAAAAAGCAAAAGATTGGTCAGTAAATCGTGAGCTGCTGCTTTTCAAGGCAGCTGCTGAGGTGGTTCTGTGGATCCCGCGCCCACTGCAGGCATGTGTGAACAATAGGCAGGTCACCCAATGAAACTAAAGCCGGGCCTACTCAGCCGTTCATCCTTTGGAGACCAATACAATAAGGATCAATACAGTCACTAAAGACAGGGCCTATTATTTAAACACCAAGAGACTGTGTGCTGTCTCGTTGCTATTGAAATAACCAACAATATATTATCATGGTCCACATCAGGTTTCAAAGACCAATCGAGACCCTATTTCTATTTTTTCCAAAAAACCATATATGGAGTTATAAAGTGTTACAGGTCACCTGAGGACAGCTCCTATAAGAATAGTGCCCGATAATGCTTGCCAGAGCGCTGGGTGGGGTGTGTGTGTGGGGTGGGGGTAAGCAGTGGCGGATTAAACCCTGTGCAGGCCCCTAGGCAGTCCAAATTTCGGGGCCACATTTGCAAATTATTTCCTAATACTCAATGCACCGGATTTTTTTTACAAACTGACAGAAGATGAGCTTTGAAGAGACAAACTGTTATGTGAATCTGATGTCTCTGGTTTATGTACTTTAAGTTGTATTTTGATCCGTTGTCGCGGGGCCCCTAAAAGCAGTAGGGCCCTTAGGCCGGTGCCTACTTTGCCTATTAGGTCATCCAGAACTGGGGGTAAGTGAGGTTGGAACTGGAAATAAGGCAGGGAAAGGCAGTACAGAGGCTGTGCAGGAGATTCCTGACATGTACTCAACATGAAGCGGAGGATGGGGAGAACAGGCAAGGGTCGCCCAAATTGGAGATGCCATAATGTCAGCCCTTTCTCACACCTTGAAGTTGTAGGGATCATCGCCTCAATATCAAAGGTAAGACTGCATGTGATTCCTGACAAACATTTTGGGTACTTCGAGAGGAAGTTGAAACCCCTACACTACATTGACTCTGCTGTGTAACTTGGATGGGTAGTCATGGTTTTGTGTAACCACAAAAAAGGCCCGAGGAGGTTTAACGACCATCAGGGGGCAGCTCCCAAACAATGAACTAATAACACACAAAAGCCACCCTGGGTCAGGACAGAAAACGAAAAAGTGGAAAGTGTGGAAGGGGATTCCCTTTTATAGGACGAATTCCCTCACTCACCCGTGGGTGACATGCTTCATTATAGGGAACCTCCCCGCACTGCGAGCCTGGTCGCAGTGCGGGCTACAACCCCCTCACTGAGAGGGAGGAGCTCAGGGATGTTTTGATTGTGTGTGACAAGAGGTATACTAAGACCTGTGATGAGCGGGGTGTGGAGGGAGAGTGTAAGAAAGAAAGTGTTGGTGAGGATAAAACCAACTCCCTGGTGTGTTGATAAACAATTTTACTGGTACACCCAGGGGTCAGGGTTAAAACTAATTACAACACCATGCCCAGAGAATTCAACCTAGCATGGTTGCTTGTGATCATAGGGTCGACATGTTTCAGCCATAGTGCCCTCCGTAGAGGTGCTGTGGCTTTCTTCAGGACCTTATGAATAAAGTGAGTAAACGTGACACCAGACCAAACTCAGGTTGGTGTTCAGAGGATGCACCGACTGGCGAGATGGGCGTCAGTCGTGATTAGCTTGTGTTCAGCGGTGTTCCCGTCATTTGAGGGGAGCTAGTGGCAACTCGTCTTCGGCGCACAAGAGGAGGGTTCCATTAAACCTCTGCTCGGATGGCAGTTGTACCCGATGGTGCGTCCGGGGGGAGCTGGTGGTATGATGAAGCATGTCACCCACGGGTGAGTGAGGGAATTTGTCCTATAAAAAGGGAGTCATGGTTTTGGACAGGGGAGATAGTGCGAAGGTTGAGTAAGATACAGATCACAGTAATGCCAAGGTGTACCACAAGGGTCTAAGGGTACATATTATGGTACAGCTTGGAAAGGAATGATACACTATGGATCTGAAAGTCGGTCATCACGGGTCAGGTACAAAGTGCTCTATTTTCATCTGCGGTTCTCTGCCCAATAAAAATTAATGAATATTAGAGGAATTGACTGGAGTTAGCAGTGGCCCAACAATGGCCCCTGCAGCCCCCGTGCTCCAGGGGGGCCCCTTCGGCACGGTGCATGGGCGGTGGGGCCCTTGGCATGGGTGGGGCCTTGTTGAACTTTGCAGGGGGTCCCCTCATGTTTCGTAACCCCACTGGGAACCAATCCAGAAAAAGCCTGCAGTCAATGGTGTCTAAGGCCGCAGCAATAGATCTAAAGGGATCTGAAGTGAAGTAGGCCCCAAACCAGTGGGGGCTACAATGCCATGGATGCCGTCTCAGATATCGAGTAAGGAGGATCAAGTCCCATGTGTGGGAGGAAACCTAGAGTGGTAGATACCCAATAAATGTGCAGCTTCTACTGACTGTTAAAGCTGGATAACCACCTCCTTTTGACATCCCCAGGCTCGCCAGATTAGTCCTGATATTAATTGTTCAGCACCATATGATCTAAAGGGAGAGAAAGAATTCGAATCACTGGGATTTGGTCCCAATGAGATCATTTCTCTGTTGGAATAGGACGAGGTGGTCAATATCTTCAGCCAATCTCAGTTAGTGATGTGTATTTATGAGAGGAGCAACACTTGGTTTTTTGAAGGAAATCGTCCTAGGGTAGAGTGTACTCAGATATGTCAATGGAGCACCTTGATCGGCATGGCAGCGGAGCGCTATCTAGTATGTGAATGGTAGAATGTCAAAATCAAATTACTTGGGCAATGCCAGTTGACGGCATCCATTGTTTCCGCGGCATACGTGAACGAAAAAAAAGGTGTTTGTTTAAAAATATTCAGGAGTTAACAAAGCTTCCAGGATCATGACATTTTAAGGTCGAGCCTGGGCTGCGCATGCGCTGTTCTGCAAGGCATGCTGGATTCGAGTATGGACTTGAAGCTTCGCCCTTATTTTTTATTGGCTTGTGTCATTGTCCTTTGTAAATGCTGGCTTCTGATTCATTAATAGGCTTGTTAGTCCCTCTTTAGTACCGCCTTGTCTTCATTTGTAACCTCCCATGAGGACTGGCCCTTTTACTTCTGTTACACAGCATGTCTTATTTAGTCTATAAGCACTATTTTCTTTAATGAGTTTCTCGTACTGCAGGCACGACATGCTTTCCTGCAACATTCATCGCACTTTGAGCTATTGGCATTGTAAATGACAATGCCTTTTATTTATGTGTTAGTTATCACAACAGAAATAAAAGGCATTGTCATTTACAATGCCAATAGCTTAAACTCTCGCCAATGCGAGACCTATTGCATTGCAAATGCTTGTTGATTTTGGGAACACTGGAAGACTTTAAAAAATCCCAGGAAGTCCACGATAACACCTGTGAGAGCGGATAAGAACGCAGTAAGTAGGTGGTAAATTGTCTCACAGAAGACTGCTCTATGCTTGCTATGTGTGAGTGTGAAGTGACCATACTGTACTTGTTCTGTGGGCAATGGATGGTTTAGTTTCTGCTGCTGCCTGGCAGCGACTGCTCTGTGAGTCTGTGGGAAGCTTGCACAGCGGATGGTATTTATGCGCATTTCAGTGAAGCTTGCGCCACTGCTGCCCATAGCATAGGAGCCTTTTGGTGTGTAAAGAATGCTTGCACTGCTGATGCATATGGAGTACCTTCTTTGATGCGAGTGTAGCTTGCATTTCTGCATCTACCGCTGTTTCTGCTGTATGAGTGAGTAAAACTTGCGCAATTTTCATACGTGCTTCTCTGTTTATGTGTGCGGATTTTACTTACTCTTCTCTCAGTATTTACCAGTTTTGCGGGCGCGGGCTCGTGTGTCTTTCTGTCTATATAGGACTTCAGTCTCAAGAACTGCCACTGTGGTACCTAACATTTCATAAACTCATAACGCATAAATCGAGAAAATAAATTTAAAGCAAATCAATATTAATGCAATAGAGCTGCATAAAGCGTAGGCTGAAGAGTTATGAGTTACTGCGCTGGCGCTTGTCGCACATAGAATGTTATGAAAGAGAAATGTTCCTAAAGAAAAAAAGCAAATGGGTGGGAAAGGGAATTTGTGCCCATAGAAGAGCAGGCAGCTGTATGTTCTTCTGCCCCATTATGCCACTGTAATCCTAATGTATTTATTTTATTTTGAAGGTTTTGTATAGTGCGAACAAGACCCTTGCGGGTATCAGAGCGCTTTACAGGCAGACATGAGTAATAGGAACACACATTGTTATCATAACTTCACAAAAGCACATTAACATTAAGACACGAAATAACATAACTCAGGAAACAAAAAAGGTTTTCTCTTTAAAAGAGTGTAAAATGTGTGTGAACCTGAAAATTACCAAGAAACGGCAGAAACTCCACAGCTGCCCTTGGGCCATTCAGATGTAAAAGGTCAGAGAGACATAGCCTCGCAGGGTGGTGACGTCCTCATGAATGAGAGAAAGGGAGCTCTGAACCTGGCTTTGCTAGGCCGCTCTGAGATGTGTCTGATCCGACCCAATGACCGGTCAAAATGCCCCTTTATTCTTTCAGAGGCCAACGATTGTTGTCTACAAGTGAAGGGTCAAAGGGGAAGAAGTTGCCAGCTAGTGCATCATTGCAATGCGTGAGAAGTTTAAATAGCAGACAGGCAATACCCGCTCTCTCCAGAAAGGACAGGCACTTGTAGCAGTAAAAGGTTAGTTGTTATCAACTCGCACATGATCTGCGGTGGCTTTCTACAGATGAAGGTCTCGAGGAGAGACATGCTCCACTGGGCAGGGACGTTGACAGTTTTACTCCCTGCAGACTGAGCGGGAAAGCGCTGCATCCAACCATTAATGAAGCCAACCCTCAGCGCTGATCTGGAAGAACTCAGAAGCGCAGTCCTACTTTGTCCACTTCCATGTTGGGGCCATTTCTAGAAACGGAGTATTTCAACAAACTGCTGAGATGAACAACTGGGCAGAAGCGACCCCACAGTCAGGGAAAGATCGGGTAAATGTGAGGTGTACCTGATAGAACTCCGGAATATTGTTGCCGGAATATCCTCAGAATTAAACCTGTGATCCCTCACAGTGGGGGTAAACTGTGCATTTTTGTCACCATTAGGCGCATGGACAAAGCAAGCAGACACCATCTTACAAAACAAATGAGCATGTTCTTGACATCGGTGTCTCCAAGGCACTACCACAGGTTAGACTCGTACAAGACAACTTTCGTAACACACAGAAGTCAATCTTGCACGAAAAAGGAATAGCTCAAAAAGAGGTTCCCGGTGAGTAAATCCCCTTCTGAAGGTGGGCTGTGGGGGATCCAGGACTGGAATGCTCTGGATGTTTGAGAACACCTACCAACTTAGGACTATAAGAGGGGCCGGCCCTAACTGTGCTTAACACCGACATTAACAACCATTGGCAATACCAACAGGTATACACTCTATCTGCTAATGAGTGTAGTGTTAGCACATTAGATAGAGTGAGACACGTGGGGAGAGTTAGTAACTAAAGACAGGGAGGGCCTTATTTGTAAAGCAGTCTCTCATGCTTTTAAAAGCAAGTACTTGTATGGAGGTGGATGGATACACCCAAACATCCAATAGAATTGGATAAAAGATGAAAATTCCACTTTATGGATGCAAGACCTGATTGACAAAGGCCCAAGCTAACAGCTGAAAGAGGTTGGTCTAATAAATAGCCAGTGGTTGAACGAACCCAAAGCCTATTTTATGTTTATTGTTGGCAATATGTCTGTTTAACAGCTGCACTGTCAAAATCCACACCTAATAACAAGCATTGCAATGCAATAGGTCTCGCGTTTGCGAGAGTTTAAGCTATTGGCACTGTAAATGATAATGCCTTTTATTTATGTGTTTAAAAAACAACACAAATATAAAAGGCTTTGTTATTTATAATGCCAATAGCTCAAACTCTCGCAAATGAAAGACCACTTTAATGGTGTCTGTGCCCATTTCTTTAGACGCTGCTCGCCGTATTCAGGTTATAGTGAGCAACGTCTAAAGAAAGGGGCGCTGCCAACTTTAAAGTAAAAGCGCAGTAATGGGCGCTTTCACCCAAAAATAAAAAATAAACAAAAGTTCTGTAGCGCGGCCGCTAAAGTTAAAGTGGACTGCGCTGGAAAATTATATAAATAAAAAACGCGTCCGCTATAGTCAAAGCGGAGCGCTCCGCAAATTAAATAAAAAACCGCGGCCGCTATAGTTAAAGCAGACCCGCAGCCATTACTATTAAAAATGTAAAAGCGGGCAGCGCGCTGCCTTGTAGGAAAGCACGTGTGTGGAATTGTGGAAGATCATTAAAGAAAATAGTGCTCAAAGACTAGATAAAGCAGACCGTGTAACAACACAAGTAAAAAGTCCAGTCCTTATGGCAGGTTACAAATGCAGACACGGCGGTACCAAGGAGGGACTACTAAGCCTATTTATCAATCAAAAGCAACGATTTCAAAAGGACAGTAACAGGAGCCAATTGAAAAGATGGGCAGGAAATGGGCGGAGCTTCTATTCCATACCTCAATAATGCATGCCTCGCAGACCAGCACATACACTGCCCAGGCTCAACCTAAAAACGACATTGAAAAGGCTCCCTATTGGGCTCTATATTCATGTGCTTAACTTTGCAAGCTGTGCTGTTTTATCCATGACCTGTTAGAATGCAATTAGTGTTGTAGCATGTTTAAACAAGCATTGGCATAGCCAATAGGTCTCGCTTTTGGGACCTTATAAGTATTTAGTTATGCAGCACAATATCCTTGGTGCAACAACATCAACTGTTGCATGGCTAAACACTTATAAGGTCCCAAAGGCGAGACCTATTGGCTATGCTGTAAATGCAGGTTGCCCCAGGGAAAACCCCCTCCCCCAGAGCAAGATCCAATAGCTAAAAAGGCAAATGTTGTTATACCTTGAAATGAAAACGACATTTCATTGAAAACTATTTGGGTGAAGTATCTGCTTTAAAAATAGCATTAATTTCAAAAGAATGCTTAGCATTTTTGTAAACATGATTTTATTTTTTTAGAATGAATGCGATTGAGTGAATCGGAGAGCAATTGAGCCAGGGGTATACTTAGGGAGACTAGGTGAGAATGAGTGAGATTGAATGGGAGTGAGTGAGTCACAATGTGACTGGGTAAAAATGTTTGAGTTACAGATAGATTGAGACTAAGTGATCAGGAGTGAGACTGAGAGAGTAAGTAAAAATGAGTGAGACTGAGTGGGTCAGAGTGAGACTGGGTGAGTCAGAGTAAGTGAACGTGAGGGTAAGTGAATGAGAACATGTGAGAGAGTAAGACTGAGTGGAAGCAAGTGTGAGTGAACCCACCTAGCGAAAGTCAGGCTTGCTCACTGCAATTTGGGCCAAGGCTTACACCCCACCACTTTAAATGTTCATCAGCTGCCACTGTGCAGGCGTCTGAATAGTCCCCTAAAGCACTAACCTGACTACCCCAGCTTGACACCCGTGCATGAGCCCTGGTGTGTCCTGCCAATCAGGAGCTGCCTCTGACCACACTTTGCTATTGGACCTACTAGTAGTCAGTGCACTCTTGGTGAGATGGGCGAGCGCCTGATGTCCGATGCAACCACGAATAAGAACAGTCTTAACTCGACGGCGTGCCTCGAACAAGAGTCCGGCTTTAACGCTTGTGTGTCAGCCAAAGAGCAACTACTGCCCCCGTAGCCCCTTTTTAAATGGCGATTCTTCTGCAGGAATTCAATAAAGTTGCGCAGAACGCAAGTGCGTGCTACTGTGTTGGTCGAGTATAACGTATTTGACAAGAAGACATTTTAGGCTGAAATGTGCTGCTTTTCAGCAAAATATAAAAAAAGGGGAAAAAAGACCATTGGGTTGCCTAATGAACAAGAGGAAGTCACATCAGATAACATCGCTCGTGCTCCCTGAAACTGCGACACGAGCTGGTATGTCATTCCCTGACAGAACGCGCGCGCGTCCTGCGCCCGGAGCCGATCGATAGAGTGGAAATTGCTTGCCGTTTCCGCTGAAGAGCGCGCTTTAGTGTCTCTGCTCGGATTCGCACTGTCGCCGGATCAGCGCCTGCGAGGCAGGGCACGCTCTTTCCGGGGTTGGGGTCACTTGTAATCTCCCACCCTACACTCGAGTAAAGCGGTCAGGGGTCAGGGTAGCTTTACTAATTCCTTCACTTTTAGAGGTCTGCTGTACGTCCACGGGCGAATGTAAGCAAGCGAAATAGGTCCCCAAATCCTAGGTTGGGTGTATAAAACAACTTTTGGGTTACTGTGGGCCCCTCAAAGCCTGGTGCCGCTGCAGGCCTGATAGCTGCGCCCCTGCTGGTCTATAGAGATAAAAGTACAGCAGGCACCAATTGAAAGCAGAAACAAGCATGAGCGGGAAGGGGGGGGGGCGACGCGAGTGGTGCGGGCGCGCGCGCCACAGAGAGCGATCTGTTTCCAATTATCGCGCCTGCGTCTGGGCACGATAATGGGAAACAGATGTCGGCCCTGCGCGCGAAACCGCAGGAAAAAGGCCATGACGCACGAGCATCTGGTCAGCTTTCCAAACCCCCTTACTAAAAGTCTCGCAAGCAGCGCATGCGCTGCTCTAGGCTCGACCTAAAAAACTACAGCCTGTGATCTCCACACGTGACAAAAGAAAACATTTCTCATTTCCTACCCACTTCCGCAAATAGACAATTTACAAAAAGAGCTGAGAGGTTCTTAACTTATAGATCGAAGTTCTTGTTACTGAACGTAATGCACTCGTATTACCATCAGGTGACTGAAAGACTATGTAAACATCATTAATATTTTCAGCATATGGCCTTCAGGTTAGAATTCTTTTCAGCTCACGCCTTAACCCACCGAGCTACCTTAGCCATATACTAAGCCACAAACACCAGATGCAGCCTCTGAGCTGAGTGCACAGAGCGATGGTCACAAATATGACAACTGGAATTATGATTTTATTGAGAAACGTGTGAACGAGAAACACAACGGTCGCAACATCAAATGAAAGGAAAAGGCAGTGTGAAAACAGAGACACAAAGAGAAAGAACCAGAGTAAGTAAGTCCATTTTTATATAGCGCAGCTACTCACCCTTACGGGTCTCAGTCGCTGGGGGCCGTAGTGGAAATTAAGTGAGGTATTGCCCAGAGTCACATGGCTGAGCTGCCGCCGGAGCCGGGGATCGAACCGTGAACCCTGTGCACCGAAGTCAGCTGCCCTGGCCGCTGCACCACACAGAGTATATGTGGTGAGGTGGAGGAGAGGAATGGAAAGAAAGTATCTGTACAATGGTGGCGTGAGGAAGGGAAGGAGATGAAAAGTGGAAGAGATGCAGATTTAAAATTTTAGGGTGGGACGGGAGCACACCCTAAACTCGATGGTGATGTAAAATAAGAGGGGTTTTTTTTCGCACAAAGAGAGAGAAAAAAAGAAAAGGTTAGAGAGTGCATTTACCCTGTCCCCGCTGTCATCCTCCAACCCTGCTGACGACTTCATGGGGAAAAAACAATTTATAAAACTCTTTCAGAATGATGCCTGGACAGTGAAAACTGTCAACGTTTTGTAGGTAAACCTGAAAAAGTTTTTGAATTGCAAACAGTCACATTTTCACCCATATGAAGTTAAAAACTGAGAGTGGGGACGACCGTTTGTTTTCAGATGTGTGTCCATCATGTTTCTTTCTGTTATTTTCCCCAAAACCTTCATTCCTTAGTTTGTTTCACCTTTTTCCCTCTCATGCCCACTCTCATTTTTCCTTTTTAGGTTTAGAATTGGTGGTCTCAGCGCTATACAAGAATAAGACATAAAATGGTACATCCTTGTGCAAAAACCTAGGACAGAGAGACAATTTATCTCCAAGCCGACAGAGCGGTAGTGCAAACAAACACTGTAGTCAACAGAGGAACATCTCTTACGGACCCTGCAGAGAGCCACAGGACAAGAGGGATGAGGGCACCTAGCACAAACTCATTGCAAAAAGTGAACATTCAAGAGAGCGACGCATCATATCAACTTCTGCGGACGCCTTGGAGCACATGCTCCTCAACATCTTTGCAGGTGTGGACCCAAAAGACCACAAGACCGAATCTCACGCTCACTTTATGCAGTTGGAGACACCACAATCCTGTGGTTCAGATTTTTGTAGAGACACCATATTTTTCTGATAAAACCGGGTCTCATAGACCCCTTATTTCTTGTATGGAACTCAGCAGGTGTAGGTACCATCTGACATCCTAATACGCTTATATGGGCTCTATTGCGACCAACCCATAATAACTGAATATCAAATACACGCTGCTGACACCCATATCCTCATTAGCATATCAAAATGCATGCAAATTTGACACCTTCCTGCTCACTTTTGGGAGCCGACATCACCTCTGGTTGAGGCTACTTTCTTGGATATGCTCTTGAACGCCAAATTAGTGAACATCCTGGAGGGGTTGTGAAAACGAGACTTCCATCCTGTGAGTTTGCTCCATCAGCCCTTCCGCCCTGGTAAGGTGTGAAGACATCCTGTGGTGGAGCATAGGGTCTAAACTCTGGATGATTTTGTATCACCAGATGACTTGCATTAGGAGGACCAGTCTATGTCCTCTATTGCTATGTGTTCAGAAAGTACCACCAGGCAGTGTAAATGCTGTACAAAAAAAAAAATACAATACAAAGGAAAGTAAATTAAAAAAAACAAGAGAGGGAGAACTCAAAGGAAACTTTCCGCAGAGAGTTTGTTGACATGCAGTGGTAGACCGTGAACATGCTTTATCTCTCCCACAAGAACAGAACCTCTCTACCCTCCTGGAAGAACAAAGGCATGTTTATTTATTTATTTTTGCACAACTGACCCTACAATGCAGAGGACTCTAAAATAGACGCGCGCAGAAACCCACAGGATGATTAGCCTGATCTCCGGGCTCCGTGGCTCGGGAGCATTAGCGCTAAGCCTGGGCCTTCTGCAGAATCCTCTGAGCCGCAGATCTGTAATTTCTTTACATTACCCCACTACAGGCTGACGCTTTATTGCTCCCCCCGTCGCGCAGCATAAGCCATTAAAAGGAAGAGAAAAATAATAACACCATCCCAAGATGCAAGGAGGTCGGAGGGGGGGGGGGGGCGGGAAGGGGGGTGCGTGTTAGAAAGAGAGCCAGGCTTCTGTTGTCACTTCCACTGATGAGACATGCAACGGAATAAGAGTGCTGTGCACGTGGGTCACAGAGGAGAGAGTTTCCCTTCAGCTTCTTGGTGTTCTCTTCAGCCAAATACATCTCAACTCATTGTAAAAGAAGGGCCGTCAATTCGGCAAAAGTTAACAGGGACTGGTCAGATTCACGAAACACAGCCTCACACATGAATAAAACGTGAAAGCCTTTGCCTGCCTACCACGCCAGGCTAGATTATATATCCCTCGCTCTTCTAATACTCTCGCCTGCCCACTCGTGGTGACCCCAACCAAGCCCCGAAGGCTCGCTCTCCTGCGAGATTATGCCCGTAACTTCCAGTAAACTGTACAGCCTCGTTTTAATCCCAGCTCAACATTTAACCAATGTGTGGCCGAAGTCAGTGCACGGTAATCACTGCTCCAAGCAGATGGATCCGACAGTCCCCAGTGAATAAAGCGATTATTCCTGCAATCCCGCCGCCCCCGCCCTTCCTTCCATTCTGCATCTTCCCAGCTCTGAAGCTCGGGTCTTTCAGTGCAATCAGCGCCCCCAAACAAGGCTGCGGCCTGCGTGCAAATCCAGCGCACTGCAGCCCTGCAACCCGCCAGCGCCGCAGAGAGCAGGGGACACAACTCCGGCATGGCGGCTCCGCTGCTGCCACAGAGGCCGCTGTTTGAAGAACTGGGTAAATACCAGACGAACAAGGCCTCCAGGCAGGCACAAGACCTCCTGAAATAGCAAGCTTACAGTCTTCGGCAGACCACTCCCGCAGGGCCCGGGAGCGGGACTGTGTGCCACGGAAAGGTATATGTGGAAGTAAAGTGATGCAAGGGTACTGGGCAGTACACATTGGAAAGGCTCGCTTCTGGAAGCATGATGAGGCAAGGAATTCAAACACCAACTAAAATAACATTACAAAAGAGATGCTACTCGGCCTGGCTAATAGTCGTGCAGAAAGCTAGCAAGGATTGGCCAGAGAAACAGGCCTTTGACCCCCTTCTTTAATCAGCAGGAATGCACTACTTTCTTACGTTTTTGGGACCCAAGAGTACTCAGAGGTTAAATAGGACCGGCCCACTAGGACATGTATTAAGGAGGGCGGCACGTGAGACCATCTTTAGATGCAAGCCCTCGGCTTCCTTATGAAAGGGACAGTGACGGAACTGCAAAACCAAGAACGCGAGTGTAATTGCTGCATCGCCTTGGGTTAAAAGGCATGAGATCCTGAAGCTGTCTGGTATATGTAACTAAGCAGGGTTAGAGCTTGGAGTGGAGGCCTTGTGGGACTACCAGGCAGAGTTTTTGTTCTGCCTTTTGTATCACTTCAACTGTACCCTAAGAAATCCATGAACTTGCTGATGACACACTGGACGTTCAGCGATGCGCCCAACTAGGATTTCACCCACTCACATTGATCGTCAACACTCCAAAATCACATACACCCTGGTTGGTGAACAGGTCATAAGACACAAACATAATAATAATAATAATAATACTGAAATTTATATAGCGCGAACAGCTACCTCAAACAGAGGTGTCCCGGCGCTAAGCAGCAAGCAACACGTGCACAAAGTTTAGGCTCAGAAGTCGGCCTGATTAATTGCTGAAAAGCCATGTCTTCAGCGCTTTTCTAAAACTAGTCTCAGTGTCAGCTTGGCGGAGAAACCCTGGTAGGGCATTCCACAATTTAGCCGTTCTAACTGAGAGCGCCCTACCGCCCAGACGAGCTTTCACAAGCGAGGAGCGATGAGCAAGTTCTGAGAATTTGACCGCAGGGCGCGATCTTGCTTATACCGGCCAAGTCTTTGTCTAAGATAGCTAGGGCATCTTCCCTGAAGAGCCCGATAGGCCAGCGTCAAGGCCTTAAATTCAATTCTTTTGGCTACCGGAAGCCAGTGTAGTTCCTGTAAATGTGGAGAGACATGATGTCGAAATGGAATGCGTCTGATTAGTCTCGCAGCCGCATTCTGCACCATCTGCAAACGTCTAATCGAATATTTAGGCAGACCGAGATATAGGCCATTTGCGTAATCCAGCCTGGATGTCACTGTGGCATGGACTACGGCCTTACGGCAATCTTCTGGCATAAAATGTAGAAATTTACGAAGATTTCTCATTTTACTAAAACATGAAGCGGTGACCTGTTGAATTTGGGCCAAAAAGGAGAGATCCGCCTCCCATCTCACCCCTAGATTTTTAATACTTGTACTAGGCGAAGGGCCCATTTCTACTGGCCACCACAGATCTGAAGCAGGCACAGGGCCGTTGCCGAAAAACAGCACCTCTGTTTTTCCCGCGTTGAGTTTTAGTTTGTTAGTATTCATCCAAATGGCAATGTCTCTCAAGCAGCCTTTAAAATTCATAAAAGCCTCTGTCGTTTGCTCCTGAAAAGGGAAAACCAGCTGGGTGTCGTCAGCATAGGAGATTGCCTTCACCCCCCAGTTGGCAATCAGAGAGAAAAGAGGGGCTAGGTACAAATTAAAGAGTAAAGGACTCAATGCGGAGCCTTGAGGGACGCCACACCATAGGGCTTTAGGTTTTGATTCAAATGGTTGTAAGGCGACTCTTTGAGTCCGGCCGCTTAAGTATGATTTCAACCAGGACAAGACCATCCCCCAAAACCTATGTCTTGCAGTCTCTGCACCAACATGGTGTGGTCGACGGTGTCGAAAGCTGCAGACAGATCCAGGAGCACCAGTACCACTGAAGCCCCTGAATCTAATGACCATCTCACCGACTCGGCCACCTCCAGGAGAGCAGTCTCCGTGCTGTAGCCTGCCCGAAAACCAGATTGTGTATCATGCAGGGCGGCATTACTCTCGACAAAATAGGTCAGTTGCCGCTGGACCAACTTCTCTAACATTTTACCTGGAGCAGGTAGTAAGGAGATTGGCCTAAGATTGTTAAGATCTCCTGGGTCACCATTTGGTTTCTTTCTCAGAGGGAGAAGGGTAGCGTGTTTCCATTTGTCGGGAAAAATGCCAGTTCCAAGAGATACGTTCCAGATATGAACTAGCACACCAGAGAGAGAAAGAGACAATATTTTCCAAAGTTTAGGAGGGCAAGGATCATCTGGGGCACCAGATCTACACTTTTGGATTTCAGCCAGTGCATCCTGATGAGAAATAGGTAGAAAATTTGTAAACAGAGGAACCTCCACTGCTTCCAGAGGTGTGTCCAGTTTCTCTGTTACCATGGGTGCTGAAAAGGAGTCGTAGACGTTTAGAATTTTATTATCAAAGAAGCTAGAGATATCTTCACACAAGGCTAAAGATGGTTGCACTTCAGTCTCTATTGCTTTTGGCTTAAAGAAGGTCTGTACTACCTTAAACACCTCTTTGCTGGAATTATCTGCCTTGTGGATACTTGAAACAATAACATTTCTTCTGGCTATTTTTTGCGATTTATGAAAGTCTTTCAGCGCATTTTTGTAGATTGCTTTAGCTAAGTCGCAGTAATTAATTCTCCACAAGCGTTCAAGTCTTTTGCACCTCCTCTTTTCAACTCTAAGTAAATCAGAGAACCAAGGCGCCGAAGGAGACAGTCTACAAGACTTCACCATTCTAGCTGGAGCAACGGCCTCCACAGCCGTGGAGATCCATTGATTTATTGCAAGAGCATCTACATTGGGGTCTAAAGATAAAAGAGGAGGTTTATTCTGAAGGATAGGACCGAGTGCTACCGCAGTCAGATTTTTCCAGTTTCTTTTTAAAGAAAAACGCTTGCCTCTGGCCTGGCCGGTATTAGTCAGCCTAACCGAAAAAGGAATCAGATAATGATCCGACCAAACCAGGGGACAGGGAGGCTCCATAACCATAGAAGAGATATTTGAAAAGACTAAATCCAAGGTATGACCTGCTCTATGGGTGGGAGCGGCTACCATTTGCAATAGATTGGCGCCTGCCAAAGAGGAGACCAGCTGAACTGCCTGTGAGCAGTGAGGATCATTCACGTGTAGATTAAAATCGCCAAGGGCCATAAAATTTGCATAATCTAGTGACTTTTGAGCAATATAATTGCAAAGATCCTGACATATATTGGCTACACAGTCGGGTGGTCTATAAATGAGTATACCAGCGAGGGATGAAGAGGGATTGATTTGGAGGCAAAAATTGAGGCCTTCAATACCCTGTATGTTGAGAGGGGCAGAGGAAACTAACTCCCAAGAATCTTTAAATATAATGGCCACCCCGCCCCTCTTTTATTTTCCTCTCTATTTGCATAACACATTTTGAAACCTGGCGGGATGGCCAGAGTTATTGCTGCCACAGTGTCCATATTAAGCCAGGTTTCTGTTAAAAACATGGCATCCCATGAAAGATCAGCTAGGGCCAGCCAGATATCATCAGCATGTTTCGCGAGAGCCCTACAATTGACTAGGCACATTCTAATTGTATCCATATGCTTTGGTGCCATGTCCAAAGGGGTTATTATCCCAGAATTGCTCTTATTTTGCAACCCTCCCGCATAATACAACCCCTGACCACAAGAATTACAGCTGTCTGGCAGACTAGTCACCGCAAGATCAAACTTATGTGGCTCGGGACAAGCAGCCCAATTACGAGACAACAGCTCGTCTCGAGACCACCGTATAACCCTCTCCCGGCATTCCCAACCGGCAGCATGGCTGGCGCTGGTCGCGTACGGCTCGCGGACGGGCGCAGACGGGCTTGCCTTTGGCGCGCCGGCGGCGCGCCCGCTGCGCACGCCCGCTGCGCGGCCAGGCCCCCATCCGCCTTAAGAACACCGGGGCAGGAAATCAGGTGATTGGGGGAGGAGTCACGTCCCTCCGTGCAATCGGCACTGAAAGCCGTGACGGACCGGGGACAGCCAACGAGACAGGCAAGTAAAATTAGGCAATGTGCAAAAAGCAAAGACTATTAAAACTGAGGACCAATTATTTAAAACCACAACCAGCTTTAAAACTCAGCACGCGCTACTCACTGCTGCGCGGCCGGGCCCCCATCCGCCTTAAGAACACCGGGGCAGGAAATCAGGTGATTGGGGGAGGAGTCACGTCCCTCCGTGCAATCGGCACTGAAAGCCGTGACGGACCGGGGACAGCCAACGAGACAGGCAAGTAAAATTAGGCAATGTGCAAAAAGCAAAGACTATTAAAACTGAGGACCAATTATTTAAAACCACAACCAGCTTTAAAACTCAGCACGCGCTACTCACTGCTGCGCGGCCGGGCCCCCATCCGCCTTAAGAACACCGGGGCAGGAAATCAGGTGATTGGGGGAGGAGTCACGTCCCTCCGTGCAATCGGCACTGAAAGCCGTGACGGACCGGGGACAGCCAACGAGACAGGCAAGTAAAATTAGGCAATGTGCAAAAAGCAAAGACTATTAAAACTGAGGACCAATTATTTAAAACCACAACCAGCTTTAAAACTCAGCACGCGCTACTCACTGCTGCGCGGCCGGGCCCCCATCCGCCTTAAGAACACCGGGGCAGGAAATCAGGTGATTGGGGGAGGAGTCACGTCCCTCCGTGCAATCGGCACTGAAAGCCGTGACGGACCGGGGACAGCCAACGAGACAGGCAAGTAAAATTAGGCAATGTGCAAAAAGCAAAGACTATTAAAACTGAGGACCAATTATTTAAAACCACAACCAGCTTTAAAACTCAGCACGCGCTACTCACTGCTGCGCGGCCGGGCCCCCATCCGCCTTAAGAACACCGGGGCAGGAAATCAGGTGATTGGGGGAGGAGTCACGTCCCTCCGTGCAATCGGCACTGAAAGCCGTGACGGACCGGGGACAGCCAACGAGACAGGCAAGTAAAATTAGGCAATGTGCAAAAAGCAAAGACTATTAAAACTGAGGACCAATTATTTAAAACCACAACCAGCTTTAAAACTCAGCACGCGCTACTCACTGCTGCGCGGCCGGGCCCCCATCCGCCTTAAGAACACCGGGGCAGGAAATCAGGTGATTGGGGAGGAGTCACGTCCCTCCGTGCAATCGGCACTGAAAGCCGTGACGGACCGGGGACAGCCAACGAGACAGGCAAGTAAAATTAGGCAATGTGCAAAAAGCAAAGACTATTAAAACTGAGGACCAATTATTTAAAACCACAACCAGCTTTAAAACTCAGCACGCGCTACTCACTGCTGCGCGGCCGGGCCCCCATCCGCCTTAAGAACACCGGGGCAGGAAATCAGGTGATTGGGGGAGGAGTCACGTCCCTCCGTGCAATCGGCACTGAAAGCCGTGACGGACCGGGGACAGCCAACGAGACAGGCAAGTAAAATTAGGCAATGTGCAAAAGCAAAGACTATTAAAACTGAGGACCAATTATTTAAAACCACAACCAGCTTTAAAACTCAGCACGTGCTACTCACTGCCATGAGAAATCTACATGGAAAACCGATAAACTAAGGACTCTGGACAGTCAAGGCAGGGAAAATGACATATCACCCATATGCAAGGTCATCATCGGCCAGAAACACATCAATGCTAAGCTAGTAGAAAGCAAGGTCAGACAGAGAGTACTTAGCATCACTGGACGTAAAGAACTCATGTGTTAAGTTTGGTAGAAGTTCATAAGACCATATCCTTCCAGCAGCAGCGTGTACCTGGAAAACACCCCCAAGACAACAGATGTGTTGCTGGGCTACACAACACCCTAAGGAGTTGGTGAAATGTAAGAGCATCTCATGTGTATCACCCCATGTGCTGAGTGTAACTCTTCTTTGTGGTTCTCAGAAGCTAACCTGCTTGAGAGGGACAGTACACTACATACAGTTAATAGGTGTTGTAGTCATTTTGCTTGCGCCTTACACCATTGCCTTCTTGGGTAAAACCTAAGCTTAGATTGATGCAAGAACTACCATACCAAGTGCCGTACACCAGAATGGCATCAGATACATTTGAGATAACCTATTTGCCCAAGCAGACTAGGGGCAGCACAGATAATAATAACGCATGTAGGGGTGAACCTACCCTGGATTACGGCCATTTTACACCCAAGAAACAACTTACTTTACCTGGCCAGCCATGTCCATCTAGCCAACTACCTCTGCTGACCTTATGCTGTGAAATGGCTGCATTAGGACACGCGGATGCCTACAAAACACAAACAAACATCTACGAGTCAATGTCTGAAAACGTGGCACCTTTCCCAAGCTTTAGTAGCACTCAGGCACCTTGCTTAGTCTCTACTGGCTGCACCACAGCCCCATCTCATTTGAACTGTGCAGCCTCACTGAAGCTTGTTTTGTAACAGTCGCATGATTTGCAAGGGCTACAAATTCTTACATTCGGCTTCATTTTCACCCTTGAGGAGACATTTCTTCTCTTTTTCCATGGCCCTGCGGTCAGTTTTGTGGCGGGTCATCTACCTGGGCCTTTCTCCTCTCTCCTTAACACTTCCGAAGACTGTGCAGGAATGCTTTGCTGGTACAGTCCTCTCAGCCAGGTTCCTCATCGCCCGAGTTCGGCCAGTCTCTTGCAGATGTGAGGGTGAATGTAGGCCTTGGTTGCAGGCCCGCACGTGTAGTAGGAGTAGCAATTCTCATCTCGATGTCAATTCTTCCAGCCCATTTGGACTCCTTAACACCTCACCTTTATTTAGGCAATCTAAGTGAGTCTTAAACTTTTGTTATTTTTAAATATGAAGTTTTGCTTTTTTTTTTTTCTATAATCAATCACAGTTTATTGACATGCTGCACCCAGGTTAAAGTGTTAACCATAGTAAATGGGATCTGTTTCTAGTTTCTATTTTACATGTTAGAAAAGCGTTGCAGACGTCCCCTAGGTTTGTAATATGCATACTGTCTATTATGATGGGTACGATGTAGATTAGTATATTTAGTTTTGTAAAAGCTGCTATTTCTGAAAAATGTGTGTCCTGTACCCTGTGTGCTAAGATCAATTGGTAATCAATGTTCTAAAAAAATCATTGCAAGGTCCTAACCAAACTCAGGACTACAATCATAAACCTTCTAAACATGTACATTCCCAAGTTGCAGTAGTCTAAAGAACTATAAAGCCCCCCAAAGCAATTCTCATGACCTCGTGCCTGCATCTCGAATTCACATCACTAATACAGAACATGGAGGAGGAAGGCTGCTGCATTGCCACTCAAAAGAAACGCAAACCTTGAAAAATGTTGAAGGCACGCTTAAGAAATTATATTGCTAATAAAGAACATATTTGCACACACAAGTATATTTATTTATAAATTAATTGCAAACATATTCGAAAAAGTGTGATTTATGTAATGTCGATGATAAAAGTAGTGTCGTGATGTCACCAGTGACGTCATCTGTACGCTCATATTATTTGTAGCTAATCAAAACTTAGAAATTATAGTAATATTTTAGTTTTTTTTTCAGTGTAACCACAATGTAGAAGTGATACTAGGGGTGTTATATGTTTTGTTGCAACATTATTGTGATATCTGTCTTATAATATATAATTTGTAGACAACTTGTGGCCACATTCTGTGCTCAGCACCTGGCACTTGCCTACTGACCATCACCTACAGCTCTGCTCAGTGGCCCTTAATCACTGCACCCTGTTCTGCTGTCCCAACAAGCTCACTGTGAGCAGCTTACAGCCATCACGGCCTTGACCGTGCCCAACACCCTTGAATCAGCACTCATTTTATAAAGCCTGGGGTAGGTCCCGGTGTATACCGGGGTCAGTGTGCCCAAAAGCCACTGGGCATAGCCGAAGACCACTTCACCTTAGCCCGCTTGGTAAGGCCATTGGGCACACTCTTTGGACATGCACTGTGCCCAGTCGTGATATGCCCTATGTTTTTGTAGCCTCAGCCGCCTACTTCAGGACTTCTATAAATGTGTTTGTTACCCTAAATGTAAATAATTCTCGAAAATGTGACCAAGGTGTGGTGAACTGGGAACAAATTCACAAATAGGATCGCATACCCTGCATTTTGAATTGTATTTTTTAGGGGGCAGGAAGAGTTTTTCACTCCCTAGAGGGCTACCTCGCCTCCCCTGGGGTTACGATGTGCTCTTGCCTTGAAGGGATATGTCTGCAGGTTCCAGTGAGCCAGTGTGTGCTAGAATTCTGTAACATATTTGATTGCTGCCTGAATATACAATATGCATTCTCCATTAGATTCAGTAGCATATTCACATGATGGGGGGTGGGGGGAATATATATTCTATATTTAAAATGATCAGGGCTGAGTGGGTGAAATCATCGGTCTCTATTCAAAAGAGATAAGCACATTCTGACTAGGGGTAATTATCTTCCACGGGCATTGCCGAATATGACTTCAGCAATTAATCACAGACTTGAACTGTAGATAAATCCAGACTTCATTTGACCTCTTTTTGCGTGGATAACGTTGACCATTTTAAGCACCTGAGGTTACAACAGATTCAAGGAGCATGTTGCGTTTGGTGAAATTTGATGCAGACGCTTTTGGCCTACATCACTGTGTGTGTGTTCTACTGGGAATCTTTTGTTAAGCAACCTTTGGCAAAGCCCAAAAAAATCTCACATTTTGGCTTTATAAATGCTGACCTATTCAATTTGGGAATACTTATTGCTGATGCTCAGTCTAGGAAAACTACCTTTTCTGTGGTCACCCCAGATTTTTCGCCTTTTGTTGGACCCTATATTTTTGCTAGCTGTAGAACTCTATGCATTTTACCTCTGGTAACCAGTAATAAAGTGCTTGAGCTCCTCCTTTAAAACATACCTTTTAGCATACTCCTAGTTGGTATATTTAACTTGCCTACAAGTCTCTAGTATATGGGTCAAAGTGTATCCAGGGCCTAAAAGGTAAATACTTCTAGTGTTCTCCAGAATCTATTGTGCTATCCACTACAGCGGCAATACAAACATGGCTTTAGTCTTCCCATTGTATCCCGACTGCAGCAGTGTAAAAAATGCATGTTGGCCGCAAAATAAACCCTTTTGACTGGACAAAAAGTCCCTTTTAAATATTTAAAAGTCATCCCTATGTAGGCCTTACAGCCCACAAGGCAAAGTGCATGCCTTTTTAAAAGAAGGACATATAGACATCCAATTATTAACATGTCCTTACAGTGACCGGCACCCAAAAGCTATTTTTCACTGTGGCAGGCCTAGAATTCCTATGTAGAAAACCAGAGTACACATTAAAATCCTAATATTGTATCTCGGGAAAGGGATTAGCTAGAAAAATAATTAAACAACTATTTGAAGTCAGATTTCTAATGAAATATTAAGGAAAAGTAACTTTTAGAAAGTTACATTTTTCCTGCCCGAAGTTCCTGGAGGCTAGTTTGCATTTGCTTGCCATCTTCTCTCAGCCAGAGATTAGCATTTGAATAAGTGAGAAAAAGGATTGAAATTCCTTCCAGCAGCAACACAATAGGCCAATGTGATTGATAGGTCGACTTGAATGGGCAGGGGCGACTCCTTTGAGCTCAGCTGAAGGGTCAGGGCTGTGAGCATGCATTTTGACATCACAGTGTCAAATTCTGCTTGAGAGTCAAATCCTGCTTGACAGGTCTGCTAGGCTCACACATAACATATGGGGTGCACTTGAAAGGAAGGGAAGAGGATGCCAAGACAATTCTTGTGTATCCACTGTCTGGTTGCTGAAGAATCCTGCTTTTTTTTATTACCAGACGTCTTTCTCCGGGTTTTATATATAACACTTGCAGCACGCTTGAAAGGAAGATAACAGAATGTCAAAACCATTCTTGTGTATCCACTGTCTGGTTGCTGAAGTATCCTACTTTTTGTCTTACCAGACTTCTGGCCCTGGATGTATTTACAGTGGCTGTTTCAAACTAGATTTTGGTGTTAGATGTGGGGGGATACTAGGATTACTATAGTACGCTACCTACAACCCCCATCCCTCAGAGCCCAAGTTGAAGTGTGGCCGGAGACTTTTGCTATCTTGAAAATGACCAAAGTGTGAAGCGTTGGCTCTGGGAACGTTTACCACATGGGTTAGGGCATGCCCAGGAGTCATTCCCACCCACTAGCTAATGCCAGGCTTAAATGTGGCACCCACTTTAGAACACTTTGTAGACGTGTGGAAGATCAAGAGGAATGGACTTGTCTGTAACCTGAGAAGAGCCCTTTTGTACCCAGGACAGGGAAGTGGACTACAAGGGTCAAAAGGCTGACCACCTGTTCAAGTTACAAGGCTACAACAGGTTACAAGATGCCGTTTTCTGGAAGAACCCAGCTGACCAGTGGCAACTAGACCTGGACTGGACCCTTTTGTTGGCCTCTGCTTGACATTCTGTGAGTCTCTAAGTGCCTCCCTTGAGGTCCTGGAGAGGTGTACTCCTGTGGTGGATTGAGACTTAAAGGACTATGCTAGAAAGTAAAATATTTGACCAGGACGAACCTCGTAGGTGTATCAGACACCCGCTTCATCACGGTCCGTGCCAAATTGCGATTTCATCCAGACTATTGACTATCTTTGGCACTTTGTGCTTCTTGGTGTCATTCATACTTAAAACTTTTTAAATTCATATCTCAGATTCTCCTTATTGGATTTTTGTCATTTTGATGTCATTATGTTAATTCAATTTTACCCTAGATTTTTTGATTCCGTTCAGGATTTTTATTGTTTTGCATTTTGACTTTATCATTGTTTTGTCACTGCATACCTACTTTACACATTTCCCCAAGTTAAACTTGTCTGCTCTGTGCTACCGCTACTGGAAGTGAACTCATGGTCATTTAAGGGTTCACCCTGGCATTTGTTGTGATAATTAATTCCCATTTCTTACTTTCAACAAAATGGTTATTGCTGATGCTGGGTGGCTCTGGAAAATAAACGCATCTCCACGACATACATCATGATGCTGCCGTCATTGATTTTGATTACATTTACAGCTCCATGATGATGATGTCAATATACATACAATTTTTTTTTTTTTTAAAGGGATGCAGGGAAGAAACAGAGGAGCTGGTGCATGGAGGTATCAAGTCAATACCACTGTTTAGTTGCAGCTGCAAGCAGGAAGAGTCAGGGGAGCAATGGAGGAGAGGTTATTAAAAAAAAGTCAAGTGGGGAGGGAAGCCATGGGTAGGCTAGAGAGAAGCAAAACAGAGAGGGCAGGGGAGGAGTGTGAAGGGGAAGAGCACACAGGGAGAGGAGAAGAGGGCACGAAAACACATTCACTCCCATGGAGTAATAAGAGCAAAAGAAAACAGACATTGGCAAAATCAATTGATCTGGAGTTGTGTGCCAGACTTTTGGCCTTGTGAATGCCTGTTTTGGTATGGTTTTTTAAAACTTTATCGTTGGGAGGAACTGTTGGTCCTTTGCTAATATTAAAAAAAGGTATTTTAGCTGAGAACAAAAAATAATGTTTTTGGTCTCAAAAGCACACATTGCCACAGTAGTTCCAGGCACTGAAGGGAACTACTTTGGATGTGATCTTGTGAAAGTGCAGAATGTTGTCACTTGCAATAAAGTTAGCTGACTCATTGCTTCATGTTGTATTCTATAGTGGGCAGAAGAAAAATATGAATGACACAGTAAAAGACTAATTGATGAAGATGACGAGTTGAAACACCCTGTAAGTAAGCATATTTTTATAAACATCATTTTAGTAAAATCTAAAGAGCTTGGCTAACACAGACCTAAAAAGTAGCTCCTTAAATGTAAGCAGTGAAAGGATGCAAGTCATCCAATTAAAAAGATGGTAAAGAAGCTACATTTGAGCGGAGCAACAAACACAAGAAGAGTAAGGAAAGCCATCAAAAAAGAAGAAAGCAAACATGCTTGAAAAGAAAGCCAAACAAGAATAAGCAATGGACTGATCCAAAGCCCACTGAAAGCATTACTATTGGCTTTAAGACAACAGCAAGCTAAAACTGTCTTTAGGCGAGACCCAAAAACAGTCTGCTTACCACACCTGGAACAACCATGTTTTAATCTTTTCAATACTTGGACAACCTTCATCAAACACTGAACTTCCAGGCTCGTGTGAAATTTATTTATTATTTTATTTATTTTGAAGTTTTATATAGCGCTGGCCAGACCCGAGGGTATCAGAGCGCTTTACAACAGTCATATTGCAAAAGACCGTTTTAGGGTCAGGTGTCCGGTTATGATTCGCAGCGCGTCTGCTTGCGTCTGTGATTCCTTGAGGACCAGGCAGCTTAATGGGGGCGAGTTGATGGGCAGGGCTCCTGATGAGCACCCTTTCTGTGTTTGCTATGGTCACATCGGTGGGGTTGTGCCGGTGTTGGGCGATTCTAAATCTGGGCTATGGACGACCATTTTGGAGCCAGGTATCAGAGTTGTATGGTGGCCTGTGGTTCCTTGATGCCTGTGGTTCCTTGAAACCATTTGGAATTTGCTGGACCTTGGCCAAAAATTGTCGAAGATAAAAGTAAAACAAAATAACTCCCTTAAAATGGTATTGTAACCTCAACAGATGGGCCCTGGTGCGAGAGTCCTACACACACACAAATGCAATTAGATATTATTGCAGTTTAAAAAATAATTGTGCGCCAATTTTGACTCAATAAATGTGAACGTGCGTTGCCCTACTCCCTGATTCCCTGCAGCATGAGCCATCCCCATATCTGTGCTGTGAATAAAAAGCATTGTATGAATAATTAATACATGCTGTCACGCTTTGAAGCTGATAGTGGCAACAATCAACAACAATCAGACTTAAATAAATATGCACATACATATAATTAGATTTTCCCTACGATAAATTAGATTTCGTTGGTTCTGTTAGAAGTGCATACATTCAACTCTGTTTCTATACACTTGCAAATGTCTGTTGCCATACAATCCTTGTAATCTCTCGAGTGGAGCCTTGCAGCACATGAAACATTTCTTTCAATTTGCGTTGTCTATTGTCATCATAACCTTTCATTCTTATGTTTGTTCTTGCTCTATTCATCTTCACTTTGATCCATTTATCATTATCTCCACTCTTCTCCAACTATATATAATTTCATAGTTAAAATCCTATATATTTGATTCTGTCCCCCGTTCTTTTTGTTTCGTACTCTTCGGGTTCCCTTTTCATAAGTTCTCTCTTCCACGGCACCTCTTTTCTACTATTGGTAATAACTTCATCAGAATGTACATTTGAATTATTTAGTTTATAATCACATTGTTAATCCTCAGAAGTCAATTTGTTTTTCACATTACTATAATTGTATTATAATTTTATTGACCTGTTTGACGCTGTTCTCTCATTTGAAAACTTTAATAAAAGTATTAAAGATATACCTATTGCAAGTGTTTATATGTATTTATTTGAAGTATTTCTACCAAAAACAAACACTGCACAGTGCAACACCGGCATTAAATAAGAACAAGAGATGGTACCATGTCATAGTGAGGGATTGGATGAGACCAAGACAATAACATTACAGACTTGAATATAATACACATCGGACACAGTTACAGAGCGAGTTATCCAGATGTATGGGGTGGGTTTATGAGGGGCAATTATTAACCAAGCTGATTCTGGAGCATGCTGCAGTCATGAACCTGGGTGAGCTTTTATAGGGAGTAAGCTATGCGCACGTCATGGGTGAGCCCATCTCAGGAGTGGGATGCAGAAGAGTCAAATACTTTTGGCTAGAGGGGAAACGTAGGATGGTTTGGGTACTGCATGGAAAAAGTGATTGGCAAAGTGTATGTAGAGCAGTGGTCTTCAAACTTTTTAATGCCGCTCCCCCCTAGTGGGGGGGGAGGGGGGGGGGGAAATCACTGAGGCCCCCTCAATTTTTCGCAATTATTCTATTAAACTGGCAATGTTTAAATATGTATTGACCTATTTAAACATTGCAGTTAAGTTCTATTATCGTTTTACATATGCAATCAAATACATGATTGCCAAACATACCATTCTGGCCAGGCAGGCCCTTCTAACGTGTAAAAGTATCCACAGTGTGATTATTAGAAATAGGGGTGGGGGGTGGGGGGTTTGAAGAAAATTTGGAGTCCCTTCCCTTTTGACACCTTCTCCCAGCCAGAATAAAAATGACAAAAGTTGTTAGTGTTGGCCCATTACAGCGCAGCTTACTGCCGCTCATTTTTTTCTGCTAAAAACAAAAGGACTATTATCAGCATAGTGCTTTTTTGGGCCAGAGCCTGGCGCCCCCCCTGGAATCACTTGAAGACCCCTAGGAGGGGCCACCCCCCAGTTTGAAGACCCCTGATGTAGAGGAATAGGATGTCACAGGTAAGGTTCTGTGATAGGTATAGCGGGGGGATATGCTCTGGAGGGACCCAAAGACCAAAGTGAAGAAGAGTTTGCACATGGTCCTGTTCTAAAAGGGAAGCCACTCAGCTTAGTGACAGTATTGCAACATGGGAAAGTGTCAGGGTTGGTTGAAGAGAGTTGGTGTGGCAAAGATACTGACCTGCTTATGAGGGAGAACAAATTAAGCAGAAAAGCACTTCAACAGCAAGGATTGAATCTTGGCTTTCACCAACGCTTATATTTGGCTCAAACAAGCTGTGCATAGAACATGTAAATGTAAAATTCTATATTGAGTCAGCTGATGATATAGTATTCAAAATATTATTACTAGAATAGGCTGGATAATACTCCTGCAGGCCCCCTTGTGGTCTGATTCCTGCAGGTAGAAGGGTCTAAAGACTTTCGCTAGACCATAATTTCCATTTTCCTGGAAAGACATACTCTGTATAGACTCTACCAGTAGATGAGACAGGCTAAAAAATTCCAGCCTGCCTCTGGACACCAAATTGGTGAAGGATATGATGTCAAGAAGTTGATTGGATCTTGGATTCTAATTGGACTCAATTTATTTTTCTTTGGTTGATTCAGAGTTATATACACACAACTGCTCCTTTGCGGTATGAGAGATAAAACGTTGTTTTCTTTAATTAACCGGTTATAGTATGCTTCTTCCATATGATGTTGTATCAGAAGCCTCGCCAATGTGTGCGCCTTTCGGCCCATCATACCTCTCCCTAAGTATCCCAACATTCCTCCTGCTGTAGGCCGCCTAGTGAAAGGGTTTAGTATGTTTTCATCACATACACAACCCCAAGGTTTAAGGTTACCACTCCAAGTCACCGATGGAGTGCTCCTGCTCTGGGGTTTTAGTTATATTAATATTGTATTCCATTGAATCAACACACCTGAAAAAATGATTTGTAAAAGAAAAAACAAGAAATGGAACCAGAGGAGTAAGTTCCATTGGTGAGGTAGGTTCAGTTGCACCAGGGCCCAGAGGCATGAAGGGTCTGCGCACTGAACCCCGATTATGGCTGTATTTTTAATTCAAACAGCACCTTTCTTGTACTAGGGCCAATCAGACAAAGGCTCCTACAGAATGGCGTCCTTGGTGACCGGAAGTCCTATGGTAACCCGAACAGCGCAGACCCCGCCTCTGTTTCAATCATAGAGGCAGTCTTTGAAGTTTACTGAACGGCTCTCTCTCCGCCTGGGCGTGTGAGGAAAGGATCCGAGTTGCCCTGCTTTGGGGTGGGTGGGACACATACTAACTGTCCCGCGGGGCGGCCGCAGGAGAAGGAATGCCAGGGGGGAGTTTTAAAGCTTCAGTGGGGGGTCCAGAGATAAAGAGCAGCTGGGCAGAGCGGCACAACAGCTGGGTCCCAAAAGCAGCCCTGATCCTGCAGAGGCCTGTGGCGGGGGAGGGGCAGCTGCGAGCGGTCTCTGGATGGCACATGCTGGTCCCGGGGGTGGGGAGGGGGAGACCATCAACAGCCATGCATCACTGTGGGAGAAATCGCTATAAGAAACTCAGTGGAGAACATGGAGGAATGTGGAGGCGGCGGTGGGGCCGGGGTAAAGGACTTCGGCCCGCACCAGGTAGCCGCCTGCTTGTTTGCAATTTCACATTCCTCCGCCTCTAAAGCCGAACACGAAATTACAGTAAAAGGGACACTATAAAATCGTAACTATAATCAACGGCAAACATGTGAGGTCCGGCGGGTTAGAATTCTCTTCCAATCAGCAGCACACAGGGAAATGGTTGATCGACCGTTCACTGGGAAACACACAATATCTCATTATAACTTTTACTGGTGCTCCCGTGATTCGCACAGGGTCAGCTTTGAAAGGCGGACTTTTCATTCGCTGAGATCGCTGCTGCATTTGGAGTAAATGTCAGACTTTCAAGAGAATTACAAAGAATAACGAGCAATATTCTTGACAATCTACATCAGTTTCAGATTTTTAAGAGCACTCAGATAGCTAACGTTTCGGTTTAATGATGCATTATTTCAAACTTCAGAACCTTCCACTGTATATGTGTTTTCCACAGCTGAGTTGAACTAGAGTGTGGAAAATGCTCTGTGACTCCAGGCCTAGATGCTGGGAACAAAGACAAACTTTTCGGGTATCACATTTTCTTCATGGATATCCATCCATTTCCACAATTCCATCAGGGGCGGCTGGTGACATTTGAAAGTGGTGCGGTGTAAAATGATTGTCATACTGCACAGCGAAAATTTTGAAAAAAGAGTGGACAAATGGTGCATTTTCAAGCAAATTTGAGAAAGCAAGAAGGTTAATAAAGCAATTGTGAAAGTGCAGTTATTACATTAATAAAGAGATGTCATATAACATAGGTAGCTGCTTATTCAGTGTAACCACAGAGCTTCATAACAGACTTCGAGATACAATGCATTGCTGAGTAATATCAAAGGAAGCATTTTGTTATTAGCCCCAGTGCTGTACCAAGACTCCAAGAGGCAATATGGAAACATGAAAAACATGAAAAACATGAAAAAGGAATAAGGTGCTGAAAAATATCCTTGAACATAAGCTTCCCAGCCCAGGACATGAGCTCAGCAGCACGCACAAGTTTAACGGGCATACCTGCCTCGCCCAGGGAACCGGAAACCAAACACAGGGGAGTATTACATGTTTAACACGCCAGAAACCAGCTCCCCACCTTCAGTCTTCAGGTCACCGGTTTCAGACACTTTTGCCAAGACCCTCATCATTTACATTATTGACTCATGTGACTTCAGTGGAGAACCTATTCATTTTGTGTGCACCCAAAGACCACAATGGAGCCTCTTTCGTTCCCCAGCACACAGGCCTGAAATAAATCATTGCATTGCCCTTTATTATCCACCTCATAGTAACCCAGAGTGATCAATAGCACAATATATCTTTTCAATTGTTTATCTTCTTTTATCATTATTTGTCGAAATAAAGCTTTTTTAAACTTAACTTAAAAAAAGAAATACCCCTGAGCGCCAGAGAGCCCGTCTATGCCCAAGGCGAGGCGAGATATTCCATGGAGGAGAAGGACAGGTGTGCTGGCAGGAGCCAAAGATCCAGAAGGAGCAAAGTGGGAATGACGACTGAGGGCATCATGATGGTAGTGAGGTGGGAGGGAGTCCAAAAGCCTAAACATCAACCCTGCACATCCAAACTGCGCTGCATGCTGGAAACAGAACACATGCAAAAACAAAAGCAGAGCGAGAAACGATGTAACACCAGGGAGGTCTGTCTTTGACACTTGTTATGTATTTTTTCGTACAGCAGCAATACAAAGTTCTTGTGTCTTTTAAAACCTAACTTCCAGATCCATAATCTGTGCCCCCTTTCTTGATTGCCATCGTACATTCATTAAACCACTCATACAGTAAAGCAGTAAAGTGCTTTCCACCGCTGTCGCTCGCTCCCTCTCGCCTCTCTTGATTTCTCAGCGAAAAAGCATCAAACAATCTAATTATCAGGAATGGTTATTGAGAGACGGTACGTGCATTTATGCAGACAATGTCTTTTTCCGAGGGGTGGGGGTGGGGGGGGAATTTATTTTTCTACCCCTGCAGATCCAGAGGAAACAGGCTGGCCAGCACCCTCGGGATATGAGCTGTCAGCCACTCACTCACTGCGTAACAACGTCGTTTCACAGCGTGTACCTGGGGTGGCGGGAAGCACAAACTGCCATAATATTATTTAATTGTATAAACATGACCGGAGGCAGCAATGGGATAGGTGTGTTAATCCAGGGGAAAGGCGGAGAAAGACAGTGACGCCTGCTAATCAAATCACCAGACATTCTCACAACAAATAAAGGCAGTGCAGGTCATCTGTGACATTTTCAGCCAGTACTTAATTTTACCCAAGAGAGTATTGCATTGTGGGACTTGTATTTTTTATTATACATTACCATCACAGATCCTAGCATGTGAAGAGCTAACAGACAAAACTAAGTGAAAAGTGGAACTGGAAGACGTGATTGCAGGCTTCCGCATCCGTGAGAGCGCTCTAATAGGCGCCCGTGATCTTGGGCAAACTTTAAAACCCGTTTCTCCGAGAAGGGTGCGCTGCCCAGAATGTCAAATCTAATGTTCAACTCATTTAAGTATTAATGTATTTATCGCTGTGCCCTTGCACAGTCGCGGCTCGCAGTACTCGCGGGGGGGGGGGGGTAAGGGGGGTTGTACGGGGGTGGGGGGCCGACCGAGGGAAAATAAAATTTACAAAACTTACCTGACCGCCTCTGCTCCTGGTCCGCGTTGGCGCCTCTTCAGGAACAGCACTGGAGTGGCAACCCCTCAGCCAATCCTGGCGCTTCTGCAGCGCCAGGATTGGCCTAGGGCACGGTTATTCTTCGCCCGCCGCCTGCCCATTAGGAGACCGAGGGGCTCCTAATGGGCATGCGCAAGCCAGTGCAAACACAAGTGCGCATGACTGGGCACGGGCGAAAAATTCGCTCACCTTCCCCACTCATGCGCACTTGTGCTGCTGACTGTCCCTGGCTGGTCTGACAATGCATGGCAGTCAACATGACGCCGGACTGCCCACCCCCTTCAGACTCTGAAGGGGGTGGGCGGTCCGACATCATGCTGACTGACATGATTGTCAGTTCTCCCTCGGCGTCTCTGAACTTAAGTAAACTGAGTCAGAGACGCCGAGGGAGCTGCGGGCGGGGGGGCAATGCCCCAATGGACGCACCGCGCCTAAATTCCATTAGTAGCAGGAAGTGACTTCACATCCCCTTTGACCCTTGATGACATTACAGCATTGACTAAGAGAATGATCAGGAGTGGAAACCACCAAAAATGAACAGGGCTCACAGACTTGCGTTTACTTTCTACTCCTGCTACTTCCATCACCATTTAAGACAAGGTGAGGAGAGGCGAGGCAAGTAAAGGGGTAAAGGAAGTGCCAGAGGAAAGAGACGTGCCCTAGCTGTCATCCATGCCCTTCTGTTTATTGCATGTCTCTAGGAACTCATTTAAAATTAACATAGAAAGCTTGCACAGCCTCTGCACACTTTACCAACTGGATTACTGTGCCTTCTGTGAATTACTCTTTTTGGGTAAACATGCACACGACCATCTTGCTTCTCTTGCGGAGTTGTCCTTTGTAGATGTCAATAAACATTCATGAAACTCAAATGCCTTCCACCAAATAGATGCAAATGGCTCGCCTTAGGTGGAAACAAATACACGATCTTCAAAAAGAATTAATCAGAGACACCACCCTGCCTACACCAAACCCGGCACGGATATGCCATACAGTTCACTATTTTCAAACAGAGCACACTAGGAACTACTAAAACCCCCAATAGGCGCACCTTGGCACCAAAGCCATCTCGTTGACAAAGTCAGTCCTTTCCCCCACACCAGGACACATCTCATATCTGTGCACACAAAAGTAGCTTAAACATAGCCTCCCATTCAGCACAAAACAGCCCATCAGAGCAATTCAGCCGACTAGCAATCTGTCTAGAAATACATATGAGAATGTTTGGCAACAGACATCTGACAACCCAACTCAATAGAAACTGGCAGAGCCCTTTGTCACACGCATCCGTATACAAAACAGGCAACAAAGATCTTTACCAGGATCAAACTCAGTTTACTTCCACATTACCCAACACAATTCATTGCAAAAGTAAATATTTATCAAAGGTCTATAAAGCATTCCAACAAAATAATGCAGCATAACGTAAGAACATTGATGGAATCAGCAAGTACCTCAGATAGAGGAAGCCTGGTCTACAGAACAATATTAAGCCCAAAAAAACCTAGGCTTTATTTTACTTTTCAGCTTCACCTGCTCTGGTGTATCTTCTTGGAATCCACCTACTTGCCGGTAAAGCAGTGTTCTGCACTTGGAAAAATTAAATGACCTACAATAAATTCTCCATGCTTGAGTGATAAAAATACACAATACTAATTAATCAAGTACCCTGATCCCCTTTAAATTTGATACGAATATTAATGTGTTTGTGAGATTATCAAACAATGCAAACTGGAAACAACATTAGTCTGCAGCTTGCTGTGGTCACGGGTTAGCTTTTTTCCATATTATATGCCTTCAATCCTACAGAAACGCATTGAGATGTATGGGGCAGAACTCGGAGATACATTACATCCTTCCTCCAAGGCCACATTCAACAATACAAGTTAGCTCACGTCTAAGTCCTGAGAAATTAAGAGTAGGGTGTAATCCTAGGTCAACCTTTTCCCCTTTGCCTGTATTCTACATCCCCCTGACCCACCCCAGACAATAAAAGGGAACAGGACCCCATTGCAAAATGTTGAAGGGCCCAGCACTTGTGCTGGGCGAGTTGAACAAAAGACTCTTGTGCCTATATGGCCTCAAACCAGATAAGTTGCTACTCGACAGTGTTAAATTAGGTCACACGCATTTCCATTGCCCATCCTCTCTGCAGTGAAATCAATTGCAGTAAATAAAGTCAGGAACTTGGGGTAATGTTAAACTCACCTGTTACCTTCCTTCCATAAATAGTCACTGGGAAGCAGTGTGACGATTTATATAGCACTCATTGGGCCGCAGACTTAGCATAAATGCTGGTGTCACCCCTGCTCGACTATCTAAACGTTATGAACCAGCTCCTTCCAAAAACGGATACAAGTACTGAAAGCGGGGCAATCCAGAGCAGACGTAACAAAAGGCCCTGAGGGAGTGATGGTGGAACAGAGGGGAGACTTCAAGATACCGTTGCATATTGGCCAGGAGACCTAACTAAATTATCATAACACCGACCCGGAGGGCAAACTACCACCATGAACATTCAAACACTTAACTTATTGTAGATGTAGGACCTAGAGGACTTGGAAAAATCTGAACCCACCATTCTATGTATGTACGGATGGATGGATGGATCTATATGGCATTTCTATGGCGCGCACCTAGTCAAAAGGCAGCAGAACGCTGTACAAGATGAAATTCTGCCCACCACATACAGTCCGGGAAATAGCTGAAACCCATACCTCCCTCCACTATGGGAACTAGAAACTCTTGAAAGAAGGAAGGAGGCTGTGTACACAGAGTAATGGAAATCACCACCTAGTATGCTGCGCTACTGGAGAACCAGTAATTAAAAACATTGATTTTAAAAATTGCTCCTCCAATACTGACAACACATCACTTTGGGAGCATATCAGTGCTACAAGGGCTTTGTCTCTCACTGAGGCGCAAATCATTACTTTACCACAATCCCCATGAAATCAATTTTATTAATTAATGGCGCAAACCATTGGCGGAGGAAAGCGTCGCAATGAGCATTATTAAATGAATGCAGTTACTGAAGCAATTCCAGGCCTCCTCACCCCACTAAACACCCCCAAGGCCTATAACCGTGCACCACAGACAGCATACAACAAACTACGAGTCACTGGTTAGCCGGAGCATCGAGAGGCCATGCTGCGTTATTTCAATCCCCCCATTACATACCCTCACACCTCTTCCCTTTCAGTGTTCTATGGGAATGCTTCAGTGAACCCCATCATCAATCAACACCCCATGGTCTCTGTACTCCAGGCAATGGAACATGGGGGAGGGTGGGAGGGGGCATGCGAAAGAAGGGCTTTTCTGAAACATCCTCTGACAAGACAATTCCCTTCCACCAGCAACAAAGACAACTGTAGATTTAGACTGATTCTTGTGTACATTATGAGGGTAGCCGTTGCAGCCTCATATGAAGTTGCTGTATGTTATGAGGTTAGCGTGTTGTAGCCTCAGATGAAGTTGATGTGTATTGTGAGGGTGCAGCATGTTTTAGCTTCAGGTAAGGTTGATATACGTTATGAGGGTACAGGGGGTTGTAGCTTCAGATTACGTTGATGTATATTGTGATGGCGTAGCATGTTGTAATTTAAGATGAAGTTGATGCACATTAAGAGAGCAGCGTGTTACAACTCCAGAAACAAGCATTTATGAATTGATGGAAGCGTGCAGTACATGCATATGAAGTTAATGTACATCATGAGGGTAGTGTGTTGTAACTTCAGATGAAGGTGATGTATAGCTGGAACTGCAGATAAAGTTTATTTATATATTGATGAGAGTGTGAAGTAATTTCAGATAAAGTTGTTGTATATCATGATGGCAATCATGTTATAAGTTCAGATAAAGTTGTTATATATCAAGTTCATATGTTGTGCATATTGAAAAAGCAGATGCAGTTTATGTATATCATGAGGGTAGCGTACTATAGCCCCAGATAGAGACGTGAGTACACTAGAAGGGTGGGAGCTGTAGCATTAGATGGAACTTTTTGCATTTATTTTAAGAGTTGTGGGGTGGAATTAAAGTTTAATAAAATACACCAGTCTTTTCCTCAAGGGGCTGTTTATTTCAGGGAGCCCCCAGCAGTTTCAAAAGTGATAGTGTGCCCCCCCCCCCCCCAATAGTCTAGGAGTCTTAGTAGTAGGACTTCAGTCCCTAGAAATGGCCCTTTAATTCCCTTGGCTTTCCATCGGTAGCTGCGATCGAGCAATCAGGGCCTATATTTTGATATAACAACAAACACCACAAACTAGCATCAAGTAGAGCACAATACAACATCACAATCAATAAAGTCTGATGTCCAGACACAAGTGTTACTCCTGCAAAAAAAAAAAAAAAATCCACCTTTATTACACATCTAAACCAATAGAAAAGCTAAAATGATGATCATAACTAAAAGTCTGAAACCATGGGATGGAAACCGTTGGGAGTACAAAAACGCAAATTAAAGGCAACAGCGATACAAATTTCAAGTGATGACCACCAACAGAGTTTCATCATCACAGAGAAACGTAACAAAGACAGTAGCCTCTGCCTATCCAGTCAATTGGGGGCATTGTTAAACATACAGATCTTTGCACAGCTTGCAGTAAGAAGCCTTCGCTGAACAGTTCTGCTGCAATTTTAAGGCGGTCAAACCAGCAAATTAATAAGGAGAGCTGAGCCAGGGGTCAGACTTTGCTCCAACAGCCAGACCACAAGCCGTCAAAAGAATTTGCCATGCAAAAATATGAAAAAGATTCTTTACAATTAAAAAAGGGCCTTTTTTTTTTTAACAAGTGGACGTGTTTCAATTAAGTAAATTAGGTTATATCACTGCACTGAGTGACATTTATGAGAAGTGATAGTTTGTAAACATGAACTTAGAAACACTCCTGAACTGCTCAACCTGCCCCCCAATAAAAGAAGCTATGAGTGAACCCCAAACCAAGCCAGTTGCTCATTTGCTATATGCTCCCACATATGGCCTATCTTGCAATTGCAAACAGAGCAACATTATAGTCTATTAAAGCATGAACAAGAGAGGTCCTTGTACAGCGGGCATTCTTAGTTGAATGATTTAAAGGCCCTATCAAACGTGATTATCAGGGAAAAGGAGGCACAATGAAGGATATTAATAGTCTAGGATCACACAGTTTAGTCAAAGACGAAACCAGGACTGAACTCCGGTTTCCCGATTGCACCCCGTGCAATTTAGGAACTGGAGGGTTATCTCATCCTCTCCACCATTCAACATCAAAAGGACCAGTGCTTTTTGTTGAGCTATATCAGTACACTGTATTAAATACATTAATCAAACCTTTAATCAAGCTGGCATAAGAAGTCTTTCTATAAAAAAAGAACAGTTTCACAAAGGGAAGAAGCAAGACTGTTTTATTCTGATATCACTGCTTCTCCACTCTTAGAACCTAAAAAAGTTCCTTTAGGATAGGCTTGTCCCTGAATTACAGATCTTCACTGAGGCAAATGTGTTGTACAGCTACACCGCAGCCAGGCTTCAACAAAGTACTCGCACTTTCCATTTTTTATATTTAGATAGGATAGTTTGAGAGAGATCAGTGCAGATGGGCTGATTTTGAAGACACTGCTGAGTTCTGTGAAATTAATTGGAGAGAGACTGAATTCCTTTTGAATCGTCACTAGCATAATGTTCATTTATGAGCACTTTCACATACCTCTACGACTTCTATACGATCAACCTGCCCAACCCTTTCCCCCTACTGTCGGGTGAGGGTGCTGCCAATAGTTCCTCCTGCCTCCTACCGTCGCGTGCAGTTGTTTTGTCAGTTCTCCACTGTGGCATATTGTCCCCAGTCTTGGGGCCGCACCACAGTTTCAGGAGTGTGGGCATGCCTCCTTCAAATGACTGCTTTGTCCCTTTTGTTGGAAGAGGATTCTAGTTTGCAGATAAATGTTTTGGACATGCCAGAACTTTAAATCATAATCCGGGTGAAGAAGGTGACTAGGTCCACGTCAGAGGGGACCCAGCAGCATGCAGTGCCACATTCACCGAGGCACTTGTCAGGTCCACACAAGTTGTCCATGTGTTGCTCCTCAAAGTACTATCTGCAGAGTCTCTGTATTTCTCCAAATCAGGGAGCTGAAGATGGATCCAAATTCCAATCAGAGAGGAACTTGGATTGCACTATGATGCAGCCAGCCATTAAAGAAAGACAGAGTTTTCACAGTCTCTTTCACAGACAAACGGGGATATAGGCCTGAAAGGAAGGGATGTGTATCCAAGATTAAACCTAGACATCTGCAATCCAACTCCTTTTAAGGACATTTCATTTCAGCGAGGGTACAAGAGATGATCGGATGACGTCCATGGGCTTAATCTCCCTGGGGAAATAACTATTCTGCAGGCATGCTTCCTTCGAGCAGAAATTTCGGAAGACATGTTACGGTCAGATTACTACACTTTCTAGATGAGTTGGAGTAAGGAAAGGTCACTTAAAGGAGAGTACATTTTTTTTTAAATTTCTTTTTATTAAATACAAACAGTAAACAATACAGATTCACAAGCAACACAGGTACCACTGTTCTTATCTCATCCATATGACACAGTTGCTTCAATAACCGTAGATAGTACCCACAATATATTAGTAAATTCTGCCCTTACAAGGAGAGTACATTTGATTTACACGGGGGATTGGTAGACCTCGTCACAGAAGTCCAGTAAATAAGGACTGATCTAATACATTATAGACTGCCACCACGCAGGCAGCATATCTCAAGTTAGGTGAAGGAGACCCTTCACTTGTGAATAAAGTAAGGTCTTTAGATCAGGTGCAGCCTAGGTCTCAGATTGTGATCCCTCGAGGTGGGGTCACTAGTGGTTTAAAGGTGTGAGAGATTATGAATGAAAGAAGTTCAACAGGCAAACTTTCAGAGTATATTTAGAAAAACAATCGTGTAACTCAAGTTTGTTACAGTTTTGAACAGTCGCCCTTACAGCAGAGGTTGGTTTTCAGCAGATGTTCTGAGGCTAGTAGGGGGTTTAGCGTGATCTGCACAAGAGGGGTCACAAATACATCAACAGGACTTGTGTATGAACTACTTCACAAACTTAAAAATGTCTGTGTGAGTTGGCCCTGAAATGCAGAACTCCCTATTTGTGAAAATGCTGAGAGTACAGACCTATCTAGTATTAATAATTCTATAAGAATATTCCCTGAATACACTCATCTTCTATGTGCAGGGAGCCAGTACACAAAGTTATTTAAAAGTATGTTAAGTAGTACTACAAGAGACTATGGGGCATATGTACAAGAACTGCTGCTAACTAACGCCAACGCTAGTTAGCGGTAATTTTCTTAACGCAACCTATCACCAAAAACTATCGCCCTGTTAGCGATGTATTTACAATACGTCGCTACATGGAGATAGTTTCAGGTAGCCGCGGTGAAAACTGCCGCTAACACTGCCGCTAACACTAGCGTGAAGGCAATACAAATTCTGACGTTAGCGGGCTAAAACTGACGAAAGGCCCATTAGCGGCAAAAAAACTCATGTTAGTCAACCCAACGTGACTTTTCTTGCCTCTAGAGGCAAAAATAGCCTTTAAGTCCACCTCCAATGAACAATAGGAAACAAAACCCATGGAATGCAGAATGGAGCAGCCAGGGTCAAGTGCAGCACAGATCAAGAACCCCCCCCAAGCCCCCCAACAGCCAGGATGACCAGCCAGAGTCCCAGGGGAAGAGGAAATTCAGGGCTACAATCATGAAAAGAGGAGCATCTCTGGGCAAAACCAGTGATGCATCACTTCTCATTGAGCACTCCTTGCAACACCATGGCATCCAAAACCTTGAAAACACGGTCAGTCCCCAGGGCCCAGAGGCCTCGCTGGGCTTGCGTCTGGAAACCGAAGTGGGATGCGGAGGTGCTGTGGAGTTGCCGGCCGTGGCAGTAGACATTGAGGTGTCGGCGATCGCCCTTACCTGGTGGTGAAGTCTGCCAGGTCACATGGAGACACGTTGCTGACCTGTGTGAGAAGTCTGCCTGGTGCCCCATGGAGCTGTGAACGGTACAGGCGCGCCTGCGCACCAACGTAGGGATGTCTGCATCGCATACCACGCGCCACCACTACACCGGGGTGCAGGGAGGAGATTACCAATGGTGGGCCGCATCTCTCTGCATCACAGGCGGGAGGATGTTGCGCTGGCCAGACACTGTGGAGGGTGAGGCCCCTGAGCTGCGCCAAACTTGTGTGGCGGGAGTGCTTCAACTTCACGCCTAAGGGGGCCCTGTTGCATCACCTGCATCGCGACGTACCCCAGCAGACTTGGCGACGACTGCTGTACCCAGGCTTGGGAACTCCCGCCTGGCTGAGGCTCCTGCTGGCTGAGTCACAGATTTGGAGAGAGTGCAGCGGATTGCGCCACAGTGTCAATGTCCAGGTGAGGTGAAGGTGGGACGCGTAGCAGAGGAGGCCCGAGGGTCGAGTCGGGCCCAGGCCTAGCACCTTTGGGTGACGCACCCCCAGTGGTGGCTCATCCGCCATGGCGGAAGAGCGTCGCCCCACTGCTTTCAAGCAGTGCAAGAAGAGGAAACATAACATGATGATAACTTTCTGATGTACCCATGCTATGTTTCCTTTGCGGGCGGGAGGGTGGGTGGGGCTGCTCTACTCACGGAGCAGGGCAGGGGCGAAGTGGTATGCCCACTCAAGTGCGCAATGACTGTATGGACGGCCCTCTCAGGCCGCCCAAAGCAGTCATGCGCACTACCCTGTTTGCAATGCAGGCTGCATTACAGTCTGCATGGAGTACATGCCCACCCCTCCAGCCCCTGGCTGAACGCCTTGACACGGCGCTCAAGAACAATCACAATGCTGCATTGCAGTGTTGTGATTGGCTTAGGGGAGGGAGCCTGGCTGCCTGTTTCCCGTTCCTGGAAGTAGATTCAGGAGAGCAAGAGCACAGAAGACGCAGGACCGGGCCTTGAGGTAAGAATAAAAAAATATATATTTCCAACCCCACTCCCCCCCCACGTCTCCCCCACGTCTCCCCCCTCCAGTTTCCTTTCCCGCGTTCTCGAGCAAGGAACAGACACATCACCTTCCCTGGCCCTGCTGGGCAGCAAGAAGAATCAATGCATCGCCAGTCGGTGGCTGGGGAAATCGAAGCAGCACCTGGTTTGCCGTCGTGTGAAAGGCAGCGAGTCTTCTAAGACCCTCAATGCTGCCCGGTGCAGGGTTCCACCTCTAATTCACTTTGGGTTCGCTATCAAAATAATGAGGCAAGCGCTGGAAACTGGAAGACAAGAAAAAGGTTTATTTCTCATGTGGAGATCACGTCAACTGCAGACACCGGGATGTCTGAGGGAGGTGTTCTGCTGATAACTCCTTTGGCTCTTCCTTTTATACAGGTTTGACACAATGCATTGGTTTCATCAACATGGTTACACAAGCTTGGGGTCCCCGCCCCGGGCAGGTTGTCACACAAGCCCAACAGTAATTCTCTTCCCACCCAGGTCAAACAGACAATCTTATCTTTCAGCTGGACCTTGCTTCAGGGTCTAAAACATGTGAGACCGGCCAGATCTAAGAGCCCGTTCTGTTGATAAAAACAGGTCCCATTGTTGGTAACAACAAGTCTTGCTGTTTGCAGTGCAATAAATCATGTTGCAAGAGTCTTTTTGGTGTTTGGAACCTGTTTGTGTAACTAGGTGCAGTGAGGGGTAGAGTGTCCAAAGGTTTGCCTGAAAAAAGAGATGAGAGGAAAAACGAGTTTGTGGCAGCAAGTGGCGCTGAGGTTTGTTGCGGCAAATAGAGTTTATAGCCCCCAGCACACGTACCAGGTCGGTCAGAGGGTCAGAGGGATGCTAGTAAGGGCAGGGTGAAACAAAGGTGACCAACAGAGTACAAAATGGCTGTGATAGATTAAAATGACTGCAACTTATGTGCACATAGAATTCCACCAGGCAAGATGGCGCAGGTAATGTTCACGATTGTCGTTTTGCTTTTAACAGTCGCAGCATCCCCTCCAGCACTTCTGGATTTTCCACACATTGCACGCGTGCGCCGAATCTACAACAATGCTGGGGTCGCAGTAAGAAACCAACACATCATCTTCCCGCACAGTAAGAAACCGACACATCACCTCCTCTCCAGTAAGGTATCGATGCATCACCTCCCCTGCTGGCAGTAAGGAATCGACGCATCACCTCCCCTGGAGCAAGGAACCGACGCATCACCTCTCTTCGCTTAAGGAACTCACGCATCACCTTCCCTGCAGCTGTTTTTGCTTGCGATTTTGATGCACCCCAAGTACTTTGTGCTGAAAATGACGCATCCATAGTTTCCTATGCACAGAAATGTTTTTACCTTTTAAAAGTCATAGTTTGGTCTCTGTATGTTGGATTTTTTGTCGTTTTGGTCTTGTTTGGTTTAGATAAAGATACTTTACTTTTTCTAAACTGGTGTGGTGTCAATTTGTGGTGTTTTCACTGACTGTGTTACTGTGGGTTATATACCAATGCTTTACACATTGCCTCTGTAGCTTAGCCTGACTGCTCTGTGCCAAGCTACCAGAGGGTGAGCACAGGCAAACTTAAGTGTGTACTTTACTCATCCTGAGTAGAAGGAAGGGTCCCTACTTGGACAGGGTGCACGCCACTGCCAACTAGAGACCCCCATTTCTAACAGTATCTATTTGTCTTTTCTTATGTTAAGGCTATGTTTTTACCTTTTTTTGGGCATTTTTCTGCAGTTTTTATTAGTATGAACTCGATCCCAAGGCATTAGAGTGATTTACATGAGCACCAGCTCCATTACACAAGGTCACTCCCATTGTTTATAGGCAGGAGACTAAGGGCCTGATTATGAGTACAGTGGTCTTGGGACTGCCGTGCCGCCATTGGCGATCCGACCTACCGATTACGAGGAGTGTGGTTGGACCTCCACAAGACCACCGCCACCAACAGAATCTCAGATCCCGCAGCTGTGAGGAAGCGGCGGTCTAAGGAGGTGGTGCCAATGCCGGCACCGTTTGGGTGATCACAACCTTTCTGCCGACCTTTTCAGGGTGGGGACCCAGCAATGAAAAGGTCAGCGGAAAGGCAGGGAAAGGGCCCCAGGGCATCTGAGCCCATTGGCAATTGTGGCCCCATATGCCAGCACTGTCATGCCGCACTGTGTGCCACGCACGACATGGTGTATGGCAACAGTGCGCCCGATGTGCAAGTGGCGCTGCACTGTGGTGGCATGTGCTTCAGACTCTCTTTATGAGCAAAAGCATGCCACCGCAACAGACACACAGCCAGACCAGCAATAGTGTCCTAATACGGCAGTCGGGATGCCGCCAGCTTGTCGGCGTTCTCCCGACCGCCAAACTCATAATCAGGGCTTAAGTGACTTGCCCAGAATCACAGGATGTTGAACTGACACCTTGACTCAAACCTGGTTCCCCAGTTCCAAAGTCAGCAATACTGGCCGTAAATGCCACATCCTGTTTGGAGAGAGGGTGGCAGACAGAAGCCCCATGAAAGCTCAGCTCGTTATGGGCTTGAGGTTCCAACAGGGCTTCTAACTGAGCCAGAGCTAGGCTTCAGGATCGAGCCCGGCTAGAGTTTTCAGTGGCTCACCCACCTCTATTGTTTACCCCGCCTTTCTCCATCTATAATATGATAGAAGAACAAAAATGAAAAACATTTTGTTTTCTTCTAACAGTAAATTCAACACTAGCAGGGGTGGCTCCTCCATTATGGCGGAGGAGCGACGCCCCACTGCTGAAAGGCAGCAAATGAAAAATAAAATAATAAAACTATTTTATTATCATTTTATTTTTCAATTACTCGGCCGAGTCCGTTGAGTCTAGAGAGGGGCGGGGCTAACCTCTGCGTCAGCAGCAGCCAGGGAGGAGGAGTGGTGCATTGTTAGTGCGCATGTCAATTTGGTGGACCGTCTTAGGATGGCCAAACCGACATGCGCACTTACATTTCTCCAACCCAGCTGTCTTGCACAGCCGGTGGGAGAAGAGGCACATGCTCCCTGCCCTTAACTGAGCGGCATTTCAGCCCAATCAGAAGATTCCCAGCGCTTCTCTCATGCTGGGTAATAGCATGAGAGCAGCGTCTCGATTGGGTGGGGAGACGAGCAGAGGAGCACTGAGGCGGCGGGAGCAGAGGAGCACTTAGGCGACATCTGGCAGTGGCAGGTAAGTTCTTTTATTATCCCCCCCTTGCTACCCCACCACGTTTTATTGGCAGCAGTTACCACTAAACACTAGACCAGTAACTTCAAGCTTGAAGCTCCACGTGACTGGAATCGAGAGGTGTCAGAGAGCGAGTGCCGACGCCATTTTATTTCGTGAGATGAGCTAACCACCGATTCCTAGCCTCGCCTCTTGTGGTTTAACTGAACATAATTCACATAACGAAACATGCACGAGGCCCTGAATTTACATTTATGCAGGGGGGTTTAACAATGGCTGATAAATCAGGGATTCGCTCGGAAAATGTATGCCCAGCCATGCAGCACCAGCCCATATTTAATCCAAAGAGTTCTGGCAGTATCCCGGGCAGGACTATAGCAGAGCAGATAAATGCATGGGGCGGCCTTTCATCCCATTGCCTTTGATTATATGTACATCACATAAAAGCTTTCAATTTACACAGCTCTTGCTCCACATATATGAGCCTTTGTGTGGTGCTGTAAATAACAGGTGTAACTGTTGCTTAACTCTCTCATACCAATGTGACTTGAAACAGTGACTGCTGCTTGTAGAGCTGTGTCTGCAGAAATACTTGAGCCCTCCAACCTAGCAGCCAGTTAGAACTGCAATCAGATGTCGATCTGAGGGCTGCCCTTTTAGTTAATATTGCCCATGGTAAAATTCCAATACTTCTGTCCTGAATATCTCCTCACCTTTTGGCCACTTGACCCAAACCTCGACTACTTGTCCCCACACTTCACATGAATCCAGACAAGACGAGATTTCTCTGGACTTACAACTTAAGGAAAACTTAAAAAAGCTAATAAATATCACCTTAGATCTGGTGAATGATTGGTGGTCTTACAGGTCCCCCGGGAAGATCAGACACAACCACGCACAATCTACTACCTACCACATAAGTTGGCTGTCATCTCCCTCATCTACTGAGATCTCCTCCATCTCGGCGTCTCCCCATTTGAGTTGCAGAACCATACCCTACCCTAATGCCCCCACTAGATTGAAAGATACACTTACTGACCAGGACATTCACTCTCTCCTCCTCTCATATAACTCCACACACTACACCAAACCAGACAATCAGGCCAAATCCATAAAATTCCTTCACATCCACATTGAGAACCCAGGCTCAACTCCAATGCTATAAACACGTCCAACCTTAAGCGAGTTCCCATCACAAAGGCTACCTCTGCTGACACCAATCCACACCTGAAATGCATGCTGCTCAACTGCAGATTGGCTGTGAAACATGCAGCAGACATTGCTGACCTTATCCGTGCACAGAAACTTGATCCTCTAATCCTTACCAAAACATGGCTAAATATCTCCTCTGGATCAATCCTGGACACCCTAGTCCCACCTAACCACAACATCATTGGACTGGACTGAGCAAATAGACGAGAGGGTGGCATGGCCTGTATACACCATAAAGTCTCCTGGTGAAACAGGCACAAACTGTGGTTCTTTCCTCATGTGAATAACTATGCATGGATAGTATAAGCAACAACAGGCCCTTATGCAAACTGCACGCTATTTACCATCCACGTAGTGACAACCCCTCATTTATCGAACAAATTATGTAAATCATCTCATCCAATGTGGGACAACATTGTTCACGGCTCTTTCTTGAAGACTTCATCCTCCACTGGAATGACCTGAATGACCTGGTAGTGTCTAGCCTTAGATCCTTCCTAGTAGACCGTAACATAATCCAAATCGCCGACAGTCCCACCCACATCTTGGGTGCGACCTTGGACATAATTATTGCTAGGGCCAATTCCATCCAACTTGAATTGATCATCCCGTGTGACTAGACTGACTACCACTACATCACTTTCCACATTTCAGAATCTTGGATTACAAAATTGACTCAACAAAAGAAACCCAGACATTGGAAAACGAAAATACAAAACACAAACCTGAATGAAATGCCATCCTTCAGAAGTAATACCTTTCCTCCTCCGGTTGACATGTCTGATGTCTATGACCTCACAGCCCATTACAGCAATTCCATGTTAAACATTTTAGATGTGATTGCCCAATACAACTAAAAAGTATTTCCTCCAAACCATGGATTAATGACAGCCTAAACATTGATAGACACAATCTTAGATTAGCCGTACACTCGTGGAGATTCTCACATCCCTCAAACACCTTAGCACCTGACATCGTTGAGAAGCATCTACAACAAACAGATGAAACGTGCGAAAGCGAATTTCTTTAGACATCAATTAGATAAAGCTAGAAATCACCCCAAAAAACTGTTCGAGTTAGTTAAACTACAATCCAATAGTCAACCCAACCCTCCCATAATAGGGTCGAGTTTGCTGCCAAATTGCGAGGAATTTGCCTCGTTCTTCCTTGAAAAGACAAAAAAGATTGAAAGTGATTTGCAATCAACAATGGGCCACTTTCCAGACATTCCTCATATCAGCCCACCCCTGACCCTTGAGACCCCCCATCCCCTTGGATCCCTCCCCAAAAATAACGCTTCTTGGAACAAATTTAAAACTCTTGATGAAGATTCCATCCTCAATATTCTTACAGCACTGAAACCCTTGACCACTCCATTGGCCCTCTACCTGCAAATGTCTAAAATGAGATGAAGAATTCTTTACAAATACTCAGGAACAAGATAAATGCCTTACTACTTCAATGCATGATCTTAGATTGCCTAAAGTCGGGGCAGGTAACTCCCATTTTGCAGATCACGATGACCTCAACAAATTCCGCCCAATCACCAAAGCTCTCTGGCAAAGCTCCTTGAACAAGCATTGGCATAGCCAATAGGTCTCGCCTTTGGGACCTTATAAGTGTTTAGCCATGCAACAGTTGATGTTGTTGCACCAAGGATATTGTGCTGCATAACTAAATACTTATAAGGTCCCAAAAGCGAGACCTAGTGGCTATGCCAATGCTTGTATAAATCAATTCCCCAACTCCTTTGAGTGCTACGAAGCCATCCAGCTAGCAGCAATGCATTCGGCAAACGCTGGCAACATACCATTAGTATAACACACAGTTGCACGCCGTACATATCATAACATAAAATATCAAGGCTTAACACTTCGTAGGATAGAATCACAACAACGCAGAATATAACAAAGCATAGACTAAGATGTTGTATCTGAAAATAACACAACCAAGAATAAACAACACAACAGCATCACTCAGCATCGCGTAACATAACATTGCATACCGGAGCATATAAAATGGCACAGCCCAAGGTAGCATAGCATAGCACAACAGTATACACCGTGCTACAACAAAGCAACACATGTAAAAGAATAACATGCCATAGTGCAACATGGCAGTGCATAGCAAACATACTACAGCATAGCCTCCCATACTGTAATATCATTTATCATAACTTTGCATAAAAGCATGATGACGTGAAATTATAGTGCAAACCATAGTATAACATCACACCATAAACCAGCATATAACACAATACAACACTACGAATAACATGCCATAGCATAACATAAGATTGCAGAGCATAGCTAAATATATCCTAACAGCACCGCACAGTGCATCTTAATGTAGCATAAAACATCACAGCGTAACATGACAAAGCAAAGCATAGCATAACACAGACGAGTAGCAGGCTGTAGGCGCTTCCCTTACTTGCAAGCCCGGGTAAGGTGGTCCTGAGCTCCTGGGTCAGTGCTTGTAAGGGTTGACGTATGCGAGTGTGAGCTATCTAAAGAGTGCAGTGCATGGCAGGCAGGTCACGGGGCGTCTTCTTGGCGCTGGAGCAGGAGGGCGATCGGAGCTCACCGGCAGCAAATGCTCCGACTGCCTCCTGGCCCGAGGCAGTATTTATAGGTTTGGGGAGACAAGGGCTCGCGCAGCTCCTGGAATCCGGCGTAGTTGGCAAGTGTTCTCGTCTCCTCTGATGAAAGCAGAGGTAGTGTCCTCGAGGCCCGAGGAGAAGGAGATACACTCGCATCTGAGGGAGGGCCCGGCCCGCGGTGTGTAAGAGGAACAGGAGGGGGCTGGAAGGGTGGGAGGGCCGAAGAGGGTGGAAGTGGGACTGGCAAACGTGTGGGAACCAAACCAAACCCTCCTCCCCCTGAAGCCACCCCGAGAGGGGCCAGGAAACCACATACTGTGGCAGGACGGTGGGCCATGGTGAGAACTGCCCAGGACCTTTCAGAGTCAGGTTAGCAAACAATGCCAACGGTGCGAGCCGTGAACAAATGAAACAAGAGCTCAGTGAATGATAAAAGTCGAGCGAGCACTTAGGACTCGGCGCGAGTTTTTTTTCTTCTTTTAATAGCAGGGCAGCAACAGTAGGAAAAGTTGTGCGTTGTGGAGGAAAATCCTCTCGGAAGTTAGCTTGTGTGGTATCAGGCGCCACCCTTTACAAGTACCGGTGTTCGCGCGGCGCCCCTCCAGGTGTGTAAAGAACAGTGTTATTGGGGAGGGGGGAGCAAAATGCAAGATCAGAAAGGCGCAGAGATAGCCCACATTTGTTTATGGCACTGAAATCAAGCGCGGTCGCGAAAGTGAAAGCGACCGCGCTGGGTTAATGAGTAACATGATCCAGGAATGCAGCTGGCACCCGGCGCGCTGCTGCTCGCTCCCGAGACCCAAAGGCCATGGGAGTGAACGTTTAGAGAAAAGGCGGGACATGCACCCGCCTTTGGCCCTTTGCGTGCTTTCATTTTTGAAAGCCACACGCAAAGGCCAATAGAATGTGACAACCAAACGCACGAGCTTTAAGAAAGTCTGGAGTGATTCCAAGAGGCCCTCTCCTAGAGCAGCGCATGCGCGCTGCGCTAGGCTCGACCTAAAAATGTGTTCATGTCCAACTTTGTAACCACGTAGATCAATTCCATCTTGACCAATTCCAATCTGGTTTCCATCAGGGTCACAGCACTGAAACAGCCCTTATACACATTGATGAGGGCGCATTAAAAATACTGGATCCAAATTTATCTTGCCTTCTAATCCTTCTCAACCTCTCGTCAGCTCAGCCGCGGCCAGTGCAGGTAATAGCGGTGGAGCCGGGTGGGGGGGGCGGGGGGGTATTCGACAGACGACCACAAGGGAAAATTAAATAAATAATTAATTTTCCCTCGTTGTCGTCTGTCGAAATCCCCCCCTCCCACTCAGCCCACCGCTCTTACCTGCACGGGCCGCGGCTGCGTCTGCTTTTGATACTGTCAAACATAACAGCCCCCTAGACCTTCTAGAATGCAGGATGGGTCTGTTTTAAACTGATTTACATTGTTTCTCGGCAATAGAATGCAAAGAATCAAGGTCAATCAGTCCCTGTCCAATTCCACACTAGTCACACTAGGGGTACCACAGAGGTCCACGCTCTCACCCACTCTCTTCAACCTGCTCATGGAGCCTTTAACTGAAATTATCTAACATTCACTATTACACGTATGCGGATGACACCCAACTGTACTTGAAAATCTCTTCTCTTGAGGATATCATGTCCCTCAACACAAGCTTCATGAAACCCAAAACTGGCTGACCTCCAACCACCTCAAACTAAACACTCTCAAAACAGAATTCCTTTCAATCGCCCCACCCAAGCAGTCTCCCGTTGTTGAAGATATGTACAAAGCCTTACACTTCAACACCCCACTGTACCTTGCACAGAAATTGGAGTTATCTTGTGGCTGCAGGTCCTCTAGAAGCACAGGCACTGTATTGCTGAATCCACAGAAATTTCATAAAAAGAAAAACTACAACTGTACCTTCTCTGGCATTGCCCCGAGAATTTGGAACTCCCTGCCCCCTGAAACCAGACTGAATCCTTAAACTACAGCTTTCGAAAAGAAGTTAATGCCTTACTGATAAATACTTTTCTGAACTAGAATCCACAGACTCTATCTACCCCGTGGACCACGTTATGGAACATTCTCTTCACTCATGTTTACTACTTCCTATATATGCTCCGGTTTTGTTTACATATCTGCTTTGCCCTTCAGTGGGTCTCTCTCCCTTCTCTTTGATATTGCGCCATTCAGCTTTGTTCTTTGTTGTTTATTGTTGGTTCACTTGTTTCTTCTTCCTGACCATATGAAAAGTGTTCTGATACCCTATCGTGCTATATAAAACTTTATAAATAAATAAATACCGCCTTCATACATTATAGAAAGGGCCACTGGAATTATGCAATTGTGCAACTGTGGCAATTTTCGCATAATTATAGATTTACCACATTTGTAACATAATCCATCATCTGCTGCATAATCTGCAGATTTTACCCAAAAATAATTTTGCTTCTAGCTTAAACGGTTTAAAAGTTACTAAAAATGCAGCGACACATGTTGCCGCACAGTGAAAGGCCCTTTGCAAAGCTAAACTGGCCACTTTTCTGTTGCTTACTGCTATATTGGGGTGTTAAAATGGTACTAATGAAGTGCAACCAATGCCCATACAGTGTAACCAAGTTTAAAAATGACGAAATAATGAAGTAATACTATTATAAAAAGTGCTGCATTATGTCGCATAATTTGCCTTTTCTTGCTGCATTATTTACTCAACCCTGCTGCATAATTTGGTCCTCTACTGCTGCAAATTTCCAGTGGCCCCGACTATAGATCGTCCATGCAAAGGACAGACCATCCAATAACACAACAGAGTTGCTACTCAGAACTGGCTCTCCTCATGCAGAACAATCTACCCTTATGCAGAACCTGGCATCCCTATGCATAAAAGACCATCCTTATGCAGATCAAATCTTCCTTTACAGAAAAAGTACCATTCATGCACAGGACAAACCAACCTTATACTGGACAGATTTTTCATGCAGGTATAGGCCACCCTTACACAAAACAGTTTCTCCTTACAGAAGTGGGCCATCCGTACACATAATGTATATTTCTTTCGCGAAATGCATCACACAGAAATACCATCCTTAAACAGAATGGCCACCCTTACACAAGTCGTTCCATTCTTACAGGGAATGGGCCCATCCTGTAGGAACCTGTCCAACCGTCCTTTCACAGAACTGACTCTCTTTAAACAAAACAAACAATTCTTAATGAGACCAGGCCATCTACCCACAGAAAGGACCATCCTTATACAGAATGGAACAGTTTCATACAAGACGAGTCATCTTTATACAGAAAACACAGCCTTTACATAGACAAGAGACTAATACAGGACAGATCGTCCTCACTCAAACTGCCCATCCATGCATACAGCTGGCCATTCCTACAGCTCTATCCGATCAACCTCTAAAACCCCTCTCCAACTAATGTCACTAGCATAATGCTCATTATGAGCACTTTCACATCACTCTACAGCATCTTTACGACCAGCCTGTCCAATCCTTTTCCCCCTACCGTTGGACGAGGGTACTGCCAATGGTTCCTCCTTCCTACCTTAACTTGCAGTGGTTTTGTCAGTTCTCCTCTGTGGCATATTGTTCTCAGATCGTATCATACATTCATTCAAACACAGACCAGACCATTCTTACACATAACAGCATGCCAAAAGTCCTGCGCTTGGCTGGATTTGGTCTTTTCTGACAGGCCGCACCCAGTAGGGCAGCTGGGCCACCTTCGCCTGGGACACCGTCAACCTCATTTGTGGAGTTCCACAAAGATCCTCACAGAGCCCCACCCTCTTCAATGTCCACATGACCTCAATCGCCAGCATCATCTGTGTGCACTGAATCAACAACATATCCTATGCTGACGACACCCAGCTCATACTCTCCCTCTCAGACAAGACACCAAACAACTGGACAAATCTTTCCACGTGCATGACCAAAGTCTCCAGAAGGATGAAAAGGAACTGCTTCAAGCTTAGCACAAACAAGACAGAAGTAGCAATCTTGAGCAAAGACACTTCGCTCCGAGAATCCAATGGGTGGCCTGATGACCTCAGACCCACACCCCTCTGGGCAACCCATGCAAAGCGCCTTGGAACAGTAATTGACAACCAGCTCACATGGAGCGGCTAAAGGAACTCAGTCCCATCTTCTGCTGCCACACATTCAAGATGCTCAAGAAGAGTTTCAAATAGCTCCTGACCAACACTTGAACAACCGCCACCCAAGCCCTCATTACCAGCAAGCTGTACTACAGCAATTCACTCTATGCCAGAATCAACACTCAACTGACCAGAAGACTCCCGACTACACAAAATGCAGCAGTCAGGCTCACCTTCAACCTCCCACCCAGCACCTCAAAGAGCTCTGCTTATGCACTACGTCATCTCCTTGGCTCTGTGTGGTTTCTTGTCACTGTCCGGAAATGTTGGTTTAATTTGTTTGCGCTGTATAACAACAACAACAACAAACTGTGCCAAAAGTCCTGTCCTGTGTGGGTGCCTCTCCCCGTTCAGTACAGCTCATCCGCAGTTCGCTAAAAAAAAAAAAAACAGGATTTATTTTGCATTTCGAAAGATTATAATCCATTCATCAAGCTTTACCTTCTGCTTTATCTTATCTTGACCACCGAGGTATTAATTAATCCATTAGTTCGTGAGTTCATTTGTAAAGTCACCAGTAAAGACGGTAAAAAGTGGACGTTGCCCCTATCCCCGGGGACTCCCTTAGTCCTGGACACCTCTTCTGCCTGCTCCCCATCCAGAGGGTAAACTTCAGCCACTAGCTCCCAGCACACATCCATCTCCTGTGCTTCAGGCCGCTTCACAGCGCAGTTTAGCATCCTGGGAGCTCCGCCGACTGCTTAGGTTACCAGCGAGCCTGCTGCCCGACACCTTCTCAAAATGTCAATCAATTCTCTCAATCTTGGTTGACATAGGTCCCGAGTCCGTCAGGCGTCAACAAGGGAGGGCCGTTCTATGCCAATCCATAGAGCACCCCTATAGAATGAGGAATGGCCTGATTGTTGACCAATGTAACATACAGCAGAGGGCCAGTAAATGCTGTGGACTACTCGAAAATGCAGCAGAGCGCCCATACACAGAGAAGAGCCTCAGACAGATGGAGAACCCTGAGACAGAATAGCCCCCCCTGCCGTAGAATGGAGTGGCCTGGTGCACAGGAGAGCCCCTGAAACTGAGTAGAGTCGGCTGACATATAGTGAAGCCCCCTGGCACAGATAGCTGGGCTCTGGCACATAGGGAAGCACCCTAGTTCAGATAGCAGGGCTCCGACACATAGGGAAGCATCCTGGCACAGATTGCAGGGCTCTGACACATAGGGAAGCCCCCTGGCACAGATTGCAAGGCTCTGACGCACAGGGCAGCAGCCCTGACACAATGGAGCCTCCTAACACAGAGTGGAGCCACCTTTTGCAGAGCCGAGTCCCTGACGTAGGGGGCAGCATGCTCGCACAGAATGGGGGCCACTAACACAGTGCCTCCCCACCCCGACACACAGTGGAGCCCTTGACATAAAATGGAGTACCCGCATAGACAGACACAGAGGGGAGTCTACAGACGCAGCGTGGACTCCCTAAGGCATAGTGGAGGGCCCAGACGCAGAGTGGCGTCTCTTGATAGAGGCCCCGCTTTTAAGAGCCCGGGGGGGGGGTGCTGGCGATTCCTGCATTTGCCGCCCCACGATAGCTGCAGGCAAGGGGAGGAGGCCGCCACCTCCATATTTTTGTGCCGCCCAGGGAGGACCGCCCTCTCCTTGCTACGCCACTGGGCGCACCCTTACACAGCAAGATGCACTTTGTTTCAAAGCAGAGTACCCTTACTTAGAGGGTGCACCCTTGCCTAGAGTGGAGTAGGCCTGGGACGCAAAACTCTGCAAAGTGACCAAAAAACTCTGCGGCGCTGCACAAAGTTACGCAAGCGGTGGAGTGCATTAGGTCGCGCCATTCGCACAATTTTTTTGCGCCGGGTGTTTGTCTCACGCTGGAAAATCATCACAAACGGCACCATGCACAGAGCAAGAGGGCACAACTTCTGACTGCCGCTCGAGTAAATGTTCCACTCGAGCGGCAGTTTCCTCAACGTGAACGGATGGTTTCTCAATGCGAGCGGTTACATCCATCCGCAACCGCCCGCATTTAGAAATCTGGCTGGGATGTACTCTAGCGTCGGATTTTCCTTGCTTGCGCTCGCCAACTTATTATTGGCGTGTGCAAGTGAGGAAAAAAACTCCGCTCTGCTCAGTGGAGTGGAGATCTTCGGAACTCCGCATGCTCCGCGGAGTGCAGAAAACTCTGCAAACTCTGTGAAAGGAGAGGAGTTCACCGCCCAGGCCTAGAGTTGAGCACCCTCCATCAGAGCTGGCCACTCTCACTCACTTCACTGTGTAGCATCCTCACACAGAGTACAACACCGTCACACAGAAAGGAGTACCCTCGCTCAGCAACGCATAATGTTAGAGCACAGGCCTTTGAGAAAAAGGCATTAAACTACACTTGGAAGGCACAGCGTACAGCATTTTTGCCTCGGTGTTTTTCTGAATCCGATGCTCCGGGGATTCAGCAGCGTTTTAGGTATTACAATAAGGCTGGGAAGAGGTCCAGGTCTCTGATGAATTAGTAATTTACCATGGTATTGATGGCTTAGTGGACTAAGGTAGGGGCCTGTGTTTGACCTCATGGTCACAGGTTCAAATCCCGGCTGGTCCACTCAGCCTTTCATCCTTCTAAGGTCGATAAACAGAATACAGTTGGGTGACAATAAACATCGGTTATTCAGCCCTAAGACACCCTGCGCTTTACAAATACACCTTCCGTTATGTTACTTAGAGGACCTTGGGTCTGTGAGTGAACAGAATATTACCTTGGAAATCAGGGAGTGTAGAATTACAGGCAGTTTGTAAGGAAGCACTGTAGAGTCTTGGCACCTTCGGGTTAATGGTCTGTAAAGAATTACTGTATTGCCACAGTATTCACGGGGCCTTGAGTGTTTCGGTGAAGTGGTGTAAGAACTTGGAACTCAGGGGTGTGTACTATGAGAGAGACAGGTCTGTGATGGAGATCTGTAGCACCTGGTGATTCAAGTGCGTCCTGTGTGATGAAGCTGTGCATTACACTAGTACCGATGCAAGTCTGTAACAGTAGGGTTACAGGAGTGTAGTGCACAGTTTGTTATTATGACATACAGGAGCTCCAGGTCTGTGATGAAGCAGTGTAGTACCTTGGGGAGTCTGTATCATCAGGGTCACATGATTGTGGTGAAGCTGTTTATTACTATTACACGCAGGGGACCCTAGCCAAATGATGAAGTCGTGTATTATCCGAGCACTCCAGGTCTGTGGTGAAGCAGTGCAGTACCTTGGCACTCAGGGGGTCCAGGTCTGCGATGAATGATGTCATTGACATACTGGGCTTTGGATGTGTGAGGATGCAGGGCATAACCTGAGCACTCAGGGGTGAGTGGTATTAGAGGCACATATCTGTGATGAAGAATTGTAGTGCCTTAGCACTCTAGGGGCTCCATGTCTGATGAAGCAATGCATTACAAAAGCACTCACAGGAGGCTGAACCATTAAGGTCATGAGGTCTGGTGAAGCATTGCGTTACCTGAGCAGAGCACTCAGTGGCTTCCAGGTCTGAGATGAAACAGTGAAGTACCTTGGTACTCAGTGGCTTCCAGGTCTGAGATAAAGAAGTGAAGTACCTTGGCACTCAGTGGGTTCCAGGTCTGAGATAAAGAAGTGAAGCACTCAGTGGCTTCCAGGTCTGAGATGAAACAGTGAAGTACCTTGGTACTCAGTGGCTTCCAGGTCTGAGATAAAGAAGTGAAGTACCTTGGCACTCAGTGGGTTCCAGGTCTGAGATAAAGAAGTGAAGTACCTTGGCACTCAGTGGGTTCCAGGTCTGAGATAAAGAAGTGAAGTGCCTTGGCACTCAGTGGGTTCCAGGTCTGAGAGGAAACAGTGAAGTACCTTGGCACTCAGTGGGTTCCAGGTCTGAGATGAAGAAGTAAAGTGCCTTGGCACTCAGTGGGTTCCAGGTCTGAGATGAAGAAGTAAAGTGCCTTGGCACTCAGTGACTTCCAGGTCTGAGATGAAGAAGTGAAGTACCTTGGCACTCAGTGGGTTCCAGGTCTGAGATGAAGAAGTGAAGTACCTTGGCACTCAGTGGGTTCCAGGTCTGAGATGAAGAAGTAAAGTGCCTTGGCACTCAGTGACTTCCAGGTCTGAGATGAAGAAGTGAAGTACCTTGGGACTCAGTGGGTTCCAGGTCTGAGATAAAGAAGTGAAGTACCTTGGCACTCAGTGGGTTCCAGGTCTGAGATGAAGAAGTAAAGTGCCTTGGCACTCAGTGGGTTCCAGGTCTGAGATGAAGAAGTAAAGTGCCTTGGCAATCAGTGACTTTCAGGTCTGAGATGAAGAAGTGAAGTGCCTTGGCACTCAGTGGGTTCCAGGTCTGAGATGAAGAAGTAAAGTGCCTTGGCACTCAGTGACTTTCAGGTCTGAGATGAAGAAGTGAAGTGCCTTGGCACTCAGTGGGTTCCAGGTCTGAGATGAAGAAGTAAAGTGCCTTGGCACTCAGTGACTTCCAGGTCTGAGATGAAGAAGTGGAGTACCTTGGCACTCAGTGACTTTCAGGTCTGAGATGAAACAGTGGAGTACCTTGGCACTCAGTGGCTTCCAGGTCTGAGATGAAGAAGTGAAGTGCCTTGGCACTCAGTGACTTCCAGGTCTGAGATGAAATAGTGAAGTGCCTTGGCACTCAGTGACTTCCAGGTCTGAGATGAAACAGTGGAGTACCTTGGCACTCAGTGGCTTCCAGGTCTGAGATGAAGAAGTGAAGTACCTTGGCACTCAGTGACTTTCAGGTCTGAGATGAAACAGTGGAGTACCTTGGCACTCAGTGACTTCCAGGTCTGAGATGAAATAGTGAAGTGCCTTGGCACTCAGTGACTTCCAGGTCTGAGATGAAGAAGTGGAGTACCTTGGCACTCAGTGGGTTCCAGGTCTGAGATGAAGAAGTAAAGTGCCTTGGCACTCAGTGACTTCCAGGTCTGAGATGAAGAAGTGGAGTACCTTGGCACTCAGTGACTTCCAGGTCTGAGATGAAGAAGTGAAGTACCTTGGCACTCAGTGGCTTCCAGGTCTGAGATGAAGAAGTGAAGTACCTTGGCACTCAGTGGCTTCCAGGTCTGAGATGAAGAAGTGGAGTACCTTGGCACTCAGTGGGTTCCAGGTCTGAGATGAAGAAGTGGAGTACCTTGGCACTCAGTGACTTCCAGGTCTGAGATGAAGAAGTGAAGTACCTTGGCACTCAGTGGCTTCCAGGTCTGAGATGAAATAGTGAAGTGCCTTGGCACTCAGTGACTTCCAGGTCTGAGATGAAGAAGTGAAGTGCCTTGGCACTCAGTGACTTCCAGGTCTGAGATGAAGAAGTGAAGTACCTTGGCACTCAGTGGGTTCCAGGTCTGAGATGAAGAAGTAAAGTGCCTTGGCACTCAGTGACTTCCAGGTCTGAGATGAAGAAGTGGAGTACCTTGGCACTCAGTGACTTTCAGGTCTGAGATGAAACAGTGGAGTACCTTGGCACTCAGTGGCTTCCAGGTCTGAGATGAAGAAGTGAAGTGCCTTGGCACTCAGTGACTTCCAGGTCTGAGATGAAATAGTGAAGTGCCTTGGCACTCAGTGACTTCCAGGTCTGAGATGAAGAAGTGAAGTGCCTTGGCACTCAGTGACTTCCAGGTCTGAGATGAAACAGTGGAGCACCTTGGCACTCAGTGGGTTCCAGGTCTGAGATGAAGAAGTGAAGTGCCTTGGCACTCAGTGACTTCCAGGTCTGAGATGAAATAGTGAAGTGCCTTGGCACTCAGTGGGTTCCAGGTCTGAGATGAAATAGTGAAGTGCCTTGGCACTCAGTGGGTTCCAGGTCTGAGATGAAACAGTGAAGTACCTTGGCACTCAGTGACTTTCAGATCTGAGATGAAATAGTGAAGTGCCTTGGCACTCAGTGGGTTCCAGGTCTGAGAGGAAACAGTGAAGTGCCTTGGCAATCAGTGGGTTCCAGGTCTGAGATGAAATAGTGAAGTGCCTTGGCACTCAGTGACTTCCAGGTCTGAGATGAAGAAGTGAAGTGCCTTGGCACTCAGTGACTTCCAGGTCTGAGATGAAGAAGTGAAGAACACTGGACCCCCTGGGAGTTTGCATCATTAGGCCCCATGGCGATGGCAATGCATAATGTTACATTGGCACTCAGGGGATTTCAGGTCTGAGATGAGCAGTGTACCACCAGGGCACACTAGGGGGTCTACAGATTAGGGAGTCCTAGATTTGTTTTTGATGTAGAGTGTTACTAAAGCACTCCTGGGGAGTTACATGGGGGGGGGGGGCAGGCTTGTGATTAAGTAGTGTTTTACTTTAATGTTCAAGGGCTCTGTACCATTATTGCTATGTAGTGTTGTGTTACCACAGGCACTTATGTGACCTGTAGCTTTAGTATTTCATACATGTGATGAACAAAGGTACCCAATCGCCTGCAGGGGGTAGGTGGCCAGCTCATCAGGGGTCTTCAATTGTGAACTGAAGTAGTGTACTGCCACAGCACATAGGGGGGTCTGTACATCAATGGATCCCAGGTCTGTGATGGCAACAGGTCCACCAATGTGCCCGCAGAGAGGGCGAAGCGGGTACATCCAACCTAAAAATACATGTTGGGAATCCCACTAAAAGTGTCATGCGGGGGCTACGTATTGTGCAACAACAAGAAGGTAGCATTACTGCAGACCGCCCAGCATAAAGAGGTGAAGTTTAGAGTGGATGTGATGCTTGTCTTGCAGTTGTTACTGCACGGTATTACTGAATAATGACCATCAAGGTGCTGAATGTGCATATGTGGTGCGAGTTGTGTTGCTATTACTGCACAACATTACAGAAAACCAAATATAAGACGTGCAGTGTGGGTGTTACTGTTGCACTCCGACTTGAATATAATGAATAAAACTATGTTAAAATCTCTATCTATATATACCTTGTATGGAGGTCATGTATCTACATATTTATATATTTCCCTCCCACTGCAGAGAAGAAAAAAAATGTCACTAATCTCCACAACCCTCATTAAATCACCACTATATGGCTCATTCTATTCCTCTTCCAAAATACCCCCCACCTCCACTATCTCACTTATCCCAAACCTCGTTTACTACTATGAACGCCAAGTGCTTCCCGTCTCTATCCACCCTTCATCCTGTTCATCCAAGGAACAGGCTCTCTGAATCATTCTAAACCTCGTTTACTACTATGAACGCCAAGTGCTTCCCGTCTCTATCCACCCTTCATCCTGTTCATCCAAGGAACAGGCTCTCTGAATCATTCTAAACCTCGTTTACTACTATGAACGCCAAGTGCTTCCCGTCTCTATCCACCCTTCATCCAAGGAACAGGCTCTCTGAATCATTCTAAACCTCGTTTACTACTATGAACGCCAAGTGCTTCCCGTCTCTATCCACCCTTCATCCAAGGAACAGGCTCTCTGAATCATTCTAAACCTCGTTTACTACTATGAACGCCAAGTGCTTCCCGTCTCTATCCACCCTTCATCCAAGGAACAGGCTCTCTGAATCATTCTAAACCTCTTTTACTACTATGAACGCCAAGTGCTTCCCGTCTCTATCCACCCTTCATCCAAGGAACAGGCTCTCTGAATCATTCTAAACCTCGTTTACTACTATGAACGCCAAGTGCTTCCCGTCTCTATCCACCCTTCATCCAAGGAACAGGCTCTCTGAATCATTCTAAACCTCTTTTACTACTATGAACGCCAAGTGCTTCCCGTCTCTATCCACCCTTCATCCTGTTCATCCAAGGAACAGGCTCTCTGAATCATTCTAAACCTCGTTTACTACTATGAACGCCAAGTGCTTCCCGTCTCTATCCACCCTTCATCCTGTTCATCCAAGGAACAGGCTCTCTGAATCATTCTAAACCTCGTTTACTACTATGAACGCCAAGTGCTTCCCGTCTCTATCCACCCTTCATCCAAGGAACAGGCTCTCTGAATCATTCTAAACCTCGTTTACTACTATGAACGCCAAGTGCTTCCCGTCTCTATCCACCCTTCATCCAAGGAACAGGCTCTCTGAATCATTCTAAACCTCGTTTACTACTATGAACGCCAAGTGCTTCCCGTCTCTATCCACCCTTCATCCAAGGAACAGGCTCTCTGAATCATTCTAAACCTCTTTTACTACTATGAACGCCAAGTGCTTCCCGTCTCTATCCACCCCTTCATCCAAGGAACAGGCTCTCTGAATCATTCTAAACCTCGTTTACTACTATGAACGCCAAGTGCTTCCCGTCTCTATCCACCCTTCATCCAAGGAACAGGCTCTCTGAATCATTCTAAACCTCGTTTACTACTATGAACGCCAAGTGCTTCCCCGTCTCTATCCACCCTTCATCCTGTTCATCCAAGGAACAGGCTCTCTGAATCATTCTAAACCTCGTTTACTACTATGAACGCCAAGTGCTTCCCGTCTCTATCCACCCTTCATCCTGTTCATCCAAGGAACAGGCTCTCTGAATCATTCTAAACCTCGTTTACTACTATGAACGCCAAGTGCTTCCCGTCTCTATCCACCCTTCATCCAAGGAACAGGCTCTCTGAATCATTCTAAACCTCGTTTACTACTATGAACGCCAAGTGCTTCCCGTCTCTATCCACCCTTCATCCAAGGAACAGGCTCTCTGAATCATTCTAAACCTCGTTTACTACTATGAACGCCAAGTGCTTCCCGTCTCTATCCACCCTTCATCCAAGGAACAGGCTCTCTGAATCATTCTAAACCTCGTTTACTACTATGAACGCCAAGTGCTTCCCGTCTCTATCCACCCTTCATCCAAGGAACAGGCTCTCTGAATCATTCTAAACCTCGTTTACTACTATGAACGCCAAGTGCTTCCCGTCTCTATCCACCCTTCATCCAAGGAACAGGCTCTCTGAATCATTCTAAACCTCGTTTACTACTATGAACGCCAAGTGCTTCCCGTCTCTATCCACCCTTCATCCTGTTCATCCAAGGAACAGGCTCTCTGAATCATTCTAAACCTCGTTTACTACTATGAACGCCAAGTGCTTCCCTGTCTCTATCCACCCTTCATCCTGTTCATCCAAGGAACAGGCTCTCTGAATCATTCTAAACCTCGTTTACTACTATGAACGCCAAGTGCTTCCCGTCTCTATCCACCCTTCATCCTGTTCATCCAAGGAACAGGCTCTCTGAATCATTCTAAACCTCGTTTACTACTATGAACGCCAAGTGCTTCCCGTCTCTATCCACCCTTCATCCAAGGAACAGGCTCTCTGAATCATTCTAAACCTCGTTTACTACTATGAACGCCAAGTGCTTCCCGTCTCTATCCACCCTTCCATCCAAGGAACAGGCTCTCTGAATCATTCTAAACCTCGTTTACTACTATGAACGCCAAGTGCTTCCCGTCTCTATCCACCCTTCATCCAAGGAACAGGCTCTCTGAATCATTCTAAACCTCGTTTACTACTATGAACGCCAAGTGCTTCCCGTCTCTATCCACCCTTCATCCTGTTCATCCAAGGAACAGGCTCTCTGAATCATTCTAAACCTCGTTTACTACTATGAACGCCAAGTGCTTCCCGTCTCTATCCACCCTTCATCCTGTTCATCCAAGGAACAGGCTCTCTGAATCATTCTAAACCTCGTTTACTACTATGAACGCCAAGTGCTTCCCGTCTCTATCCACCTTCATCCTGTTCATCCAAGGAACAGGCTCTCTGAATCATTCTAAACCTCGTTTACTACTATGAACGCCAAGTGCTTCCCGTCTCTATCCACCCTTCATCCAAGGAACAGGCTCTCTGAATCATTCTAAACCTCGTTTACTACTATGAACGCCAAGTGCTTCCCGTCTCTATCCACCCTTCATCCAAGGAACAGGCTCTCTGAATCATTCTAAACCTCGTTTACTACTATGAACGCCAAGTGCTTCCCGTCTCTATCCACCCTTCATCCAAGGAACAGGCTCTCTGAATCATTCTAAACCTCGTTTACTACTATGAACGCCAAGTGCTTCCCGTCTCTATCCACCCTTCATCCAAGGAACAGGCTCTCTGAATCATTCTAAACCTCGTTTACTACTATGAACGCCAAGTGCTTCCCGTCTCTATCCACCCTTCATCCTGTTCATCCAAGGAACAGGCTCTCTGAATCATTCTAAACCTCGTTTACTACTATGAACGCCAAGTGCTTCCCGTCTCTATCCACCCTTCATCCTGTTCATCCAAGGAACAGGCTCTCTGAATCATTCTAAACCTCGTTTACTACTATGAACGCCAAGTGCTTCCCGTCTCTATCCACCCTTCATCCTGTTCATCCAAGGAACAGGCTCTCTGAATCATTCTAAACCTCGTTTACTACTATGAACGCCAAGTGCTTCCCGTCTCTATCCACCCTTCATCCTGTTCATCCAAGGAACAGGCTCTCTGAATCATTCTAAACCTCGTTTACTACTATGAACGCCAAGTGCTTCCCGTCTCTATCCACCCTTCATCCTGTTCATCCAAGGAACAGGCTCTCTGAATCATTCTAAACCTCGTTTACTACTATGAACGCCAAGTGCTTCCCGTCTCTATCCACCCTTCATCCAAGGAACAGGCTCTCTGAATCATTCTAAACCTCGTTTACTACTATGAACGCCAAGTGCTTCCCGTCTCTATCCACCCTTCATCCAAGGAACAGGCTCTCTGAATCATTCTAAACCTCGTTTACTACTATGAACGCCAAGTGCTTCCCGTCTCTATCCACCCTTCATCCTGTTCATCCAAGGAACAGGCTCTCTGAATCATTCTAAACCTCGTTTACTACTATGAACGCCAAGTGCTTCCCGTCTCTATCCACCCTTCATCCTGTTCATCCAAGGAACAGGCTCTCTGAATCATTCTAAACCTCGTTTACTACTATGAACGCCAAGTGCTTCCCGTCTCTATCCACCCTTCATCCTGTTCATCCAAGGAACAGGCTCTCTGAATCATTCTAAACCTCGTTTACTACTATGAACGCCAAGTGCTTCCCGTCTCTATCCACCCTTCATCCTGTTCATCCAAGGAACAGGCTCTCTGAATCATTCTAAACCTCGTTTACTACTATGAACGCCAAGTGCTTCCCGTCTCTATCCACCCTTCATCCTGTTCATCCAAGGAACAGGCTCTCTGAATCATTCTAAACCTCGTTTACTACTATGAACGCCAAGTGCTTCCCGTCTCTATCCACCCTTCATCCAAGGAACAGGCTCTCTGAATCATTCTAAACCTCGTTTACTACTATGAACGCCAAGTGCTTCCCGTCTCTATCCACCCTTCATCCAAGGAACAGGCTCTCTGAATCATTCTAAACCTCGTTTACTACTATGAAAGCCAAGTGCTTCCCGTCTCTATCCACCCTTCATCCAAGGAACAGGCTCTCTGAATCATTCTAAACCTCGTTTACTACTATGAACGCCAAGTGCTTCCCGTCTCTATCCACCCTTCATCCAAGGAACAGGCTCTCTGAATCATTCTAAACCTCGTTTACTACTATGAACGCCAAGTGCTTCCCGTCTCTATCCACCCTTCATCCTGTTCATCCAAGGAACAGGCTCTCTGAATCATTCTAAACCTCGTTTACTACTATGAACGCCAAGTGCTTCCCGTCTCTATCCACCCTTCATCCTGTTCATCCAAGGAACAGGCTCTCTGAATCATTCTAAACCTCGTTTACTACTATGAACGCCAAGTGCTTCCCGTCTCTATCCACCCTCTCATCCAAGGAACAGGCTCTCTGAATCATTCTAAACCTCGTTTACTACTATGAACGCCAAGTGCTTCCCGTCTCTATCCACCCTTCATCCAAGGAACAGGCTCTCTGAATCATTCTAAACCTCGTTTACTACTATGAACGCCAAGTGCTTCCCGTCTCTATCCACCCTTCATCCAAGGAACAGGCTCTCTGAATCATTCTAAACCTCGTTTACTACTATGAACGCCAAGTGCTTCCCGTCTCTATCCACCCTTCATCCTGTTCATCCAAGGAACAGGCTCTCTGAATCATTCTAAACCTCGTTTACTACTATGAACGCCAAGTGCTTCCCGTCTCTATCCACCCTTCATCCAAGGAACAGGCTCTCTGAATCATTCTAAACCTCGTTTACTACTATGAACGCCAAGTGCTTCCCGTCTCTATCCACCCTTCATCCAAGGAACAGGCTCTCTGAATCATTCTAAACCTCGTTTACTACTATGAACGCCAAGTGCTTCCCGTCTCTATCCACCCTTCATCCAAGGAACAGGCTCTCTGAATCATTCTAAACCTCGTTTACTACTATGAACGCCAAGTGCTTCCCGTCTCTATCCACCCTTCATCCAAGGAACAGGCTCTCTGAATCATTCTAAACCTCTTTTACTACTATGAACGCCAAGTGCTTCCCGTCTCTATCCACCCTTCATCCAAGGAACAGGCTCTCTGAATCATTCTAAACCTCGTTTACTACTATGAACGCCAAGTGCTTCCCTGTCTCTATCCACCCTTCATCCTGTTCATCCAAGGAACAGGCTCTCTGAATCATTCTAAACCTCGTTTACTACTATGAACGCCAAGTGCTTCCCGTCTCTATCCACCCTTCATCCTGTTCATCCAAGGAACAGGCTCTCTGAATCATTCTAAACCTCGTTTACTACTATGAACGCCAAGTGCTTCCCGTCTCTATCCACCCTTCATCCAAGGAACAGGCTCTCTGAATCATTCTAAACCTCGTTTACTACTATGAACGCCAAGTGCTTCCCGTCTCTATCCACCCTTCATCCTGTTCATCCAAGGAACAGGCTCTCTGAATCATTCTAAACCTCGTTTACTACTATGAACGCCAAGTGCTTCCCGTCTCTATCCACCCTTCATCCTGTTCATCCAAGGAACAGGCTCTCTGAATCATTCTAAACCTCGTTTACTACTATGAACGCCAAGTGCTTCCCGTCTCTATCCACCCTTCATCCAAGGAACAGGCTCTCTGAATCATTCTAAACCTCGTTTACTACTATGAACGCCAAGTGCTTCCCGTCTCTATCCACCCTTCATCCAAGGAACAGGCTCTCTGAATCATTCTAAACCTCGTTTACTACTATGAACGCCAAGTGCTTCCCGTCTCTATCCACCCTTCATCCTGTTCATCCAAGGAACAGGCTCTCTGAATCATTCTAAACCTCGTTTACTACTATGAACGCCAAGTGCTTCCCGTCTCTATCCACCCTTCATCCTGTTCATCCAAGGAACAGGCTCTCTGAATCATTCTAAACCTCGTTTACTACTATGAACGCCAAGTGCTTCCCGTCTCTATCCACCCTTCATCCAAGGAACAGGCTCTCTGAATCATTCTAAACCTCGTTTACTACTATGAACGCCAAGTGCTTCCCGTCTCTATCCACCCTTCATCCTGTTCATCCAAGGAACAGGCTCTCTGAATCATTCTAAACCTCGTTTACTACTATGAACGCCAAGTGCTTCCCGTCTCTATCCACCCTTCATCCTGTTCATCCAAGGAACAGGCTCTCTGAATCATTCTAAACCTCGTTTACTACTATGAACGCCAAGTGCTTCCCGTCTCTATCCACCCTTCATCCAAGGAACAGGCTCTCTGAATCATTCTAAACCTCGTTTACTACTATGAACGCCAAGTGCTTCCTCGTCTCTATCCACCCTTCATCCAAGGAACAGGCTCTCTGAATCATTCTAAACCTCGTTTACTACTATGAACGCCAAGTGCTTCCCGTCTCTATCCACCCTTCATCCAAGGAACAGGCTCTCTGAATCATTCTAAACCTCATTTACTACTATGAACGCCAAGTGCTTCCCGTCTCTATCCACCCTTCATCCAAGGAACAGGCTCTCTGAATCATTCTAAACCTCGTTTACTACTATGAACGCCAAGTGCTTCCCGTCTCTATCCACCCTTCATCCTGTTCATCCAAGGAACAGGCTCTCTGAATCATTCTAAACCTCGTTTACTACTATGAACGCCAAGTGCTTCCCGTCTCTATCCACCCTTCATCCTGTTCATCCAAGGAACAGGCTCTCTGAATCATTCTAAACCTCGTTTACTACTATGAACGCCAAGTGCTTCCCGTCTCTATCCACCCTTCATCCAAGGAACAGGCTCTCTGAATCATTCTAAACCTCGTTTACTACTATGAACGCCAAGTGCTTCCCGTCTCTATCCACCCTTCATCCAAGGAACAGGCTCTCTGAATCATTCTAAACCTCGTTTACTACTATGAACGCCAAGTGCTTCCCGTCTCTATCCACCCCTTCATCCAAGGAACAGGCTCTCTGAATCATTCTAAACCTCGTTTACTACTATGAACGCCAAGTGCTTCCCGTCTCTATCCACCCTTCATCCTGTTCATCCAAGGAACAGGCTCTCTGAATCATTCTAAACCTCGTTTACTACTATGAACGCCAAGTGCTTCCCGTCTCTATCCACCCTTCATCCTGTTCATCCAAGGAACAGGCTCTCTGAATCATTCTAAACCTCGTTTACTACTATGAACGCCAAGTGCTTCCCGTCTCTATCCACCCTTCATCCAAGGAACAGGCTCTCTGAATCATTCTAAACCTCGTTTACTACTATGAACGCCAAGTGCTTCCCGTCTCTATCCACCCTTCATCCAAGGAACAGGCTCTCTGAATCATTCTAAACCTCGTTTACTACTATGAACGCCAAGTGCTTCCCGTCTCTATCCACCCTTCATCCAAGGAACAGGCTCTCTGAATCATTCTAAACCTCGTTTACTACTATGAACGCCAAGTGCTTCCCGTCTCTATCCACCCTTCATCCAAGGAACAGGCTCTCTGAATCATTCTAAACCTCGTTTACTACTATGAACGCCAAGTGCTTCCCGTCTCTATCCACCCTTCATCCTGTTCATCCAAGGAACAGGCTCTCTGAATCATTCTAAACCTCGTTTACTACTATGAACGCCAAGTGCTTCCCGTCTCTATCCACCCTTCATCCTGTTCATCCAAGGAACAGGCTCTCTGAATCATTCTAAACCTCGTTTACTACTATGAACGCCAAGTGCTTCCCGTCTCTATCCACCCTTCATCCAAGGAACAGGCTCTCTGAATCATTCTAAACCTCGTTTACTACTATGAACGCCAAGTGCTTCCCGTCTCTATCCACCCTTCATCCAAGGAACAGGCTCTCTGAATCATTCTAAACCTCGTTTACTACTATGAACGCCAAGTGCTTCCCGTCTCTATCCACCCTTCATCCAAGGAACAGGCTCTCTGAATCATTCTAAACCTCGTTTACTACTATGAACGCCAAGTGCTTCCCGTCTCTATCCACCCTTCATCCTGTTCATCCAAGGAACAGGCTCTCTGAATCATTCTAAACCTCGTTTACTACTATGAACGCCAAGTGCTTCCCGTCTCTATCCACCCTTCATCCTGTTCATCCAAGGAACAGGCTCTCTGAATCATTCTAAACCTCGTTTACTACTATGAACGCCAAGTGCTTCCCGTCTCTATCCACCCTTCATCCAAGGAACAGGCTCTCTGAATCATTCTAAACCTCGTTTACTACTATGAACGCCAAGTGCTTCCCGTCTCTATCCACCCTTCATCCAAGGAACAGGCTCTCTGAATCATTCTAAACCTCGTTTACTACTATGAACGCCAAGTGCTTCCCGTCTCTATCCACCCTTCATCCTGTTCATCCAAGGAACAGGCTCTCTGAATCATTCTAAACCTCGTTTACTACTATGAACGCCAAGTGCTTCCCGTCTCTATCCACCCTTCATCCTGTTCATCCAAGGAACAGGCTCTCTGAATCATTCTAAACCTCGTTTACTACTATGAACGCCAAGTGCTTCCCGTCTCTATCCACCCTTCATCCAAGGAACAGGCTCTCTGAATCATTCTAAACCTCGTTTACTACTATGAACGCCAAGTGCTTCCCGTCTCTATCCACCCTTCATCCTGTTCATCCAAGGAACAGGCTCTCTGAATCATTCTAAACCTCGTTTACTACTATGAACGCCAAGTGCTTCCCGTCTCTATCCACCCTTCATCCTGTTCATCCAAGGAACAGGCTCTCTGAATCATTCTAAACCTCGTTTACTACTATGAACGCCAAGTGCTTCCCGTCTCTATCCACCCTTCATCCAAGGAACAGGCTCTCTGAATCATTCTAAACCTCGTTTACTACTATGAACGCCAAGTGCTTCCCGTCTCTATCCACCCTTCATCCAAGGAACAGGCTCTCTGAATCATTCTAAACCTCGTTTACTACTATGAACGCCAAGTGCTTCCCGTCTCTATCCACCCTTCATCCTGTCATCCAAGGAACAGGCTCTCTGAATCATTCTAAACCTCGTTTACTACTATGAACGCCAAGTGCTTCCCGTCTCTATCCACCCTTCATCCAAGGAACAGGCTCTCTGAATCATTCTAAACCTCGTTTACTACTATGAACGCCAAGTGCTTCCCGTCTCTATCCACCCTTCATCCTGTTCATCCAAGGAACAGGCTCTCTGAATCATTCTAAACCTCGTTTACTACTATGAACGCCAAGTGCTTCCCGTCTCTATCCACCCTTCATCCTGTTCATCCAAGGAACAGGCTCTCTGAATCATTCTAAACCTCGTTTACTACTATGAACGCCAAGTGCTTCCCGTCTCTATCCACCCTTCATCCAAGGAACAGGCTCTCTGAATCATTCTAAACCTCGTTTACTACTATGAACGCCAAGTGCTTCCCGTCTCTATCCACCCTTCATCCAAGGAACAGGCTCTCTGAATCATTCTAAACCTCGTTTACTACTATGAACGCCAAGTGCTTCCCGTCTCTATCCACCCTTCATCCAAGGAACAGGCTCTCTGAATCATTCTAAACCTCGTTTACTACTATGAACGCCAAGTGCTTCCCGTCTCTATCCACCCTTCATCCTGTTCATCCAAGGAACAGGCTCTCTGAATCATTCTAAACCTCGTTTACTACTATGAACGCCAAGTGCTTCCCGTCTCTATCCACCCTTCATCCTGTTCATCCAAGGAACAGGCTCTCTGAATCATTCTAAACCTCGTTTACTACTATGAACGCCAAGTGCTTCCCGTCTCTATCCACCCTTCATCCAAGGAACAGGCTCTCTGAATCATTCTAAACCTCGTTTACTACTATGAACGCCAAGTGCTTCCCGTCTCTATCCACCCTTCATCCAAGGAACAGGCTCTCTGAATCATTCTAAACCTCGTTTACTACTATGAACGCCAAGTGCTTCCCGTCTCTATCCACCCTTCATCCTGTTCATCCAAGGAACAGGCTCTCTGAATCATTCTAAACCTCGTTTACTACTATGAACGCCAAGTGCTTCCCGTCTCTATCCACCCTTCATCCTGTTCATCCAAGGAACAGGCTCTCTGAATCATTCTAAACCTCGTTTACTACTATGAACGCCAAGTGCTTCCCGTCTCTATCCACCCTTCATCCAAGGAACAGGCTCTCTGAATCATTCTAAACCTCGTTTACTACTATGAACGCCAAGTGCTTCCCGTCTCTATCCACCCTTCATCCAAGGAACAGGCTCTCTGAATCATTCTAAACCTCGTTTACTACTATGAACGCCAAGTGCTTCCCGTCTCTATCCACCCTTCATCCTGTTCATCCAAGGAACAGGCTCTCTGAATCATTCTAAACCTCGTTTACTACTATGAACGCCAAGTGCTTCCCGTCTCTATCCACCCTTCATCCTGTTCATCCAAGGAACAGGCTCTCTGAATCATTCTAAACCTCGTTTACTACTATGAACGCCAAGTGCTTCCCCGTCTCTATCCACCCTTCATCCTGTTCATCCAAGGAACAGGCTCTCTGAATCATTCTAAACCTCGTTTACTACTATGAACGCCAAGTGCTTCCCGTCTCTATCCACCCTTCATCCAAGGAACAGGCTCTCTGAATCATTCTAAACCTCGTTTACTACTATGAACGCCAAGTGCTTCCCGTCTCTATCCACCCTTCATCCAAGGAACAGGCTCTCTGAATCATTCTAAACCTCGTTTACTACTATGAACGCCAAGTGCTTCCCGTCTCTATCCACCCTTCATCCAAGGAACAGGCTCTCTGAATCATTCTAAACCTCGTTTACTACTATGAACGCCAAGTGCTTCCCGTCTCTATCCACCCTTCATCCTGTTCATCCAAGGAACAGGCTCTCTGAATCATTCTAAACCTCGTTTACTACTATGAACGCCAAGTGCTTCCCGTCTCTATCCACCCTTCATCCTGTTCATCCAAGGAACAGGCTCTCTGAATCATTCTAAACCTCGTTTACTACTATGAACGCCAAGTGCTTCCCGTCTCTATCCACCCTTCATCCAAGGAACAGGCTCTCTGAATCATTCTAAACCTCGTTTACTACTATGAACGCCAAGTGCTTCCCGTCTCTATCCACCCTTCATCCTGTTCATCCAAGGAACAGGCTCTCTGAATCATTCTAAACCTCGTTTACTACTATGAACGCCAAGTGCTTCCCGTCTCTATCCACCCTTCATCCTGTTCATCCAAGGAACAGGCTCTCTGAATCATTCTAAACCTCGTTTACTACTATGAACGCCAAGTGCTTCCCGTCTCTATCCACCCTTCATCCAAGGAACAGGCTCTCTGAATCATTCTAAACCTCGTTTACTACTATGAACGCCAAGTGCTTCCCGTCTCTATCCACCCTTCATCCAAGGAACAGGCTCTCTGAATCATTCTAAACCTCGTTTACTACTATGAACGCCAAGTGCTTCCCGTCTCTATCCACCCTTCATCCTGTTCATCCAAGGAACAGGCTCTCTGAATCATTCTAAACCTCGTTTACTACTATGAACGCCAAGTGCTTCCCGTCTCTATCCACCCTTCATCCAAGGAACAGGCTCTCTGAATCATTCTAAACCTCGTTTACTACTATGAACGCCAAGTGCTTCCCGTCTCTATCCACCCTTCATCCAAGGAACAGGCTCTCTGAATCATTCTAAACCTCGTTTACTACTATGAACGCCAAGTGCTTCCCCGTCTCTATCCACCCTTCATCCTGTTCATCCAAGGAACAGGCTCTCTGAATCATTCTAAACCTCGTTTACTACTATGAACGCCAAGTGCTTCCCGTCTCTATCCACCCTTCATCCTGTTCATCCAAGGAACAGGCTCTCTGAATCATTCTAAACCTCGTTTACTACTATGAACGCCAAGTGCTTCCCGTCTCTATCCACCCTTCATCCTGTTCATCCAAGGAACAGGCTCTCTGAATCATTCTAAACCTCGTTTACTACTATGAACGCCAAGTGCTTCCCGTCTCTATCCACCCTTCATCCAAGGAACAGGCTCTCTGAATCATTCTAAACCTCGTTTACTACTATGAACGCCAAGTGCTTCCCGTCTCTATCCACCCTTCATCCAAGGAACAGGCTCTCTGAATCATTCTAAACCTCGTTTACTACTATGAACGCCAAGTGCTTCCCGTCTCTATCCACCCTTCATCCAAGGAACAGGCTCTCTGAATCATTCTAAACCTCGTTTACTACTATGAACGCCAAGTGCTTCCCGTCTCTATCCACCCTTCATCCTGTTCATCCAAGGAACAGGCTCTCTGAATCATTCTAAACCTCGTTTACTACTATGAACGCCAAGTGCTTCCCGTCTCTATCCACCCTTCATCCTGTTCATCCAAGGAACAGGCTCTCTGAATCATTCTAAACCTCGTTTACTACTATGAACGCCAAGTGCTTCCCGTCTCTATCCACCCTTCATCCAAGGAACAGGCTCTCTGAATCATTCTAAACCTCGTTTACTACTATGAACGCCAAGTGCTTCCCGTCTCTATCCACCCTTCATCCTGTTCATCCAAGGAACAGGCTCTCTGAATCATTCTAAACCTCGTTTACTACTATGAACGCCAAGTGCTTCCCGTCTCTATCCACCCTTCATCCTGTTCATCCAAGGAACAGGCTCTCTGAATCATTCTAAACCTCGTTTACTACTATGAACGCCAAGTGCTTCCCGTCTCTATCCACCCTTCATCCAAGGAACAGGCTCTCTGAATCATTCTAAACCTCGTTTACTACTATGAACGCCAAGTGCTTCCCGTCTCTATCCACCCTTCATCCAAGGAACAGGCTCTCTGAATCATTCTAAACCTCGTTTACTACTATGAACGCCAAGTGCTTCCCGTCTCTATCCACCCTTCATCCTGTTCATCCAAGGAACAGGCTCTCTGAATCATTCTAAACCTCGTTTACTACTATGAACGCCAAGTGCTTCCCGTCTCTATCCACCCTTCATCCAAGGAACAGGCTCTCTGAATCATTCTAAACCTCGTTTACTACTATGAACGCCAAGTGCTTCCCGTCTCTATCCACCCTTCATCCAAGGAACAGGCTCTCTGAATCATTCTAAACCTCGTTTACTACTATGAACGCCAAGTGCTTCCCGTCTCTATCCACCCTTCATCCTGTTCATCCAAGGAACAGGCTCTCTGAATCATTCTAAACCTCGTTTACTACTATGAACGCCAAGTGCTTCCCGTCTCTATCCACCCTTCATCCTGTTCATCCAAGGAACAGGCTCTCTGAATCATTCTAAACCTCGTTTACTACTATGAACGCCAAGTGCTTCCCGTCTCTATCCACCCTTCATCCTGTTCATCCAAGGAACAGGCTCTCTGAATCATTCTAAACCTCGTTTACTACTATGAACGCCAAGTGCTTCCCGTCTCTATCCACCCTTCATCCAAGGAACAGGCTCTCTGAATCATTCTAAACCTCGTTTACTACTATGAACGCCAAGTGCTTCCCGTCTCTATCCACCCTTCATCCAAGGAACAGGCTCTCTGAATCATTCTAAACCTCGTTTACTACTATGAACGCCAAGTGCTTCCCGTCTCTATCCACCCTTCATCCAAGGAACAGGCTCTCTGAATCATTCTAAACCTCGTTTACTACTATGAACGCCAAGTGCTTCCCGTCTCTATCCACCCTTCATCCTGTTCATCCAAGGAACAGGCTCTCTGAATCATTCTAAACCTCGTTTACTACTATGAACGCCAAGTGCTTCCCGTCTCTATCCACCCTTCATCCTGTTCATCCAAGGAACAGGCTCTCTGAATCATTCTAAACCTCGTTTACTACTATGAACGCCAAGTGCTTCCCGTCTCTATCCACCCTTCATCCAAGGAACAGGCTCTCTGAATCATTCTAAACCTCGTTTACTACTATGAACGCCAAGTGCTTCCCGTCTCTATCCACCCTTCATCCTGTTCATCCAAGGAACAGGCTCTCTGAATCATTCTAAACCTCGTTTACTACTATGAACGCCAAGTGCTTCCCGTCTCTATCCACCCTTCATCCTGTTCATCCAAGGAACAGGCTCTCTGAATCATTCTAAACCTCGTTTACTACTATGAACGCCAAGTGCTTCCCGTCTCTATCCACCCTTCATCCAAGGAACAGGCTCTCTGAATCATTCTAAACCTCGTTTACTACTATGAACGCCAAGTGCTTCCCGTCTCTATCCACCCTTCATCCAAGGAACAGGCTCTCTGAATCATTCTAAACCTCGTTTACTACTATGAACGCCAAGTGCTTCCCGTCTCTATCCACCCTTCATCCTGTTCATCCAAGGAACAGGCTCTCTGAATCATTCTAAACCTCGTTTACTACTATGAACGCCAAGTGCTTCCCGTCTCTATCCACCCTTCATCCAAGGAACAGGCTCTCTGAATCATTCTAAACCTCGTTTACTACTATGAACGCCAAGTGCTTCCCGTCTCTATCCACTTCATCCTTCATCCAAGGAACAGGCTCTCTGAATCATTCTAAACCTCGTTTACTACTATGAACGCCAAGTGCTTCCCGTCTCTATCCACCCTTCATCCTGTTCATCCAAGGAACAGGCTCTCTGAATCATTCTAAACCTCGTTTACTACTATGAACGCCAAGTGCTTCCCGTCTCTATCCACCCTTCATCCTGTTCATCCAAGGAACAGGCTCTCTGAATCATTCTAAACCTCGTTTACTACTATGAACGCCAAGTGCTTCCCTGTCTCTATCCACCCTTCATCCTGTTCATCCAAGGAACAGGCTCTCTGAATCATTCTAAACCTCGTTTACTACTATGAACGCCAAGTGCTTCCCGTCTCTATCCACCCTTCATCCAAGGAACAGGCTCTCTGAATCATTCTAAACCTCGTTTACTACTATGAACGCCAAGTGCTTCCCGTCTCTATCCACCCTTCATCCAAGGAACAGGCTCTCTGAATCATTCTAAACCTCGTTTACTACTATGAACGCCAAGTGCTTCCCGTCTCTATCCACCCTTCATCCAAGGAACAGGCTCTCTGAATCATTCTAAACCTCGTTTACTACTATGAACGCCAAGTGCTTCCCGTCTCTATCCACCCTTCATCCTGTTCATCCAAGGAACAGGCTCTCTGAATCATTCTAAACCTCGTTTACTACTATGAACGCCAAGTGCTTCCCGTCTCTATCCACCCTTCATCCTGTTCATCCAAGGAACAGGCTCTCTGAATCATTCTAAACCTCGTTTACTACTATGAACGCCAAGTGCTTCCCGTCTCTATCCACCTCATCCTGTTCATCCAAGGAACAGGCTCTCTGAATCATTCTAAACCTCGTTTACTACTATGAACGCCAAGTGCTTCCCGTCTCTATCCACCCTTCATCCAAGGAACAGGCTCTCTGAATCATTCTAAACCTCGTTTACTACTATGAACGCCAAGTGCTTCCCGTCTCTATCCACCCTTCATCCAAGGAACAGGCTCTCTGAATCATTCTAAACCTCGTTTACTACTATGAACGCCAAGTGCTTCCCGTCTCTATCCACCCTTCATCCTGTTCATCCAAGGAACAGGCTCTCTGAATCATTCTAAACCTCGTTTACTACTATGAACGCCAAGTGCTTCCCGTCTCTATCCACCCTTCATCCTGTTCATCCAAGGAACAGGCTCTCTGAATCATTCTAAACCTCGTTTACTACTATGAACGCCAAGTGCTTCCCGTCTCTATCCACCCTTCATCCAAGGAACAGGCTCTCTGAATCATTCTAAACCTCGTTTACTACTATGAACGCCAAGTGCTTCCCGTCTCTATCCACCCTTCATCCTGTTCATCCAAGGAACAGGCTCTCTGAATCATTCTAAACCTCGTTTACTACTATGAACGCCAAGTGCTTCCCGTCTCTATCCACCCTTCATCCTGTTCATCCAAGGAACAGGCTCTCTGAATCATTCTAAACCTCGTTTACTACTATGAACGCCAAGTGCTTCCCGTCTCTATCCACCCTTCATCCAAGGAACAGGCTCTCTGAATCATTCTAAACCTCGTTTACTACTATGAACGCCAAGTGCTTCCCGTCTCTATCCACCCTTCATCCAAGGAACAGGCTCTCTGAATCATTCTAAACCTCGTTTACTACTATGAACGCCAAGTGCTTCCCGTCTCTATCCACCCTTCATCCTGTTCATCCAAGGAACAGGCTCTCTGAATCATTCTAAACCTCGTTTACTACTATGAACGCCAAGTGCTTCCCGTCTCTATCCACCCTTCATCCAAGGAACAGGCTCTCTGAATCATTCTAAACCTCGTTTACTACTATGAACGCCAAGTGCTTCCCGTCTCTATCCACCCTTCATCCAAGGAACAGGCTCTCTGAATCATTCTAAACCTCGTTTACTACTATGAACGCCAAGTGCTTCCCGTCTCTATCCACCCTTCATCCTGTTCATCCAAGGAACAGGCTCTCTGAATCATTCTAAACCTCGTTTACTACTATGAACGCCAAGTGCTTCCCGTCTCTATCCACCCTTCATCCTGTTCATCCAAGGAACAGGCTCTCTGAATCATTCTAAACCTCGTTTACTACTATGAACGCCAAGTGCTTCCCGTCTCTATCCACCCTTCATCCTGTTCATCCAAGGAACAGGCTCTCTGAATCATTCTAAACCTCGTTTACTACTATGAACGCCAAGTGCTTCCCGTCTCTATCCACCCTTCATCCAAGGAACAGGCTCTCTGAATCATTCTAAACCTCGTTTACTACTATGAACGCCAAGTGCTTCCCGTCTCTATCCACCCTTCATCCAAGGAACAGGCTCTCTGAATCATTCTAAACCTCGTTTACTACTATGAACGCCAAGTGCTTCCCGTCTCTATCCACCCTTCATCCAAGGAACAGGCTCTCTGAATCATTCTAAACCTCGTTTACTACTATGAACGCCAAGTGCTTCCCGTCTCTATCCACCCTTCATCCTGTTCATCCAAGGAACAGGCTCTCTGAATCATTCTAAACCTCGTTTACTACTATGAACGCCAAGTGCTTCCCGTCTCTATCCACCCTTCATCCTGTTCATCCAAGGAACAGGCTCTCTGAATCATTCTAAACCTCGTTTACTACTATGAACGCCAAGTGCTTCCCGTCTCTATCCACCCTTCATCCAAGGAACAGGCTCTCTGAATCATTCTAAACCTCGTTTACTACTATGAACGCCAAGTGCTTCCCGTCTCTATCCACCCTTCATCCTGTTCATCCAAGGAACAGGCTCTCTGAATCATTCTAAACCTCGTTTACTACTATGAACGCCAAGTGCTTCCCGTCTCTATCCACCCTTCATCCTGTTCATCCAAGGAACAGGCTCTCTGAATCATTCTAAACCTCGTTTACTACTATGAACGCCAAGTGCTTCCCGTCTCTATCCACCCTTCATCCAAGGAACAGGCTCTCTGAATCATTCTAAACCTCGTTTACTACTATGAACGCCAAGTGCTTCCCGTCTCTATCCACCCTTCATCCAAGGAACAGGCTCTCTGAATCATTCTAAACCTCGTTTACTACTATGAACGCCAAGTGCTTCCCGTCTCTATCCACCCTTCATCCTGTTCATCCAAGGAACAGGCTCTCTGAATCATTCTAAACCTCGTTTACTACTATGAACGCCAAGTGCTTCCCGTCTCTATCCACCCTTCATCCAAGGAACAGGCTCTCTGAATCATTCTAAACCTCGTTTACTACTATGAACGCCAAGTGCTTCCCGTCTCTATCCACCCTTCATCCAAGGAACAGGCTCTCTGAATCATTCTAAACCTCGTTTACTACTATGAACGCCAAGTGCTTCCCGTCTCTATCCACCCTTCATCCTGTTCATCCAAGGAACAGGCTCTCTGAATCATTCTAAACCTCGTTTACTACTATGAACGCCAAGTGCTTCCCGTCTCTATCCACCCTTCATCCTGTTCATCCAAGGAACAGGCTCTCTGAATCATTCTAAACCTCGTTTACTACTATGAACGCCAAGTGCTTCCCGTCTCTATCCACCCTTCATCCTGTTCATCCAAGGAACAGGCTCTCTGAATCATTCTAAACCTCGTTTACTACTATGAACGCCAAGTGCTTCCCGTCTCTATCCACCCTTCATCCAAGGAACAGGCTCTCTGAATCATTCTAAACCTCGTTTACTACTATGAACGCCAAGTGCTTCCCGTCTCTATCCACCCTTCATCCAAGGAACAGGCTCTCTGAATCATTCTAAACCTCGCTTACTACTATGAACGCCAAGTGCTTCCCGTCTCTATCCACCCTTCATCCAAGGAACAGGCTCTCTGAATCATTCTAAACCTCGTTTACTACTATGAACGCCAAGTGCTTCCCGTCTCTATCCACCCTTCATCCTGTTCATCCAAGGAACAGGCTCTCTGAATCATTCTAAACCTCGTTTACTACTATGAACGCCAAGTGCTTCCCGTCTCTATCCACCCTTCATCCTGTTCATCCAAGGAACAGGCTCTCTGAATCATTCTAAACCTCGTTTACTACTATGAACGCCAAGTGCTTCCCGTCTCTATCCACCCTTCATCCAAGGAACAGGCTCTCTGAATCATTCTAAACCTCGTTTACTACTATGAACGCCAAGTGCTTCCCGTCTCTATCCACCCTTCATCCTGTTCATCCAAGGAACAGGCTCTCTGAATCATTCTAAACCTCGTTTACTACTATGAACGCCAAGTGCTTCCCGTCTCTATCCACCCTTCATCCTGTTCATCCAAGGAACAGGCTCTCTGAATCATTCTAAACCTCGTTTACTACTATGAACGCCAAGTGCTTCCCGTCTCTATCCACCCTTCATCCAAGGAACAGGCTCTCTGAATCATTCTAAACCTCGTTTACTACTATGAACGCCAAGTGCTTCCCGTCTCTATCCACCCTTCATCCAAGGAACAGGCTCTCTGAATCATTCTAAACCTCGTTTACTACTATGAACGCCAAGTGCTTCCCGTCTCTATCCACCCTTCATCCTGTTCATCCAAGGAACAGGCTCTCTGAATCATTCTAAACCTCGTTTACTACTATGAACGCCAAGTGCTTCCCGTCTCTATCCACCCTTCATCCAAGGAACAGGCTCTCTGAATCATTCTAAACCTCGTTTACTACTATGAACGCCAAGTGCTTCCCGTCTCTATCCACCCTTCATCCAAGGAACAGGCTCTCTGAATCATTCTAAACCTCGTTTACTACTATGAACGCCAAGTGCTTCCCGTCTCTATCCACCCTTCATCCTGTTCATCCAAGGAACAGGCTCTCTGAATCATTCTAAACCTCGTTTACTACTATGAACGCCAAGTGCTTCCCGTCTCTATCCACCCTTCATCCTGTTCATCCAAGGAACAGGCTCTCTGAATCATTCTAAACCTCGTTTACTACTATGAACGCCAAGTGCTTCCCGTCTCTATCCACCCTTCATCCTGTTCATCCAAGGAACAGGCTCTCTGAATCATTCTAAACCTCGTTTACTACTATGAACGCCAAGTGCTTCCCGTCTCTATCCACCCTTCATCCAAGGAACAGGCTCTCTGAATCATTCTAAACCTCGTTTACTACTATGAACGCCAAGTGCTTCCCGTCTCTATCCACCCTTCATCCAAGGAACAGGCTCTCTGAATCATTCTAAACCTCGTTTACTACTATGAACGCCAAGTGCTTCCCGTCTCTATCCACCCCTTCATCCAAGGAACAGGCTCTCTGAATCATTCTAAACCTCGTTTACTACTATGAACGCCAAGTGCTTCCCGTCTCTATCCACCCTTCATCCAAGGAACAGGCTCTCTGAATCATTCTAAACCTCGTTTACTACTATGAACGCCAAGTGCTTCCCGTCTCTATCCACCCTTCATCCAAGGAACAGGCTCTCTGAATCATTCTAAACCTCGTTTACTACTATGAACGCCAAGTGCTTCCCGTCTCTATCCACCCTTCATCCAAGGAACAGGCTCTCTGAATCATTCTAAACCTCGTTTACTACTATGAACGCCAAGTGCTTCCCGTCTCTATCCACCCTTCATCCTGTTCATCCAAGGAACAGGCTCTCTGAATCATTCTAAACCTCGTTTACTACTATGAACGCCAAGTGCTTCCCGTCTCTATCCACCCTTCATCCTGTTCATCCAAGGAACAGGCTCTCTGAATCATTCTAAACCTCGTTTACTACTATGAACGCCAAGTGCTTCCCGTCTCTATCCACCCTTCATCCAAGGAACAGGCTCTCTGAATCATTCTAAACCTCGTTTACTACTATGAACGCCAAGTGCTTCCCGTCTCTATCCACCCTTCATCCAAGGAACAGGCTCTCTGAATCATTCTAAACCTCGTTTACTACTATGAACGCCAAGTGCTTCCCGTCTCTATCCACCCTTCATCCAAGGAACAGGCTCTCTGAATCATTCTAAACCTCGTTTACTACTATGAACGCCAAGTGCTTCCCGTCTCTATCCACCCTTCATCCAAGGAACAGGCTCTCTGAATCATTCTAAACCTCGTTTACTACTATGAACGCCAAGTGCTTCCCGTCTCTATCCACCCTTCATCCTGTTCATCCAAGGAACAGGCTCTCTGAATCATTCTAAACCTCGTTTACTACTATGAACGCCAAGTGCTTCCCGTCTCTATCCACCCTTCATCCTGTTCATCCAAGGAACAGGCTCTCTGAATCATTCTAAACCTCGTTTACTACTATGAACGCCAAGTGCTTCCCGTCTCTATCCACCCTTCATCCAAGGAACAGGCTCTCTGAATCATTCTAAACCTCGTTTACTACTATGAACGCCAAGTGCTTCCCGTCTCTATCCACCCTTCATCCAAGGAACAGGCTCTCTGAATCATTCTAAACCTCGTTTACTACTATGAACGCCAAGTGCTTCCCGTCTCTATCCACCCTTCATCCAAGGAACAGGCTCTCTGAATCATTCTAAACCTCGCTTACTACTATGAACGCCAAGTGCTTCCCGTCTCTATCCACCCTTCATCCTGTTCATCCAAGGAACAGGCTCTCTGAATCATTCTAAACCTCGTTTACTACTATGAACGCCAAGTGCTTCCCGTCTCTATCCACCCTTCATCCTGTTCATCCAAGGAACAGGCTCTCTGAATCATTCTAAACCTCGTTTACTACTATGAACGCCAAGTGCTTCCCGTCTCTATCCACCCTTCATCCAAGGAACAGGCTCTCTGAATCATTCTAAACCTCGTTTACTACTATGAACGCCAAGTGCTTCCCGTCTCTATCCACCCTTCATCCAAGGAACAGGCTCTCTGAATCATTCTAAACCTCGTTTACTACTATGAACGCCAAGTGCTTCCCGTCTCTATCCACCCTTCATCCTGTTCATCCAAGGAACAGGCTCTCTGAATCATTCTAAACCTCGTTTACTACTATGAACGCCAAGTGCTTCCCCGTCTCTATCCACCCTTCATCCTGTTCATCCAAGGAACAGGCTCTCTGAATCATTCTAAACCTCGTTTACTACTATGAACGCCAAGTGCTTCCCGTCTCTATCCACCCTTCATCCAAGGAACAGGCTCTCTGAATCATTCTAAACCTCGTTTACTACTAAGAACGCCAAGTGCTTCCCGTCTCTATCCACCCTTCATCCAAGGAACAGGCTCTCTGAATCATTCTAAACCTCGTTTACTACTATGAACGCCAAGTGCTTCCCGTCTCTATCCACCCTTCATCCTGTTCATCCAAGGAACAGGCTCTCTGAATCATTCTAAACCTCGTTTACTACTATGAACGCCAAGTGCTTCCCGTCTCTATCCACCCTTCATCCTGTTCATCCAAGGAACAGGCTCTCTGAATCATTCTAAACCTCGTTTACTACTATGAACGCCAAGTGCTTCCCGTCTCTATCCACCCTTCATCCTGTTCATCCAAGGAACAGGCTCTCTGAATCATTCTAAACCTCGTTTACTACTATGAACGCCAAGTGCTTCCCGTCTCTATCCACCCTTCATCCAAGGAACAGGCTCTCTGAATCATTCTAAACCTCGTTTACTACTATGAACGCCAAGTGCTTCCCGTCTCTATCCACCCTTCATCCAAGGAACAGGCTCTCTGAATCATTCTAAACCTCGTTTACTACTATGAACGCCAAGTGCTTCCCGTCTCTATCCACCCTTCATCCAAGGAACAGGCTCTCTGAATCATTCTAAACCTCGTTTACTACTATGAACGCCAAGTGCTTCCCGTCTCTATCCACCCTTCATCCTGTTCATCCAAGGAACAGGCTCTCTGAATCATTCTAAACCTCGTTTACTACTATGAACGCCAAGTGCTTCCCGTCTCTATCCACCCTTCATCCTGTTCATCCAAGGAACAGGCTCTCTGAATCATTCTAAACCTCGTTTACTACTATGAACGCCAAGTGCTTCCCGTCTCTATCCACCCTTCATCCAAGGAACAGGCTCTCTGAATCATTCTAAACCTCGTTTACTACTATGAACGCCAAGTGCTTCCCGTCTCTATCCACCCTTCATCCTGTTCATCCAAGGAACAGGCTCTCTGAATCATTCTAAACCTCGTTTACTACTATGAACGCCAAGTGCTTCCCGTCTCTATCCACCCTTCATCCTGTTCATCCAAGGAACAGGCTCTCTGAATCATTCTAAACCTCGTTTACTACTATGAACGCCAAGTGCTTCCCGTCTCTATCCACCCTTCATCCAAGGAACAGGCTCTCTGAATCATTCTAAACCTCGTTTACTACTATGAACGCCAAGTGCTTCCCGTCTCTATCCACCCTTCATCCAAGGAACAGGCTCTCTGAATCATTCTAAACCTCGTTTACTACTATGAACGCCAAGTGCTTCCCGTCTCTATCCACCCTTCATCCTGTTCATCCAAGGAACAGGCTCTCTGAATCATTCTAAACCTCGTTTACTACTATGAACGCCAAGTGCTTCCCGTCTCTATCCACCCTTCATCCAAGGAACAGGCTCTCTGAATCATTCTAAACCTCGTTTACTACTATGAACGCCAAGTGCTTCCCGTCTCTATCCACCCTTCATCCAAGGAACAGGCTCTCTGAATCATTCTAAACCTCGTTTACTACTATGAACGCCAAGTGCTTCCCGTCTCTATCCACCCTTCATCCTGTTCATCCAAGGAACAGGCTCTCTGAATCATTCTAAACCTCGTTTACTACTATGAACGCCAAGTGCTTCCCGTCTCTATCCACCCTTCATCCTGTTCATCCAAGGAACAGGCTCTCTGAATCATTCTAAACCTCGTTTACTACTATGAACGCCAAGTGCTTCCCGTCTCTATCCACCCTTCATCCTGTTCATCCAAGGAACAGGCTCTCTGAATCATTCTAAACCTCGTTTACTACTATGAACGCCAAGTGCTTCCCGTCTCTATCCACCCTTCATCCAAGGAACAGGCTCTCTGAATCATTCTAAACCTCGTTTACTACTATGAACGCCAAGTGCTTCCCGTCTCTATCCACCCTTCATCCAAGGAACAGGCTCTCTGAATCATTCTAAACCTCGTTTACTACTATGAACGCCAAGTGCTTCCCGTCTCTATCCACCCCTTCATCCAAGGAACAGGCTCTCTGAATCATTCTAAACCTCGTTTACTACTATGAACGCCAAGTGCTTCCCGTCTCTATCCACCCTTCATCCTGTTCATCCAAGGAACAGGCTCTCTGAATCATTCTAAACCTCGTTTACTACTATGAACGCCAAGTGCTTCCCGTCTCTATCCACCCTTCATCCTGTTCATCCAAGGAACAGGCTCTCTGAATCATTCTAAACCTCGTTTACTACTATGAACGCCAAGTGCTTCCCGTCTCTATCCACCCTTCATCCAAGGAACAGGCTCTCTGAATCATTCTAAACCTCGTTTACTACTATGAACGCCAAGTGCTTCCCGTCTCTATCCACCCTTCATCCTGTTCATCCAAGGAACAGGCTCTCTGAATCATTCTAAACCTCGTTTACTACTATGAACGCCAAGTGCTTCCCGTCTCTATCCACCCTTCATCCTGTTCATCCAAGGAACAGGCTCTCTGAATCATTCTAAACCTCGTTTACTACTATGAACGCCAAGTGCTTCCCGTCTCTATCCACCCTTCATCCAAGGAACAGGCTCTCTGAATCATTCTAAACCTCGTTTACTACTATGAACGCCAAGTGCTTCCCGTCTCTATCCACCCTTCATCCAAGGAACAGGCTCTCTGAATCATTCTAAACCTCGTTTACTACTATGAAAGCCAAGTGCTTCCCGTCTCTATCCACCCTTCATCCAAGGAACAGGCTCTCTGAATCATTCTAAACCTCGTTTACTACTATGAACGCCAAGTGCTTCCCGTCTCTATCCACCCTTCATCCAAGGAACAGGCTCTCTGAATCATTCTAAACCTCGTTTACTACTATGAACGCCAAGTGCTTCCCGTCTCTATCCACCCTTCATCCTGTTCATCCAAGGAACAGGCTCTCTGAATCATTCTAAACCTCGTTTACTACTATGAACGCCAAGTGCTTCCCGTCTCTATCCACCCTTCATCCTGTTCATCCAAGGAACAGGCTCTCTGAATCATTCTAAACCTCGTTTACTACTATGAACGCCAAGTGCTTCCCGTCTCTATCCACCCTTCATCCAAGGAACAGGCTCTCTGAATCATTCTAAACCTCGTTTACTACTATGAACGCCAAGTGCTTCCCGTCTCTATCCACCCTTCATCCAAGGAACAGGCTCTCTGAATCATTCTAAACCTCGTTTACTACTATGAACGCCAAGTGCTTCCCGTCTCTATCCACCCTTCATCCAAGGAACAGGCTCTCTGAATCATTCTAAACCTCTTTTACTACTATGAACGCCAAGTGCTTCCCGTCTCTATCCACCCTTCATCCTGTTCATCCAAGGAACAGGCTCTCTGAATCATTCTAAACCTCGTTTACTACTATGAACGCCAAGTGCTTCCCGTCTCTATCCACCCTTCATCCAAGGAACAGGCTCTCTGAATCATTCTAAACCTCGTTTACTACTATGAACGCCTAAGTGCTTCCCGTCTCTATCCACCCTTCATCCAAGGAACAGGCTCTCTGAATCATTCTAAACCTCGTTTACTACTATGAACGCCAAGTGCTTCCCGTCTCTATCCACCCTTCATCCAAGGAACAGGCTCTCTGAATCATTCTAAACCTCGTTTACTACTATGAACGCCAAGTGCTTCCCGTCTCTATCCACCCTTCATCCTGTTCATCCAAGGAACAGGCTCTCTGAATCATTCTAAACCTCGTTTACTACTATGAACGCCAAGTGCTTCCCGTCTCTATCCACCCTTCATCCTGTTCATCCAAGGAACAGGCTCTCTGAATCATTCTAAACCTCGTTTACTACTATGAACGCCAAGTGCTTCCCGTCTCTATCCACCCTTCATCCAAGGAACAGGCTCTCTGAATCATTCTAAACCTCGTTTACTACTATGAACGCCAAGTGCTTCCCGTCTCTATCCACCCTTCATCCTGTTCATCCAAGGAACAGGCTCTCTGAATCATTCTAAACCTCGTTTACTACTATGAACGCCAAGTGCTTCCCGTCTCTATCCACCCTTCATCCTGTTCATCCAAGGAACAGGCTCTCTGAATCATTCTAAACCTCGTTTACTACTATGAACGCCAAGTGCTTCCCGTCTCTATCCACCCTTCATCCAAGGAACAGGCTCTCTGAATCATTCTAAACCTCGTTTACTACTATGAACGCCAAGTGCTTCCCGTCTCTATCCACCCTTCATCCAAGGAACAGGCTCTCTGAATCATTCTAAACCTCGTTTACTACTATGAACGCCAAGTGCTTCCCGTCTCTATCCACCCTTCATCCAAGGAACAGGCTCTCTGAATCATTCTAAACCTCGTTTACTACTATGAACGCCAAGTGCTTCCCGTCTCTATCCACCCTTCATCCTGTTCATCCAAGGAACAGGCTCTCTGAATCATTCTAAACCTCGTTTACTACTATGAACGCCAAGTGCTTCCCGTCTCTATCCACCCTTCATCCTGTTCATCCAAGGAACAGGCTCTCTGAATCATTCTAAACCTCGTTTACTACTATGAACGCCAAGTGCTTCCCGTCTCTATCCACCCTTCATCCAAGGAACAGGCTCTCTGAATCATTCTAAACCTCGTTTACTACTATGAACGCCAAGTGCTTCCCGTCTCTATCCACCCTTCATCCAAGGAACAGGCTCTCTGAATCATTCTAAACCTCGTTTACTACTATGAACGCCAAGTGCTTCCCGTCTCTATCCACCCTTCATCCTGTTCATCCAAGGAACAGGCTCTCTGAATCATTCTAAACCTCGTTTACTACTATGAACGCCAAGTGCTTCCCGTCTCTATCCACCCTTCATCCTGTTCATCCAAGGAACAGGCTCTCTGAATCATTCTAAACCTCGTTTACTACTATGAACGCCAAGTGCTTCCCGTCTCTATCCACCCTTCATCCTGTTCATCCAAGGAACAGGCTCTCTGAATCATTCTAAACCTCGTTTACTACTATGAACGCCAAGTGCTTCCCGTCTCTATCCACCCTTCATCCAAGGAACAGGCTCTCTGAATCATTCTAAACCTCGTTTACTACTATGAACGCCAAGTGCTTCCCGTCTCTATCCACCCTTCATCCTGTTCATCCAAGGAACAGGCTCTCTGAATCATTCTAAACCTCGTTTACTACTATGAACGCCAAGTGCTTCCCGTCTCTATCCACCCTTCATCCTGTTCATCCAAGGAACAGGCTCTCTGAATCATTCTAAACCTCGTTTACTACTATGAACGCCAAGTGCTTCCCGTCTCTATCCACCCTTCATCCAAGGAACAGGCTCTCTGAATCATTCTAAACCTCGTTTACTACTATGAACGCCAAGTGCTTCCCGTCTCTATCCACCCTTCATCCAAGGAACAGGCTCTCTGAATCATTCTAAACCTCGTTTACTACTATGAACGCCAAGTGCTTCCCGTCTCTATCCACCCTTCATCCTGTTCATCCAAGGAACAGGCTCTCTGAATCATTCTAAACCTCGTTTACTACTATGAACGCCAAGTGCTTCCCGTCTCTATCCACCCTTCATCCAAGGAACAGGCTCTCTGAATCATTCTAAACCTCGTTTACTACTATGAACGCCAAGTGCTTCCCCGTCTCTATCCACCCTTCATCCAAGGAACAGGCTCTCTGAATCATTCTAAACCTCGTTTACTACTATGAACGCCAAGTGCTTCCCGTCTCTATCCACCCTTCATCCTGTTCATCCAAGGAACAGGCTCTCTGAATCATTCTAAACCTCGTTTACTACTATGAACGCCAAGTGCTTCCCGTCTCTATCCACCCTTCATCCTGTTCATCCAAGGAACAGGCTCTCTGAATCATTCTAAACCTCGTTTACTACTATGAACGCCAAGTGCTTCCCGTCTCTATCCACCCTTCATCCTGTTCATCCAAGGAACAGGCTCTCTGAATCATTCTAAACCTCGTTTACTACTATGAACGCCAAGTGCTTCCCGTCTCTATCCACCCTTCATCCAAGGAACAGGCTCTCTGAATCATTCTAAACCTCGTTTACTACTATGAACGCCAAGTGCTTCCCGTCTCTATCCACCCTTCATCCAAGGAACAGGCTCTCTGAATCATTCTAAACCTCGTTTACTACTATGAACGCCAAGTGCTTCCCGTCTCTATCCACCCTTCATCCAAGGAACAGGCTCTCTGAATCATTCTAAACCTCGTTTACTACTATGAACGCCAAGTGCTTCCCGTCTCTATCCACCCTTCATCCTGTTCATCCAAGGAACAGGCTCTCTGAATCATTCTAAACCTCGTTTACTACTATGAACGCCAAGTGCTTCCCGTCTCTATCCACCCTTCATCCTGTTCATCCAAGGAACAGGCTCTCTGAATCATTCTAAACCTCGTTTACTACTATGAACGCCAAGTGCTTCCCGTCTCTATCCACCCTTCATCCAAGGAACAGGCTCTCTGAATCATTCTAAACCTCGTTTACTACTATGAACGCCAAGTGCTTCCCGTCTCTATCCACCCTTCATCCTGTTCATCCAAGGAACAGGCTCTCTGAATCATTCTAAACCTCGTTTACTACTATGAACGCCAAGTGCTTCCCGTCTCTATCCACCCTTCATCCTGTTCATCCAAGGAACAGGCTCTCTGAATCATTCTAAACCTCGTTTACTACTATGAACGCCAAGTGCTTCCCGTCTCTATCCACCCTTCATCCAAGGAACAGGCTCTCTGAATCATTCTAAACCTCGTTTACTACTATGAACGCCAAGTGCTTCCCGTCTCTATCCACCCTTCATCCAAGGAACAGGCTCTCTGAATCATTCTAAACCTCGTTTACTACTATGAACGCCAGAGTGCTTCCGTCTCTATCCACCCTTCATCCTGTTCATCCAAGGAACAGGCTCTCTGAATCATTCTAAACCTCGTTTACTACTATGAACGCCAAGTGCTTCCCGTCTCTATCCACCCTTCATCCAAGGAACAGGCTCTCTGAATCATTCTAAACCTCGTTTACTACTATGAACGCCAAGTGCTTCCCGTCTCTATCCACCCTTCATCCAAGGAACAGGCTCTCTGAATCATTCTAAACCTCGTTTACTACTATGAACGCCAAGTGCTTCCCGTCTCTATCCACCCTTCATCCTGTTCATCCAAGGAACAGGCTCTCTGAATCATTCTAAACCTCGTTTACTACTATGAACGCCAAGTGCTTCCCGTCTCTATCCACCCTTCATCCTGTTCATCCAAGGAACAGGCTCTCTGAATCATTCTAAACCTCGTTTACTACTATGAACGCCAAGTGCTTCCCGTCTCTATCCACCCTTCATCCTGTTCATCCAAGGAACAGGCTCTCTGAATCATTCTAAACCTCGTTTACTACTATGAACGCCAAGTGCTTCCCGTCTCTATCCACCCTTCATCCAAGGAACAGGCTCTCTGAATCATTCTAAACCTCGTTTACTACTATGAACGCCAAGTGCTTCCCGTCTCTATCCACCCTTCATCCAAGGAACAGGCTCTCTGAATCATTCCAAACCTCGTTTACTACTATGAACTCCCAAATAATCCATTTCTAAACTCCTGCGTCCTCTATCGGAGTCATCCAACTAAAGACTCACTTGTCTACACTCCCAAATACAATTTATATTTCCCCCTATTAATCCACCTTTGGGTTCTGCAGTATGCTACTCGCCAAAAAGTGCTTCAACGCCTCGTCAGAAGTAGTAAGCGCTATATAAACACAATTACAATCAAGCGTACCAAGTCTGCGCATTCTGCTGATAACAGTACCGCTGATCGGTACAGAGCAACGAACCAGTGAGTTACAGAATGTTGCACCTGTGTGTTGTACGGTTACTACCGCGTGCTAAATAGCACAGAAAATCAGCACAGGAAGGGCAGAAAGTCTCTACTTTAAGTACTCCAGTTTTTTGCATTGTTTTATAGCTCAAACTTGGCCTAAGAACATTATAGCACATAACAACAGAAACTGACATACCAAGACACATCATATACATTTTCAAACCTTTTTGGGCACGGGAGATTAAGTGATTTGCCCAGAATCACACGACTTTGAGCAGAAACGAGGATTTTATCCCGGTTCAAAGTCAGCAGCGCTTACCACTAGGCCACATCCCTTTCGCAGTGACTGCATGCTGATACACAAAACAAACATGTGGCGTGCAAAACGTGGGTATATTGCGCGTAGTCTACTCAGATTACTGCATAGTGACCGGTACAGGGGGCCGTGCGGAGAGCAGAATGGCGCGCATTGCCCGGTTACTGCAGGTCGAGTGGTACACAAACATCACAGACCTACATTGCAGACTTATGTGCCTATGCATTGTTCTGTTATTACTGCATACTGATTGGCAGAGAAAATCAAAACTTGAAGCGCAGGACCTGTTCACGTGTGTGCTTTACTTTTATTACAACAGTCTGACTGGCACACTGCACTTCCTACAGAAGAGTAGAGCGCTGTGCCAGTGCATTGTACTGGTTTTATCCGCATGCCCGGTGACACACGAAAACAAAACACGCGAATTGCAGAAAGTTCTCCCTGGGCATTTGTCTTTTAGTACTGCAAGCTGGCAGGCACCCAACAGAGAACGTGTGGAATGCAGACAGAGTCCCTGGCCATTGCACTGACACCACGGCCGGCTGACTAGTGCATAACAGTGCACACGTGAGGCGTGACACACTGTGGCACTGCCTGCCTCCGCGTGGCGCCGCGAAGCCAAATCAAGGCGCTCACATTCTAAGAAGACTCTGCAGAATCAGATGTATGTCCGTGCCCTCTATGGCTGCCCCAACAGCCAAGGTTGGAAGTGCCGTGGGATGACCACTGAGTGTGGGTAGAGAGGGGGGGAGAGTTATCAATCTACGGCAATAGGATGGCTCAGTCCAGTAGGGCAGAGGCGGTGAATGGTCTTAAGCTAACCGACGCCTCCCCCTTCCCAACCAAGTCCTTCAGTCAACAGCAAATGCCAAGAACACATATTCGCAGGGAATCTGCCAAGGTTTTGTTCAAGAGAATCGTCTCTACAAAATGACGGGCACCTCGTATGCACGCGGGTGCTTGTGCGTTGCACAGTTAATACTGCACACTGTTACACAATACTGAACACGTAGGTCCAGTAAGTGCGTTACCATGTATTGCGCGTTTATTACTGACTGCACTGTGAGAGGTAGAACGCGTGCTCTTAGGCGCTATAAACACTCGCAGTCAAGAGTGCTTTCAGTCACTGTGCCTGAACGAGGAACAATATGACCATTAAAACTTAACTCAAAGGAAAACACAGGGATCTGCCTTACAGCCCACACCAAAAAAACGAGAAAAAACACATATCAGAAGGTATATCACGACAGGAGGAGGACATAAGAGCAGACGGTATTCCGCCAGACTAGTAAAAGGTGTGCCCCCTTTATTCTACAGACAGCCGCAGAAAGGGAAAGCAGGACTAGACTCACGTGAAACAAAAACGCGTACTGTAGTCAAAAGGGAACCGGGTTAGCCATGTGAGTTTTATAGCGCTTCTCAACATTCGCGCACTCCCATGCATCTGAGCAAGTAAAGAAGTCTACACGTAAAACAGGTAACCTGCAAAAGTTGTGTATAACAGTCATTTCAAGAAAAAGCTCACTCTCTCCCGAAAGAGAGCGATTCAACATTGTACAAGTGTTGTGAATGTGCCAGCGCCTCCTCATCCAGGGGTAGAAAGCGCTACATAAACGCAAATACAACAAAGCACGAATAGAACCCCATTAGCATAAACCATAGATGGTCCAGCTCAGCAAGACCAGTAATGTAAAGTTCACCAACCTTGAGCCCTGGCTGAATAGACAAGCACCTGCCACACGAAGACCCAGAGGGACAGCTTCCAGCCCCCGGCCCGCAGCATGGTCCCCAGAGCGGCTCGTTGTAATCCAGTTGGGTTCAGACCGGTAAGTACCCGACCCAGGGGCGGGATAGAGGTCCGTGAAGTGCTGCTCTTGGGAGCCCCAGGGGCCCGCAGGGGGAGCAGAGCGTAGCTGGGTACAGGGGAGAGAAACAGTGGAAATATTCCAAGTAGAAATATGCTGCTGAGAATGAAGGTGGCAGATAGAACGATGCCCGCTGAGGATCAAGGTGGCAGATAGAACGATGCTGCTGAGGATCAAGGTGCCAGATAGAACGATGCTGCTGAGGATCAAGGTGCCAGATAGAACGATGCTGCTGAGGATCAAGGTGCCAGGTAGAACGATGCTGCTGAGGATAAAGGTGCCAGGTAGAATGATGCTGCTGAAGATGAAGGGTGCCAAGCAGAGAGCTGCTGTGGAGATGTCATGCGTAGGAGTTGCTCTGGGAAGCTCTCCGGTACACACCCGTTTGTGAATTCGCTGAGCTGCCCCGTAATTTCCACGGTGTGAAGGGTGAAAAGGGAGCAGAGTTTTTGGATTAAAAAATAAATAAAAATCGCAGTTCTTTCTACTGTGAATTTACAGCCCCCTATGTGTGCCCACGCGAGTCTCCGCACCCCTGAATCGCGCTCCGCGGTCACTCGTGGGGTTAGGGAGAGGCACGCCCCCTTGGGCTGGTTTCCATCACACTCCCCGTTCCGCTGACGACGCAAGTGCCAGACAGCACCTGCAAGTGTTTAGGGGCGGGGAGGGTGTCAAAGATTCCCCACCTCCGGTGCCTTCCCCCGGGAGGGGCTGGGGGTCTGGCGGAGAGAGGGTCCCTATAAGGGACACGGGTCAGCGGAGTTCCAGTCCTGGCTATCTGTGCACGCCGCGAAGTATGGCCCTGCTCCCAGCGGCCCCTCCTGCTGCAGCTTGCACACACCCCTCCAGCGGCAGCGCTCCCTGCACACACCAGGCGCGGTGCCTGCTTCAGGCGCTCACAGAGAAAGCTTGGGTGTAGTTGCAACCCTTGCACCCGTGCTGCGAATCCCGTACAGTGTCTGCTGCTTGCACCGGCTGTTTCTACTCAGCTTCCTTGGTCTGTGCATATTAGGCTCCGTGCAGTTCTTTTCCCTTACACTGTACACACGGTTACCTGTGGAGCTTTACTCCATTCCAAATCTGCGGTTCTGTGTATAATCTTTGGTGTCTTTCTGCCCCTCGCTCTCCCTGCTCCGTTTCCTTGCGGTCCTTCGTCTGCACTCTCTGTGCAGTTCGTGCTAATGTGTTCTTCTCGCACAGCGTTTTGTGCACTGTCTGCTCCTTGCACTACCTTCAAGCGCTCGTGTGCATTTCCCTACTCCGGTCCCAGCCTCTAATACTTGTGTGTACTCTCTCTGCTCAGTCTCCTCCAACTCCTGCTCAACCTAGTGCCGATGCTTCCAGTACCTCCTCAGCCTCGCGTACAGCTCCTGCTCCTTGCACTACCTCCCCAGCCTCGTATGCAGTTCCTTCTACTTGCAGCACCTCCACAGCCTCGTGTGCAATTCCTGCTCCTTGCAGCACCACCACAGCCTCGTGTGCAGTTCCTGCTCCTTGCAGCACCTCCTCGGCCTCGTGTGCAGTTCCTGCTCCTTGCAGCACCTCCTCGGCCTCGTGTGCAGCTCCTGCTCCTTGCAGCACCCCCTCGGCCTCGTGTGCAGCTCCTGCTCCTTGCAGCACCCCCTCAGCCTCGTGTGCAGCTCCTGCTCCTTGCAGCACCTCCTCAGCCTCGAGTGCAGTTCCTGATCCTTGCAGCACCTCCTCAGCCTTGTATGCAGTTCCTGCTCCTTGCAGTACTTGCTTACCCGCGTGTACCGCACATATCCCTTGCAGTACCTGCTTAGATTCGAATGCAATTCCGGCTTCCTGCAGTACCTCCAGAGCCTCGTATGGAGTTCCTGCTCTTGCAGTACTTGCTCACCCGCGTGTGCAGTTCCTGCCTCTTGCAGTACCTGCTCAGATTTGTGTGCAGCTCATGTTCCTTGCAGTATCTGCTCAGCCTCGTGTGCAACTCTTTCTCCTTGCACAACCTGCTCAGCTTCGTCTGCAGTTCCTGCTCCGTCCACCACTTCCTCAGTCTCGGGTGCAGTTCCTGCTCCGTGCAGCACCTCCTCAGCCTCGTGTGCAGTTCCTGCTCCGTGCACCACCACCTCAGTCTCGTGTGCAGTTCCTGCTCCGTGCACCACCACCTCAGTCTCGTGTGCAGTTCCTGCTCCTTGCAGGACCTCTTCAGCCTCGTGGGCAGTTCCTGCTCTTGTAGTACTTGCTCACCCGCGTGTGCAGCTCCTGCCTCTTGCAGTTCCTGCTCAGATTCGCGTGCAGCTCGTGTTCCTTGCAGTATCTGCTCAGCCTCGTGTGCAACTCCTCCTTGCACAACCTGCTCAGCTTCGTGTGCAGTTCCTCGCTGAGCACAAACTTTCCTCCTCTTGCATGGAATCCATCAGCAGCACCGTGCTTCGTGCGAGAGTCTCCTGTTCATCAGGGAGAGGGAGGACCGCAGGGCGGGGACGTTCTGATGGGGCTCCCCGGTGTCTCTTTTTCCTATAGCCAGGCTGCCTGTCTTCTCACCCGGGCTGCACTCGCCGGCTCTCCCGCTCTGCCTCTCCTGACTCGGCTGCCGGGCTGTGATGAGCCGGGAACGGCTGCGCGTGTGTGGATACTGCTGGCTAAGAGGGGGCGGTGAGGTGATGGGAGAGCAGGCTGGGGATAGAGATGCTGCTGCTGCCGCAGAAAGGAGAGAGAGACAGCGCCACCTGCCGGGCATTTCCGAGAAAGGTGCCGCGAGCCTGGGAATCCGTTCCCTACATGATGTTTGCGGTCATTTGTGAATTACCAAAATAAGCCATAAGCACAGTCATATAGGCATGCCTCATACCCGCTGTGTAAGAGCCTGTCATGGCCTCTGAGTCCCCCCCGGGCTACTGGTAGCAGAACGAGACCGACTCTATTCTTCACAAGTCCTGGATGCTAGGCGGACTCACTTAAATAAGCAGGGGATGTTAAAACAGGAACTAGGCACACGTTGCCCAGGGGACTGCATGAAAATACACCCACAAATACCGTGATATCGATAAAGTATAAAAGTGGCTGATAACACACCCAGATCCACAAAACTCTAATTCTCTCTTACCAAAACTTACTTGAGTTATGATAATCAAGAGCAGGAAAAGCCAGGGTAACCAAACCTCCAAGCGGCCTCAGTGGTTTGGTTAAGGGTTCTCTGTTGATACATGGGCCCAGATTCTGAAAGGTGTCACGAAACGCAGCAGCCAAAAATGCTGCACTGCCTTGTGTGACAGGGGAGAGCCATATTCCCAGAGATGTGGCTCTCGCCTCCCCTCTCCATAGCACCCGCGTCAGTGGCGTAACAAAACTTGAAGGGACCCCCTGAAAATTACATAGAGGCAGGGCCGGACTGGGAACAGAAACCGGCCCGGGCAAACTGCTCAGCCGGCCCCCCCTGGGGTGAGGGGGAGTGCAGCCGAGCAATTTGCGAGGGCCGGTTACGGCCGATTTTGTTACAGGGGTCCGGTAATACCGACCCCCCCCCCGGTAACAAAAACTGCCCCCCCAGGGGCCCAAAACCAGACCCCACCCTAGCGGCCCACCGGGGAAACGCCCGATGCCCGCTATGGCCAGTCCGGCCCTGCATAGAGGGGCCTGCTTCCGGACCTACTCAGGAGCGCTCAGGCCAGGGTACTGTACTGAGGGGGCCCCCCCTGGAGCTCGGCCCCCCCCCACTGCTGGGGCCATTGTTACTCCACTGGCCGCGCTGATTTCAGCTGCCGTCTGCCAGGCACAGACCTTAGTGCCATAGCACTAGTGTGCTTGCCTGAGTCTGCCATAGGTTTTGTACAGGAAGGGTACCCTTCCTGTACAAAATACTATGACTAGACACACATTAAAGCTTTTCCTACTTTGTATGTGTTCTGTACAGTGCAGCATGCATGCAAAGTCGGAAAAAAAGGAAAAACAAAAACATCTCCCCTTTTAACGCCTGCTTTCCAGCGATTTTAATTTTTGGGGCTAAACCCTGTTTACTCATGTTTGTAGATGTGGTTTAGCATCAAAAAGCATGTCATAGGTTGGTGTATGGGAATGCCCATTTACCACCCATGTAACGCCCCCTTGACGCAAAGTAATGCAAATCAGCGTTTCTTGCTGCTTTGCGTTATTTCCATAAAAACCAACGCTAATACCAATTGGCATTGGTTTGCTAATCTCCAAAAAGGTTTAGCATCAGATTAGCGTTAAAAAAGTAACACTAACCCGACGCTGAATATTTGTGAATCTGGGTCCAAGTGTAATATCAAGTTCCCTCCCTATTTCGAAACTCGATGGAGTCACCTCGGTCCTTTAGTCATTCGAGGTCGCTTGAATGAGCAACCTGACATTTGGTAACATTAACACCTGTTTTTGGAGCACTTAGAAACACCGAAAATGCCACATTAACTGACATATATAAATATTATTACTATTTGGGAGGGGACTAAGGAGTGAAAAGTGTTTTAAAACATTAGCACTCTATGAGGACTGAATACATATCTTTGATGTCTCTTCTTTCCTTAAGACTTGAAGGCCCAGATTCTGAAAGCTGACAGGCAACACAGCACCCAAAGATGCTGCCCTGCGTTGTGTGACAAGGAGGGAGCAGGAGAGGGCCATATTAACATAGAACTGGCTCTCTCCTCCCCTCTCCCTAGCGCGGCGCTGATTTCAGCTGCTGAGTGCCATGCACACACCTTAGTGTGTGAGTCTAGCATAGATTTTGTACAGGAAGGGTATCCTTCCTATGCACAATACTATGCTTAAACAAGTAAAAATGCTTCTTCTACTTTGTATGTGCGCAGCACACACGCAAAGTCAGAAAAGCACGGAGAAATTAAAACATTTTTCTTTTTAACGCCTCCTTTTCATCAGCTTAATTTTGGGCGCTAAACCCTTTCTACTGATGTTTTAGAATAGGGTTTAGCGTCAAAGCATGGGTGGTAGCATTGGTACGCCCATGTACCACCCATGTAACGCCCCTTTGACGCAAAGTAATGCAAAACAGCGTTTCACGCTGCTTTGCGTTACTTTTACATATAAACCAATGCAAATACCAATTTGCGTTGGCGGTTTAGCATCAGTTTAGCATTACAAAAGTAACGCTAACCCCAGGGCTTTAAGTGGGATGAAAAAACTGGGGGGGGGGGTCTCTCAAAGGGGCGTGGCCAATGTAATTAAGGGTGTGGCTTAAAAACACGTAAACTAAAAATCTGTGCTTAGGATAGTGTGCTGCCCGACTTGTATTTTGCTGTTTCTGACATTGCGTCCAGATATATGATACAACAAGTAACATCATACCTACAACAAGTCAGGACTATTGGCTTTGTCAATGGTTGTTAGTTACGTAAGATAAATAAGCAGCAACTATGGCTTGTATATAATATTGAAAAAGCTTCCACTTAAAGCCCTGGTGACACCACGACAATGTTGCTGCTCCTGAGTTTCAAGAGAGAAGGGAAATCCAGAGAGAAATGACTCTCTTTAAAGGATTTCCCTTCCCATACAACGCTCACCTGGCATGAGGTCATGCCTAACTTCTCCACTAGTGAGAAGTGAGCAGTGTGAGCACGCGCACAAGATGTGCCTTCTGTCACTGCAGTCCAGAAAAAACAGACCGCCTGTGCCAGGGAACAAAACAGAGCCCGGTAAAGACCCGTTTCGAGCCCCCCTTTACAAAACTGCTGGTGCTCAGCACTGGTGAGACCCGGCCCACTTAAAGCCCTGGATAACCCGACGCTAAACCTTTGAAAATCTGGCCCGAAAGGTTACTTGCAGTTCTAGCGCTGCCAGGGGCTTTTCTCCACGTGCGTTTTTCTTGGCGGACATTTCAGAGGCCTTGCTTTCCCATCGGACGGCAACAGGGACAAAGGATTTCCCAATGTACTCCTTGCCCCGCCTATAATCAGCAGGCAGAGGTCACAGCCCTTGGCCCCGTGACCCTGCTCTTCACTCTCTCTTTCAGCCCAGTGACCCGTATGATTCAGTGATGCGGAGGAGGGGGCGGGAATAAGGGAGAGTTGTCCTGAAATGCAGTGAGAACCCCCATGTTGCTTCTGCTCTATTCTCAGATTCTATGTTCGTTTTAATGTGATTGGGAAAAATGGACCTACATCGACCGAAACGTTGCCCTTTTCAATACTCTTGGCAAAGAATCATAGAGCAGCGAGAAAAAAAGAAAGATGGACACGTGCTGCACGACCCGCTACTCATTTTTAACCTCCTTGGTAAGCAGTGCGAATCTTTCAGTTTTTAATTCACTCACCTCTTGAATTCTAGATCAATTTTAACTTAGCTACTGATCCGTAGGTGTCATTTTTCTGCCGGGTTCCTGTTGTGACACTCAGTTTATTTATTAATTTATGCCGTTTTCTTTAGCAGAAACTTGGCCCGAGGGCATTAGAAAGGGGGAGGACTTGGGGGGCTGACGTAGTATGCCACGGGCTGTTCGGGTACAGTGGTGCAGTCCAGGGGACTGCCTGGCCCCTTGGTGGCAGTATAGTAAGGGGAGGGGCCAAGGTGCCATTTTAGGTGAGGCGGTGACAGAGGTTGGGGTGAATGAGTCAGTTTTTTTTACCAGTAGTGTGGGTACAGAGAAGTAATTTTGTTGGCCGCTCTTGGTGGTTGGAAAAGAGAAAGGTTAGTGGTTTGGGCAGACTGGCCAGCTGGGCAAGCGGGCAAACCCCCAGGCAAGGCCAGGTCTAGTGTGGTACAACTGGTGCCACCGCACTGGGTGCTGACTTCGAAAGGGGAGGAGGGACGTTTTCTCAAATATATGATGGAATTAAAAACACCTGCTGTAGTGTTCCTTGTCTCCAAAAATGTCAAGATAACTCTGGTGCTGAATGGAGCTGCTGGAGAGAGATGGAGTTTTGCCTAGTGGAAGTTTTAACTCAACATAAGTAGGCTTAGGTGGAGTTTGCGCACGGAACTCCACGAAGTGACAAAACAACTCTGCAGAATTTCCGCAAGCAGAGGAGTGAGGTAAGTCGCGCTGCCCGCTCTGATTTTTAGCTCTGGGCATTTGTCCCGCGCTGTAAAATCAGCACGAACGGCACCACACGCACCCAGGCCTAATCATAAGGTAGCGATACAAAAGGGGATGATGGACGGAACGTTTGAGCCAATCAAACACTCACCCCAGTCAACTGATCTGGGTTTAATCCATCATCATTCTTTAGCTCACTCCACCACCCCAGTTCAGACATGGCCATATGCAAATCAGTCTGACCCTGTGCCTCATGGGAACAGTCCAGCCCGAACTGCCAAGCCATGTCTTCCCTGGACCGGAAACAAGCATCCTAGGACCGGTTTCTGGCATTTCAGCCGTCATCAGCCAGGCTTGCTTGAATCCAGTGGCAAAGTGAGCAAGGGACCCACGTCTGGGCATACCCCCGCCAACTTAGGGCGAACAAAGCGATACAAAAGGGGATGATGGACGGAACGTTTGAGCCAATCAAACACTCACCCCCAGTCAACTGATCTGGGTTTAATCCATCATCATTCTTTAGCTCACTCCACCACCCCAGTTCAGACATGGCCATATGCAAATCAGTCTGACCCTGTGCCTCATGGGAACAGTCCAGCCCGAACTGCCAAGCCATGTCTTCCCTGGACCGGAAACAAGCATCCTAGGACCGGTTTCTGGCATTTCAGCCGTCATCAGCCAGGCTTGCTTGAATCCAGTGGCAAAGTGAGCAAGTGACCCACGTCTGGGCATACCCCCGCAAACTAATCATAAGGTAGCACAGAGGTTTTATGATGCAAAGCACATGAACCATGCAAATCAAAAAGTGCATATAACATAAATAGTTCAGTGGGTTACTGTTTTTAGCAGAGAGATCCTTTTGTTACTTGCAGTTTATAAGTTAAAGTCCTAATATATAACAATGCACTATTACTTGTCATCAAAGACCTGCATGCAGAGATGCATGTGAGAGGGCGTGGTTATGGAGACTTGAGGGACATTTTTAAAGAGTGGTAGTGAGGGAATCCGTGGAGAAGGAGATTACTGGGGGTACCAACAAGCATTGCCGCACCACCAGCACTAAAGCCGGCCCTGTCCCCAGGAGGTTGGAGCCCCAGGAGGCCAGTTTTGACACTTGGAGGCCGGTTTCAGCCTCCAAGAGTGGTGATGCACATTACACAATTCCGGCGCCAACTTGAAAGAGTTGCTCTGGTTCTAGCGCACATCAGCACGTCTGCACATGTAGGCTGAATTTATCATTTTTGCCAGGGCTGTTTAAAGTTCCCAGTCCGGCCCTGGTTAGTGGTTGCATTAAGGCTTAATTGCGAGTGGGTTGGTGTTTTCTGACCCCTGCGTTAAACCCTGTTTGCACAGGGGTCAGAATTACGAGTTTCATTGTATTAAATGTATCAATTAATTTTCGGATGTGTTAAATAACTCAACCTTCATTACATTTCGGAGGTCAAACCTGCCAGAACTTAACAGAGGAAAAGTATACAGTATTTACCGTATCATGAGAATGTTTAGTGCGTTAAACACCAAAATCCGTATGTCATTCCCCAGAAACTCATAATAGGTGCTATTCATTGCAACCGATAAATAACGTGCCTCTTGGTATCGTTCTTTATCAGGTACGATAAATAGGGGGCAGTGTTGGGTGATGGGGCCGCAGTGACTGCTAGAGTCATGTAGAGGGTGCAACGAGTAGGCTCTGGCCCAAGTGCGTGTAATCAGCACGGTGCTGTGACAGAAGCTCGGAGGTGATCCAAAAAGCCCTCACGGAGCAAAGGGAGGAGAGGAGCAGATCAGGGGGCTTACTGGGAAATGGAGCATCAACAATTGTGCCGCCATGCTCAAATGAAGTGTAGAAGAGGTCAGCGATGATGGAGAGGGCAAAACAGAGGAAGAAGTTGAAGGGCCTCCTTGCGAATATGAGAAACTGCACTTTAATAAACCAGTGAAAATATAGGAGCATAAGGTGGCAGATGGGACAGGGAGCGGGACAAGGGGGACCCACATAGGCGGCTTGTACAGTGAGAAGTAGTTGCCAGAGGAGGGCAGGCAGTGGCGGCTCCTCCGCCTAGGCGGAGGAGCGTCACCACAGAGGAAAAATAAAATGATAATAACAATGTTATTATCATTTTATTCTTCAGTGCTGGCTCTGACGGTGCGAAGCAGGGCTGCCCACACAGCAGGGGGAGGAGTGGTGAGCACCTTCTACGTGCGCATGTCTTTTTGGCTGGCCGTCTTGGGCTGGCCAAACAGACATGCACACTTAGCATGTTCTCCGCCCAGCTATATTGCACAGCTGGGTGGAGAGCATGCCTAGGCTCCCACTGCCTGTCTGAGCGCCGAATCACGGCTCTCAGACCAATCACAATGCTGCTGTCATGCTGGTGACAGCAGCATTGTGATTGACTTAGGGGAGTCTGCTTCCTGCGTCTACCGAAGAGGATGGAGGAGAAGCGGCTGCCGGCAGGTAAGTGCAATTTTCTTTTTTTCTTAATACCCCCCACCTCCGTCCCCTCCCCTGACTCACCGCTACTGCCCCGTTGCAGCCGCTACCGAGGGAAGGCAGGAGGATTGGGGTAGGAAAAGGGACTGGTTATGGGCACCAGAAGACAGGGTAGTTATGAAACCCAGCACGTTGGGTTATTTCTTTTTACCAGCCGGTGCAGTGGCTCATCAGCATCGAGACTCAGGAGGGCTAAATGCGGCCCCCTGGCCGCAAGAAGAAAAGAAGGGACAGCTAACAGCAGCTGGATGGAATGCGGCATTGGACTTGTCAGTCGATAGTTGGAGAAGGTCTAGTGTGGCCTTCTCATCCGCCCACGTGTTGAACAATAAGGATGATTGGTTGGCTAAAGGGCATGATGATGGTGAATGGCCAGGGACGAGTGGAGCATGTATGGGTGTGGGTTTGAACACAACACTGATAGACTATGAGGAGGAGGACGAATTACAAGATGGCAAAGTGAAAGAAGACGACAGGGAGGAAGAGGGTGCGGCAGAGTGGGATGCAGATGTACACTGTGTAGGGTAGAGGGGCGTATTAAAGAAGGGAAGGTTGGTGTTTTGTAGGACACGGAGTGGCTCAGAAAAGAGGTGATGGTGAATTCCAAAGCGCTGGAGGCACAAACACTGGCAGGAGGGCTGTCTTCAGGGCCAGGTAAGAGGTCCCTTGCCGGTGTGAGGCCTGTAAGTGGTGTCAAAGGTGTAGGTAATGGGGGAATAAAGGGAGATAGCGAGAAAACAGTGTAGCCGCATAAGGGAAAATACGTGGCAGACCAAGCTGTTGGGACAGACAAAGAGAAGAAGACAGAGCAGACGGTTAACAAAGGGTTGATGTAGGGAAAGTAAAGCAAGGATAAGACAGGTAAGGAGGACAAGAAGAAACAGGAATAAAAAGGGGATGGAAAGGAGGAAAAAGGGAACGGTGAAGAGCAATAGAATAAGGCTGAGACACAAGTGAGGAAGAAAGAGAGCAAGGAGAAAGTGAAGAAACGTCCTATGTGGTCATAACTAAACCATTGGGTACACATTTAATAGCCACCGCTAAAAAGCACGTTTGGAAAGGTGAGTATACGAAGGCATTTACATTTCTGTGTAGAGAAGTGCAGGCCAAAGAATGCTTGAAAGAAGAAGAGTATGAGCTAGCAAAGAGGCGCAGGGTGAAGGTCGCCATTGAGAATTGGACTGCGTTGTTTTTAATATATACCAGCATCTAGTGCGAAAAATACCTGAAATGGTGTATAGCACTGTTCAAATACATGGACATGATTAGGAAGGCCCAGATAACATTTGGTTGGTACGTGTGGGTCTGGTAAAATTAGGAGCTCAGTGTCAGATTAGCAGAGGGGGAGTAGGGGGAGCTAAATAATGTTCTATGGTTAAACAAACTGACTTCCACTACACCTGCATCAACGGTATTCATGACCAGTGGATTACTTGTAATATACCAGCTCTTTCAGTTCCGTCCCACTCAGGGAGTGGTAGGAGTAGTTGGTAGAGGCAATAGAGACAAGGGGGTGCATGTTGGGTATTTAACAGTGAATTTTGCAATAGGAAATGTTGCAAATTTCACCATGAATGCTTGAAGTGTTGAGCAAAACAAACACTTATCTAGTGTGCTGCAGCAGTTGGAGGGTGACAAGGACAGCCAGGAGGAATTTGGCAGCAGCAGGGACAGCATGGGACGGGGACACAAGGAACCATGGGAAGAAGCTCTCACCCCAATTTAATGGTGTAGGCTGGAATATTGGCTGCAGTGGTGTAGTGAACCTTTTGACATGGTTACCTCCCACTATGAGGAGGAGGACGAGTTATAAGATGGCAAAGTGAAAGAGGACAACAGTGAAGGAAGTGGCCCGATTAGGGTCACTTGGGTCACTCACGACCACCTTTCTGCCTTCCCAATAAATGAAGAGTCGGTCAGACAGTAGAGAATACAAATCAGACAGTTTATTAGCAATGCGCTGCAGCGGAGCCCAGTCTGACCAGTCTCCTAAGATGACTGCCGAGGGACTGACTCCCCCCAACATAAAATCAGATATTATACATTCCCAATTCTCAAAGAACCCGCCCAGACTGGAAAATTCCAGCCCAGGCTACAGTGAACAAAGAGAGCAAAGAAGGATGAGCCATGGCACAGGGCTAGGTACATGCTATCTCGACCCCAAGGCTGTTCAGCAGGTGCCTACCATTCTAAGATGTGGTAACGGGTCTATCTAACAGCACAGGTATGCAACAATAGATAATACATTCATTAGTACAGCGAAGCTTCAACCTTGAGGAATACAAGCTGGAGGCGCAGGGGCAGCCTTTCTGATGAGGCAAACATTATGAGACAGAAGCTCGATCTCAGTTACAGAACAAGATGGCGCCAATAAAGATGGCGCAGTGAATGCTAACTTAACACGGAAAAGAGTTTGAGCATTGCAAAGGGGACATTTCAAGTCTGCGCATTATGGAAATAACATTTCAAATCTAACATACCCTCCTTTTAGCATTCATGCTAAGCTTTATTGGTGCCATCAGGTAAGGGTCTTTACAATTCTAAGGCGAGGAAAAGAAAACGTTCACACATAGACCACCATTGCTGACATATGGACTGTCAATTGAAACTAATACTCTTAAAATGTTAAACACATATAGTCAATATTCAAAAATACCCTCATCAATGCTCATCAAGTCCTGAATACCCTGCATCATCATAGCCTTTGTATTAGAATCTCGCCTCAGGGCCTTGGGGCGTGGCTTGAACATTGATACACAGCAGGCACAACAGGCAGGGAGGCAGTGCATGCACAGACAGCATGTCAAAATGATACCTGCTATGGCAACCAGAAAAATGAGAATCTTCCAACCCCAAGTGGTGAATAGGCCCCAGAACCATCCTGTGAATGACCATGTACCATTCTCCTGGTGTATATCTGAGGCTATTTTATGCAATTTCTGTATAGCATCGTACACAGTGGGGGCGTGGTCAGCGATGTACACACAACAGCTACTGCCGAAGACACGACAGGCTCCACCCGATCATCAAGGATGACTTCTAAAACTACCCGATTTTGAAGAGCAACAAGTCTCGTAGCTTGGACCTCTACTGTGATATTTGTCAAAATTCCTGCAGTTATATTAATGACAACTTCCACCACCCTAGTGAGCCGTCTAATGTTAAGACTGTTAGCCATAGGACCCCAGAAGGGTATTATACCTTTCATTGCGTCCGTGAACTGCTGCAGGGTGGTCTCTGTCTGATCTATGTCATCAGTGGTAATCATTCTCTTAAGCCGGAGTACATGGGCACCTCTACGCTGTAGACGATGATCCTTATGGTAATTGGGAGGGGCTATATACACAGGTGGCAAGAGGTAAGAAAGGTAACACCTTCCCGACCACCCTTCAGGAAGCCAAACATAACCATGGGCTCCACAAACAAAATAGACATTGGGTGGCGGAATCAGGGGTGGACTATTTGTTGCTCTCAAGCCATAAGTAGTGTTGCATTTGCTCTCCCCACCTCTATTTTCCCAGCCCCCTGGACACAGAAGGGAGCTGTAACATCCACCACTGACAAGGGTATCGGCTTATCTTCAGTAACATTGCGGGTCTGAAAGGACTGGTAGTATTCTGATGCGTTGAACTGTAGGAAATTGTCCCTTTCCACCTGAGACCAATTTCCCTTCCTCACTCCTTTGTACGCATGCATGCAAGAGCTCAAGAACAACCTGCCAAATGGCTCTCGGCCTGTGGGAGCACCGGGGGATACTCTATGCTGAAAATGTACGGTTTGTGTCAGGGTGCGAGAACTAGTACTTTTTCGTTCCAATATGTCAGCCGGGTGAAATGAACGGACCATGCTAAGCAAAGCAAACCACCCCTCACAACTACTAACATATGACAATGGCATGGATAGCAGGTTCTCACTTCTATGAGTTACTGAGGAAAACAATCCACATACCCAACATTTTGTCGTATTATAAGCAGTGTGCGTTTGATGCAAGGTCTGAATGAACACATTATCTTTATAAAACTTCCTGTGCTCCTCCTTGTGAGGCGCCAGAGTAACAAAGATATGTTTGGGGGGAACAGGCGTAGTACCAATCAAAGTATGCACAGGATATTTCTTCTCGAGAAAATACGTTACCCCAAGTATCAATATTAGGGAAATTAGAATAATTGCTACGAACACAGCTTTACTTTTTACAGACAGGAGGACCAGACTGGCCCAACCCGCTCAGAGCGCAGAGCTGCAAAAGGCTGTTCTTCCTCCTGAATGGGGCGACCAAAGGGATACATTCTCTTAAAGCAGCGGAAAAGACTTACACTTGGAGCCAAGCTGGAATAAAAAGCAAGGAACTAAGACAATATATTGTTAATTAGGCTTAGGCGCTGTTGAGCACCGGTGGTGGAGCTGTTCGTCTAGCTCGGATCCAGATCCCACGTTGCAGGGCAAAATATCTTCTCTTTGGAAACACAGTTCTTTTTGCCCTGTTCAGTGACTGTCCGAATAACGTACCAATCTCCCTTTCCCTAAGCTATCGTTGGTACCACGGGCAGGGTACGTTTGCCCTATTCTTCAGCAATGCAGTCCATCCCTACTAATCTGACTCTCCCTTTGGTGCACTGCTCCTCTTACGGGGGCGCAAATTGTACCTCAACACTCCAGGCACAGCGGGGTCAGAGAACAAGGGGTCAGGCTCAAGGGGACCAAGGGGCAAAGGGTCGGACTCAGACAGATCGGTGTATTGGGGCTCAACTGGACGTGACTCAATCACAGGTGGGCCAACAGGCTGGGGCTCCTGGATGGCCTTAATTTCAGGCGGCACCGCCTCATTCAGCACCGCGTGGCTCTCTTCCTCCATTGGTGCCCACGTGAGCCGGGCATCTGAGAAGGGAATGAACCGTGGCACCTGCTCCGTCTCACAATCCCCAATCCCGTCCGCGACCCACTGGTCGTAGAGCAGCGGGAGGGTTACCCTCTTACAATGGGTACTGTGTATCCAGTTCTTCCGACTGTCTACCTTCACCGCTGTCCTGGTGGCCAGAAGGACCTGTAGGGGTCCCTTCCAGCGTGGCTCCAAGCCGCTCCGCCGAAAATTCCGGACCAGTATCCAGTCACCTGTCCAAATCTCGTGACCCGGACCCTCTGGTGTTTGCTGCAATGTTTCAGCGATCTGTTGGTGAATAGAACGCAAATTTTTAGTCAATTCATAGAGGTAATCTATAAGCAAGGGGTATTCTATGTCAGAAAACCTACGAGGTCGCAGGACACCCCAAACGTTTGCCGGGCGGCCAAACACGACCTCATACGGGGACAATCCTGTTCTAGAGTGGGCTGTGACTCTCGTAGACATAAGTGTTAGGGGTAAAGCATCTGGCCACTGCAATCCTGTGCTTTCTTTGATCTTGGCCATTTTCAGCTTGAGAGTACCGTTGTACTTCTCGACCAAACCTGCTGATTGTGGGTGGTTCGCCGCATGAAACTTTTGCCTAATGTGCAACCCGTCGCACACCAATTGGATGACCTTGGCATTGAAGTGGCTGCCAATATCACTCCAAATCAAACGGGGCAAACCAAAACGCGTGAAGAACTCTTTCAAGAGTACCTTCGCCGTCGCCATGGCTGTGTTCACTTTAGTGGGGTAGGCCTCAATCCATTTACTGAATGCAGAGACAACCACCAACACGTATTTCAAGTTATTGACTCGTTCCATTTCGATGAAATCCATCTGGAGAACCTCGAAAGGGAAGGAAGGTGGTGCAAAACTGCAAACAGGGGTGGGGGTACCCTTCCCAGGATTGTGCATCAGGAAACCATACAGTACTTCACCAGGTGGGCAGCAACTTTGGGGATATTGTCATTCCGCCATACGGGGTCTAACAGCTTGCAAATCCCCTTCGCACTAATGTGGGCTGGCCTGTGCGCCATGGTAACCACATGGAGGACATATGCATCCGGTAGCATCCACCTCTGCTTTCCGTATTTATCAACCCAACACCCATCCTCATCCAAATTAGCCGTGCTCTCTTTCCATATTGCTAACTCCTCAATTGTTGCCCCACTCTGGATCTCCTTAACATTTTCCAGCGTATCCTCAAACATCGCACACTCGGGCACCTATTTAGCAGGACCTGCCACAAACAACCTTTTCATTTTGGTCCGTGCTGTCTCCTTTGCTATCTGGTCTGCAAATGCGTTCCCCCTTCCATCGTCATCAGTGATTGCATTGTGAGCACTGCACTACACTATTGCCAATTTCTTAGGGAGTGCCAGGGCTGACAAAAGTCTGTGTATTAGTGGGCCGTTTTGTATTCTCGTTCCATGGGACGTTAGGAACCCCTTCTCCGCCCAGAGCCGCCCAAAATTATGAGCCACGCCAAACGCGTACTGGCTGTCAGTATATATATTGACAGCCAGTCCCTCACTCAACTCACAGGCACGAAGAAGGGCTACCAACTCTGCTGCTTGTGCTGGTTGATAGGGAACTCGTGATGTCTCAACTACAGTGCGTAAGGTGGTGATAGCATAAGCCGCTGTTGTTGTGCCATCCGGCAATTTAAAACAAGAGCCATCGACATATAGCTCCCCTTGGTGTTCAGATAGGGGAACATCAGTCAGGTCTACCCGTCCCTTCGTCTCCTCTTCAGTACGGAAGATGCAATCATGCACGTCCGTCTCCTCACTCTCTGAAGGGAGGGGTAGTAACGTGGCTGGGTTCAGGGTGGCACATCTTTTGATGGTGACATGTGGTGCAAACAAGGTCAGTTCATAGCCAGTCAGAAGCGCACTGGTAAGGTGCTGCGTCTTTGTTCTGTTCAAAAGCGTGTCCACAGCATGCGGGACCATGACTGTGAGATCAGTATAAAGGACGAGCCCTGCCGATTGTCGGATAGAAATGGCCACAGCCGCGACCGCTCTTAGACAGCTCGGGAGGGCTCTGGCGACGTTGTCGAGCAGAGAAATAGGCCCACGGTCTTTGCTTACCTCCAAAGGCCTGTGTTAAGACAGAGAGCGCGCAGCCAGCCGTTTCATGTACGTACAACACGAACGGCTTCTGATAGTCTGGAGCGCCAAGCACAGGTGCAGAGCAAAGCGCTATTTTTAGTTGGTCAAAATCATGCTGACAGTCATGCATCCAAGGCAGGGGTTCATGCACATCTTTAGTGGTTAGGCGCAGCAAGGGCTTCGTTAGTAAAGCGAAGTTAGGGATCCAGTGGTGGCAATACGAAGTAATACCTATAATTGTTCACACATCCCGTTGTGTCTTAGGGATGGGCATTTTAGTTATAGCAGCGATGCACTCAGGCGTTAGTCTCCTTCCCTCCTTTGACAGTAGGTGACCTAAGTAGGTGACATCCTGTCGACAATATTGAAATTTAGAAAGGGACACTTTATGTCCATGATGGGCCAAATGTAACAATAGTTTAACCGTTGCATCCTTGCAACCATTTTCAGTATCCAAAGCTATTAAGAGGTCGTCCACGTACTGCAATAGGACATTTCCTGAGGGAAGGACGAGGGAGTCCAATTGACCTTTTAAAGCTTGGCTATAGATACTGGGGCTTTCAGTATAGCCCTGAGGAGCCTGACAGAATCTAAAACTTCTGCCGGCCAGGGAGAACCCAAACAGATACCTGCTATCTGGATGTATGGGGATGCTAAAGAACGCATTCTTCAAATCAATGACAGAAAAGTATGTGGCAGAGGGCGGAATCATGGTCAGGAGAGCAGTGATGTCATGGACAACAGGGAACTGAGGGACCACAATCTTATTCACTTCACACAGATCAATCACAAAGTGGTAGACATCGGGGTGATCATCTGGGGAACCCGATGGTGCCCTTTTTAAAATTGGAAGAATGGGACTATTGCACACATTCGCAGTCGTCTCTTCAACAACCCCAAACTCAATAAAATCCTGTATAATCTGTAATGACGCCCGTTCCCCTGCCTTTGGTATCTTGTACTGGGGAAGACGAGGTAGAACAGCATTGTCCTTAACTCTGATGGAGACCGGAGGTATCTGCAACAACCCTACATCCGTATCACCTGTAGCCCATAATGTCGTCGGCACCTCCTTAAACTCAGTGGGAAGGGCTCATCCTTTGACAAACATTGTTTGGAATTCACTACATTAGGTCCTATGGTCATATAGACGTCATTCGGGGAGCACGAAATAGTTGCATGTAACTTTTTCAACAAGTCCAAACCCATTAAATTCTCTCCACAGTTAGATGTCAATAAGAATGGTGAATCTACAGTAAAAGGGCCAATAGTCAGGGCCAGTGGCTCAGAGATGGGGCTCACAACTGGTATACCTGAGAAACCTACCGAAACATTATTTTGGCCAGACAGGGCTGCCCCGGGGACCAATGAACAAGAAACAGAGCTATTCATTGCGCCTGTGTCCACCAAGAATTTCTTCGCTGAGCCCTGCAGATCAGCAGTAACATAGGGTCCCCGCTGATCCACAGGGATCTGAACTGATCCCTCACCCTGCCCTTGGCTGTCCTAGCCGTGGGTAAGTCCTGTCACTTCGTCCAAATCATAATTGTCATGGTAATACTGTCGCCCCCTCGGATCATCAAAATAGTTCTGATCAGACCGACCTGGCTGCTCCTCACCTCCCCGGCCTCCGCCATAGCCACCTGCTCCCTGGCCCCTTCCTCTGGACCCCCGTCCCCTCGGGGCTTCAACCCTTTGCAACAGCGTCGGACACTCACTACACCAGTGCCCCTCCTCCTTACAATAGGCGCACTGGTTCGGCCCCACGGGCGTAGTATTCCTGCTGGTGCGGGGCAGCTGCAGGGCCGGACCAATGCCCCTCCCCCTACCGTTCCCCCGGGACACCTGTTGCAGCCACACCTTCGTTTTCAGCTCCTTATTTTTCTTCTCTACCTTCTCCTTCTCTTCATTCTCTCTGTGCTCATAATACTGTGCCATGCTTAATATCACCGATGGGGCGGAGATAGTCCATGTGCTCTCCGAAGCCTGCAACCGAGTCGCGATTTCAGGAAGCAGGTTTATAACAAACCTGTTAACAAACAGCCAGACACCTCCCTCCATCGACAAATCCTGTCCACTAAAATCCAAGAACACCACTTCAAACCTGGTAAAGAAGTCGGAACACTTTCGTCTTTCTTCTGGCGACATGCTGTTAACTTATCCCAATCTACTCTTCTAGTTGGGATCAAGGAGTGCATATACGTAATAATTCGGCCCGGCAGAGTTAGTATCTCAGCCTTAGGCTTCTCGCCAGGCTTCCTCTCTTTGTCCCATGCCCTGATCTCACCCCAAGTTCCACCCAAATCCACTACATGGTCCTGCGTGTGCACCTGCCGCCAAATATCAACCGGCACCAGCAAACCGAAAAACATCTTAATGTCTGCCAACGTCATCACCTTCAACTATGCAGCCTCTGTCAACTCTTTGTAATAAGCAGTCGGATTTTTTCTAGGGTCGGGCAGCTGAGTCTTAAGAGACAAAACCTCACTCCTTTTCCAAGGAGTATAAACCCACTGTTCCTGGAAACGGGCCTCTACACGCTGCCTGATGACTTGGTCCTGCCCATTTTGAAGCTCTGGTATTTTGGGGTGGTAGATGGGATGTACTTCCCTCATCGGGAACTGAGACACTGCAATCGGGCTCTTTTGGATCAACCTGCCTCGGTATCCAACCAACGTGGCAACATTACTAAAAACGTCATTAGGGGCCATGCCAGCTGCATACACACTATCCCGAATATCATAAATGATTTGGGGGGGCAGCACCATTAAAACACTGCTCCCACAGCCCAATCAAGGTAGCCGACATATGCTTGAGGGCATGCTGTTGCACAAACGGCTCATACTCTTTCAGTACACTCCACACATCCTCCACACTGTAAATTGGACTTCGGCCCACTGGGAGGCCTGGTCAGCCACCATCTTCTTCTCTGCATCACCCACATCAGACCGAATCAACACTCGCCCCATTCTTTCCTTAGCAGCCCAATCCCCATCATCCAGTCCCCGTACCGGTGTCCCAGCGCACAACAAGGGCGAGGAAAGGGGGTGAGGGGAGGACACACTCGTGGATGTTGCGGTAGCTAGAGACACCAATGTCTGTGTGGTGGGTGTACGCGAAAGAGGTAGAAAAGAGCCTGGGGCAACGGGCACAGCAGATCGGCCTGTAGTCGCTGTAGTCTCGGCCGATGGAGCCGAAGAGGAAACAAGGGGTGCTCCATCTGAAGCGGCTGAGTCAGGGGCAGGGGAACCAGAGGTGGGAGCATGGGGGACGAGGTGCTGGGTCGGCGGGGCTGCTGTATATATCCTCTGCGGGGCATAAGGAGGTGGTGGCCAGACATCTAACAGATACTCCACAAAGGGATCACCCTCTTCTCGTGCAACATAAGACTTATCGCATTGCAATCTAAACTTCCGGTCAGCACACTCTATGCCCTTCTCTATCTTCTCTCTCTCTCTTACGCTATAGCCTTTTGTGTTAATGTCTGCGTCTTCCCTCTCCGAGCCTCCTTCTCCACTCTTATTCGTCTCTGCTTAGCTTCCTTTTGCCACACCTGAAGATAGTTAAACATCGACTGCCTACTTCTTTTTGCAAACAACTTATCTTGCAAGAAGTTCAATTTCTGTTCTTCAAAAGTACCTGTCAAAGGCCACTGTAACTCGGCGTTGTCCCTCGTATATTTGTGCCATAATGTACTAAACATAATAGGGCCAAGGCTGTGCTTCACATACATATCGAAGTTTGGGGTGCCTTCTGGAGGTGCAGGCTGCCTCTCTTCCAATCGAGCATCAGCAGAACAACAGCGGCACCCCAAACAGCAGAGCTTGCTAAGGCAGGGCATCTTCAAGAATAAAGAGAAACAAATTCGCTACTTCTACCCAAAAAGTGACTTACCAATTTCTTCCCACAGGTCCGTCCTCGGACCGTATTGAACGCTCAAAAACCAGTCCTCAGACTGCATCAACTTTCAAATCAGGCTCCACATCACAAGTCCCAAACACTAGTCAAACCCCAGGCGTTTTCAAGAAAAAGCTGAATTCACCAAATCGCCTGGCAGAAGGTCCACAGACACCCTGTATCTCCAAAACGGTCCGCAGATCTATCAAGTTCACAAACAAACCAATAAATGGTCTCTAAACCATATCCAAAATTATTCAAGATGGCGCCAAGAACCAAGACAAACTCACCTTGTGCACACAGGTCGAACAAAGTTATTCTCCACTGCCGACTCTTCGGACCAAACGGTCAATTCCAAGGGTTTCGCCTTTTAGGACCCCAGCCGGGATGACCACTAGACGAGGCGCTACCCGATCAGACAGGCGGGGCAGCTGCGAGAACTAAGCTCGGTTGTGTGGGGATCCCCGACCCGCCGTCCGACCTGACACGGCCCCGTCCCCCACACCCGGTTGCGGGCAAGAATGGGACACCCGATGGAGTCCCTGTTCGGGCGCCAAATGAAGGAAGTGGCCCGATTAGGGTCACTCGGGTCACTCACGGCCACCTCTCTGCCTTCCCAATAAATGAAGAGTCGGTCAGACAGTAGAGAATACAAACCAGACAGTTTATTAGCAATGCGCTGCATCGGAGCCCAGTCTGACCAGTCTCCTAAGATGACTGCCGAGGGACTGACTCCCCCAACATAAAATCAGTTATTATACATTCCCAATTCTCAAAGAACCCGCCCAGACTGGAAAATTCCAGCCCAGGCTACAGTGAACAAAGAGATCAAAGAAGGATGAGCCATGGCACAGGGATAGGTACATGCTATCTCGACCCCAAGGCCGTTCGGCCGGTGCCTACCATTCTAAGATGTGGGAACGGGTCTATCCAACAGCAAAGGTATGCAACAATAGATAATACATTCATTAGTACAGCGAAGCTTCAACCTTGAGGAATACAAGCTGGAGGCGCAGGGGCAGCCTTTCTGCTGAGGCAAACATTATGAGACAGAAGCTCGATCTCAGTTACAGAACAAGATGGCGCCAATAAAGATGGCGCAGTGAATGCTAACTTAACACGGAAAAGAGTTTGAGAATTGCAAAGGGGACATTTCAAGTCTGCGCATTACGGAAATAACATTTCAAATCTAACAACAGGGAGGAAAAGGGTGCGGCAGAGTGGGATGCAGATGTACACTGTGTAGGGTCGAAGGGTGTATTAAAGAAGGGAAGGTTGGTGTTTTGTAGGACACGGAGTGGCTCAGAAAAGAGGTGATGGTGAATTCCAAAGCGCTGGAGGCACAAACACTGGCAGGAGAGCTGTCTTCAGGGCCAGGTAAGAGGTCCGTTGCCGGTGTGAGGCCTGTAAGTGGTGTCAAAGGTGTAGGTAATGGGGGAATAAAGGGAGATAGCGAGAAAGCAGTGTAGCCACATAAGGGAAAATACGTGGCAGACCAAGCTGTTGGGACAGACAAAGAGAAGAAGACAGAGCAGACGATTATCAAAGGGTTGATGTAGGGAAAGTAAAGCAAGGATAAGACAGGTAAGGAGGACAAGAAGAAACAGGAATAAAAGGGGATGGAAAGGAGGAAAAAGGGAACGGTGAAGAGCAATAGAATAAGGCTGAGACACAAGTGAGGAAGAAAGAGAGCAAGGAGAAAGTGAAGAAACGTCCCTATGTGGTCATAACTAAACCATTGGGTACGCATTTAATAGCCACCGCTAAAAAGCACGTTTGGAAAGGTGAGTATACGAAGGCATTTACATTTCTGTGTAGAGAAGTGCAGGCCAAAGAAGCCTTGAAAGAAGAAGAGTATGAGCTAGCAAAGAGGCGCAGGGTGAAGGTCGCCATTGAGAATTGGACTGCGTTGTTTTTAATATATACCAGCATCTAGTGCGAAAAATACCTGAAATGGTGTATAGCACTGTTTAAATACATGGACATGATTAGGAAGGCCCAGATAACATTTGGTTGGTACGTGTGGTCTGGTAAAATTAGGAGCTCAGTGTCAGATTAGCAGAGGGGGAGTAGGGGGAGCTAGATAATGTTCTATGGTTAAACACCCTGACTTCCACTACACCTGCATCAACGGTATTCATGACCAGTGGATTACTTGTAATATACCAGCTCTTTCAGTTCCGTCCCACTCAGGGAGTGGTAGGAGTAGTTGGTAGAGGCAATAGAGACAAGGGGGTGCATGTTGGGTATTTAACAGTGAATTTTGCAATAGGAAATGTTGCAAATTTCACCATGAATGCTTGAACTGTTGAGCAAAACAAACACTTATCCAGTGTGATGCAGCAGTTGGAGGGTGACAAGGACAGCCAGGAGGAATTTGGCAGCAGCAGGGACAGCATGGGACGGGGACACAAGGAACCATGGGAAGAAGCTCTTACCCCAATTTAATGGTGTAGGCTGGAATATTGGCTGCAGTGGTGTAGTGCCCCTTTTGACATGGTTACCTCCCACTTTTTACCTGGTATCGGGTGCAACTTTGACTGAAAGTGTACTGGGTCCCTGGTAAGCAGGTCCCCAGTACCTATGCTTTTTCCCTAAACTGTATGATTGTTCCACAATTGGCACCCCTTTAGGATCCTTGTAAGTCCCCAGTAAGTGGTACCCTGGTACCTAGGGCCATGGAACCAAAGAGGGTGCCTAAAGGTTGCAGCACGAATTGTGCCACCCTAAGGGACCCCTCACCAAGCTCACGCAAAACTGCCATTGCAGCCTGCGTGTCTTGATGCAGAGAAAAACGAAGAGTCTACAGTGTCTGTGCATTTCAAAGGTGGCCTTTTAAACTTATTGCATCTTCAAAGGCCACTGTGGGTATAACTACTGGGGCTCTGGCCTCACAAGTTAGAGACGCTTTTGGATTTGGAACCATACTACGCTGGTTCGATGCTGGGACATCGACAAGAGGAATCATTAAGGCCGGAGGGACTGCAACTGTATTATCTGCAGACTTGTGGTGGCCTGGAGCTTGTCGTGCTCCAGGAAGGGGACTATCAGTAGGTGGATTTTGCCTGGATGTTGCTGACCTGCAGCTAAGTGGCAACTGTTGTGGCCGAGGTTCCTAAGTACTCTCCAAGGGCTGGTTGGCTGGCCTCCTGTCCACGAGATCGCAGGGGCACAAAGGATCTCTCTGTTTCCACGAGAATGTAAGGGTCACACAGGATGCGATGGAAATGGGTGGAAGTGATCGTCAGTTGATGTTAGACTTGGCATCTTTGGTGTGGTTTCCCCTTACTTTTTGCCTCTACCTCCTGTATTTTTGATGCTGTGCTGGATTTCGTTTTTGCTGGCTTAGATGCTTTGGGCACTTTGCCACTGCTGATCATTGTCAAAGTGCAAGTGATCCCTGTGTAAATTGTGTTTACAATTGGTTGTCCGTGATTGGCATATTTCATTTACTGGTTAGCCCCTAGTAAAGTGCACTAAGTGTGCCAGGGCCTGTAAATCAAATACTACTAGTGGGCCTGCAGCATTGATTGTGCCACCCACATGAGTAGCCCTGAAAAGGTATCTCAGACCTGCCACTACAGTGTCTGTGCGCAGTTAACTGCCATATCGACCTGGCAAGTGCACCCACTTGCCAGGCCCTACCCTTTTCTCACATGTAAGGCACCCCTATGGTAGGCCCAAGGTACCCACCTTGACAGGGTGCAGAGTATGTTAAAGGTAGGACATGAACTGGTGTGTGTGTGGCATGTCCTGATAGTGAAATACTGCCAATTTCGTTTTTTCACTATTTAAAGGCTATCTTGCCCCATAGGATAGAATGGGAAATGCTTTGTAACATCTTACAAGTATAACTTCCCATTGGGACAAGATAGAGACATAAAGTTTAGGCTCTCTGAACTCAGAATTTAATAACACATCTTTCAGTAAACGTGTTTTTTAAATTGTGTGTTTGAAAATGCCACTTTTAGAAAGTAAGCATTTTCTTGTTTAACCATTCTGTGTGCCTCTGCCTGTTTGTGTATTGACTTTCTGGTTTTGGAGTGACAGGGGCTGGGGATGTGCATTTATTGTATACAGCCTTTGGGTGGGGGTGGGGGGTTGCGGTGTGATGACTCGGAGCTGAGCTGAATGGGGCTTGGCTGCATTTAGAGTAGTGGGGGGAGATTTCCTAGCACCTGAATAGGGCCTGTCTCCCATGCACGATGCTGTCTCCACCCCCTGTGGTCATACTGCACCAGTGAGGACAGAACTGGTTTGTACTGGGCTCAAAGACCCTTGCATAAAGAGAACAAAGACATTTTAGGGTATAAGTATTAGACCTAAAACCCCAGAGAGTTAGATTACTTCTGGACTCAAGAGGAATCTTTACCAAGGAGAAGAGCTGAAGAGCTGTGAGGAGGAGTACTGCACCTTTGCTGTGTGCTGTGTGCGGTTGGCCTGCTGTTTCTGCAAAGAAAGGGACAAAGACTGGAACTTTGCTTTGAACCTGCTTGAAGAAGATCTCCAAGGGCCTGTGTGTGCTGGCTTCCTCCCCTGAACTCTGCTGCTGAGAGTTCTGACCTGCCAGGAGGTGCCTGATCCAGTTCTGGGCCTCTGGAGGTTGTGCTTGCTGCTGGGAGCTGGAAGAAATCTGAAGAACTAAGAAAATCCATGCATCGCTCTTCTCGCAGCTGTTTTTCCAGCGCAGCACCGATGTGCGAGAAGAATCTCCACGCATCGCCGCTGTTGAAACTGACGCAGAACCTGTCGCCGCTGCAAGAACCGATGCATCGAGGGATCGCGGCTGAAGAAACCGACGCAGTGCCGCTCGATGCCTCTGCATCGTTCGCCGACGCATCCCGGATTTCCACGCATTGTCCTTGTGCAGCAAGTTTTCCCGATGCATCACCCGCGGACCAGAACCGTCTTGGAGTCGACGCATCACTACCCCCTACAAACCGGATTCGACGCATCACTTCTCCTGCGGGCATCGCCTTTCCATGGTCTCAGGAACTGCCGCATCTCTTTGCTTTTCGACGCTTCCCATTTCTGTGGCTGTTTGGCCTTGTGAATTTTGACGCATCTACAGGTACTTTGTGAGAAATCATGCATCCATAGTTTCTATGGACCAAGTTGTTTGAAATCTTTCTAAAGTCATATTCTTATTACATGTATGTTGGATTTTTGTTGTTTTGGTCTTGTTGAAGTTTAGATAAAGATACTTTATTTTTCTAAACTGGTGTGGTGTCCATTTGTGGTGTTATCACTGTATTACTGTGTGTTTTGAATACAAACACTCTACACATTGCCTTTGGGATAAGTCTGTCTGCTCTTGCCAAGCTACCCAGGGGGTGAGCAGGGGTTATCTAAAGTGTGTATCCTCCTTACCCTGACTAGTAGCAAGGGTCCCTATTTGGAAAAAGGTACCTACCTCTGCCAACTAGAGACCCCCATTTCTAACAGTTGGAATAAGGACCGTTCTGACATATATCGTCATAACACTGTGCAGAGGAGTGTGCGCGTAAAGATCACCAGCCCACAGGAGGTGCCGGGACGTGAGGAGTTTGAGGAGTGCGGTGGAAGCTTGCGGAGTCTGAAGGACCCGTGCTTGCAACCAGGGGACCTGTGCTAGCTTGCACTCCAGAGCGTGTGGTGTCTGAGGGGTGTTGGGGCACCTGCGCTGGGAGCTGAGATTGTCTTCAACTTCCAGATCAGGAGGACGACAGTGCCTGACATCGCAGCCTCCATCCGAGGTCGCTGGTTCCCTCTCGCTGGACCCATGTCACGATGGAGAAAATCGTGACGGAGTCCTAGACTGGTCACTGATGAGGATCTGGAAGCAGAGAGTGAACCTCTCCCTGATCTCCTCTCCAGCAGCCCCAAAGATGGGTCAGTAGGCAGAGTGGCCTATTCGGACACCCTCTCTGCCCAACAGCAAGCTGCCTGCAGGCAAGTCCTGGAGCAGTATGCTGGGCTCTTCTCCTTATCCCCTGTACAGACAAACAGGTATACCCATGATATGAACACTGGAGACAGCTTGCCTGTCAAAAACAAGATCTATTGATAGTCTGACCATGTTAAGGAGCGCATCAAAGCTGAAATCAGCAAGATGTTGGAGTTAGGGGTTATTGAACCCTCTCCCAGCCCCTGGGCTAGCCGAGTGGTCTTTGTCCGCAAACCTCAACCCAAGGGTGGGAAACCAGAAATTAGGTTTTGTTTGGACTACAGAGGTCTCAATGCTGTCACTAAGACAGATGCTCACCCCATACCCAGAGCTGATGAGTTGATAGACAAATTGGAAGCAGCAACGTTTCTCAGCACCTTTTGATTTAACATCAAGGTACTCAAAGACTGGCCTGACTCCAGGAGCAGAAGAAAAGACAGCATTCTCCACTCCAGATAGGCATTATCATTTCACTGTTATGCCCTTTGGCTTACAGAATGCCCCAGCCTCCTGCCAAAGGTTGGTGAACCAAGTTCTTGCTGGGCTGGAAGCTTTTCATGCAGCATATCTTGACAATATTGCTATCTATAGCTCCACCTGGCAGGATCACCTGATCCATCTTGTCAAGGTTTTCCAGTCCCTGTAGACTGCAGGCCTCACTATCAAAGCATTCAAATGACAGATAGGGCAGGGCACAGTTGTAAAATTGGGCCAGCTTTGTAGGTGGAGGCCAAGTTCAACCCTTACAGCCCATAATCCAGACAATTCTGAATTGGGAAGCTCCAGCCACTCAGACTCAAGTCAGGGCATTCCTTGGTTTGACTGGGCACTAGAGGAGGATTGCGATGGGGTGTGATTCCACAAAACTCACCTCTAAAAAAAATGCCTAAAAAGGTAAACTGGATAATTAGTCGTCAAAAGGCTTCTGTCACCTTGGAAGAGGCAATGTGCTCAGCACCCATTCTCAAAGCTCCAGGTTACTTTAGACAGTTCATTGTGCAGCCTGATGCCTCTGAGCATGGGATAGGAGTGGTTATATCCCAAACCAACAATGATAGCCATGACCCGCCTGTTGCTTTTATAAGCAGGAGTTTACTCCTCAGGGAACAGCGCTGGAGTACCATTGAGAGGGAAGCCTTTGCTCTGGTTTGGTCCCTGAAGAAGCTGAGACCATACCTTTTTGGTACTCACTTCCTTGTCCAAACCGAACACAGACCTCTCAGATGGTTTACGCAGATGAAAGGTGAAAACCCAGAACTTTTGAGGTGGTCCATCTCCCTACAGTTAATGGACTTTACAGTGGAGCACAGACCTGGGACTGACCATGCCACTGCAGATGGCCTTTCTAGGTTCTTCCACTTAGACAATGAAGACACTCTTGGGAAAAGTTAGTTTCATCCTCTTTTGTTTGGGGGGTTTTGTAGGAAAGTGCCCCTTTTTGCTATGGTTACCCCCCCATTTTTTGCCTGGTATCTGGTGCAACTTTGACTGAAAGTGTACTGGGTCCCTGCTAACCAGGCGCCCGGTACCAGTGTTCTTTCATTAAACTGTATGAATGTTCCACAATTGGCACCCCTTTAGGATCCTTGTAAGTCCCTAGTAAGTGGTACCACTGGTACCTAGGGCCTTGGAACTAAAGAGGGCCCTAGGTACAAGGATTAAATGATTATTTTATGATGGAGTCTTTGGAATACATCTTGAATTGGCTGTGTGACTGATGGAAGGAGCGTCATGTCGCTCCAAAGGTTATGAAGTTACACATCCATGTGTGCCATGCCTAGCAAGCACTGCATGTGGTATAGGTAAGTCACGCCTACCGCAGGCCTTACAGCCCTAAGGCAGGATGCACTATACCCATATGTGGGCATATCTGCCAGAGTGGAAACGTCCCTGTGATATCTTAGCCCACCCTTAGATATTACAAGTGCGCAGGGAAACCATGATGAGTACATGGGATGGACACCCGTGATTACAAGTTCCCCACTTACATGATGTCTTCACTGTACCCCAAGGTGTTTGGTACCTAACATCTCGTCTTGATAAACCTAAACTGATGCCAGTGCTGGATGTGTTAATACATGCACCCAGAAAGCACCTTAGGGGTGCCCCCTGAAAAATTACCGACTAGTAGTGTGTTGACTGACCGGTCTCGACCAGCCAGCCACCATAGACCGTTTTCTGACCTCCTGAGGTTAGAGCCTTCGCTCTCTGAGGCCAGTAACAAAGCCTGCTCTTGGCAGAGGTGATCACATCTTCTCCACGCAAAATGTGCATTCCAAGACGGGAAGCTTCAAAGGCCCTGCTGCCTTTGTTATGTGGCCCAGGGCTCTCCATATAGTAGAGATGCCCACCCTCCTGTCCTGACCCCACTTTTTTGCTGCAAAACAGGTGAGAAAATTAGTAAGATTGGGAGGTGTGCCCATCTTCAGCCAGCACCACCCCTGGTTAGCTGATGTGGACCCCACTTTTCAGATTCCTCCATTTTGTTTTGGATGGAATTAACATTCTAGAGTGAGGGTTATGCCCACTTCCCACAGGAAATGGTCATATAGAGGGTGTCGACACCATAAAGGTAGGTAGCCCATTGGCTGCTACCTGTCACTCCTCTGAAATGCTCCTAAATTAAATATATTTTGGTGGCCCCCCTGAACTCAAGAACTGAGATTCGACGGATCAAGAGAGGAAGGCTGAAGAAGAGTTGCTGCCTGGCAAGAACTGCAGCAGAGTGTTAAATTATGAGGTTCCCACCGAGGTTGTGTTAAAGGTTTTATTCAGGATACAGCATAACGATACAGCACCAACTGTCCAGCACGATGTCCAGCTCTGGAATGAGTGATTCATGAAGCATCATGCATTACTACATTCCATGACATAATAACGTTCTAACATCTCTAGCCTGACATCTCTAGATTACAACACAGACCTGTGGACTTTGGCGTGAAACCCTACCTGTCCTCAGCCCTCCTTTAACAACCCGCGACAGAGAGACTCATCCTGCGAGCTGGAGAACTACCAAAAACTTGGGTAGCCTGCCAGCACTTCAAAAATCACCTAAAGTCTCCCTTGGAGTAGAGAAGCTACTTCCGTGCAGTCAGCAGGCACCTACAAGCAGAGTCCGGTTCACCGCCTTGCAGCTCCCCAGCCTGATCAATGCTGTAGACGACCAGGAGAAGGTACTCATGCTCTGGAAGGTCAGATCAGTCTCCCAACCGAAGGTGAAGACACCAGAACCAAGTGGAGCCGTGCAGTACCAGCAGTATCAACACTCGGGGTACCGGACGCCCTGCACCAAACACCAACAGTGAGAGTCCAGTCCAGATGCTCACTGCATCAGGACCAAGTAGCCCTCGGGGGACATCAGCATCACTGAGACCCACATCGTGAGTGGTCCAGCTGCCTTGATTTCTCCTCTGCCAGCTGTTTGTCCCTGACCGCAAGGTGTATCTTTGCGCACTCTGCCCAGCCAACCAAACCACTCTGCACCCAAGCCGCCCATCCAGGCTCCCGATGAACCGGCTGTTCCCCCTTGCTCCAAGACCACTTGCAACCTAAGCCTCCATTTGGGAGCCCTCTGACTTGCCCGCAACTCCCCCTGTGCAGCATATTTTCAGGTGGCCCCCTTCACCGTAGCGCACCAACTACCAGCCTCACCCGCACCCTGCTCCCGGTAGAACCCGGGCGGTTCCTGAAGAACTGCTGATAGTACTTTGGACCTTGGCCCACTACAACTCCGAACCCAGAAGGTGAATCCCTGAAACCGACTGTACCTACCTTTATGCATCTTTGACTTTTCCTCCCATAGGATTGCATTGTGCGTAAAAGCGCACCGGTTCGAACGTTTTACTTACCTGTGAATATTTCTAACGAAAACAGTACTCACCGTTGAACGAAGTTCTTGATTTTGAAACATATAGAAAAAGAAGTGTTATTTTTCTAATTTGATCTCTGATTTATTCTTTCGAGTGTGTGTCTCATTTAGTGCCTCTATGAGTACAACATATGCTTAGCACTACCCTCTGATAAGCCTAACTGCTCACCCACACTACCACAAAAGAGAGTGTTCGTATTATCTCCTTTAGCCTCTGTAAACCAATTGGGGACCCACTTGGCTCTCTGCACAGTGTACTTCGTTTTAGTACACTATATAGAGAGCCAGCTTCCTACAAGTGGTATGAGAACAGGGAGGATGCAGAGATGTTGTTTCAGGGTTTCAAAGACGGATTAAAGTTGGGATACCAAGGGTGAGAAGGTGGGTGAAAAACTTGAAGTCCTCAAAGGAGTGGAAAGAGGTGGTGAGGGTGAAATTGCAGAAGGAAGCGCAGGAAGGCAGAATGGCAGGTCCATTTGGGTAGTGGCTGTTGGATAATCTGACTGTGTCCTTAATTGTCGCCCAACAAGGGAAAACAGCAATTCTGATTGATGTCGGACTTGTCATGGCCAGAAGGTGTTTTCAGCAAATGATTTCACTTCTGAAGAATTGGCTTTAGTCGCTTACTTGGATGTGGCAATTGAGTTGTTACAAAGAGTGGGCATGGGGGCAAGAATGGCAAAAGTAATATATAAGGCTGCATTTCACCTGTTACCAGTACACCCAGCGGATTTTGAATTGTTAGGAATACATTTTGAAGGGTCGTGAATTGTTGATAAAGTCTTGCTCTTGGAATTTTCAGTGTCCTGTGCCTTCTTTGAAAAGTTCAGAAGCTTTGTGCAATGGTTCTTCATGTTTATGACAGGTTCACATTGGTGACATACCTCCTAGATGATTTTTACTTTGGGGGGATCACCTAAATCGACGGAGCGTGAGTGGTTGCTGGCTAGGTGCCATTAGCTGAAGGGATGACAGTTGGTCCTGATACAGGTTTGTCATTTTTGGGGATAAATATTGATTCCCAAAGGATGGAGGCTAGACTGACAAAAGACAAGAAGAAGACCATGTTGGAGTGGTTGGACTCAATGTTAGCATGGAAGAAGTTCCAGTTGAGGGATGTGCAGGTCATGCTAGGCCATTTAAACTTCGAATGTAGATTAGTGAGAACCAGGAGAACTTTCTGCAGGAGACTGGGTCTATCCTTTGTTCAACATTGACAATTTGGCAATGGTGAACATTGTGAATAGATAGACTGCAAAGGACCTCAACGTTTGGCAGTTACTGAGTGTGTTCGTTTTGGGATGTCTGCAGCATATCATTGTCTTGAATGTGCGACATGTTCTAAGGATCGATAATAAAAGTGCAGATGCTTTGTCTTGTTCGCAGTGGAAGAGTTTCTGTGGGCTTTCAGTGGGCATGGAAAAACAGAATGCCAGGGAGCTTTGTAACATAGGTGCTTGAGAAAGTTGGAGTTGGTTCAGGGATCATTGGTGCCATTGGCATGCAGGTCGCACGCACAGATTTGGCTGTAGTTCTTGCTGTCAGGAGCAAAGAGAGGATGTGGCATTGGTGAGTGGGTGAATAAGAGGGATGATGTGTTAACTTTTATTATGGACTTGAAAAAAGTGAGGGATGAATAGGAGTGATGATGTGCTTATTTTTATCAAAGACTTGATAGAAAAAGGTTTGTCAAGAGTGACTATTATGGGCAAGTTGGCTGGAGTGGCATTTTATGGAAAGATATGTGGTACTTTGAACCTAACACAAGGGAATTGGGGTGAAAGATACGGGAAGGGTGGACAAGAGAGCAGGCGTGAGGGCAGATTAAGGCACCCATTAGTGTGGATGGTGTTATGTCAGGTTGTGGGAATGTTACCACGAATATGCTGCAGCGCTGACAAGATGGTGTTGCTCTCCTTGTTGATGCTGTGGATGTTTGTTGCGGCATTCAGGGTATCAAAGTTGTTTGGTATGAAGACAGAAGAAGGTGTTATGGGGAGAGACGCGAGTTGTTGCAGGGATAGGTTGGAGATTATTTTGAAACAGTCAATGACCGATCAAAGAGCAAAAGGGGAAAGAGATTTTTTGCAAGTGTATCCAGTAGTGCATTAGTGCCTGGTATGTTGGTGGGACAGATACGAGATGGATAGAGTTGGATTTGGAGAGAAGATCTTCATACATCAGGATGGGTCAAGGGTGACAACTTTTTAGTTGGTGTTTTTACGGGAGGCTCTTAGAGCATTTGGCAAGCGGGGTGAAGATTATGACATGCACTCTTTTTGTATAGGGGTGCGACAGGGGCAGGAAAGAGAGAATGGTAGGCAGGCATGATTAAGAGGTTGGGGAGATGGTCATCAGAGTGCTACAGATCTTACATGTGCAGCGAACTGGAGGAAGTTTAATATGTTCTAACATACTGGTTGTTGTCTGTTAGGCTCTGTGCCGGGCCCCACAAGCAGTCAGATATAGGTATGGAACTGTGGTTACTCTTTTGTTAAATGGGCACACAGGCATGCTGCGATACATCAACATGGGACACAGTTGGGGTTTGATGAGTTAATGGTTTGGGTTCAGTGGTTAGGGAAAGGGGGTATGAAGTGGCAAGAGTTGCTCAACTCTTTGAATAACAGGTTGGGGAGAAATGGATGAATGTATGGGTGGTGCATTTAACCGAAAATTACTTGGTTAAGGTGAATGGACTGGCATTGATTAAAGCAATGAAAAGAGATTTGAAGGAGGTGAAAGGGATGTGGACAGGGACTTGCATAATGTGAATGGAGTTTATCCCAAGATGAGTTTGGTGAGGAGCAGACAAGCCTGTGGCAATTGACAGAGCTCGGAGGAAGGTAATCGGAGAAATGAGGAGCAGTCATTTTTGTGGGCGGATGTTGTTCCCCTATCTGTAATAGGCATAGATTTGCACCTGATGTAGCTGAGAGAGGCGGTGGCGTGGGGGAATCATTGGAGGTTAAGCTACAAAAAGGATGAGTCTCCCTACTTGGGGAGGGGCGGTCAGAAAAAGTCTTGTATTAAAAGATTTTCTGAGTTGCAATGTTGATGAGAGTTTCAGTTTGGAAACAGTTTTATTACAAATGAGGGGGTCAAGGCAGCTTAAAAAGGGGGGAGTAAGGTTGACATTTCGGTCATAATCAGATGGAGTCGATGTTAGCAATAAGGTTGATATTTAGGTCATAAACAGGAAGTTTGAAGTTGCCAGGTTCAGGAGTTTTAACACAGTTGTGTTTGGGAGGTTTGTGGGATGATTATTTGGGGGTAGGCGGAAATGACATAGGTTGCGCCATCTCGCCTAATGATTACAAAAGAGCCAATGTTAACAATATCATAGTTGAATACTGGGAATAAATCACACCTTGTAAGTTAAAATACAGTTAAAATCTTGGCGTACAACCAGTGGTACTGGAACAATTTTCTGAGTGGGGGTGCTGTCCTTTGGTGACCCCACACAAACATTACACAGGTATCACAGGAGTTAGCAATGCCAGTATCACTGAGCAAGTGAGTAAAGGGGGCTACTTAAGGCTTTCCAGCGAGCGTCCTTGAAAAAGTTGGGTCAAATTGTCAAGATACTAGAACATGTTTTCAAATGTATTGTTTAAGATGTTATAGGTTAGATAGTTCTAAGCACATCTTTGCGCCAAAACATCAAAGTTTTTAGTAACCCTAAGGGGACAGTGTCCTGGATCTTCAAAAAATATGAATAGGGCCTTTAGACCTATTCTCTGACATGTTGAAACCCTAGATAGAGCTACAAAAGACCAGGAACGTGGACTGGGTTCTGCTGTGCATGCTTCTGGGTAACAGACTTCAATACTTTAAAGAAATGCCTTCTTCATACTTCACTCTTGGTTGATTTGGAAATACTATCACATTTCAATACAATGTAATGTGTTCTTGTGCCTTTGTAAGCATTCCTTCCAAAGAACTTTTTACATACTAATTTTGGGGCCGATTCACAGAACTAATCTGAGATAAAATCCTAACTTTACTACTACTAAATGCCTTCTGTGAATACCAAAAGTAGTAAGTTTAGGATTTTATCTCAGATTAGTTCTGTGAATCGGCCCCCTTGATTGCATTTCTATATTCCATTCTCTTTTGCTCACTGAACAAGCTCGAAATAAGACTGAAATGCTCTTTGATTGACCAAAAGAGCTCATCGAAAAGGTTCTTGACGAAGAGAAATGTCACAAAACTGAGGTTCTGAATACTGAAAAGCCATGCTTGCTTTGCGACTCTGTGCCTACGTTGTTTTACCCAATATGCTTTTAAAGATTTCATGTGATTTTAACAAGCTCTTTTATCTATTTTTTTCACTCTTCAAAAATTAAAACAAGAAATCAGCTGACTCCCATGATGCCATTGAGAGGGTGCACGGAGGCCAAGCCAGCCCTGTGTTCATCCAGGCCAGTGCCTTCTCATTAGGCGCCACCTGGCCGGAATATTAGTGACATGGCCTGTATTTATTTGCCATGACCAGTAAACCAGAAAATCAGCAAAAGCTAGTCTTTTTTCCTCCTTAAAATTAAAACTTTGAATGTCAAATAACGCAATAAATCATGTGAAAATTCAAGCTGACTAAACTGTCTAAACTAATCCTAAATTATTGTTAAAGCAAACACATACACTCTAGAGTAAAAAAAAAGTACTGTGTATTTTACACAAAACCCCACTCCAATACCAGCTATAAACCATTTCAAAATTCCAAAACGTGAATAAATGCCCAGTTTTTTTCTAGGAAGAATCTAGCAGTCCTGCCCATGACATTTATGCACAGAAACATGTGTGCCAACCAGCTTCAATTGTGAATGATTATCCGCAATGAAAGCAAGAAATGAGTTTTGATTTAACCAGTTATGCTGTATTTAACTGATATATTTCCATGAAAGACACATATAGTTTGAAGGAGCTCGGGTGGATAAATCTAATTAAAAAATAAATGTGGTCCTGAAACTATTTATCACTTTTACATGTGCCATGCAGTGATTTTGTTTAATGGTACATCAACTTACTCGACTGAAGGAATTCAGCTGTCAAAAAAATAATTGTTCAGCTTGTGCCCTCATCAGGCACATCATTGTAAGCTGCTTACACACTGTTGCTTCATCCTCAGTTCAGAGCTGCAGAAAAGCGTGCTGGCTGTTTACTGGCAGCAGTAACAGAAGTTTGATTGGGAGATAAGTGCTTATTTCCTTTTTAAATGTGTAACATAATCAAGGGGTTGCTGCAGCATCTCCAGCACCCCTACTTCCAGCCCCCCAGCAGAATAAGCAGAGGCTTGAAAACAACTCCTTGGCTGCCTCTCGTGTACATTTGAAATGTTTATGTAACAAGGGGTTGTATAAAGGAGTCCAGCTTCATAGGTATAAGGGTTAAGTATAGGGAATACGCAAGGCAAATTACAGGTAAAGTACAAGAAAATCCATGGTCAGAACAGGAGAAGCAAAGGATAAAATCCGCTCCCCAGCTACCTTTCAAATACAATCGAGACAGAGGAGTTTGAGCTTCTTTTTGAAGGTTGAACGTTATGATGAGGGCCAGAGAGCTGGACGAAGCATGGTCCAAATTCTTGTGGTGTTGCCCGTGAATAATCGCTTCATATATAGTACTTTTATTTTATAACGGGCAGTTCAAGCAGAAGGGATTGCGTGTTTTCTGGTCACGAAATTCTCAGGGTCTCTGTTAAGTAAGAGGGAGTAGAAGTGTAGGACTTAGTGAATGATGCAGGCCAAATTATATTGTTCGCAAGCTTTTATGGGGGCCCTTGAAGTGAAGTGATGTTAAGACAACCGACTTCACTCTTCCACTCTCGCGTGCCCTCTGGCACTGTCCTGCTCTCGCACCGCATCTATAGTGCCTTTCACTGCCTGTTTCCTCCTGTGCCATCACTATTAGCTTCTGTGCCATCTCTTCGTGACTTTTTGCCTTCTGCTCTTGTGTTTGCCTAACTTGCCTTGTGCTCTTGTTCTCCTCTATGCCATCTCTTTTGCCTCTGTTACCCATTTGTTATTTTTTGTGCCATCTCTTTGGTGCTTTTTGCCTCTGTTACCTTTTGGTAACTTTTTGTGCCATCTCTTTGCGCATTTTGCCTCTGTTACCTTATGTTATCTTTTTCTGCCATATCTTTGTGCCTTTTGCCTTGTCTTGTTGCCGTCATACCTTTGTTACCTTTGTGCTGTCTTAGTTCAGGTTTTGTGCCATCTTCTTTATGCCCTTCCCTTGCTCTTTTCCCGCCCCCAGCACCCCCTCACTCCTCTCCTGGTCCTTACCTGCTCCTTTCCGTGCTCCCACTAGGCTCCGCCCACTGCCAATGTGCTTCTCCCACTCCCAGGACTTTCTTAATGGTGGCCGCAGCGTGGACGTGCCACTGGTATGCCACAGGTGCACCTAAGGCAAGCCTGTCTGCGCCTCTCCATGCTTAAACCATGCTCAGCGCCACAAACCCTGGTCCAATCTCTCAACCCTAAACGCCAATATCCACGCAGCTGCCCCAGACACTACACAGGAGAATTCTCTTGCACCCACTGCCGCTTCATATGCAGCAACTCACTCACACACTAGCATCACCAACACGCACCTAGCCTTCACCTAGCAAACAAATCACTCCCACGAGCAAACACACACCCCAAGACACACTTTCTTGCATGCTTCTCAACACCCCCTGCTTAGGAAGCATGCTACGGAAATCTAGGACCTACTGTACAACAAAGCCCCAGACATCCTCTTCCTCATAGAAACGCGGATGGCCTCCACGTCTGCACCCAACATCGCCCTGGCTGTCCCGACAGGATACAAGATCGCACGCCAAGACTGACAACACAAGCCCAGAGGAGGAATCGCAGTAATTTTCAAGGAGACCAGCAAATGCACCACAACTACAGAGAACACGACCCCCTTCATGAAGTACCTGCATTTTAAACTGTGGACCTCAGCTAACTTCACCATCAACAGAACCCTGATCTGCCGACGGCCGGGACACCATGCAAATTTCACCAACATCATTGCAAACTTTTTCGCTCCTCCTCACCATAGACTCCAAAGCGTACATCCTCCTAGATGACCTCAATTTCCAACTGGATGAATGAACCAACCTCAATGCAGCTGCACTTCTTGAAAGCCTACGAAATCTCGGACTGGTACAACGCGTTGCCGGAGCCACACACTCCACTGGACACACCCTGAACCCCATCTTCGCCTCCTTCAACAACATCAGTGTTACCACAGCCACACCTCTCACCTGGACCGACCACGCCATCGTCAACTTCCAGATCAACCTCCCCCTCCACAAAAAATCCACCACCAGAAATCTGGCAAGTTACAGCCGTAGCTGGAACAGCATCACGGAAATGGACTGGTCCCATACCCTATGCCTGAACCGACCCACCCTCACGGCACTATAAATAGCAGCATCAACAAATTTGACAAATGGATCACAGACAGCACCGACTCCCTGGCACCCCTCAAACATAGCCACCAGAAGAAGACCCGGAAGCAGGGCCACGGTACACTGACAAACTCTGATCATCCAAGTAACACTACAAACAGCTTGAACGGAATTGGAGAACCAGTCATAAAGAAACTGACAAGGACACCTTCAAAGCAACCCAATGACGTTACCATCAACAAATTAGAAAAACCCAAAAGAAGGCATAGCCGAGTACATGGAGCGTAGCTTCAACAGCAGCAAAGAGATATTCACTATCGTCAAGGACTTTACCACACCAGCATCCACCACCAACAGCATTACCCCCACCCAAGACCTATGTGACAACCTATCAGAATTCTTCAGTAGAAAAATCAAAACTATCAACAACAACTTTGACCCTCAACCAAACCCCAACAGCCTCGCCTCCAACTTACCCTCAGAAAGCTCAGGAAACACTTTGACAATATGGGAAATAATCACCAAAGAAGAAACAGCCAACATCCTGAGAACCATCCACTAAGGAGCCGTCACTGACCCTTGCCCTCACCACATCTACAACATGGGCGCTACCCCGATACGTGAAGAACACATCTGCTTCGTGAACACCCCCATCACAACCACCACCTTCCCAAAAGCCTTGAAACAGACAGGGGTCAACGAACTACTAAAAAAAAACCTTATCCGACCCCACCCAGCTAGGAATCTACCGCCTGATCTCCCTACTACCATACCCAGCCAAGGTCATGGAAAAAGCAATTAAGAAGTGACTCACCAACCACCTAGACCAACACAAGCTCCTGGATACCACCCAATGAGGTTTCAGATCCAAACACAGGACCAAGACAGCCCTCATCGCAGCAACCGACAACACTAGGATGATCCTCAACCAAGGGGAAATGGCTGCCGGCATCCTGATCACCCTGATCAGAAGACTTCACAAGTCAGGTATCCAAGATCCTGTCTCAACTGGATCTGCTCCTTCATAACTGGAAGCACCTAGAAAGTCACCATGCCACCCTTCACCTCAGAAGCCAGATACATCATCTGTGGAGTCTCCAAAGGATGATCTCTAAGCCCAACCTTATTCAACATCTACATGACTCCACTGGCCAATATCATCTGGCCATACGGCATCAACATTCTCTCTTATGCTGATGAGACACAACTGAGACTCTCCCTTTCAGAAAAAACACCCGTGACATGAACCAACTTCACCACCTGCTTGGCCACAGTACCCACCTGGATGAGATCTAACTGCCTCAAGCTCAACTCATACAAGACCGAAGTTGTCATTTTCAGAAAGAAGACCTCCTTGTGGGACCCCACCTGATGGCCTGCAGAACTTTGATCCACTCCCACCCCGCCACCCATGCTAGAAACCTAGGAATAATCTTAAACAACAAACTCAACATGATAGCCCAAGTCAACTCTGTGACCTCCACCTGTTTCCACCTTGCGAGGATGCTGCGAGAAATCCTCAAATGGCTACCAAAGAACACCAGGTAACAGTCACATACGCACTCATGTCCAGCAGACTTCACTATAGAAACGCCCACTATACCGGAATCCTCAAACAGCTCCTGAACAGACTCCAGACCATCCAGAACACAGCTGCAAGATTAGTCCTCAACCTACCTCGCTGCTCCTAGATCTCACCTCACATTAGAGAATTCCATTGGCTCCCCATATACAAACAGACTCAATCCAAACTCCTCATTCACACTTACAAACCACTACACAACATCAGCCCGCATACCTCAACAGTCGCATACACTTCCACAATGCCTCCGGACACCTCCGTTCGGCCGGACTCTCATTTTCTCACGTATCATGCAAACATAAAAGCAGAGGAGGAGGTCGCACCTTTTCATACATGTCCCCCAAAGCCTGGAACAACTTCCCACAGAACATCAGAGCCTCCTCATCTCTTCTTGAGTTCTGCAAGAAGCTGAAGACTTGGCTCTTTGAATGTCCCCCTGGGGGTCCTATGCCTACCCACCTGCGAGGCTCCCGGATACCCTCACCGGTGATAAGTGCACCATGCAAATCCCCATACTATAGCATAGCATAGCATGGATAATGAGCTCGAATTTCATGCAGCCCGAAATGAAGCTAGCAGCAAGGTGCATGGTATAGATGGACAGTGGGAAGGGCGGTGAGGAGAGAAATCACATAGATCCAGCTTAGAAAGTTACAGTGCAGTTGCTTGCAGTGCAGCTGTGAGACTCTGGGAGGAGTGCCACAGAAGTGGCTGGATGAGGTCATGCCCTCTGTGGCCCCGTACCCCCACTCACAGCCTCAGGATTCAAGACCAGAGACTAGGATAGAAGCCCTGACCTCCCCAGGACGACGCTCCTTGGACCCCAGGCATTGGCGCCTCCTATGGCACAATCAGGAAGCTTGCAGTGGGTGCGCAGGAGGAAAGGAGAGGGGAAGGTAGGCATCTACTGAGGTCTATAGAGTTCCTGGGCTCCACCACGCCCGATGATTGGTGTTCGGCGGGGGCAGGGACCACGGTAAAGCCAGCTCCGGTGCGGCTTGCAGGGATCCAGAAACTGATGATAATAAGCAACAAGCCAAAGTCCACAGACATTTGCCTCGAGAGCTGGTGAAAAAGGTTTTTTGGAGGTTCCTGAGGCTGTGATTTATCTGTGTGTTCAAGGGGCCCAGCTTGAGATGTCACTTAAAGGAGCCCCTAGCAGACAATTAAAGCTCCTCGTTATCGTTCATATGCGGCATTCTGCTTGAGAAACATATGCTGGAGACCACATCAACAACTGAAACCTTGCACGGAAACCAACACGGGGAGGAGAGCTGTGTCCTGTTGACCCGCACCACTGGGCAGGAACTACATCTCCCATCACCCCCTACTGCCGGATTTGTGCACAAAAGCGTGCCACGCCCCCAAGAGACTGTACTTGCCTGAAAACCAACACGGGGAGGAGAGCCTTGCCCTGTTGACCTGCACCCCTGGGGAGGAACTACATCTCCCATCACCACCTGCTGCCGGATTTGCGCATAAAAGCCCGCCGCGACCCCAAGAGACTGTACTTACCTGAAAACCATAACGAAGGTGGCGGTTTAAACACAGGAGGTCAGTGGTGCGCGCTGAGTAACGCCCTGTACTTTATATAGCTATCTTTGTGGTGCACAAGGTGAGGGAAAACCACAAAAACCCCCTGAGAACTGGACCGAGGTCCCAGTAATTCACACAAAGCCTATGCACACGCTACAGTATTCATTGACAGTTCAAGTGAGTACACATGAGAAAGCACAAGAAAATCTTGTGTGATGTTTCTTCTTGTTTATTCGAACACAGGGTCCAGCCAACACGTGTTTCGTCCAAAGGGAAGTAACCCTGGACTTCTTCAGGGCTGGAAATGATACAAAAGGCTCTTTTACAGTAATGACATAGAAATACCATGAGTGACATGGCTGTGAGAACATATAATAGTCTGTGACACATGTGCGTTGATGTGTTGTATTGCAGGAGACGTGGCTCACTGCGTTACCACGTGTGGGAACCTTATTTGCAAGGACGTTGGTCAATGGTGCGTTAAAGGAATGCCCAAGAATGGGCGTAAGGAGAAAAAGAAAGAGTTACGCATATTCGTTTGCGTAAAGCGGAAATAGCATGAGGGCATGCAGTTATATTGTGTGCATGCTAGTGCCTACGGTGACAGGCCATTTGTACTACGAGATATGTGATTACTATAAAATTTAACCTGAACGTGGAAGTAGGGCTAGACCAGAGATGGTCTAATCGAGGAAACAACATGCGAAGAGAGACAACAGGAGTGCATCGACTAAGGTGTAGACAGTCCAAAGAACTAACACCCCGAGTGAGACGGAAAATCAAAAATTATCAAAACCAGGGGGAGAGGGGTGAGGGGGGACGCATACCTGATATGACAAGAAATGCTGAGACCTGAGGGAATTCAATATAAAATTCTGATTAGTATTATGGACAAAAACATTCTGTTATAGAATGTACTAAAGAATGGTGTCCAAGAGGAAAATACCTCACCTAAAAGCCGGTGATAATTCCAACCCGGCCGGTAATGCGTGATGCCATAAGAGTCTTTGTAGAAGAGAATGCGTGAATCTGGAAAAAGAGTTTAAAAACATTTTTTAGCCTATTATTACCAGACGAGTTATGAACCCTGGTCTGGAGTTCAGGTGACCAATGGTCACATGAGAATTGTGAAAACTCACCTAAAAGCCGGTAAACGGTCAAAACCGGTAGGTCAGTTGATAAACTCCAATAAGTATTTTGAAGGTGTTGATAAGAGGTAAGTCTCATCAACAAACTTTTGGGAACCCCTGTTGACTATTGTATTCAATGCACTGACTAAAACAGGCCCATTGAACTCCTGGAAGCAATCAGTGATTAGTCCGGTGTACAAGAAGGGGGATGGTTCAAACCCAGCAAATTACCACCCTATCTCACTAATTGACAGCTCAGCAAAATTAATGGGTAGACTTTTGCTTTATAGGCTGGAAGATTGGGCGGAGGAAAAAAATATTCTAGCGGAGGTACAATATAGTTTTAGGAAGGGCAGGGGGACACTTGAGTCTCAATTTAATGTTATTAGTTTGTAAATATGCCATAGCAAAGAAAGGTGAACTCTATATGGCCTTCATGGATTTATCAGCGGCTTTTGATTGCGTGGCCCACAGTAAACTGTGGTCCAGTATGGAGGCCAGGGGAGTTGAAGCAGGGGTAATTATATTTATAAGACAAATGTATGTGGAGGCAGAAGCAGTAGTGCGTTACGGGAGGCAAGGGAGTGCACTAAACCTTTCAAAATTGAGAAAGACGTAAGGCAGGGCTGCGTCCTTGCCCCGTTCTTATTTTCATTGTACACCAATAGTTTAAATAAGGTTTTGATTGATAAAAGCAAGGATGTTTCTTACGCCGCCTCTTTCCCTCTCCCAATTCTGCTATATGCAGATGATGCGGTTCTGATGGCCAGAACCCCGATGGCCTTGCAAAACTCCATAGCGACTTACTCGGCCTATATGGCGGCCTTGGATTTGCATGTAAATAAAATAAAGTCTTTTATCTTGGTGATGGGTGATGACAAGAAAAGAGCGATGAGGTTTCATATAGAGGGTAATAGTATAGAACGTGTTGACAAATTCACTTATTTAGGCTTTCTGTTTGACTCTAACCTAACACGGAAAGAGATGGTAACAAATAGAGCAAACCATATGTCGAAAAGTATAACTGCACTTTTTAAATTTGCAAAAAAATTCGGTAATAAACCAATCCAGGGAATTACTAAAATTTGCTTAGCAAAAAAACATATCTATAGCCACATATGGGGCAGCAATATGGGGCCCTGCACACGTTGAAGCCCTACAAAACATAGAAGACAAGTTTGCCAAAAGGCTATTGTCTATCCCGGGTTCGTGCCCCAACTTTATCGCACATAAAGAACTATACCTGCCATATATTAGCGACAGTATTAAAATAGCCCCACTATTGTTGTGGCTAACAGTATGGAAAAGAAAAGAGGTCCAACTTAACCAGCACATTATAAGGGATGTTATGAACCTTGATCATGCTGTAACTATTCCCTGGCTAACATATGTGAGACAGACATTCGTCTCTATGGGCCTGGAACAACTTTACGAAACTCCTATTAGTTGCGTACCCTATCCTAAATCAAGATTGAAAGACCTCTTTTTAGCTAAAAGTTATCATGCAAGATGGGAAAGGAATATAGCAAAATGCACAGTAATTTCATATCAGGCCTTACCGTCTGTGAAACCTGGGTCTTCTTCCTATCTTTCTTTTGTCCTGAAGTCCCACCATCGCTATTTACTGACAAGATTTTGTCTAAATTACATCCCTTTAATGTTGGGTTACCCGGCAAATACACATTTATTAAACCATCTTCCCACATGCCCATGTGATGCATCATCTAAACAAACAATTTTTCATATCCTATTTTTGTGTGCTTTCTATGAAAAAGAGAGGAAAAAGTGTATTGTACCATTTTTGCTAAAGTTTAGTCTAACTGGGGGGCGTGGTCTGCCGAGCAGCGGAATGGCCGCTCTTTGAGTGCGCTCCGCCGGCTGGGTGTATAATCCTGAATTAATCCTCAAAGAAGGTGTCGTGGAGGGCCTATCTCTGGCACCCCTGCATTGCTGACCTGCTGTGGTCTGTAGCGGTGCGAGCCTCGCGCTCCGGGGGCTCTGCGGCGTGGTGAAGTGGACGCTGTCTGGGAGCTGCGCGACCCCTGTCAGCTGCCGGGTGAGGAGGCCGGCTGTCCCGTCAATTGAGCCCGCGGCTGCCGCGGCGGTGTGGGCCTGGAGGCGCTGACGAAGGTGCAGAGCCCGTGGGCAGACCCGACTTGCTGCCAGCTGAGGCTGAGGTGCTGGCGTGAGGCGGAGGGACGCTCAGGCATTGGGATATCTGATACTGGTGGCTGCTCTTGGTCGCGGTAAGGAGGAGCCTCGCTGGGACGAGATGGAGCTTCCGCCGCCATTTTGAAGGAATCCGAGGGTGAGTGACGGCGAGCATCCGTAGTGGGGGTGCCCCGCTCCCCCCCTGAGAGCTGTTCCTCGTTGATGTGTCGAGGGGAGCAGCCTTTGGAGCCGGGACACGGGACGTGGTGAGTGCGGCTTTGGTGCGGCGCCCGATGCCCTAGTGGTGGAGAGAGGGTGAGCGCTGCTGCGGGAAAGGAGCCATTTTGGGGCGAGTGAGGCAGAACTGAGGCGGAGAGAAGATTGTGATTGGAAGAAGCCTGGATGCCCCTGGATGTTTTTATAGTTGCATTTGCCCTGAGCAGTGCTGGTTGGCGTCAGGGCGCTGGGATCCCTGAAGTAACAGCCGCGAGCCTACCTTGCCGCCCGATCCCTACGTTGCAGGTGGAACTTTGCGGGTGCGGGCGAGGGTCCCTGCCTCCTACCATTGAAGCGATCTGAGAGGTGAACCCCCGGGGTAATGTGAGGTATAGGTGTTCCCCTGGCTACCTGCGTGCTTCCTGGAACTGAGTCTGTACGCTGATTCCTGCGCTGGGCCTGCATATCCTTGGTGTTCCTCCTGTCCCCTGAGGAGGCCTAGGAGTGACTTTCCCCTCTGTACCCTACGCCAAGAGGAGGCCTGCGGGCCCTCCTCCCTTGCCCTAACTGGCTGACGCTGGCGCCGCGGTCCATTGAGGGTGACTGAGTGGAAGAGATTACAGCGTGACACTGAAGACCTGTGGCGTTCTTGTACTGGGGAGGACAACCGGTATTGTGCTGTCTGCGAGGAGAAGCCGGTGACTTGGAGGGGCCGGAGCATACTTGTGGCCAGGGACTCTGTCTTGACTTCAGCCTCTAGAACGTTGTCTACTTGCTACATCATGGGCAAGCCCGATGCCAAGCAACCCAAGCTTAATTTTGACAAGCGCTCTACGCGTCAGAGTGAATCACCCTCTGAGCCGCACGCAGATGCGCAGCAGGAGCCGCACTCTGAGGACCAGGGAGAGGATCTGCGCACCCTCATGTTGGAAATGCGCTCCAGCCTACGGAATATAGACTCTAAATTGGATACCCTGACCGCGCAGCTGGACTCTGTAAAGGCGCAAGTCACTGTCCATGAAACTCGCCTAGATGTCCTGGAAAACCGACAAACCGAATTTCACGAGTTTCAAATCGGAACCAAGGAGCAACTGTTACATATGGATAAGTTGTTGGGGGTGATTCGAGCCAAAAATGACGATTTGGAGGCGCGGTCACGTAGAAACAACCTACGTATTATAGGGATTCCGGAGACCACTGCAATGGTCAAGATGGAAACTTATGTGACGGAACTCCTTCATGCGCTGTTTGACCCTCAGTTATCCCCTGTATTCGTGGTGGAAAGAGCACACAGGTCCTTGGGGCAGAAACCCCCGGTGGGAGCGCCACCTCGATCGATATTGGCCAAATTGCTCAACTATCAAGACCGGGATAATATCTTGAAAATGGCGAGGGAAAAAGGCCGGTTGTCCTACCAGGGCAACAATGTCTCATTCTACCCAGACTTTACCCCGGCTGTCCAAGCGGCGAGACGTGAATTTCTTCAGGCCAAGCGAATTCTTCTTCAGGCACAGATTCCCTATTCCCTGCTTTACCCTGCCAAACTAAAAGTTTTATATGATGGTACCGCGCACTATTTCACTGATGCGAAATCTGCCTTAAAATTCGCCAAGCATGTAGGGGGTAAGAAGAGCAAAGAATCCTGTGGAGCAGCGGCGTCGACGACTGATCACCTCAGTGATAATGACTGATTGGGTAACATTTTATTGGATGTCCTGGGGGCATCTTAGGCGAGACGTCGAAATATGTGATACCTTTTACAGATGGGATTGTGGGTCTTCATGTTCTATCTTCTTTATTAGGGGATTTGTTTAGGGGTGTCGGGGAGGGCTTATACCACACACTGCAGAATACCTGGCCACCCTGTTAACTCAGGGGTGATTGCTAGTGCTACTGCGCCCCCATGGGAGGTTTCCCTTTTATCTTCCAGAGACTGTTTTGTGTTTGTTCTACAGGGAGGGTTACTCTGCAACCTGATTGGGGGGTTGGAGTGGGTGGGGGGTTGGGGATGGGGTTTGTTAGTTTGTTTTATGCCAGTACGAGTCATAGATGTTGGTCACGGTGCACGCTCTGCGATTGGTCCTTTAGGCTGAATGAGTACCTGCTCCCCATGGTTGGAATTTGGTTAGACGCACACACGCAAAACCTTTGAATTTGTTAACGTGGAACATTAGAGGGCTGAATGATTGTCGCAAATCTAGGCTTGTACATGCATATCTCTCCCGGCACAACATTGACATCTGCCTGTTGCAGGAGACACATCTAAACGCTGCGCCGTCTCAGCGGCTGCGACATCGCAGATGGGGGCACATGTACTCGTCCATTTACTCTAATTATGCTAGAGGGGTGGCTGTGTTGATTCGGCAGGGGGTGGACTGGTGTGAAGGGGAAGTGCACAAAGATTCTGAGGGGAGGTTTGTCATCATATGTGGAGTGTTGGGTGGCCTGCCCCTGGTGATTGCTGCGATCTATGGTCCAAATACAGATTCCCCGAGTTTTTCCACGATGTATGGTCAAGAATTAAGATGACAGGATATGACACTGTGATATGGGGTGGAGATTATAATGCTATATTTGATGATAATATGGATAGGAAGGGAGTGGCTCGTGCCTTGCATCCGGCTGCGAGCGCCGCTTTGCAGTCCATAGTTGCAGATGGGAACCTAGTGGACATTTGGCGACACAGACACCCACAGGTGCGGGAAGGCACATGTATATCGGGTCATCATGGTGCATGGTCCCGCTTGGACTTTTGGCTGATTACCAGAGACGCTGCGGCCTGGACCGTGGACGTTTCGCATTTACCGCACACGCTGTCAGACCATGCCCCATGTTTACTGCAATTATCCCTCCCGGGGTCGCCCCCCCGCGCGTTCAATTGGAGACTCCCACCTCATGCACTGTTAGATGAGGCCTTTAAGGAGGAGATACGGGGCGATATAACTGACTACTTTGCTAACAATGAGGGCTCTGTGGACACTGAAGCATCACTTTGGGAGGCCTTTAAGGTGGTGATTAGAGGCCAGTGCATTGCTCGACAGGCGGGGGTGCTAAAAGCAATTCGGGTACGCTCGTTTCTTTGGAGACCCGGATCAAGGCACTTGAGGACACTTTTATTCCACAGCCGACTCCAATACGGCGCAGCAATTGAAATCGCTATTGCTAGATTACGCGGAGGAGGCGCAGCGCGAAACGAAGTTCCTAGGCAAGTATGCCGAGGCTCGTCGATATGGCGAAGGGGATAGACCGGGTCGCACTCTAGCTGACATGCTTAGACCATCTAAATCAGCGTCATTTGTCCATGAGATACGTAATGCGCAGGGTGACATGGTTAGGGGCCATGAGGGGGTGTCTGGTGAGTTCTTTACATTTTATTCCCGGTTGTACACGACCGCCCAGGGGGCCTGTACCGAAGAACTGAAGTCATTCCTTGACACGCTTGCACTGGCCTGGTTCAACGATACACACAGGGAGTATATGGACCTCCCGTTTACGGTGGAGGATGTGGCCCAAGTCATTAAAAGCCTGCCCCTAGGTAAAGCTCCTGGCCCTGATGGCCTAACTACGGCCTTTTACAAGACGTATGCTGAGGAATTGGCGCCTAGGTTATTGGCGGTGTATGAGGAGGCACTGGAGGAAGGGGTGCTACCTCAGACTATGAGGGAGGCAACGATTCTTACGCTCCTAAAACCTGGCAAACCCGAGGAGGAATTAGACTCCTACCGACCACTCTCCATGATCAATGTGGATGTAAAGATATTGGCAAAACTAATTGCTAATAGGTTACAGCCACTTCTGCCAATGATTGCATTGCCGGATCAATCTGGATTTATTCCGGGGAGGTCGACATCCCATAATCTACGGACGCTATTTTCGGTACTGCATTATCTCCATCCAGGCGAAAAGGCTGCGGTGGTGTTCCTTGACGCTACTAAGGCGTTCGATACGCTTGAGTGGAACTACCTTTTTTTCGTCCTCGGGCGCATAGGGTTTAGTCCCCTTTTTTTAAACCGCATCAAACTGCTGTACTCCTCACCCATGGCGCGCGTGCGGATAAACGGCTTACTCTCAGACCCCTTTTGATTTCACGGGGCACTAGACAGGGGTGTCCGCTATCCCCTTTGCTTTTTGCAATTGCAATGGAGCCCCTGGCTGCTCGCATCCGACAACACCATACCTCACGGGGCATTGGCTTTAGCTCTCGAAGTCTGCTCATATCCTTATATGCGGATGATGTCACGCTTTACATTATGAACCCCGAGGAGAATCTTGACCCGTTGCTGAGGGAGTTCATACGGTTTGGTGGGCTTTCGGGTGTTTTTATAAATTGGGCGAAGTCTGAGATATTCCCGTTGACAGAGAGTACCCCCCGGTAGTGTCAGAATTCCCCTTGCGTTGGGAGGCTGGAGAAGTAAAGTATTTGGGAATCTGGATAAGCCGGGATACACAGGAGGTGTGGCGGCTAAACTACGGCCGCACGATGACGTGGCTGGAGGACAAGGTAAAAGTGTGGGCTAAACTGCCGCTAGTCGCTGGCCGGCAGGATATCACTAGCCAAAATGATTATCCTGCCAAAATTTTTATATCTGTTTGTTAATATCCCGATCCCACTCACTAGACACTTTTTCGACACCCTCAACTCCCATTTGACCACTTTGGTATGGGCCGAAAAACAGGTTAGAGCCTCTTGGGATTTACTGACTCTCCCTATGCGGCAGGGAGGTTTGGGAGCCCCGGATATGCGGCTGTATGCACTGTGTGCTCAAGCACAATTTTTACATTACTGGGTGCATCCAGCCCCCTTCCAACCACATGTAGCGGTCGAGGCTGAGGTTATGGCCCCCATCCCACTCAAGGTTGCGCTATACCAAAGCCGCGCCGCCCTCGAGGCGACATAGACTCTGCGGGGACCCTCTGCTGGTCGTGGGATGAGCTGCGCAAGAGGGCGGGGATCCCGTTGCTATATGCCCCTCTGTCCCACTCCTACAGAACCCAATGATGCCTTGCATACGGGACAGTATGAGTAAGTCTCTAGCTCAAAAATGAATCTCCAGACATTTGCAGACCTATACCCAGAGGATGTATTTGGACCTCCTCCGGTTGCACCCGAGGGACAGGTGGTGCCATTTACTGAATTTTTTTATATCATAGAATACGCACGGCGTGCCGTTCCCTCTGGAAGGAATTCCCGAAGGCGCCGCCGACCCTGCATGCACTAGACAACTTGCTGACATTTCCAACCCCTCGCAAGCTTGTTACACGCCTCTACACTCGCATGCAAGATACTGCCCCGATAGTAACGCCAAAGTCTCTCACACACTGGAATGAAGAGCTGGATATACCATTGACAGAAGCCCAATGGGAATACTGCTGTGGGCAGCTCTCGGAACTCTCTCCGAACTACAAGTTAAGATTGATTCACTTCAAGTATTTGCATAGATATTACAGAACTCCGGTGAGTCTCCATCGTATGGGACTTCGAGCCGAAAGCGACTGCTGGAGATGTGGTTATGCCCCAGCCACGTTCCTCCATGTGGCGTGGCATTGCCCCGAGATTGCCGATTTCTGGGTGCAGATCTTTGAGGCGGTCAACAACATACTAGGGATGTCGCTGGACCTGTCCCCCACACTTGGTTTATTGGGATATGTAAAGGACACCCAGTCCAAGTTGCGTAAACTGCATGCTCTTCTCCTTCTGTTTGCAAAGCGCCAGGTCGCTGTGCACTGGGGCAGGAGACGAGTGCCCTCCATTAAGGAGTGGGTTAGAGATATCGCTTACGGGTACACCCAATTAAGTACCTTCTGGGAATTGTTGCCACCCTCATCTAGACCCCGAAATATATGGGGTCCGTTCTTGACTTGGAATGCGGGCTCCCCAGAGGCGGCTGTGGGGCTAAGGGGGAAGGTTCGCAGACGTCATTACATGCGTGATACATACGCACCTCCCACCACCTCCCAATTGTAATGAGTGGGAAATGCTGCATTCGGACAGGTTGTTGGATGGGTAAATGTACTAATAGCCCTCCCAGAGATACATGTGTGTAGCATTATTATATTTGAGATAGCATTTATAACATGTGTGTACATCATATTGTAAATTAGCACCATGAGTGGAACCTGGGGAGGAGGGATACCGAGACATATGTCATGCAGAGTGTGTACTGTAAGGTAATCATGTGTAGATGCTCCTTTATTGTTTCATATTGGACTGGCTTGTTGGAACGTAATGACATTGTTTGTTTGAATTGTCAATAAAAACTTTAAAAAAAAAAAAAAAGTTTAGTCTAACTAATTACACCTCAGCACTTTTAGTTCTCCAACAATTGGAAATGCCATTTGTGTGTTTTGTGATGGTGGCATTTTTGCAAGCGGCCATAAAAACTAGAAGGGATTCTACTCTATAAATAAGCCCAACTAGGGGTCCGATTCCGATGTCGGACGGACTCAGGTCCGTCCGACATCGTCCAGGAGCCGTAACCGACCGACCTGCTGTCGTCGGTTACGGCCCTGCAAGTACGATGCGACCGAACCCTGTTCGGTCGCACTCGTATACATCACAATGGGAGCATGCATTCCGAGCGGAATACATGCTTGCATAGTGAAAATCAGGGGTGCAGTTCATCCCTGCACCCTGTGGCCGGCACCCCAAGGTGCCTGCCACCGGGTGCAGGGATCAACAGAGGGGCACCATAGGTGCCCCCAGGCCGCCATTCGGCGGCCTCGCACCCATGGGGGCCCTACTGGGGGACCCCAAAGACAGTTACCGACTGCCTTTTCGTGCCGGAAAGACCGGCACGAAAAGGCAGTGAAATACTGCCATCGTACTCCCTCGGTCGTGAAGAGGCGGCCGGGGGAGTACTGAAGGATTTCCGGACGGCGGTCGGGCTCTCCGAGCCCGTCGTAAGCCATCCGGAGATTCGAAGTCGGATTCCTTTCCCGACCGAGCCCATCGGAATGGCTCGGTCGGAAAGGAATCCGCCAGCACGTTCCGATTCGGTCGGAAGGGCTCCGACCATCGTTCGGTGCCCTTCCGGCCGAAATCGGAATCGGCCCCTAGGTGTCACCAAATCTGGATAGTATAAGGAGAAATAGATAGGTTAGGCGGCTACCATATAATGTAAAAGCTGGAAGTGGCTATGTATATTGTGCACTTATGAAATATATATTTTACTATTTATTGTAGTATATATTTAATTTATCTTTAAGAGCAACTGATTTTAGCCGAACTGGGATATTCTAGATTTTATATTTTTAGATATCTTAAAGAGTTTTATATTTGGTTATAAATCATTTGATTTTAAAGGAGGAGTTAATTTTTAAAAACTGTTTGAAATGAAATTTTATGTACTTTTATTCACTTTAATGCGAAATAAAGTTTGATGATGAAAATGATGAACTGAAACCGGGTAAGCAAAGAAGGGTCTAGCTCTATAGCCACAAAGACTGGGAGTCAGCATCTGCTCTAGATGTAGAGTGTAAACAGTGTGGGGAGCGGCAAGAGTGAGACACTGGGCCATTGTAACTGGCTTAAAGCACTTGTCTCTCAACCACACAACTCTACTCTAACTGAGTACTGAGACAAACAAATATGCTGATCTGACTAGTACTTGATTTGTACTCAGCTGGTTAGACCGGCATTGATTGGACCACACAGAGTTTCCTCAGCTCCACCCACCTCCACAAATATAGAGGAAGAGCTGGAGACAGTCTAAAACACAAAAAGAGTCAGTTTAAAAAGTTACCTGCTAGTTGACATAAGGATTTAAATAATGAATTTTTATGGAAGCAAGAGTTACAAATCCAATTTTGGTGAAAAAGAAGCCACAAAAGAAACACATGTTAAACGGACACACCGCAATACAAACCCTTCACAGTTGGCATCTTTACCAGGTCTGGTGGCTCAGTGGACTAATGCATCCACTGCAGGGGCCTGTGTTCAACCTCATAGTCACAGGTTCGAATCCCGGCGGGTCCACTCAGCCTTTCATCCATTTGAGGTCGATAAAATGAGTACCGTTGGGTAACAATAAACATCTGTTATTCAGCGCCAAGATGCCCCGTTGCTGGGGTGAACGTGCGCTTTACAAATACACATGTTATGTTATGTTATGTTATGTTTACAATCAATATAGCTACAAATTTAAATACAAACCTATTCCATCACTTTGTGCATCAGGGTTGAGACATAAACAGCATCAACTACCCCATCAACAAAGGAAGCTATACTAAACAGAATAGCAGAAAAGACTGAAAAGAGAGGCCTTAAAGATTATGAATCTAATCGCTGATATTTTCCAGTTTATCTCAATAATTGTACAAGCGACAAAAATTGGTCCCCAATGAATCAGAAAATCCAAAACAAACCCCAATTTGCAATCAGAATTACAAAGAGTATTTCCTTTGTTATCTGGAAAGGAATACGACATAGGTGCAACAAGCACAACCAAAGAAAAGGATTATAAGGAAGCATTAGGTGAAAGTAGTCACTATGAATTAAAGCACTATGACTGTTAGAAATGGGGGTCTCTAATTGGCAAAGGTAGGTACCTTTGTCCAAATAGGGACCCTTGCTTCTAGTCAGGGTAAGGGGGATACACACTTTAGATAACCCCTGCTCACCCCCTCGGTAGCTTGGCACGAGCAGAAAGGCTTATCCCAAAGGCAATGTGTAAAGTATTTGTACCAACACTCACAGTAACACAGTGAAAACACCACAAAACGACACCACACCAGTTTAGAAAAATAAAATATCTTTATCTAAACTAAACAAGACCAAAACAACAAAAATCCAACATACACAGTTAAAAATATGACTTTCAAAAGGTTTAAAGAACTTGTACCATAGAAAACTATGGATGCGTGACTTTTCACCAAAGTACCTGTAGATGCGTCAAAGTTCCAAAAGCCAAACAGCCGCAGAGTCTGAAAACAAAGAGAAGCGCACTCCTGAGACCTTGGGGAGGCGATGTGACAGTTCTGCGACACGCAGAGGACGAGTTGCGTCGAATCCGGTCTGTATGGGGGAGTGATGCGTCGATTCTTTGTGATGGTTCCGGTTCGCAGGTGATGAATTGGGAGAGCGTGCCGCACAGGTACGAAGTGTGGAAATCCGAGATGCGTCGGCGATCGATGCAGCGGCGTCTAGCAGCGCTGTGTCGGTCCTCTTCAACCGCGATCCCTCGATGCGTCGATTCTTGCAGCGGCGACAGGCGCTGCGATGGTTTTTACAGTGGCACGGCGATGCGTGGAAATTCTTCTCGCGCCGTGGTGATGCGTCGGGAAAACAGCCGCAAGAAGAGCGATGCATCGATTTTAGCAGTTCTTCACGTTTCTTCTGTCTTCCAGCTTCCAAACAGCAGCAACAACCTTCAGAGGCCCAAAACTGACACAGGCACCTCTTGGCAGGCTAGAAATCACAGCAGCAGAGTTCAGGGAGCTGGGGGTGAAGTCTTTGTGTCCCTGAGACTTCAGAACAGGAGGCCAGGTCACTTCAGGCCCGTGGAGATCTCCTTCAAGCAGGGGACACAGCACACAGCAAAGTCCTTCACCTTTCCTTGGCAGAAACAGCAACCGCAGGCCAACCCCAGACACACAGCAAGGGCAGTACCTCTCCTCAGTCTCTCCAACTCTTCTCCTTGGCAAAGGTTCCTCTTGAATTCCAGGAATGATCTAAAGTTCAGGGGTTTTAGGTCTAATACTTATACCCCAAAATGTCTTTGTTCTCTTTGTGTAAGGGGCTCTGAGCCCAGTTCAAACCAGTTCTAGGGGGCACTCTGCAAGTGCACAACAACATCCATTGTCAGTGTGAGCCTTCGCCCCAGACACACCACAGGGGGGCGGATCCAGCATTGTGGAAGGCAGGCACAGCTGTATTCAGGTACAGGTGCTACTCCTCCCACCACTCCAAATGCAGATCAGGCCTATTCAGCCTAGTGCGAACTCATCCAGACTCCTGGAGCCACTGCACCTCCCCAGCCCCTTTCTATCTTATCCCTATGGGAAGATATGCTTGTAAAATGTTACAAAACATTCTCCATTCTGTCCTATGGTGCAAGATAGCCTTTCAATAGTGAAAAAGGAAATTGGCAGTATTTCACTATCAGGACATGTTACACACACCAGTACATGTCCTACCTTTCACATACACTGCACCCTGCCCAGGGAGTACCTTGGGCCTACCATAGGGGTGCCCTATATGTAAGAAAGGGGAAGGTTAGGGCCTGGCAAGTGGGTGCACTTGCCAAGTCAACATGGCAGTTAACAAACTGCACGCAGGCACAGCAGTGGCAGGCCTGAGACATCTTTTCAGAGCTACTCATGTGGGTGGCACAATCAGTGCTGCAGGCCCACTAGTAGCATTTGATTTACCAGCCCTGGCACACTCAGTGCACTTCACTAGGGACCTACTGGTAAAACAAATATGCCAATCAGGGAGAAATAGAGAACCAATCACAATACCAATTTACACAGAGAGCATATGCACTTTAGCACTGATCAGCAGTGGTAAAGTGCCCAGATTCCTATAGCCAGCAAACACAGGTCAGGAAAACATAGGAGGAAGAAGCAAAAAGTTTGGGGATAACCCTGCAAAAAGGGCCGTTTCCAACACAACCCCCTTCCAGCCTAAAGTCAGTGTAGACCAATCAATACCTCGATGGGCTTCCCGGCTTGGGGCCACAGAACATGGAACCTGTCCCGAACAGCAGGGGTCTATTCCTGTTCTATGCCTTCCTGAACCCAGTTGGATCCCTCTATCCATACTCTCAGGGCTCACTAGGCTAACCCATGGGGGACCCTTCTCTTCACCTGGGGACCCCATCTGTGTAGCGCCTAAACTTACTTTGCTCACAGATGTATCCCAACGGGTAGACAGTACCCACATGGCCAACACAGTGGTGTGGCCCAGTCCACCCCCGGGGTGTGACTCCTGCCCCCCTCCCAGGGGCAACTCTGTCCACCAGGACAGCCAGCCATAGTGGCCACTGACAGCTGTCAGTGATGAGAGCCAGGATTCATGCCTTTCAGGCCTCTCTAACCTCTGTGGTGTCAGAAAGTGGGGGGCAGTAGCCCCAGGTGCCTGGCACCTTTTCTCCACTTTCCCTCCTGCCAAGTCAGGTATGGAATCCTGACACTGGCCCACCAGCCCAGGGTCTGTACCCTGCCGCTGGACAGGAGACTGGGGTGGGCTCTCCCACACCCTGTCTTCCTCCCTGGGGTTCTGCACCCTCACACCTGGAGAGTTACCCCCAGAAGACAACTTGGTAGGGGCACTGTTAGCAGTTGCCCCTTCCTCCAGGTCAGGGGGGACACCCTGAACCTGGTCGTTCAACCCAGGGTCTGTACCCTTAGGCTGGACCTGTGCCTGGCAACCCAGGACTTCCGGGGGAGTACACCAACCCCCCCCAAAGGGAAAAACACTCCTCATGAGTTGTACAAGAGTCTGCCTGGTGCAGGTCTCTAGCCTCCTGTCCACTGGACACACTGGGGTGCTCTGACCTCAGAGCTGGCAACCCCGGACCCACTGGTCCTTCCACTGGGGACTACGTCCCCCCTCACCCTTTTCTCTGGACTACTGAACCCTCCCCACTGGAGCGGTGCTGCCAGATACCAGAACTGGTGGGATGCTGGTTACAGCAGTCCTCCCCAGTTCACCTGACACTTTGGGATCCCCCTCAGGAAATGGCATCCCGGTACAGACTAGGCCCCCCTCCTGGTGTTTCCTCATGGAACCAACCAGGTCCTGGGACTGGGTTTCGGGCACCTTGGGGCACAGCCCACTCCCACTCCTTCTCCTCTAAGACAGGACATGGGACCCTACACCCCTCCCACTACACTGGGACCTATTTGGGCTGCCAGAAACCTCCCCTACCTCGCTTGGTTGGGAAAAAACTGAGCCACCCCCTTCAGGATCACTCCCAAAAGCTTCTTCAGACCCTCTGGAATCCACCAAAAGGTCTGCCTTCAGCACAAGCTATCTGGAATCAGATAACTCATACTCCACCGGGTGTTGACGTAGCTCTGGAAAACAGGGACTTAAAATATGCTCTTCTCCAACAATTGAATCACACAGCCCCCTACAGTTGTTAACCAAGCTACCCTTTGCCCCACCATCCAGTGCCTCACACAAGTACCATACACCACTCTCCTGAGACTGGCAAGACAGCGTCTGACTGTCTCTGTCACTCAACCCACACTCTTCTGGGCGGTGTCCACAAATACAGACCAGGACTTCTACCATGGGGGAACCCCTCTGCCTGCACCTCTCATCTAGAGTCAGTAGAGTGTCCCGTCCACCACTAGGAATATGATCCCCTGTGTCAGTTCCCCAATCCACTTCAGGGACACTGCACACCACTGGAGCTACCTCATAAACCTGAACCTCCTGGTGTATGTTAACCCCCTCCCACAAGTCAGGCGCCACATCTCTGGGTGTGTGTACTTCTCCCTCAGCACTAGATAACACCGTTTTCTGCCACCATCTGAGCTGGACTCCACCTCCAACCCAGCCAAGCTCACTTCCTAAGCTACACACAGCTCTTTTTGCTTGGTTGAGACACTCAGGGCCTCAAGCCTCGCGGACTCCTCATCAAGCTCTCTCATTCTCAGTTCATATGCCAAGATCAATTTCTTTTCTTCCAAGGCATAAGCCTTCTTGCTCTCCTCTGCCATCTTTTCTCTCTCTATGGCAGCTCTTTGGTTCTCCATTTCCAATATTTTCATCTCGAGCCTCATGACTTCTAGCTCTTGATCTCTAACCCTTTGGTTTTCCTCAAACTCCTCTGGGGAAAAACTTCTAGCGGAATGGTTGCTGCCAACCCTGGAGGCTGCTCTTCCCACAGGCAGATCCTGTGACCTGAAACCATCCCCTTGTGCATCCCCATCCACCTCCTGGAGCCACTGCACCTCCCCAGCTTCTGTCACTCCAAAGCCAGACAGTCAATCCACAAACAGGCAGAGGCACAGAGGATGGTTGAACAAGAAAATAGCCACTTTCTAAAAGTGGTATTTTCAAATACACAATTTAAAAACCATCTTTACTAAAAGATGTGTTATTAAACCCTGAGTTCAGGGATACCAAACTCCATTTTTCTATCTTATCCCTATGGGAAGATATGCTTGTAAAATGTTATAAAGTGTTCTCCATTCTGTCCTATGGGGCAAGATAGCCTTTCAATAGTGAAAAACGAAATTGGCAGTATTTCACTATCAGGACATGTTACACACACCAGTACATGTCCTACCTTTCACATACACTGCACCCTGCCCAGGGGGGTACCTTGGGCCTACCATAGGGGTGCCCTATATGTTAGAAAAGGGAAGGGAAGGTTAGGGCCTGGCAAGTGGGTGCACTTGCCAAGTCGACATGGCAGTTAACAAACTGCTCGCAGGCACAGCGGTGGCAGGCCTGAGACATCTTTTCAGGGCTACTCATGTGGGTGGCACAATCAGTGCTGCAGGAACACTAGTAGCATTTGATTTCCCAGCCCTGGCACACTCAGTGCACTTTACTAGGGACCTACTGGTAAAACAAATATGCCAATCAGGGATAACCAATCACAATACCAATTTACACAGAGAGCATATGCACTTTAGCACTGATCAGCAGTGGTAAAGTGCCCAGAGTCCTAAAGCCAACAAACACAGGTCAGGAAAACATAGGAGGAAGAAGCAAATAAGTTTGGGGATAACCCTACAAAAAGGGCCATTTCCAACAATGACATTATGAGGAGGGCTTAATAGCCTCCCTATTAGCAACCCAACCACCAGAGTCTTGGGAGAAAAAAAGCTTCTTACACCCACTCAAACTCGAGCTTTGACAGAAGTCTACAACTTGGTAAACTTCACAAAATAACAAATTGGCATGAGATGACCACAGCACTGATTGTAATAACTGTGATGTCCAAACAGATGCTTGTGCAAGGACAGGCCAACATATTGGACAAAATGCTAAATTCAATGGCATTGATTGACAACAAAATGAGCAAACTAAACACTTTGGTAAAATAAGCAAAAGATGAAGTCAATGAAACAAAAGCATCACATACTTAGGGTCCCCTACTTGATAGACTCTCTAACATACCAACCATTTTAAAATCATTGATAGAGGACCTAAAAGAATGGTTGATAACAAAATATCAACAAGGGCCCAGAATCCTCAAATAAAATCAGCAGAAGCCAACAAGATCATTCACGCAGAGTGCTTAAGACAACTTCTTTCACCCAATATGCCAACATCACTGAATACCAATTAACCTCTGCCAATACACAGAAAGGTAATGAATTAGAACATTTGCAGGATATAGATGCAATCTCCCCTAGAAAACAGTCATCAGCACTAGAAGTTGCAGAGAATCTCCATTATCACGCCAACTTCATACCATTTATTTCAAACAAAAATAAGAAAAAAACTAAAGTAGCTCAATAAAAAAGTAAGCATTGAAGCACAAAAGAAACACAATGATACCCAAAAAAATATATTTTGCTAATTATCCATTTTTACTGAAAAAAAGAAATCAAAAACAGGTATCAACTACTGCCTTGACAAGCAATGCAACTACTGAACAAAAAAAAGATAAAGGCCCTCCATCATCAACAATTGGCAAAAAAACACCAGTCAACAGAGCTCCCAGGAGACAATATTTGCAGAAAACTTCACAAAGATAATTACGACAAGTAAAGAAGACAAACAAATCTCATTGGAAAGATTTTTACAATATTTTCCAAATAACAACAATAGTTTTTGAAACTAAGACAAATAATGGCAATCTTGTAGTAACTCAAAAAATGAACTCAAAAAAACTCAGAGACTCAAAAACACAATTCCACTGATACAGTAAACAACCAACAAGGATTTTTATTACTGCAACATGCATCAATATTAAACAAGTGTATTGAAATCATTCAACAGCGAATGTAAACATAGCAGATTATAATGTTTCCACAACAAACCCTAAGTCATTAACCCATTGACCGCGGCGCGAACTCCGCCGCGTTGCGGGTGATTTATTGAGTGGGCGTGTTTTGGACGGCCCCCGGCCGTCCTCCGCACACGCCCACTGTGACGCATTACGGCCAGGGGCCGTCATGCGCACCGAACGAGTTAATCACAATTTCTACTCACTCAAAAAAATCCCAGAGCTGAAGATCAAAAGACAGTGCAGGGCAGACATCCTCAACAATATTCAAGTAGAAATAATGACGAAGAAGACATAGAATAAAATGTCCTCATAGTGTACATACCACAAACGCAAAAGCAAAATTAATCTACTGAAGTCAAGGGCGAGGTGATGCTCGCTACTAGGAATCATGTCTCAACCGGTATTATTGAGAAAGCTAATTACCAAGTATGTACAAGACATTAAAATAAAAAAGAAATAGGGAGACTCGTATTTAGTTTTAAAACGTGCTCAAGGCATCATATATTTTGAAAAAGAAAGCAATAACTGTAGAAACAATTGGGAACAGTTGTATCAGCACTGTAAGCAATGAATGCAGAGGCAACCCAAAGACTTTGTGCACGCAAGTGCTTGTGACAGTCAAAGGTGAACGGCGCAGGTGACAAGTGAGAAAAACAGCGGGGGCGCAACCTGAAAAAGTGACTGATATGTACAAGAATATATGGTTCACAAAAGGTTATTTACAAAGATTGATCATGTTTTTTTAGAGACATTTTGAATGAACCATAGTTGAAAGAGGCGCCGCAAATTGCGCTGGTATGTCGACGGCGTTTCGATCCTAGACATTTAGGATCATCATCAGGACCAGGTTGACGTTTGGAGGTGCTGTACGAGGGAGGAAAGGGAGAATGAGATGGGGGATGGAAGCGCGCGAGCAAGCATAAGGGGCGCGGGAGAGGGGGGTTAGTGAGGCGTACCTGAGGAATAGTTGGTGGTAACGATGGAGGTGGGGCAGCGTAGCTTGCCCTGGACTGGTGGCAATAGTGTCCACATGGTGGGGTCCTGTGGAGCAAAAGGTACAGAGGGTGAGAGGGGGGCCTCAAGGGGCCAGGAGAAGAGTGCAGGAGTAAGGTGAAGGCCTTACCAAAGTGAGAGCGCAATAATACTGGGTGCGCGTGGGATGGGAATGGGTAAGGGAGAAAGGGAAGGGATTGTTCATGGAAAAACATTAATGATCTAGATATATACACAAGTGTACAGCCGAACAGGATTTGTGATTAATTATACTTATCGTTCGGCACAGAAACCATCAATGCTGGCAATTCATATAGGTTAAAAGGTGGACATTATTGACAGTACAATGTGTTCATGGAAAATAAGTTAATGATCTGGATATAAACACATAAGTCCATCCGAGCGAGATGGTGAATAATTATCCTGTTCGTGCGGTACATAAATCATCAATGCTGGCAATTTCATACAGGTTGAAAGGTGGAAATTATTGCCAGTAAAATGTGACGAAATTAGAGTGGGCAGAATAGGGATCATGTAGTCCAATGAGGGGAGCCCACAAGGGGCATGCGGGGCAGAATACTGAATGGGCGTAAGGAAGCCCAGATGGAGAAGTGTAAAGCAGAGTTACAATTGCACAGTACTGTTCCATTCATCAATGGATTTGCAATCTGAGGTAAACATCAGATGGGGTTGCGACTGATTCAGCCAAGTAATGAAGGAATCTAAGGTGTTGGTAGAACCCTTCCACAGTAAAAGAATGTCATCTATGTAGCATCGCCAAAGCAAAATCTGGTGTTGGAAGGGATTGTGAGGTGTAAGTATGTGAGTTTTTTCAAGGTTGTAGACGACAAGATGGCAAAGTTGGCTGAATCAGTCGCAACCCCATCTGAAGTTTACCTCAGATTGCAAATCCAATGATCTTCCTTTTCTGGACATCACCTTGCACGCTGAGGATGGTAAAATTGGTACCACCCTTTATAGGAAACCTACCGAACGCAACACCTTGTTACACTACTCCAGTTACCATCCCCGAAGTCTCCGGGATGGCCTTCCTTACGGCCAGTTTCTTCGCATCAGAAGAAATTGTAAGTGGCGCAAAGATTACTTTCGGGAAGCAGTCATTCTCTCCAACAAACTCATCCAAAGAGGATATCCACCACGCCTGGTCTCCTGAGCCCAAAAAAGAGCGTGGTATTGCCACCGGGAACAGCTCTTGACGCCCCAAAACAGACAAGCCAACACTCGGATTCCTTTTGTCACCAAGTTCAGCCCCTGCAGTAATCAAGTCAGCAAAATCATTAAGAAGAATTGGTCTATACTAAGAGCACATGAACCATTTCAACAACCTCCGCTCTTTTCCTATAAAAGAGGCGACAACCTCTCCAATCACTTGGTTCATGCCATCACATGGCCCATGAAGCCAGGCCCACAAGAATCCATCACTGCTACCTGGGGCCTACCACCCATCATTGGGCACTACAGATGCCAGAACTGCGTGGTGTGTTGTCTCACATTAAACACCAAGGAATTTAACACCAACAACAAGACCTACAAACTTAAAACCCTCACCAATTGCCGCTCCAGCAACGTAATCTACCCCATCCGATGCCCCTGTGATCTAATCTACATTGGCCAAACGACCCAAATGGTCAAACAGAGGATAATTCAACATAAGAGCCGCATTCATTGTAAGGTGTTGACCGCCCCCTTGGTGTCCCACTACATCGAGAAACAACACAGCGAACTGGAAATGACGTGGCAGGTCATTGACCAACCCTTACTACCAACCAGAGGGGGCAACCTTCAACTGTTACTTAACAGAAGCGAATGCAAATGGATCACCAGATGCAATTCGGTACACCAAGGACTCAACACCATTGATGAATGGAACAGTACTGTGCAATTGTAACTCTGCTTTACACTTCTCCATCTGGGCTTCCTTACCCCCATTCAGCATTCTGCCCTGCATGCCCCTTGTGGGCTCCCCCTCATTGGACTACATGATCCCTATTCTGCCCACTCTAATTTCGTCACATTGTACTGGCAATAATTTCCACCTTTCAACCTGTATGAAATTGCCAGCATTGATGATTTATGTACCGCACAAACAGGATAATTATTCACCATCTCGCTCGGATGGACTTATGTGTTTATATCCAGATCGCTAACTTATTTTCCATGAACACATTGTACTGTCAATAATGTCCACCTTTTAACCTAGATGAATTGCCAGCATTGAGGGTTTCTGTGCCGAACGATAAGTATAATTAATCACAAATCCTGTTCGGCTGTACACTTGTGTATATATCTAGATCATTATTGTTTTTCCATGAACAATCCCTTCCCTTTCTCCCTTACCCATTCCCATCCCACGCACTCCCACCCCCTGACCTGACTGGCAGCCCACAACGCTTGCCCGGTCGCCATGACGACCATATCCACACGCCCTCCTACGCCTGCACGTCGATATCACCATTGACACGGCGGCCTCCTTATTCCCTCCACCAATTGATTACTGACATTTGGCTGTCCCCTTGACGACCTTGCTGACACCTGATAAACACGCCCACTCGCGCAGTGACGCACTCGCGCAGTGACGCACTCGCCACTAACTCTTACGAGATTACGTCCACGCCGCACTCAGGGGCTATAACTCCTTCACATATACGGCCAATTTACGTTGCCATCTGGAACTCCGGCCTGCCGACTACGACCGTGGCGGCTCCGTGCAGATCGTGAACTCATTCGACCATGTCGCCTACGGATTATTTCCAGGCACCCTTCGTCTCTCCTCACGGTAAGCCCTTCTGTCAGACCCACCGGGTCTTGCTCACGCCCGGCTTGCTGCTGGTAAGCCCTTCTGTCAGACCCACCGGGTCTTGCTCACACCCGGCTTGCTGCTGGATAGCCAGCCCTTGATTTCTCCTGTTTTTCTCTGTGCTAACAGGACGGACTCACCGGACGGCCAGCATCCAAACACACCCCCTCTCAGCACGCCGACAGTGGATCGGGGCTCCGACCCTGTCAACAGCTTCCTCGCTAGGCTCGCGCTGCTTATGCTGGGTAAGTTAGGATTGCCCCTTGCTCACCACCAGCCCACTTCAGGCTGTTAGCCCTGACAACCATCCTCACTATTATGCGCCTTTCCTTCTAGGTCCCTTGCTATTCCGGATCGCTCCGACCGGCTCTAGCCACCTCCTGATTACTCATATTGGAACGACCGTGCTTTCCGGGCCTTGTCCCCGGGCTAACTGATTGCGCACCCAGTATTATTGAGTTCTCACTTTGGTAAGGCCTTCACCTTACTCCTGCACTCTTCTCCTGGCCCCTTGAGGCCCCCCTCTCACCCTCTGTTCCTTTTGCTCCACAGGACCCCACCACGTGGACACTATTGCCACCAGTCCAGGGCAAGCTATGCTGCCCCACCTCCATCGTTACCACTAACTATTCCTCAGGTACGCCTCACTAACCCGCCTCTCCCGCGCCCCTTATGCTTTCTCGTGCGCTCCCATCCCCCATCTCATTCTCCCTTTCCTCCCTCGTACAGCACCTCCAAACGGCAACCTGGTCCTGATGATGATCCTAAATTACTAGGATCGAAACGCCGTCGACATACCAGCGCAATTTGCGGCGCCTCTTTCAACTATGGTTCATTCAAAATGTCTCTAAAAAAATATGATCAATCTTTGTAAATAACCTTTCGTGAACCATATATTCTTGTACATATCAGTCACTTTTTCACGTTGCGCCCCCGCTGTTTTTCTCACTTGTCACCTGCGCCGTTCACCTTTGAGTGTCACGAACAGTTGCATGCACAAAGTCTTTGGGTTGCCTCTGCAATCTTTGCTTACAGTGCTGATACAACTGTTCCCAATTGTTTCTACAGTTATTGCTTTCTTTTTCAAAATATATGATGCTTTGAGCACGTTTTAAAACTAAATACGAGTCTCCCTATTTCTTTTTCATTGTAATGTCTTGTACATACTTGTTAATTAGCTTTCTCAATAATACCGGTTGAGACATTATTGTTGTTCTAAACTTCCTTACCCAAATCTCAGCCTGGTTTATGGGTTTTACTCCTGTTGTTCTTTACGCTACTAGCAATCAGGCAGTGGCTAACTCAAGTGAACTAAGTGAAAACATGTGCACCACGAATTTAAAACCCTTAATAATTCATTTGATTCTGCAGTACATATCTAGAGGTCCACAAGACATTTTGACCAGTGGTAATAAAATAAGACTATTTAAAAACACTGCCACGGCCAAACACCTTCCCCAATGACTCAATAGTAAATGTGGCATTTCTGCTGCCACAAAAAAGGGAGAAAAATGAAACCACAAAACTTACATTGCGCAATCAAGTCGAATTTCATTACCTTGTAGCGAATAGACGGATATTTGAAAACCTGGGGCATCACACTCTCCATACCACAACTGGAACAATATCCTCCCATACTTATTCAGCCTGAAAAATGTTTGAGTGACACCGAAAATAACCATGATGACCAAATCCACTCTACACAAAATTACAAAAAACAGCATGGAAAAAAGCTACATCTAAGGAACATGAACCCAAGTCAGATGACAATCATTGACAAAATCCAACTTTCCTTAGAACAGCTTAAATCCCCAAAACAAATGAAATGTCTACAAATGGAGCTCATAATAGAGTCCACTGGGCTTTGAAAACAATAGTGTTAGCCAATACAATCAACACAGCAAGAGGAGGACTGGTCTTGTTTCGCATCTTCACTACAAGTAAAGCGAAGTCCTGATAGAAAGTTGCTGCAAGCTTCGAGACATACATCCAGCTTCTAACGCCTTGTCACCTAGCAAAGACTATTAAATTATCAACCAAATAAAGATATGTTCTTGGAATATAGCAGGTTGGTCCCAACCAAAAAACCACGAAGATACAACATAATTGTTTTGAAGTTTCAACATACTCTGTTTCCAAAATGGACACAGCAAACCTGACAGTTTTTGAAACCTGTGAGAAGCTGGCAACAAACAAACCTCTAAAAGGAAGGCCATCAGGGAGTATAGAGACCGTGGTACCAATAAGACTCCAAGCAAAAGCGGATATCATTGAGACAGGTCTATCTTGGCTTTTAGCAATTAAGCTAAATATCCAGAAAGAACTGTGCAGCCACACATTCCTATTAATAACAGTTATATACCTGCAATCAGGACAAGAGAAAAAACAACACCAAATTTCCCGCTTAACCAACAAACTGTCATCAATAATACAGGAATATACGTTTGGGGCCACAACATGAACAGTAGACTTCAACTTCAATCTTATGTCCCAAGTACCAGAGAGTGCCATTTCTAACAAACAAGATCAACTTTGCAACATTCAAAATCAATCAATTCTTCCTCAGCGAAAAGACCATATGGATGACATGATACTAAGAACACTGTCGGAAATTAATCTGAGAGTAATCATTGGGCATACAGTCAAGGATAATCCAATATCAATCACTCACATTGCAAAAGCATAGCTGTACTAGACTACAATGTTTCTGTAAGTGATCAAGTAATTCCTTTCAAGAACCTGATAGGAGGTATTGCAGGAACACATAAAATAACAAGTACAAAATAGTCGTCGGCATTGGAAAAAATGGAAACATGGCAACAGCTACAGAGCCCAATTTTCAAGCATTCCTAGAGTTAATGGCACGGAAAGAAGATTGAAAAGGGGGAGGAGGGACAAGGAGCTGGATAGAGGTCCAGTGGGGTTCGTGCTCCCGAATAGTAGATAGGTCACTAAGGAGAGTCACTGTTCCTGAGATAAGAATTGGGAAAAGAGTTGTTTTAGAGAAATGGAAAAGAGTCAGAGAGACTTTTACTTGATGCCCTCATACACCCCGAAGGATGTCATGCTTCATCATGGGGTGGTGCTCACGTTGGGCCGGCGCTGCAATGCCCTACGGGTCCCCTGTTGGAGATCTTTTTTGTGATCTAGCCGTATGGTGTGTGCGGGTCAGTGTGCAGTGTTGTGTGAGAGGTGACAATTAAAAATGACTAGAGGGTATCTAAGGTAGACTAATTTTAATGAGGGGGATCCCTCTGTCATTGTTTAAAAAAAACAAAAGGTTGCATGCTGCTCGAGGGTAGTTATGACCCTCAGTAGCTAGACAAGTGCAGTGTTTGTTTAAAAAGCGAATGGGGTCGACATGTTTCGCGCTATAGTGTGGTCTCAGGAGGAGATCCTTCGCGCTTCTTCAGGACCATAGGGGAGTGATTGAGGTAATGGGAAAAAAGGGTTATGAGGTGGCCTTAATGAGTCCAGTAGTGCCACTCGGAGGACCCACATAGTGGTCCTAACTAAAACGACAAAAAAGAAGGAAGAAGATAAGTATTTAAAAATTCAGTGAAGCAGTACTATATTAATACAGAGTGGAGGTCCCCATTGATGGACCGCGGTGTCTTAATATGAGCAAAGCCCACAAGTCACTATTTTCCACATGTGGATTGGTGAGGCGCTTAGTAACATGAATAAATAAAAGAATATCTAGAATGAACAAACAAGCAACATGAGAGATAAGCCATTAAATCGTAATGAGTGCTCATGGTGGACATGTTGCTGTAGGCTGCCCCATAGATGTTAATATAGGCCAGGAGAAATCTATGGTAGGTAGTATATGGTACAAAAAGATCATGTCATGGCCATAAATCCTATTTTGGTAATAGTAGTCAGAAATACGGTTACCATTGATGGAAAAACCTTTTGATCCACACTGTGATGTCAAGGGTAACGGGGGTGGGGGGGAGGAGGGGAGGAGAGATAGTTGAGGACCGCTTACCTATTTAATATAGGTAGATTACTCCATAAGTCATAGCGAGAGAGTGCTGGCCGTCACAATATATATGAAAAAGTAAGTATTACTGTCACATATTCTAGTGGACTCATAGCTTATGCATGCGCAACAAGGAGGAGTGATAGTATTCACGGTTTCATCAGAGGGCACAGATTCTTGCACCAACCCGACCTCTCGCCTGTTTGGGGGTTGTTTGGCGAGATCGCTCTGGTATTTCATGTTCCGGCGGAAAACCGAGAAGGGGGTGGGGGGTGTGGCTACGGACGAACGGGGTGTGACAGAGTAGTCACGTGTGGTGTAGCCATCGGTAAGGTAACACCAGCGGTAACTGAAGGCGCCATCATAGAGTGATTTGAATTATCGTGGGTAAAAGAGAAAGTACTCGTTGATCAGCGTAAATGTAGCTGTGCTATTGGCTATTGCTACTAGAGGCCATAGTGAAGTATGGTGAAGTGTAGCCCTCATGTACGAGAGAGGAGTCTGATGGTTCGTCTATGAAGTTAGCGACTGTTGTGGTGTGTTATATAGAGAAAGAGTCGTCATGATGTTGTGACGAGAATGCCTGAAGGTGGCCAGAATGATAATTACCCAACAATTGGTGCAACATTCATTGTTGGAGGAACAAGCACCTCTGTAGGGTGGCATTTTGTTTGTTATATGCACCGATCAGCGTGTCTCTCTAAAATTCAATCATGATTGATTGTATATAGGAGTGATATCAATAAACTGGGGACTGGTGCTTATGAGTGTCGTTGTATGTCCCTAATGTGTATATACAACATAGAGAGTTACACCAAATGATGGAGTGACAGGACATATTGATGAGTGTTAATCAAGGAGTACCTACAGGGTAGACTGAGAGTGTTGGTTCAACTTTGCAGTTCTATCCAAGGTATCTCGTCGTTTAGACCATTGATGTTTAAGCGCAGCCGGAACACCCAACGTTGTTCTTTTCGGAATAGGGTGGTTGTATTCCAAGATGCGTTGGCCTCCAGAATAGTCCATGTTAGTTGGTCTATGGTGTGGCATTTCTCAATATAATGGTTGCACATTTTGGTTGTGCTACGGCCACAGAGGATATCGCTCTTATGTTCACTAATTCTGATTTTCACTGGTCTGGTGGTCATACGTACATAATGCAGGTTGCAAGGACATGTGATTAAGTAGTCACAGTTTTTTGTGTTACAGTTAGTGTGTTGTCGTTGGGTCCAACTGACGTCGCCTATCTGGAGGTCCTTTGTGTGGCGTGTGGAGGCACAGGCACTGCAGTTACCGCAAGGGTAGAGACCCTTAACTGTAGGAAGGTCCCACAGTGTGGTTTGTTGTATCGTCCTCTTTGTCTGCGGTCAAGTGTGGACAAGCATGTCTTTAAGGTTTTGAGTTCTCTTGAAGGAGAATCTGGGGCGTTCTAACTGGAGTTCTCCTTTGTTGACAATGTTTCAGTGTTTTAGAATGATGTTTTTTACTTTGTTGGACGTGGGGGTGTATGTTGTGACGCAAGTCATGGTATCATCTTATGTTCTCGGGGTGGTTTCTAAAAGGCGTTTGCGATGGTTGTTGCGGGCTCTCTTCTTTGCGGTTCTGATGACTTTCTTTGGGTAGCTCTTATTGTGTAGATTATGGCTGGGAGCTTCTGCTTGTAGATCATAGTCACTTGTGTTGCTGCAGTTCCTCCTCAGCCTCAAGAATTGTCCGTATGGTAAATTCTCGCGAAGTGCTTTAGGGTGGTGGCTATTGAAGGGGAGGAGACTGTTGAAGTCAGTGGGTTTTTTGTATGTTTTGGTTTGTAGTATGCCCTGTTTCAGGGAGATGAGAAGATCCAGGAAGGGGATCTCCTTATTAGATTTGGAGAGGGTGAATTTGAGATCTGGGTCTCTTGTACTGATCCAGAGATGGAATTCTTCGCACCTTTCCTCAGTGCCTGCCCAGAGGATCAGATGTCATCGATGTAGCGTTTCCATTTGATGATGTCCGTCTGGTAGGGGTTTGTATCGGTGAACACATGTGAGGATTCGAAGTCCGCCATGTAGAGACACGCCAGGCTTGGCGCAAAAGTGCTGCCCATGGATGTTCCGTGTGTCTGGTGGTACAGTTGGTTCTTATATTGGAAAAAATTGTTTTTGAGAGCTATACTGGCACAATCCATGATGAACTCTACAGGTGTTGGTGAGGTGATCGACGTTGTTCTGAGGATATTGTCGATGACCCTGATTGTAGCGTCTTGGGAATATTGATGTAAAGAGCTTCCACATCGAGGGTAACAAGGAAGGTGATCTCATGTTGATTGGGAAGGTTGTCAATAAGGCAAAGGGTTTCCTTTGTGTCCTTTAGGAATGATGGTGTGTCCTGTACTAAGGGTTGTAGATAATGGTCACAGAATTGGCTTAAAGGTTCTAAAAGAGAGCCAATACCGGACACAATAGGTCGGGCCAGATGAGGTTGCACATTCTTATGGATTTTTGGAAGGATGTAGAAGTATGGGATTGTGGGTGTAGCTTTTACCAAAAAATCTGCTACAGTCTTCGTGATCCATCCGTTGGAGATCGCTTCATTGACCAGAATTTTTATCTTCTTGGTCAGGGATTCTGTGGGATCTGTATCCAATTTCTTGTAGTATTGGTTGTTGGACAATTGTCTCGGGCACTCGGTGTCATAGTCGTCTGAGTTCAGGATGACAGTTGCGCTGCCCTTGTCTGCTGGTTTAATGACTATATTGGAGTCATTGTTGAGATCCGTGATGGCTCTTCTTTCTCTTGCTGGTAGATTGGTAGATTGTCACAGGGGGCCTTGGGTGTAAGGAGGTTGACATCTTTGAGGACGACCTTCTCAAAAGTAAGAATCTAGCTAGGAGTCATAGCTGCGTTGGGTGTGAATCTGGATGGGTTTCTCAGCCCAGAGTCTGACGAGGTGACGCTCTCATGGTTGTTGAAAAACGAACTTAGTCTCAGTTTTCTAAAGAAGATATGGAGTTCTCCAGTTAGTTTGAAATGGTCTTCTTCGGGGGTTGGGACGAAGCCTAATCCTCTGCGGAGGACCGCTATTTCGTCTGTGGTCAGTTGTCTTCTGGACATGTTGACGATTAGCTTTTCTTCGTCGTCTGGCTCTTGGTTTAGCGTTGGTTCCCGGCGTCCATCCATTGGACCCGTTTCTGGTCATTTCTCCTTCTTCCTCTGCCCCTGCCCCTGCCTCTGTTCCAAAAAGGAGTGGGGTTCTGGTGTTGGAAGTAGGGTTGGAAAGGAGGAAAGAAGATGGCCATGGACCTACATTATGGAACTAGTTTAATAATAAAATACAATTAACAACCAAAAGTAAATACAACTTTTTGTGCCATAAAAAGTTTGCAGATAGCATGGTTTACTTTGGAATTATGTCATAAGAAGAGAGAATTTACAAATAATAATTAGAAAGATTAAAAAATCAAGAAACTTTGCTATTCTATCGCTAGAATTAAGATGCTAAAGACAACAGTACAAAAACTTACTTGTGATGCCAAGCACTCACACAAAGACCTTCAAAGACTAGAGTTATAAAAGGCATGTAAAAACAAAAATCCCAACTTCAGGAACAAACACAACCCCAAGGAGTAATAGCATACAGCTTCTATGTGGGTCAGGTTTGTAAGTTGCTTGTATGTGCAAGCAAGCAAAATGTTGATCTACCTGTACTCTATAACAACCTTGTAAGAACACCTATACCCATTTACAAAGTGCAATGTAATCAATCAGAAATTTAGTGGGTTAGTACAGAACTATTAATCAAAATAATAAAAAATATCATTAACAACACAGTGCCAGGGCCAAATGGCATTCCCTTGGCAGTTTTCAAGCTGAACCAAAATACTGGCTCGAATCTATGAAAATTATTTTCAAGAAATGCTATAACATGGGATCTTACCCACAGTCTTGCAATGGCGCACTTTTATATGCGCACCACAATAAGGGTAAAACAAAAGATCCAGCCAACTAATGACTACTTGCCTTACTGGACATAAGTTCAAAATATTATTCATCACTCCTGCTAGAGGACCTGAGAAATTGGGCAGAAGCAGAAGAATACAATATCTTTCCATGGATTCAAGCTGGGTTTCCTACAATCTGCAATATATTAGTGTTAGAAATGGGGGTCTCTAGTTGGCAATGGCTGGCCACTGTCCAAGTAGGGACCCTTCTTCCTAAGTCAGAGTGAGAGGGCTACCCTCTTTAATACCCCTGCTCAACCCTGTGGTAACGTAGCACGAGCAGGTAGGCTTATCTCAGAGGCAGGGTGTGAAGCATTTATGATCATACACAGTAACACAGTGAGGAACACTACAAAGGGACACCACACAAGTAGTTATTATAAAAAAATAAGTATCTTTATATAAAGGCAGATTTATCACAAGACCAATAACTGTAAAAGCCACAATACTGTCAAAAATAGGATAGCTGTTGAAAGGTTGTCAAAAATAGTTCAAAGGTTGCAAAAATAAGGTTCAAGTTCAAAGCAGTGGTCTCTGCGACCCTTTCTTTCACAAAGTACCTGGGTTTAGTAGCAAAACCAACAAAGTGTCGCAAATAAGCTGTAGCGATGATTCTCGGCACGCGAGGCCGGCGATGCGTTGAAATCCTTGCCGCAAGGGAGGATGATGCGCCGATCTGCGGGATGCGTGCGGAGACGATGCGACAAACTTCTGCACGCTGGACCGCCGATGCGATGACTTTCTTGCCGCGTGGGAGAAGTCGATGCGGTGATCCTGTTGCGCTGTGCGATCGTGTTGCGATGCGAAGACAAGACGCTCCGCGAGGGAGCGACGAAATTCGGTGCGATGCGATCAAAGTGGCGAACGCACGGCGTCCGCACTGCGATGTCTCGAAGCGATGATTTCTTTAAGGGTTGCGAGTGCGCGGCGACAGCAGCGCGATGATCTTTCCAGCGCGTCTCGGCTGCAGCGGCTCGCAAAGGGGCGTCAGCGATGGTTTCGGGTTGCGGGCCCTCGGCGGCAGTAGCGCGATGATTTTCCCAGCGCTCTCGACTGCAGCGGCCCGCAAAGATGCGTTAGCGTCGATTTCTTACCCTCTTCTCTCTGATGCAAACTAGAGGCCCTGGAACTCACAGGAGCCTCCTCAGCAGATAGCAGTCCTCGCAGGGAGGAAGCAGGAGGTTGGTGGTGGAGTCTGTTGTGCCTGAGACTCCAGCAGGAGGCTAGCTCTTTTCCTAGCCCTTGGGTGATTGCTGTACAAAAATAAAAGTTCTCTCAAGAGTTCCTTTTCCTCTTCTTCAAGGTCCAGTGGTCACTGCTGCAGGCCAGTGCAAGAAACAACACACAGCACAGGGACAGTCACTTCCTGCAGATTCCTCCAGTGGCACGGACAGAGTTTCCTCTCCAGATCCAAAAGCAATACAAAAGTAGGGGGTTTGAGCACAGATATTTATACCCCAAAAACCTTTGATCCTTGAAGCTACCAGTCCCTGAACCTAGCCAGAACCAGTTCTGCTCAGGCCTGGAGCACTTTGTTTACCAGGCTGCATCCTTCCTTTCAGAAAGAGGGGGTCTGCTAGCAGACACACAGTGGGAGGTGGAGCCAGCATTCACCTTGCCAGGCACAGCCCTATTCAGATCAAAGAGCCACCCCTCCCCACACTCTAAATGCAGATCTCTCTATTCCACCCAGGTCTGACTCAGCCTGTCCTGCCCCTCTAAAACCAGACAGCCAATACACATAACGGCAGAGCACACTGGAAGGCTTAGGCAAGAAAATACCTACTTTCTAAAAGTGGTATTTTCAAACACAGAATATAAAAATAAACTTCACTAAAAGGTGTATTTTAATATTCTGAGCTCAGGCATACTAAATTCGTTTTTCTACCATGTTCCTGGGGTCAGTTAGGACTATAGCATGTAATAGTCAAACTGCCCATTCTAGCCTATGAGGAACAGGTAGCCTTACAGTAGTGAAAAACGAAATGGTGCATAATTCACTACCAGGACATGCTACACACACCAAGGCATGTCCTGCCTTACACATACAAGGCACCCTACCATAGGGGTGACTTACAGGATGCTAAGGGAAGGTTCAGGGGCTGGGAAGTGAGTGCACTTCACAGCCAAGATGGCAGTTCTGGACTGCACACAGACACTGCAGTGGCAGGTCTGAGACACACTTTACAAGCTGCTTCTGTGGGTGGCACACATCAGTGCTGCAGGCCCACCAGCAGCATTTGGTTTACCAGCCCTGGGCACACATAGGCCACACTACTAGGGACTAACAGGTAAACCAAATAAGCCAATCAGGGATATACCAATTCACATAGACATATTTATACAGGGAGCATTCGCGCTGTGACACTGAATGGCAGTGGCACAGCGCCCAGAGCATCTAACACCAGTAAAACAGAGGAGACAACAGCGAAAAATGGAAGGGAGACCCACGCCAATGGTGCCAGGTCTAACACACGTCCCCTCCAGCTGAAATGTGGGGAGAACTACCCATCCCCTTGGAAGTTCTCATCGCTAAGGCGGAAAAATCTGGACAGACCATCAGCATTGGCGTGTTCTGTACCAGGGCGGTGTTCCACCGTGAAGTCCATACCCTGTAGGGAAATGGACCACCTCAACAACTTGGGATTCTCACCCCTCATCTGCATCAGCCATCTGAGGGGCCTGTGGTCTGTCTGAACCCGGAAGTGAGTCCCAAACAGGTATGGTCTCAGCTTCTTCAGTGCCCAGACCACAGCAAATGCCTCACGCTCAATTGCACTCCACCTCTGTTCCCGTGGAAGTAACCTCCTACTGATGAAGGCTACAGGTTGGTCTAGTCCCTCCTCATTTATCTGTGACAGAACGGCCCCCACCCCATGCTCTGAAGCGTCTGTCTGGACAACAAATTCCTTAGCAAAATTGGGCGCCTGGAGTACGGGTGCTGTACACATAGCAGTTTTGAGGGCATCAAAGGCTTTCTGACAGGTGTCAGTCCAGTTCACAATCTTTGGCCGCTTCTTGGAAGTCAGCTCAGTCAAGGGTGCAACAATGTTGCCATACCCCTTGACAAACCTCCTGTAATAACCCGTGAGTCCTAAGAAGGCCCTCACCTGGGTCTGGGTCCTTGGGGGCTCCCAAGCCAGGATGGTTTCAATCTTGGGCTGCAGGGGCGCCACCTGGCCGCTCCCCACCTGGTGTCCCAAGTACACCACAGAACCCTGCCCAATCTGGCACTTACTGGCCTTGATTGTGAGGCCTGCTCTGCGCAGCGCCATCAACACTTCCCAGAGGTGGCGCAAGTGGTCCTCCCAGGAGGAACTAAACACTGCAATGTCATCCAGGTAGGCGGCACTGAAAGCCTCCAGCCCAACCAACACCTGGTTGACCAATCTCTGGAAGGTGGCAGGGGCATTCTTCATCCCAAAGGGCATCACACGGAACTGGTAGTGCCCATCTGGTGTGGAGAATGCTGACCTCTCCTTTGCCCCATCAGTTAAGGCGATCTGCCAGTACCCAGACGTCAGATCAAACGTGCTGAGGTACCGGGCAGCCCCTAACCGGTCTATGAGCTCATCAGCTCTGGGGATGGGGTGCGCGTCGGTCTTGGTGACCGAATTGAGACCTCGGTAGTCCACACAGAACCTAAGTTCAGGAGTGGCACCAGGCGTCGCAGCTTTTGGTACCAAGACCACGGGGCTGGACCAGGGGCTGCTAGAGGACTCAACCACCCCTAGGGCGAACATTTTGGAGACCTCCTCCTTAATGCAAGCCCTGACCCTGTCAGTTACCCTGTAAGCCTTGTGCTTGACAGGAGAACTGTCCCCGGTATCCACCTCATGGACGCACCAATCAGTGACACCAGGTACCAGGGAGAACAAATCAGAAAATTGCCCCAACAGGTGGTGACAATCTCTCTGCTGCTCAGGGGTCAGTGTGGTGGAGAGGATCACACCCTCCACTGACCCATCCTTCTCTTCTGCACACAGGAGGTCAGGGAGAGGCTCACTCTCCTCCTCAACCCCATCATCTGTGGCAAGAAGCATGCCCACTTCAGACCTCTCAAAGTGGGGCTTTAGGCGGTTCACATGCAGGACCCGCAAGGGGTTCCTGGGAGACTGAAAGTCCACCAAGTAGGTAACTGGACTTTTGCGCTCCACCACCTCAAAGGGACCGGTCCACTTATCTTGGAGCGCACAAGGCTCCACTGGGGCCAGTACCCAAACCTTCTGACCAGGTTGAAATTCGACCAGAGTGGCATTCTGGTCGTGCCAACGTTTCATTTCTTCTTGGCTGGCTTCCAGATTTGCCTCAGCAATTTTTCTGAAACGCCGAGTCTGGTTCCTGAAGGCCAACATGTAGCTAAATACATCTTGGGGAGGTTTCCTGGGAGATTGCTCCCAGCCTTCCTTGACCAGACTCAGAGGTCCTCTAACCGGGTGGCCATAGAGGAGTTCAAAGGGACTGAACCCTAAGGACTTCTGTGGCACCTCACGGTAGGCAAACAACAGGCATGGCAAGAGGACGTCCCACTTACGCCTCAGGGGCTCTTCTAGGCCCATGATCATGCCCTTCAAGGTCCGGTTGAACCTTTCAACCAGACCATTACCTTGGGGGTGGTAAGGAGTGGTGAACTTATACGTTACCCCACACTCCTTCCACAGAGACTTCATGTACTGGGAGATGAAGTTGGTCCCCCTGTCAGACACCACCTCTCTGGGGAATCCCACACGGGAGAAAATCCCCATCAGTGCACGTCCCACCACGGGGGCCGTCACTGTCCTGAGCGGGATGGCTTCAGGGTACCGGGTGGCATGGTCCACCAAGACCAGGATGAACCTGTTGCCCATGGCTGTCTTGGGGTCCAGAGGCCCCACAATGTCAATGCCCACTCGCTCGAATGGGGTACTCACAACTGGAAAGGGCTGGAGTGGGGCCTTGATCTTCCCCCACTCTTCCCACTTGCCTGGCAAGTCTCACAGGTCCTGCAATGAGAGTCTGAACTCTTGTGCATCTGGGGCCAATAAAAGTGGGCGGCCAGCCTCTCAAAGGTCTTGGTCTGCCCCAGATGTCCTGCCAATGGAATGTCATGAGCCAACCCCAGTAGGAAGGTTCTGAAGCACTCGGGTACCACCAGCACACGGGCTGACCCTGGCTCAGCAACCTTAGGCTCACTATACAGGAGACTGTTCTCCCAATAAATCAGATGTGAACCAGACATGTCACCTTCTGCCTGGGCTGCAGCCTGTCGCCGCATACCCTCAAGAGAGGGGCAAACTCTCTGCTGCTCACAAAATTCCTCCCTGGTGGGTCCCCCTTCCTGCTGCCAATGGGTCAGCTCAGGCAGGTCCCCCAGTTCGGTGATCTGCTCCCCGGTAGGCTCCAGGGCATCCCCCTCAGGGTCTGCTCCTTCCTGGGCCGTGGGAACCAAGGGGGCCGGCTTCCCGCGCCCCCTGCCCCTTCTCTCTAAGGCAGGGATCTGGGCCCTACTCTCAGGCTCCAGATCCTTTTCAACACCCTCCTTGGCTGCCATGGACCGAGTGGTAGCACACGCCCACTCAGGCAGACCCAACATCTCTAAGTGAGCCTTCCTCTCCACCGTAGCCCACGGGGAGTCCTCTAAATCATTGCCCAGCAGACAGTCTACAGGCATGGCGGGCCTCACAGCTACCTGAAGAGTTCCTGAGACCCCCCCACTCAAAGGGAACCTGAGCCACCTCACATTGGCTCTCTGAGTTGTCGGCGGACACTACTGGGTAGAATGCATGGGGGACAACCTGCTCTTTGGACACCAACCGGGAGCTGACAGCAGTTACACTGGCCCCTGTGTCTCTTAGAGCCTCCACCCTATGGCCATTGATGGTCACCCACTGCCTGTATTTTTTAGTGTTAGCAGGCAGTGCAGGCTTGGGGACCATCTCAAAGTCCCCTAATGAGACAAGGGTCAATTCTACGGGATCCCACCCCTCTTGGGCACCCATCTCCTCCTCTCCCAGGGCTACACTAGCAATCTGGCGGGGTGGTGCACGGGGGGGTGCACTGGCCCCCTTTGGGGGCACTGGGGATCAAAATATCTGTGGCCCACTTGACCACAGTTGTAACACATGGGGGCCCCCTGGGAACAGGCCTACCTGTTGGGGGCCCGGTCCTCCTTTCTTGGGGGGCTGGGACACCACTGCTTGGTTCCCTGGGGGATTACTTTGGGGCCCATCGGTGGAACTCCCTCTGTTGACCCTTGTCCCCCCACTCCTCTGCTGGGGACCCTGCCCACCTTTGGCGACGTCTCCCACTGGACCCTTGCGGACCCGGGTGCTCACCCAGCGGTCCGCCTCCTCAGCAAGCTTTCTAGGGTTAGTCAGCTTGCAATCAATTAGGTGCTGGCGTAGCTCAGGAAAACAATTACTAGATAAATGCTCCCATGCAATCAAATCATAAAACTGTGCAAAAGTTTCTACTTTGCTACCTTTTACCCAGCGTTCCATGGCTCTGCAAAAAAAGGACACATATTCAACCCACGTGGTACCCTCTAGCTTCTTACAGACCCTAAACCTCTGTCTATACATCTCAGGGGTCAAACCATAGCGGGTCATCAACGCTTCCTTCATGTGGGCATAAACCATCCTACTTTCTGGGGGCAGGTCCAACAAGGTATCCCTCCCCTCACTCACAAAGCGTCCCCACAACCCCGCTCCCCAATCCTTCTCAGGGACCCGGTGGGACACCATGGCTAATTCATAAGCGGCAAACCATTGCCCAATATCTTCACTTTTGTGGAAATCTTTAATAACCTCCTTGGGTATATACACCCTACTCTCAGGGTGCACTACAGGTACGCTGCCACCAGAGGGGAGATTTCCATGCTCTTAGCTTTAATCTCCAACTCCCTCAATACTCTCTCATGCTCAAGCTTCATCCTCATAATCTCAATTTCTAACTTCTTGTTCTCTAGGTCCCGGTGACCATCCATTTTAAGCTTAGCCATCTCCATATTATGCCGCCTATCTCTCTCCCTGTCCTCCAGCTCTTCTGGGGACAGACCCTTAACGGACACACTAGAGCCCGGGTTGGAAAGGGCTGGATCTCCTACTAAGTCTACTACATCGCCCTGCTGCTCTCCTCCCTCCACAAGCTCTCCTAGATCCTTAGGGGCATCCCTGGCTTCTAGCCAGGCCTTCAGCGCCTTGTAATACTCCTCCCTTCTAGTGAGACCTGTGATAGGGACTGTGAATTGCTTGCAAAAATATTTGAGCTGCTTGGCATTGTAGGTTTCTATTTTCTCTTCTTCCCAGGAGAGATCTTCTGAGGCATTGGATCTGGGCTTGCCCATTGTAGAAATAACTGGCAATATCAATAAAGGACAGAAGAAAACTTCTCAAGAAAATGTAAGCGGGTGAAAAATCACCGGCAATATCAATCACAATATAGGATCCTAAAAACTCCCAGAAATGTGCGTGGGTGAAAAATCACCAGCAATATCAATCACAATAGGGGATCAAAAAACTTTCAATAAATGGGCGTGGGTGAAAAATCACCGGCAATATCAATCACAATATAGGATCCCAAAAACTCTCAGAAATGTGCGTGGGTGAAAAATCACCAGCAATATCAATCACAATAGGGGATCAAAAAACTTTCAATAAATGGGCGCGGGTGAAAAATCACCGGCAATATCAATCACAATATAGGATCCCAAAAACTCTCAGAAAATGTGCGCGGGTGAAAAATCACCGGCAATATAAATCACAATATAGGAGCAAAAAAAAAATTCTCAAAAGAAATGTTTGCGGTACGTTATGGTCTGCACTCACTAGTAGTGTACACTATAATTACTGTATGCGATCATAAATGCAAGTCCAGATCCTCACCGCTGACCACCAATGTTAGAAATGGGGGTCTCTAGTTGGCAATGGCTGGCCACTGTCCAAGTAGGGACCCTTCTTCCTAAGTCAGAGTGAGAGGGCTACCCTCTTTAATACCCCTGCTCAACCCTGTGGTAACGTAGCACAAGCAGGTAGGCTTATCTCAGAGGCAGGGTGTGAAGCATTTATGATCATACACAGTAACACAGTGAGGAACACTACAAAGGGACACCACACAAGTAGTTATTATAAAAAAATAAGTATCTTTATATAAAGGCAGATTTATCACAAGACCAATAACTGTAAAAGCCACAATACTGTCAAAAATAGGATAGCTGTTGAAAGGTTGTCAAAAATAGTTCAAAGGTTGCAAAAATAAGGTTCAAGTTCAAAGCAGTGGTCTCTGCGACCCTTTCTTTCACAAAGTACCTGGGTTTAGTAGCAAAACCAACAAAGTGTCGCAAATAAGCTGTAGCGATGATTCTCGGCACGCGAGGCCGGCGATGCGTTGAAATCCTTGCCGCAAGGGAGGATGATGCGCCGATCTGCGGGATGCGTGCGGAGACGATGCGACAAACTTCTGCACGCTGGACCGCCGATGCGATGACTTTCTTGCCGCGTGGGAGAAGTCGATGCGGTGATCCTGTTGCGCTGTGCGATCGTGTTGCGATGCGAAGACAAGACGCTCCGCGAGGGAGCGACGAAATTCGGTGCGATGCGATCAAAGTGGCGAACGCACGGCGTCCGCACTGCGATGTCTCGAAGCGATGATTTCTTTAAGGGTTGCGAGTGCGCGGCGACAGCAGCGCGATGATCTTTCCAGCGCGTCTCGGCTGCAGCGGCTCGCAAAGGGGCGTCAGCGATGGTTTCGGGTTGCGGGCCCTCGGCGGCAGTAGCGCGATGATTTTCCCAGCGCTCTCGACTGCAGCGGCCCGCAAAGATGCGTTAGCGTCGATTTCTTACCCTCTTCTCTCTGATGCAAACTAGAGGCCCTGGAACTCACAGGAGCCTCCTCAGCAGATAGCAGTCCTCGCAGGGAGGAAGCAGGAGGTTGGTGGTGGAGTCTGTTGTGCCTGAGACTCCAGCAGGAGGCTAGCTCTTTTCCTAGCCCTTGGGTGATTGCTGTACAAAAATAAAAGTTCTCTCAAGAGTTCCTTTTCCTCTTCTTCAAGGTCCAGTGGTCACTGCTGCAGGCCAGTGCAAGAAACAACACACAGCACAGGGACAGTCACTTCCTGCAGATTCCTCCAGTGGCACGGACAGAGTTTCCTCTCCAGATCCAAAAGCAATACAAAAGTAGGGGTTTGAGCACAGATATTTATACCCCAAAAACCTTTGATCCTTGAAGCTACCAGTCCCTGAACCTAGCCAGAACCAGTTCTGCTCAGGCCTGGAGCACTTTGTTTACCAGGCTGCATCCTTCCTTTCAGAAAGAGGGGGTCTGCTAGCAGACACACAGTGGGAGGTGGAGCCAGCATTCACCTTGCCAGGCACAGCCCTATTCAGATCAAAGAGCCACCCCTCCCCACACTCTAAATGCAGATCTCTCTATTCCACCCAGGTCTGACTCAGCCTGTCCTGTCCCTCTAAAACCAGACAGCCAATACACATAACGGCAGAGCACACTGGAAGGCTTAGGCAAGAAAATACCTACTTTCTAAAAGTGGTATTTTCAAACACAGAATATAAAAATAAACTTCACTAAAAGGTGTATTTTAATATTCTGAGCTCAGGCATACTAAATTCGTTTTTCTACCATGTTCCTGGGGTCAGTTAGGACTATAGCATGTAATAGTCAAACTGCCCATTCTAGCCTATGAGGAACAGGTAGCCTTACAGTAGTGAAAAACGAAATGGTGCATAATTCACTACCAGGACATGCTACACACACCAAGGCATGTCCTGCCTTACACATACAAGGCACCCTACCATAGGGGTGACTTACAGGATGCTAAGGGAAGGTTCAGGGGCTGGGAAGTGAGTGCACTTCACAGCCAAGATGGCAGTTCTGGACTGCACACAGACACTGCAGTGGCAGGTCTGAGACACACTTTACAAGCTGCTTCTGTGGGTGGCACACATCAGTGCTGCAGGCCCACCAGCAGCATTTGGTTTACCAGCCCTGGGCACACATAGGCCACACTACTAGGGACTAACAGGTAAACCAAATAAGCCAATCAGGGATATACCAATTCACATAGACATATTTATACAGGGAGCATTCGCGCTGTGACACTGAATGGCAGTGGCACAGCGCCCAGAGCATCTAACACCAGTAAAACAGAGGAGACAACAGCGAAAAATGGAAGGGAGACCCACGCCAATGGTGCCAGGTCTAACAATTAGTCAACTTTATAGCAATTAGTTAGTACACAATACAAAAATGGCACTTAACCAATTATATGCTTACTTTGTAGGGATTAAAAAGCATTCAACTCCATCAACAGACTTATTGTGGGCCAAACTGACTAAATGAGGCATTCTGAATAAACTACTGAAAATCATCAGGAGCCTTTACACAAACAATTGGATTCAAGTCAAATTAGGAGATAATGCCACTCTGACCAAAAATGTCCCTATAAACAAAGGGCTCAAATAGGGTTGGTTTCTTGCGTTCATTCTTTTAAATCTTTACATCTCTGACACTAAAGTGGCATTGAATACCCCAAAAGCTTGTCCACCCAAGTTAAATGGACACCCAGCAACCATAATACAATTTGCAGATGACACAGTTCTCCTAGACCAAACTTGGATAGGATTACAACATACACTAAAGGATCTTCACCAATACTGTGTACAAAATCAACTAGAAATCAACTATGAAAATACCAAAATATTATCATTATGCTTAAATAAGTAAAAAAGAACAAATTGAAATATGCTGGGGCAAAATATCGACTCTGTAAGCCATTAAGCATATCTTGGAGTCACTTTCTAAAAAATGGTGGCTACAAAGCACATCTGCATGTGACAAAAAGCAACTGCTTTAAGATTTGAGCTACTAAAATTGTGCAAAATCTCAGATGTCCCCTCTTTGACACCGTTACCAAAATACCTAAAACCTAAATTTATACTAACTTCCAATAGGAAGCCCCCCAGATAAAATGAATAAAATGGTTAAACCTGAAACAAAGGAAACTATTCTGAACTACTTTTAATTTGCTCCATTTTTTATTAATAACTTGAGGCGATGAATACATTTAGTACAAAATGTGTTGGACAACTGGCAATTGCATTCTCATTCCACTGTCAACTTAGAGAGTAGACCATACAATCAGTAGGTCCCACCAAGGAAATGATTATTGTCTATTGGACTACGGGTATGGTTGCCAAAAACAGCAATATATTAATCATTAACAGTGATAAATGGTGAGAATCTACACCCCAGACTAAAGCTCGCTTTGTAGCAGTGCATCTAAAATCATCAATTTTTGATAATTACACAGAACAGCATTGTGAGTCAAGATGAACTAAAAGGTAGAATTGTACCTACAACCAGCCTTCTCAGTTCAAGGACTTTTAATTTGGATATTATAAACCCAAATTGAAGCACTGGCACAAAACACTTAAAAGTTTCATACAGATGTTGATTGGGTTTTGGAAGATTTTATCAAATTGTAACAGCAATTATTGATTGTAATGGTTTTTAATTAACTAAAGAACAAATATTTTTCAAGTACCAGTGACTGTTATACTTACTTTAGATCCTGGTCACGAAGGAATTATCTAATGTCTAAGAGAAGTTTAAGTTGATAGGGTGCACTAATTGCTATTGCAGAGATTTGTTTTATATGTTACATTTTTTGTCTTGGAAGATAACCATGGATTCAGCATTGTCCACAGTGGTTAGTATTCAGTCCAAGATTGTATGGATAGGTTAAGCAGATTAGGTGAGGCTAATTTAACAGCAGTTTTTGAGGATTGAGTTTTAGGTGATGACCTGACATCCAAGTTAGGACATTTTCAAGAGTTTTGGAGAGAAGTAAAATGTCATTGGGGAATGTGATTTTCATACAGATCTTGTTTTCTTTGCCATACGGATGGTACAATATCCTGAAATTTCTAAGGATGGCCACAAAAGGTTCAAGGTAGAAATTAAAACGAGCTGGTGACATGATGGAGCCTTGTGGGACTCTTTGCTGTAGATGGACCTTGCTGGAATAAGGGTTGCTAATTAACACTGCTTGGGTTTGTCTTAAAAGGTATTAGGAAAACCACTTTGATATCAAGTACATCCACGCCCATTCAATTCTTAAGGATATTAATCAGGGAGATATAGATAACAGCATCAAAGGCAGTCAAAAAGTCAAGTAGCACAAGTAAGCTTGAGTGGCCTGAGCGTCATCAACAACTTGACAAAGTGCAGTCTCTGTGCTACAACCCTCCCTGAAACCAAATTGAAAATCTTCCAAGAGATTATTCATTTAAATGTGATGTGAGAACTGGGAAGAAATACCACTTTCAATCACCTTCATAAGAAAGGAAACAGTTTATATAGTAGGGTCAATTGAGGGTTTCTGCAGAAGAGGTAAGACTGGACAAGTTTTCAAGCTGTAGGCAAATATCCCTTTCTTAATTAATAAGTTGACTAAGTTTCTTCAGTATGCTAACAAGTGTTTTACCAGGACTTTTCCAATGTTATCCAGCACTGCATCCAAGAAATGGTTTGGGGGTTTGATTTTGGTAATGGTTTTGAGAAACTCAGTCTCCAAAAAAAACTGTGAAATGGGACTAGGATGTCTGGGATTTCATGCTTAGATTCTCCTTAGTTAGGTGATCAGGAATAGGAGGCAGAGAGAGTTCCTTTTCTTTAAGTTAAGTAAAATTACAGCCACACGTTTCATAAATACATTACAAAGGGCAAATTTAATTAGTTATACATAAATACAGATATTCAAAAGATCGAGATCAAGTGGAAAAAAGACATACCTAAATTCATTCACCCCCAGACCTAGCAGATTATTTGAACAAGTATACCCAGGTCGCAAACGGCCCCCAGATCTTTTTCCCTTTATCCCTACCCCTTTTGCCTTTTCGTTCATAGAGTGCTGTCTATAGATTATAGATATGCAAAAAACGCCCCTTCCATTGTTGAAAGAACGGGGGTAGGGGGTCAAGCCATGGTGAAGCTACACATAGCCTAAAAACCGACATAGCATTAAAAATTAGGCCTTTCCCAACCCCGTTGTCTGATTCACCTGTCCCCAATAACATAAGCTGAGGTGACCAGTTATATGTTAACTTTAAGTACATCGCCCAAAAAACCTGCTATTTCCTTGCCCACTGATTCTACGTTCTAGGTGGAAAACATGTGGACCAGATCCACACCGGATGCTTGGCATCCAAAACAGCAGGTCCCCACAACCCTTCCCCATTTGGCAATTTTTGCTGGTGTTATATATAGGTCAAAAAGTGTTTTATAATGTTGTGCTTGTAAATTTGCTGAACACAAAATTGACCCCCCCAACTCGAGTGATTTCAGAAAGCCAGAGTCTGACAACTCAAGCCTCCCCTGCCGCTTCACTTCATGCTTATCCAGGTCGTCCGGGACACCCTCTAACAAACAGGAATATAATTGCGAGATGGATGGGCTTGTACCATTTATTAATATTTCCATTTGGGGAATCTTTTTAAAGCCTGCCACTTCACCCGCCTTCCTCAAAAGAAAATCCCTCAGCTGTAGATATTTAAAAAGATCCCGAGGGCCAATGTTGAATCTGCCCCTAACCACTTCAAAGGACGTGATATAATCCCCAGCCAAGAGATCCCCAATCCTACCAAAACCCCCTCTTTCCCACCTAGCTAATCAGTCATCCTGAAATATCCCAGGGAGCTGATCATTCCTGGGCAAAGGAGTGTACCTGCTGTATCTACCCAGCCCCAGTTTTTTGCGGACACATGACCAGTTCCGAAAGGCAGTAATCATGGTCTTGAACTGAGTTCTTTTGAAGTAACTCGGCTCAAAAAATGTAATCAAGCAGCCGCCAGCGGTTACCCCAATCAGAAGTTCGAAAATTGAAGGCACATACCCTGGCGCCTCTCCCTCCCTAGCCTTGTTGTTGTTAAATAAAGGACCATAATATTGAAACGCTGCCTCTAAGTAGTATAATTTGATATTGGGAAGCCCCCATCCACCCCTTTCTCTGGGTAGGCAGACCCCTTTCTAGACCTCCCATACGACCAGATAAATCTAGCCACCAATCTATCCATTAATTTAAAGCAGTCATTATGTATCTCTAAGGGTATTGTGCAAAAGACATATATTAACTTTGGCAACATCATCATCTTAACTAGGTTACACCTCCCCATTATTGAGAGTTTAAGGTTATCCCAGCGACTAAAATCCTTCTTGACTTTTTCCAAAATTGGGGATAAATTTAAATGAACTATACTATCTACCCTTGGTGTGATTTTTACTTACAAATATATCGCTTTGTCGACAGTCCTGCCATCAGTGGCTGATGTAAATCTGTTTATCAGGACCTGAGTTTTAGCCCTGTTCAATGAGAACCCTGATTGATTCCCAAATTCTTCAGCTATCATTTCCGCAGATCGCAGAGCCCTTTCTAGATCAGCTGTAGTTATTGCCACGTTGTCAGCATAGGCCAGCATCTTAGAGTCCCAGCCCTGGAGGCTAACAGGGAGAATATCCAGGGAGACTTCCAACCGCCTAAGAAAGGGATCTATGTACAGTGCAAATAACAAAGGGGAAGAGGGACAGCCCTGTTTCGTTCCCCTTTCAATTGAGAAAGGCTCAGACTCCCCCCCCCATGACTTGCAGACGAGCAGTAGGCTTAAGGTACATCGCCCGTATTGCATTAATGAAGGATTTTCCCAGACCATCAGCCTCCATAATCATCCAGAGATAGTCCCACGAAACCCTGCCGAAAGCCTTCTCAGCTCAAGCAGGGCGGCCCCCATCGGCTTCGCAAGGACCTCAGTGGCATCAAATGCCGAGATTACTAGCCGCACATGATCCACAGTCCCCCTCCCCTGGATGAAACCATGCTGCTGAGGTGAGACAAGACACTGTATTACATTGCTTAGCCGACTCGCAAAGATCTTTGAATATAGCTTTACATCGCTGTTTAAAAGAGTAATTGGCCTATAAGAACCCAGGGCTATGGGGTCCTTGCCTTTCTTTAAAAAAATTATAATATTAGCCGTGCCCCAGGAGCCTAGAGGTAGTGCCCCCTCTCTTATTTCATTAAACAATCCCAGCATTTCCTTATGGGTTTCTTTATAAAAAACCTTATAAAATTCGAAAGGAATACTATTTGTTCCTGTGGCTTTACCTGATGGGAGAGCTTGGAGAGCCGCCTGGATCTCCTCTAATGATATAGCCGCCTCCAATAAAAGTCTTTCCTCTTGGGTGACCTTAACGCTAGGCACAAAATCCTCTGAGACCCGAGAGAGCCCATAGGCGAAGCTTTATAGAGATCAGAGTAAAATTCCCTAAAAGCATCCCTAATCTCCCCAGGATCCGTTACTACTCCACCTTGCATACCCTTTATCTGGCGAATGTGCCTCGCGGCTTGCTGTTGCCTAGACCTAACTGTGAGGAGCTGCCCCACCCGTTCACTGTACTCATAACATTCTTGGCTCTTGACTAGGTACTTCCCAGCAGTATTCTCTGTGGTGAAAGCATTCAAACATGCCTTAGTTATGGCTATTGAATTCAACACTGGGGACAGATCCCCCCCACTTGCCACAGCATTAATTGCTTTTTTTTTGTAAAGCGCAACAGCTACCTCCAACGGAGGTGTCCCGGCGCTAACAGCGAGTTGTGTGGGGGGAGGTAACCTGGTGAATAGGCTGGAGGGGGAGGCTCTAAGGTAGACTAAAGAGCCAAGTTTTAAGATTCTTCCTAAATATCGGTTCTGAGTTGCCCTTTCGGAGATGCTCCGGCATGGAGTTCCAGAGAGAGGCGGTTATAAAAGAAAATGAGCGACCGCATAATCTAGCTTTTTTAAAGCGTGGAATAGCTAGGAATCTCTGGTGATTCGATCTCAGTGTCCTGTTTTGGATATATTTGGGTAATCTTAGTTTTAAGTATTTAGGGCCAGTGTCACTGATGGACCTGAAGGCAGGGTCAGAGCCTTGAACTGGATCCTATTTTTTACAGGCAACCAATGTAGGCTGCGTAGATGTGGGGAAATATGGTGGCGGAGAGGTACATTCCTGATGAGCCTGGCGGCCGCATTTTTAATAACCTGCAGCTTTTTGATGAGGTAGTCTGGGAGACCCAAGTATAGACTGTTGGTATAATCCAGTTGAGAGGTAATTAGTGCGTGCACCACCGTTTTCCTGCAGTCCATTGGTAGGAGATGTAAAAATCTCCTAAGGGTTTTCAGCTTCCAGTAGCATGAGGACGAGACTTGGCCTATCCGGGCCTTCCCTGAGAGGGCGGAGTCAAATTTAAATCCTAAGTTTCTCGCCGACGGGACTGGCCTAGGAGGAGGATTAAGTTCCGTAGGCCACCAAAGTTCGGCTTTAGGGGGTGATGGCTGGTTAAAAAACAGAACTTCTGTTTTGTCCGTATTCAATTTTAAACAGTTGTCTGTCATCCAGGATGAAATGTTGATCAGACACTGTTTAAAGTTAATAAAAGCAGCCTCAGAGTCGTCCCTGAAAGAAAACACCAGCTGGGTGTCATCAGCGTAGGAGACCACCTTGACACCATGATGCTCGATGATTGAGGCAAGTGGGGCGAGGTAAACATTAAAAAGGGTTGGGCTAAGGGCCGAGCCCTGTGGGACCCACAGATAAGTGGGCGGGCGGTGGATACGTGAGGACGTAGACAGATTTTCTGGGATCGGCCCTCAAGAAAGGAGCGGAACCAAGTTAGGACAATGTCCCCTACGCCCAACTGCTCAAGCCTCTCCAGAAGGATCAGGTGTGAGACAGTGTCAAATGCTGCGGACAAGTCCAACAGCACTAGCATAGAGTAATTGCCATGATCCAGGGTTTCTCGTATCATTTCTGCCACTTCCAGTAGAGCTGTCTCTGTGCTGTAACCAGCCCTGAATCCGGACTGGGAATCATGTAGCAGATTGTTCGATTCAAGGTATGCTGAGAGTTGTTTCTGCACTTCCTTTTCCAATATCTTAGCCGGAGCTGGCAAGAGGGAGATCGGCCTGTAGTTCTTTAGTTCAGTCGGGTCAGCATCTACTTTTTTTAGAATGGGCTGTACTAATGCGGTTTTCCAGATAGATGGATAGGTGCCTGTGTTTAAAGAAGTGTTCCAAATCTGGTTTAGTGGGGGGTTCAGTAGTGGGGCAAGTGAAGTAAAAAACTTGGCTGGACACGGATCAGTCGGCGATCCAGATTTGACTTTAACAAGTTGTTTAAGGGAGGCTTCAGAGCAGAACCGGTGGAATTCACACCAGGTGACTGAGTCGTGTTGTTTAGGTGGGGGCGGGGGAGGATTTTTTGTAGGGATAAATGCCGAATATGTTGTTTGGATTTTATCCTGAAAGAAGCAGGAGAGGTCCTCACACAAGGCAGCAGAAGGGGCAATGGTGCATTTCAAGGCCTCTGGCTTGATAAATCCTTGGACAATCCTAAAAACTTCTTTGGTAGAGTTCTCAGAGGCGGTGATTTGATCAGCCAGCAAGTCCCTAATGGCGTGGCATTTGAGTTTTTTGAATTGTTTTAATGCTGCTCTGTAGGTGCTCTTAGTCTTAAAGTCATAATTTTTCCGCCATGTCCGTTCTAATTTTTTACAGAGACTTTTCTCTCTACGGAGTTCGTCTGTAAACCAGGGGGTGGATGGTTTGGTTCTAATCATTTTCGTATTTCTAATCGGGCCACTTTGTCAAGAGCCGTGGTCACCCAGTCATTGAAGGAAGAGGCATCCCGGCTGGGTTCCCCTGTAAGCAACAGAGGGATATTTGAGAGTACCGGTCCCGTTGATTCTAGTGAGACTTTCCTCCAATTCCTTTTTTCTTCATATTTATTTTTCACTGGGTCTTTGTGGCTTGGACCGACGATAGTGAATGGTACTAAGCTATGATCTGACCATAAGAGTGGGACAGGATCTGCCACCTTTAAAGTTGGGATATTAGTAAAGATCAGGTCAAGTAGATGACCAGCTTTATGACCTAGCATCAATTCTGATGCTAGGAGACTAAGGGGTCTATTACGATGGCGGTCGGATGTCCACCGCCGGGCCGGCGGTGGCACCCGCCGGACCAGCGGTGGACATCCGCCCACGATCGCAACCAAGATAACCGCCGGTCAAATTAGGATGATGGTGGTGACCGCGGCGGTGGGAAATTCAGACCGCCGCTTTTCCGCTGGTTGCCATCTGCACTCCTGCCTGGCGGACGGAGCAGGACCGGGATAATGGTGGTGTGCAGGGCAGGCTCCGCCGGCAGGATTATGATGCCGGCGGTAGCCAGCCTTTCCTCAGCGGTCAAACCACCATGGAAAGGCATGCGGAGATTGTCTTCCGGGGGCCTGTTGCGGGCCCCGAATGTGTTGGGGGGGGTGCACTGGGGGAGTACCCATGGTCCCCCCCTACATTTCCCTGTACCAGGTGGCAGGCACTGTGCAGTGCCTGCCACGCAGTGCAGGGAAATGCAGGACATGCTCCTTTCGGCATCGCGGCGGTGCTGCGGGCAGCAGCAACCGCCACAATGTTAAGGCCCGCGATCAGACCGCCGCGGTTGGATTTCGACCGCGGGTCATCGTAATTTGACCGGCGGTGATGTTGCGGTCCATGCGGGCGGTCTTTTCCCGCTACCATGGCGGTCGGGAAGGTTTTCCGACCGCCATCGTAATAGGCCCCTAAGTTTTTGGTATAGTGCTTTGATCTGTCCCTATCCTCTCTTTTATTTGGCCAAACTGAACCCCAGGGTTTTACCCCTTGCCGCCGCCTTGAACGCATTCTAGACCATTCCAGGAGGGCCACTGCCCTAATTAATAGTAAAGTATTCCATAATCAAACCCTTCATATGATTCAGATAATCAGGATGTGACAGAAGTGCCCTCTCAAATTACCACTTTCTAGCCACCCTTCTTACTCCATCGAGTGGGAAATCGAAAACAATAGGCTTGTGATCAGACATTACTCTGGGAAAGAGTTCCACCTGAGCCCCCCTAAGTAAAACCGGTGATATCAAAAAATAGTCCAACCTAGCAAACCTGCCATTGGGGGCTGAGTAATAAGTGTATCCCGGCTCAGAGGCTTTCAGCGAAGGCCAGACGTCAATTAAACCTACATCTCTCAAGAGATTTTTCAATAATCTCAACATGTGCGGCTTACGTCCAGCGCTAGAGACTCAATTGCCCCAAGACCCTAATCTAGATCCATTTAAATTTAGATCCCCACATACTACATATGGTGCAGGCCAAGAAGGCAATTCCATAGCTAAAAAGTTCAGTAAGCCAGGATCATCTAAAACTGGTACATAAAGTGAGCACAGTGTGAAAGCACCGTTACCAGCTTTGCACTCCATTATTGCCCATCTGCCAAGCTTGTCCACTGACTTACGACTTGGTATAATAGCATTCCCTCTAACTAAAATAGCTACGCCCTTAGTCCTAACATCCTGGGTTGTATAGGATATTGCCTCCAGACCTAGAGAGTTCAGCACAGCACTGTCGCTTTGTGCTATATGAGTCTCCTGAAGGCAATAAATATCTTCTCTTAAAAATGAAAGATCTTCTTGCATTCTTCTTCTTTTAGACCTATCACTAAGCCCGCAGATATTAATAGTGGCGATACGAAGCTTAGCCATCCCTCCATAAGATTGCTTCAGCCAACAGCAATGTCCTCCCGGGATTGATAGAATTCCTATAATACCAAGACAGAGTCCTCCACCGGAACTTATATTCACACCCCAACATATCCTTCAATGCAACCAAAAAGACCAACCTACTAAAAGTACCTTGCTGCAACTTAGATATCACTTCATCCAACCCTGTTCCTATCACCTTTCCCCCTGATGCCCCCCTCCCCCACCCAGCATCTGCCCCCCTTCCCCCCTACCAGTGAAAGCAGCCAGACCACCCAGGTCTGTGTGATGGAGACGGCAAAGAACACCGCGGGCTCCCACCCCTAATCCCTCCTCCACACCCCCACATACCAATGTGAGAAACTGTAAGTGATACTCCCAGAAATACCCTCAGCCCCCAATATACAAAAAACAAACAATACCAGAGATACTGACAAAAGACCCAGCTAGATTTAGCCTACCTCACAATTTTTCCCCTAAACTAACATCCCATGAGCTATATATTACTTCGATCTGCCAAAGCCTGCTCAAGATAGTCTCTGGCTTGTATTTCAGAGGTGAACATTTTTAAAGCCCCTCTAACTCTTGTCTTCAGTCTAGCTGGGGCCAACAAATAAGCTTCAAAGCCTGCATCTTGAAAAGGATTAATAACCTGCCGCAGCCGCCACCTGCGTTCTACTGTTGTGTGACAGAAGTCAGGGCACACAAAAAAGGAGGACTCTCTGTATTTCCTTCTTGCCTCTGACCAAGCCTTCTCAAAAATAGCTTGGCATAGCAAAACATTTTGAAAAAAATACTAAGATAGCCCTTGGCTGCCTCTGACCTCTGCTTGCCTCTATAGATCTGTGGCGTAATAACGGGAACCAGTGGACCCTCTGAACTACCAGTTCCCAATCCCACCCCACAAGTTCGGGGAAGGCTTCCTTAAGAAGGTCCAGCATAAAGGATCGGATATCATCCATTTCCAAATCCTCCTCGATCCCCAGAAAGCGAAAATTGTTCCTTCTCTGGCGGTTTTCCAGATCCTTCATTTTCCACATGGCATTAGTCATTTGGGCATTGTGGGACTTGGCCTGTTCTTTGACAGCAGCCAGCTCCATTTCCAAAACTGTTGTTCTCTCCTCTATACTGTTAAGCCGCTCGCCAATCTCAGAGCATGCTTTCCCGACTTTCCGAACTGCGCCTTCCAGTTTTTTTGTGGCTTGCCTGGCTTTTTTCCCATATGAGGGGGTCTCCGCACTGTGCTCCTTAATAGACTCTAAGATCAGGGCCAGAGCGGGATCCATAGACACTGCCCCTACAGCCTGTGAAGCACCCAAAGAAGTCTCTATCTGGGCAAATGCTATCTCTGCGGTTCCCAGTATTTTCATATGGGAATAATCCCATTTCAGCCCACTGCCGATGGTAGACTTCTCCCTGTTCTTTCGTGAGTCTGAGTTGCTCTTAGCGCTCCTCCGATGCCTTTGGCGCTCGAGAGCTGTCTCAGGTGCTTCAATAGTGCTAGAGCCAGATGCTGAAGAACTGTACCTAACTTCACTTTGACTGGAGCCAGAGACCTCCGAGCCAGACCCATCAGTGAGCGAAAAGAATTTATTGGCCCCATCGGATGTGAGATCGGCTGGAGCCAGACTGTTAATATCTGTATTACAGTCCTGATTGCACATAACACCACCAGGAGTCAAAGATCAAGAGTTATGTGTAACTCGGTGCTCTCTCTCTGGGGCTTCCTGGTTCACTTATCTGGGGATGCTAACTGCCTCTCCTTGTTCAGCAATGTCTCGAAATGAATGTAGCCCCAGCTCTGATGAAGAAGAGCCCCTATCGGTTGCGGCCTCACCTGCCACCTCAAGCCCCTCGTGCTGTGCCAATGAAATCCCAGACTGTTCATCTGATACGAGGCCCACACTCTGGCCCAGCTAGTCAAGCTCCTGGAGTCCTCCCTGATCTGGCTGGACAACATTCCCATCCTTAAACCTAAAGAAGGCAGTAATAGCTGGCTGCAGTGGGGGCGAGAGATGGAACAAGGCTGTCTTTGCTGGGCCCCAGACCCCCTTACTCAGAGACTTGTATTGCACCCTGTTTTTTGGCCACAGTTTGGGTGCGGTCCGGCAAAATCCTCCTCCTTCCTGCCCCCATACTCTCCAGCCGGGTTTTTACAGCCCGAGGTTCACTCAGCTTACCTGTGCTCTCATAAATATGAACAGGGGGAGATTCTTGTCTTGGGCCATACACCTGTAAAGCAGCCTGTGAGGACGCCTCCTTATGTTGTCTGGGGAGCCATAGTACAGAGCGTCAAAGAAGCTAACCCCCAGGGAAGAGCTTGACGCTGTCTTCAGGGCTGTTCTGGAATATCCTGTAGAAAGGCCCGCCAATCCACTCAAGACGCGGTTCAGGTACTGGGTCAGCCTCCCTGCCAGGACCGTCAATGCTCTGGCGTACCCTCTCCACGTTTCAGACACACTTGGTTCAGCAAACATCCTGTGTTAAATGCTGCTATGGAATCCGTCCACTCTACAGTGGCTTTGATGGGTCAACACACCGCCATGCGCCGAGATCTTCACCAGCAAGGCGATACACTCCCCGCACACACCGAGCCGAAAGTCCGACTCCGCCCCGCACAGCGATCTCCTCGCAGCGCAAAAAAGCTGCAGTAGAGTGGAGTGCCGGTGCCGCAGCTCCGAGCAGCCTCCCAGACCGTGCCAGTGCACAAAAGTTCCTCGGGGCTCCAAAAACCACTGCCCCATTAGGCACAAGGTAAGGTCTTTCTGAAGAGAGGTGGAGGGGGCCTGGGTAGGAGCTCCGCCTCAGTACTCCTATGCTGCCGCCATCTTGCTTTCCAGATTTCCACCCCCTTCAGCAGAGAGAGTTCAATGTATTTGACTTTTACAGTAAGGAATATTACAAAGACTTCACAATCCCTTATAGGAACATCATTTGAGCTGATCGTGGTTGGAATGTTGACCTGTTTACCTAAGTCAAATAGATGTCTTGGGCAAAAATTGGCATTGTTCAGGAGAGATTTGATATGGGGAGGATTTAGACCTGAAAATGTGATTTTTGTAGTTGTTTGTGGCAGCTGTAAGTTGTGCAAGAGACCCAGAAGAAATGGATTGTCTCTAAGTGTTTTCCAGTTTCCTTACTGATTTACTTTTCTCATATAGATCTTTTGGAAAACAAGGGACATAAGGTGTTGGTCTTTTCTTCTTGCTTTTCAAAGGAGTGCACTCCTTCATCATGGTTTACATACAGTTGTTGCAATCAGCTGCAGCAGCATTGATCTCTTGTTAGTGACCAACATGATTACCATTTTTCTCTTTTTGGCCAGTTATAACATTCTTTCTCTGAGAGGGATTACAGTGGTGTCAAAGACCCTCATTGGTGAACAGGAAAGTGGTGCATAGGCTCACCAGGAATGCACCAAAGACATGCCAGCCTATCTATGCCAGTTTGGTGCAATAAGAAAGCCATCATATCTGATACATGTCAGAAATTACATTCTTGACCAGATGAACGCCCTTATTTAGAATCTGACATACAAGCACTCAGTCATGAAATAGGTGGAGGCCTTGTCACCACAAGCCCAGTAGTGGCCCACTCGCCAAAATTAGAGCCCCCCCTGCATGTCAACTGGAAATGTTTGCTGAGGAGCAATTTTGGGGAAAATGTGAATGCTGACTGCCCCACCAATTCATGGAGAAATGAAGGACAGGTCAGTATATTTTTTGTGTGTTACAAACATAACCCTCCCCCCCAAACTGGGGTTTGTTTTTCCAAACTACAATATCTATGTCCGTTGTGCACGGGGAGATTTCTTCCAGTGCTTAAGGGGCATTATCATTTTAGTCATGACTGGTGAAGTCACGGGCAAGGAGAATGGACCATCCACAAGGATCCCACATGAGGAGCCAGTTTAGACTCCACTGTTTCAAACTTGGGCAAATCTTGGGGTGAACAGGAAACCGTTGAGTTTTGGAGGATTTTTCATTACTAACCCACTCTAAGTGAGGACCTTAGCTCCTATAATACATCTGCTATAGTCCGTTCCTTTGCAAAAGTTTAAGGCGAAATATTAAGCTAGTAATCTCTTAGAAGCCTGCACTTTACAAACCCATTAAATAAATAAACACTAGTGTGCGGACCTTCATAAAAAACAAAAAATCACTTTCCATCATCCCTGCTCGTTTCCATTACTTGACTCCAGCCACCCCTACCTTTCTGAACCAGTTGTACTCCGCTGAGGGCGGTAAACCTGAAGTCATGTCCCACCTCCTTTCCTCACTGATGCTCAGCATTAAGGCCACCAATCCAAATAAGGATATATTCAAAGTGTTCAAAGAGAATTGTTGTCTTTCTATTTCTAACCCTATCATTCCTTCAGTATTCCTTTGTAAAAAAAAATGCAGAACTTCTCCTCTTCCAAGATAAAATATTTAAATATATAAAATATAAGAGAAAACATGATGTCAAACAATAACCTGTGAACTTGGGGGTCCAAACAACGAGTTTCCTCGAGGCATTATTCCGCTGGTGCGTTGAGGGAAGTAAGATATTGGGAAAAGGAGATCACTTAGTCTCGATCACTTTCCCTTCCCTTGTGGAGGTTAATATTAGTTCCACTAGTTGAGGACTGAGGTCTCCAGATGACCTGTTTCTAAATAGACAGTTTAAAATGCAACCACTTCAGTTACACACGTTCTACAGAGGTGATAAGCTACCTTCATTCTTCAAAGCTATCTCCAGAGAGCTGTGGTGACACCATTGCTTAAGAAGTCTAATCTTAGTCCTTCCGAGAAGGGTCCTGATGTTGTATCTTCCTTACCTGAGGCAAACTGATGAAAAGGGCAGTGAGACCACTTAGGTGCAGTAATTTACAGAACAGCAAAATTTGATTTCCTTTCTGACTGGTTGGATTGGATCTAGGCAGATGTAAAGAAAGTGCAGTTGGCAAAGATGCACACGTTGTGACAATGCAACCAATGTTAATGATGCCAGTGACTTGATTTTGCTAGATTTGTCTGCCAATTTCACCACTGTTGACCATGAAATTTCTATGGCACACCTGAAGCAAACAGGTGTAGAGACTCCAATGTTTTCAATTGAGTCTTTCTGTAGAGGGGTTACACAATGAATTTCACTGATCTCTGAAATCATTTTCCTGAAAATGAATAAAACAGTTATTGATCACTTTGACCATCCATATTCACTAATTAATTGGCTGTCCTCGTTAAGTGGTGACCCTCGGAAACAGTCTACACAAGCATGGAAGACTTACATAGTCTTCTTTTCCTCTGAATTCCATGATTCAGAACACCACTACCAGTTCAGACCAATGCCGATTGGGTCCAAGAGTGTCCCTGGAACTATGTAGAGGCTGATCGAAAGAAGTTAAAGCTGGCAAAGAAAAATGTGGTGTGGCGTATCTTACATTCAGTTCTTGGTGGAAAAAAAGTCCTCAAGCATCTGAATAGTGTGCCTCTGTGGTTGCAATATGTCATCTTGACCATGAAGGCCAGCGTGTGCGATATACTAAACTGGCTACTGAGTGGGTGTGGTGCAATAGTGCTTTTCAAGCCAAAGATTAAGACCTTTTAAGTTTATGGTGTGGTTATGACATAGGCCCCTTTTCTGGGAATTCATAAGCAAATTAGCTTAATAAGCTTTCCAGTCCGATGCACAGATCACTTGTGGGTTGACATATTTCTTTACTAATACAGGTCAAATGGAAAGATCACCTCATAGGTTTGATTATGAAAATTCATTAGAGAGGAATATTATTTGATAAATGAGTGACTTATATTTTCATCCATATTGCTCCAATACAATACATTAAAGTATATGTTCCTTCCAAATGATCATCATCTTATCTATCCATCCTTAGACACAAATATGCACAATATGTTTGTGTACGTGCATACATGTGCTTGCGTGTACTTGATAATATAGTGCAAGTAGCATGTAAGTGACATTTAAGCTAGTTGGTTGCTCATAAATGACTAAAACATCTGTTTCTTGGGGGCGTGGCCAGCCGGCACCAAAGATGGCCGCACTGGAGTAGAGCTCCGTTCGGCACTTCGCTAGATCCCCCCACATCCGCCTAAACTATCCGTTAAGCCCACCATTTTTATGGATGGACCTGGTGCTCCCTAACGTCTAGGGGTGACCCGGTCGAGGAACGATTTGAATCCGTCCCCCCCCAAGCAAAGATATCGTGCCCGGCAGTGCGACGCGTTGCGAGGCAGAGGAGGTCCCGGCGGCTCTGGGCGTCCCTCGGCGTCGCATCAGCTGCTGAGACTCGGACCTGCGGACCCCGGAGCATGCCCCTAGTGGGCGGCTCCACTCACCTCCGGCCTGATTGCTGCCACCGCTTCGCCTGGATGTTCATGCTGCGACTCCGGTGGCGGCTCCTGTGATCTCCCTGCAGCCAGCGGGTAAGACGACGTGGCCGAGTGGAGTCCGGTACACGTAATTGGCCGCAGCAGGCCTTCCGCGACAGAGACGCAACCTCAGACATCGAGGCGGGGGGTAAAGTGACGACTCCCTCCCCCCCCCTCTGTACTCTTGCGCATTTGGTCACCTGACGCTTGTGACACAGGGCCTCTCTCCACTTCCGGCGGCCCGCATTTGCGACGCTTGTTCTCTCCCCTCCCCCATTGTGGCCATTATACACCCAGGGAGCCCATTTGGTGCAGGACTATTCGTGAGCACACATTGAGGAACCACCACCACTGAGGCCCTCTCACCATATTGGGGGTGCGGAACACGCCGCTTTCCATAGTGCGGCTTGGGAGGCTAATGACTCTTTATGTATGCCACACCCACTGCTAAAGGCCTCGCATGATTGCCTGGAGGCAGGGGGAATAGGGTGCTGACACACTGGTGCACGAAGAGAGGGGCCGTATCGATACGACTTGGCACAGGTCTTTGGGGCACCGCATGAACTAACCACCGGCCGGTGTAGAGTGGGGGGGGCACTGCTCTTTAACACTTCCTCCTATGGACAGGGTGCGTCCGGCCAACACGCCTACGATTTAATTACACCAATTATCTGGGTGCTAGTTTCGAACGCCGTTTTCAACGCCATAGCCACCGCGAAAGGGTCCAAGCAGACCCATCTGTTGAAACTGGCAAACTTTGCCCACTCCAAGGCCGACACTGCAGACGGGAAACTCACGGAGTCTGAAGCGAAGCAACAGGCGGATGACGGGGCCCCGACCCTGGTGGTTGTTATGGAAGCCATACGTGGGGTCCGCTCCACGCAGGAGCAAAAAATTGACACGGTGACGTCGGAAGTCACCCTCATTCATGCTGATCTACGTAATATGGGAGAAAGGGTCAAAGCGACCGAAGACTCAGTCACAACGCTCCAAAAATCCACGGCAACACTGGAAACGACGGTCAAGCGACTGCAGGCACAAATGTCGGACCTCGAGGCCAAACTGGAAGACTATGAGGTGCGCGCACGCCGAAACAATGTGCAAATTTTGGGGGTTCCCGAGAGCGCGGAGGGGCAAGCTGCAGACCTTTTTTGTCAAGGACCTGATTCAGACCCATCTACAGCCCCGATCTCTGTCACAGTATTTTTCTGTGGCGCGTGCTCATAGAGTGCCTGGGGGCCCCCCGAAGCCGGGCACCCCCCCCACGTCCCATCTTGGCTAGAATATTCAATTTCCGTGACAGAGACATTATCCTCCAGACAGCGCGTGCTGCCCCCCCCCCGCTCAAGTTTGAAAATTCGACGATTACATTCTTTCCGGACTTCACTTTGAAAGTACAACAGAGGCGCAGATCTTTTCTGGAAGTGAAGTGGGCACTCCGCGACAAAAACTTGAAATATGCGATGCTCTTTCCGCCCAAACTGCGTGTACAAGCGGAGGGGAAGTCTTGGTTCTTTCAGACTCCAGAGGAAGCCTGGGACTGGCTGGAGGGATGGAGATCCTCCGGCGCTCAGAAACACAACTCTCCCAGTCGTATGCAGTGACAAGACACTCGCCAAGTGCGGGCCAATTGAGAAGAAGGCGTTTGACCATTGGTACCAATCCCCTTATACTTGTTTCTCGGCCTATCTCCCACGAACACCAAAGCTCCGCTACATGCTGGAGGGGTGACGAATACCGACTGGCCCTATTTGGGCATGGGTGATTATAACACACGAGAGACTGATCCTATGTTTGTGATTTTCTTACATATGTTACATTTGCAATGATGGGCCGGATGTGACCAAGTCGCGCGATTTTGTATTATGTGCTGTTGTTGGGGATGGGATGGCGCACTGATGTTTTACAGGTTACAGGTTTATAGATTACTGTTAGTAGCACGCTATACTATGGGCTCGCATAGATGTGATTACGGGGGAGTGGGTGCTACAGTTGTGTGATCCCGACTGTGTAGCGTTCCCCTTCACAGAGTATACTAGTTCAGGGTACACAGGCACTCTGCAAAATTGGGGGGTGGGCAGTTCTACGTCCACGTTTCAGGGAGGCAGGGTGGGGGGGGGGATCCAGGTTGTTTCAATGGGTTTAGTTGCGGTTTCAATGTGTGTGTTCAGTGCAGTCTTGTAGATGGTGTGTCTCTTAAGGCACCTTGGATCGACAGCAATGTGAGAAATAGTTTTCTAGAAATTGTGTGTGAAGTATCTCATATGCGATCGCTTGGTGGGGGCGGCTGGCCAGACCCTCAACATTGCTGCTCTGGTGCTCTCCGTGGGGGATGGCCCCCAACATCGCGTTTCAATGAATGATGACCATGGAATGGCGCCGTTATTGGGCCACCTTAAATTACTCTCTTGGAATGTGAACGGATTGGGGGATTCGAATTAAACGGGGAATAGTGTTGCAATACCTGAAACGACAGGCCCCAGACCTAATATTACTTCAAGAAACTCATATCCAGGGAACCTCCTACTGTGCGCTTAATAGATGGGGCTATAAGTTGGTGGCCCACGCGGGCTATGCTAAGGGTTCCAGAGGGGTGGGTATTCTCGTGCGCAACTCCTTCCCCTTCCAGATACACAAGGTCACTGGTGATCCACTCGGCAAATTTGTCACAGTCTCGGGCCAATGGGAGGGTAGGTCCCTCAATGCGACTTCCCTATACGTGCCCCCCAGACTTCATTCCACCACTCTGACTGACCTGGGCCCACATATACTAAACCTGCCGGAGGGTGACGTATTGGTGGGCGGTGATTGTAACGCAGCGCTCAATGGGGACCTGGACCGACAACCGCCCAGACGAGGGGAACCACCTGGGAAGCTACTGGCGGATTTCCTCGGGGCCTTGGGCCTGGTAGATGTTTGGAGGGTGTGCAACCCTGCTACCAAACAATACACCTTCCTCTCCGGGGTCCACGGTAGTATGTCCCGCCTAGACTACATCTTTTGCAAAGCCTCCCAGCTCCCCAAGTTCGGAGAGATCTCTTTCCTTCCCAGGGGCATCTCAAACCACTCCCCGTTAGTGGCGTACTATGGAGGCGCTCCCCCCCCATGTGGTATGAAATGGTTCTTAACCCTTGGTACCTCAGGGTGCCTGCAATACGGGATAAATTGATGGAGGCCACTAATAACTACTTCGCCGAGAATGATGGTTCGGTTGACTCAGACATGACGTTATGGGAGGCATATAAAACGGTGATCCGGGGTAGCGGGGTGGCGGCAGTAGCGGGACATAGAAAAGAAAAAAGGAAACAACTGGATGAGATAGAAAGTGAGATTACTCTTCTCGAACGAGATCTCGGAACGTCAGACACGCCTGATACCACACACAAATTGTCCATAAAGCAATTGGAGTATAGAAACATTGCTGAGGAGGCAGCTAGGGCCCAATATTGGGCCACTCAGCACCGTGCCTATGATATTGGCGACAAAGCTAGTAAGCTGTTAGCGTGGCTCGATAAGCGGGAGGTGGCCAACAGGTGGGTGGCTGAGATTATAGACCAAGATGGCGTGAAACTGCAAGACAGAGCAGGGATTGCTGGAGCATTTGCCGACCACTTTGAGCGGGTCCACACCGCCACTCAGGCCTCCACTCACGCAGACGCGGCAGAACTACTAGTCACTCTGCAACTACCCGTTCTGGAATCCCAGGACGTGAAAGACCTAGATACCGCCTTAACAAACGAGGAGTTGTCCAAGGCGATTGGCGCCTTGCAGTCCGGAAAGGCCATGGGCCCTGGCGGCCTCCCAATTGAACTCTATAAATCTAATGCCTCTACGATTGCCCCATTTCTCATACGGATGTACGAGGAGAGAGTGACCAGGGGTGTCCTGCACGAAACGCAGAGAATAGCCAATATTGTCGTCATACACAAAAAGGGTAAACCCTCCAAGCAGTGTAGCTCGTACAGGCCTATTTCCCTCTTAGACCCAGAAGTTAAAATACTAGCTAAGATTCTGGCTCGGCGTCTCTCAACTCATCTTCACAAATTAATACACCCAGACCAATCCGGCTTTATGCCAGCTAGGAATACCGCGCTGAACCTCCGACGCCTTTACGGTGTCCTGGGTAGAGCCTCCACAATACAGGAAGACTCAGTGATTATGTCCTTAGACGCCAAAATTGCATTCGACATAATTGAGTGGCCCTTTTTATTTGCTGCGCTTGAAAGATACGGGTTTGGAGGTCGGTTTTTGTCCTGGGTACGTCTCCTTTATCCGAGGCCGCTAGCCCGAATCACGGTAAATGGAGGGCGGTAAGCAATATTTGCATTGCAGAAAGGTACGAGGCAGGCCCCTTTCGCCTCTACTCTTTGCTTTGGCCCTGGATCCTTTGGCACTCTGGATTCGGGGTGACCCCCTTGTCAGAGGCCTCAATTGGTCGGTCGACTGGAGGGATAAAATCTCCCTCTATGCAGACGATATTTTGCTCTATTTAGATAGACCCCGGTTTTCCATCCACCGTGTATTGCATATACTTGCCCTCTTTCAAAAGTACTCGGGTTATACTATTAATTGGGATAAATCCCTGGTCTATGTTTTGAACGGGAACGGCCAACTCTACCCGCAGGCTGTGAGGCCAAGATAGTCACAGACGGTTTTCTGTATTTGGGAATATACATTACGGTCAATTCTACGGATTTTTACGATCGAAATCTCGCTCCGCCTCTGCGTCGCTTTCATGCTGACGTGCAACATTGGAAAACATTACCCCTCACTTTACTAGGCAGGGCCGCCCTCTACAAGATGATGGCGCTTCCCCGTTTTCTTTATGCCCTACAAAACACACCCTATTTGGTCCCATCTCAATACTTTCACGCAATTGAATCAGAGGTACGCGCTTTGCTGTGGAATAATGGTACACCCTGCATAGATCTAACTAAGCTTACAAAAAGTTGGTACGACGGAGGCATTGCCCTGCCGGCCATTAGATCCTATTACTGGGCCTCGCAGTTGGTGGTTCTCAATCACTGGGTACACCGACCTGCTACAGATCCGGCCTACAGGATGGACAGGCATAACATGCTCCCTGGTAATTATTCAAGGGCAATCTATGGAGGGGTGAAAAATGCACCCAGATATACCCCAACTTCCACCACAATTGCCCTATGGCACACGGCGACAGCCGCCCTCGGGTGGAAATCCAAAATGACACAAGTCACTCCATTGCTTGCTACATGCCAGCTGGGTATGTTGTCAAAACAGCCTGGATTTGATAAGTGGGACCTAATAGGCCTCTCGAGAGTTGGTGACTTATGGGTAGGTGGTAAAGTACTCCCGTTCGATGACCTTCAGAGGGACTACCAGCTGCGAGGCGGAGAAACTTTTCGCTACCTCCAGGCCCGTAGCGCATTGCAGAAAGTTATACCCAAGGGACTGACCTGCCGGTCTCCTCGCCCCTAGAGGACAGACTATTGGATGACTACCTCCAGGACAAAGTCATTTCATTAACATATCGCAAAATACTTAATAATACTCCGGACACCCTAGGTACAAGTCGTGCAAAATGGGTAGACGATATCGGGGATATTAGTGACGAAGACTGGCAGGAAGCCTTGGCTTCTCCCCGTGAGGTGGCTATCCGATCGCTATTCAAACTCATCCAACTTAAATTACTACACAGACCCTATTATACCAGCTCAATGCTTGTCAAGATGGGGGTTCTAGGCTCTCCGGCCTGTCCCAGAGGATGCAGACACACTGGCACTTACCTACACCAATGGTGGGACTGCCCGATTCTTCAGAAATACTGGGGTAAGGTCATATCGGCGCTGTCTCGGATTTGTCGCAAACCCCTTGATGTCTCTCCCAGGCTTTGTCTTCTTAATATCTGGGAAGCTACCGACTTATCGAAGACTGAGAGGTTGTGGGTCTCCCTGGGTTGTAAGGTGGCAAAACGCAATATAGCCAGAACATGGAAAGGAGTGGTCAAGCCAAAGTTCGATGACTGGGAATCGGACATGTATTGGTGTATGCAAGCAGAGAGGGTTATATATGAGAGTAGGGGATGCCCGCACAAATGGACTAGAATTTGGTGTCCCTGGAACAAGAGCAGAGGCATGATATGTACTCCTTTCAGCGATGATCCCCCACTATCAGTAGATCACGAAGCTTAGTAATGCTCTGTACATAAAGGGATACATGAACCACGCGATTATAGTGTAAACCCTGTTAATCGATATGACAATTGCTGTACTAATGTAACAAGATTGTCGAAATTGTTCGAGACTGCACTGTACTGCACTTTCTTTTTGTCTGTATTATTTTTATTTTATTTTAGCAATAAAAAGATCTTAAAAAAAAAACCATCTGTTTCTTGAGCTCATATATTCATTCTGAAGAAACACAAAATTATTGCACTATTTAATATGCCCTTCTCACAATCAGCTTGGAAAACATCTTCAAAGTTTCTGGAAAAGAAAATTCTCTGGGGTACTTCAGAAAAGAAAATAGTTTCTCTCCTCATCCTTGAGCTGAGAAGAAGTAGGTAAAGCCTGGAGGAACATACATGAAAATTTAAGTATTTACTCTGTTGCATTGTTGGGAATTGTTCTTTTCATTCTTCACATTCCAGGGTAGTATTACCTGTCTCAAAACAGCCTTTCCACACATAAGTACGCCTACTTATTGTTATGTGTTATGCTTCGATCATCAATATTGGATACTTTTATCAGCAGATGTCTAATTTTCTTCCAGAGAGGATCTCAGGTGATATCTTTTTACATGATTGTTATGCAATATTTTTTCTTGCCCCCCCCACCATTGACAAGAGGGGAGATGTTCATGGGCGTCCGCAGAAAATTTTCCAGGGGGGGGCAAAATTTTAACATCATCACCAACCTCCGACATGATGTGTGCCAGGTGGGGCACAAGAAAAACAAGCATTGGCATAGCCAATAGGTCTCGCCTTTAGGACCTTACAAGTGTTTAGCCATGCAGCACATTATCCTGGATGCTGTGCCACCAGGGATTGAAGAGCTATTAAATAGCTACACTCTAGATCATGCAGTCCGAGTTAGGAATATATGCTTGCCTTAGTAAACACTTTTGAACACATTCCAAGGCTTTTGAACGCCATGGCAGAAAAACAAGTGGCTTGATGCAAGTGAACGGCAAGAAACGAGAGGAAATGCTACTTTCAGAGAAAGAAGGTCTTACTGAGGGAGTGATGCCAGACTTTGGCAAACCGGTGGTACTCTCTGTACTGGAAGAAGGTGCGGGCTGAAGGAGAGATAGACCAGATCTGCCATGGGGGAGGTTGGAGTAAGAACATAGGTAGGGAGTGGTGTGCTCAGAGAGTGGAGAAGGAGGAGAGAGAGTGAAGTCAGAGATGAAAAGAGGAAGGGAGGGAATGGTTTGGACGGAGGTGGGCGAACCGGTCGTACTCTCTGAACGGGGAAAAGCATCAGATGGAAGGGGAGATGCATCAGCCTTCCCAGTGGTGAGGTTGGTGCCTGTTCTACGGTTCGTGTCACTTAAGAGCACAGCAGAATGGTCAGCATTGGCTACGGGGTGATTAAAACGCTTGGGCTCTACTAAAGGCGGGGGAGAAATGGGCACTGTCGGATTTCTCCTCCCGGGATGGCACAGTTGGGGCACTTTCTACTGGGAGGATAGGACAGATGCCAGCCGTCTCCGAGACTGGCACAGAAATGTTAGTATTTTCCACGGCGGTAGTCTCGGAGGAAATTAAGGCTTGAGACAAGCTAACTTGGGTGGTCGGTAATTTAAGGCTACTCTGTGCATGATGTTTGTTGCACCGGGAGCAGAAATGTTTACATTTATCTGAGGTGGAAGGGCGTGCGTCTTTCTCCCCAGGATACCTGGCCCAAAATAAAGCGTGGACGTTCCTCATAGGACTGACTACAGGTGACTTTCCTGCAAGAACCGAGAGGCAGTGGAGCTGTCGGCGTTGGAAGGGAGAGAGACAGTGGTGGTGTCGGAAGGAGGAGAGACAGTGGTGGGGTCAGAGATGGGAGGAAGAGAGACAGTGGTGATTTCGGAGTTGGAAGGAAGAGAGACAGTGGTGATGTCAGAGTTGTGAATCTTTGGAAGGGGACAAGTTGCGTCATTCTTTGCAGGCGGAAGGAGAGTTACGGCCCGTGGTGCGGAAGGGTGCCATTCTTTTTTGTAACATCGCTCGCACTCCAGCAGCCCAGTGAGTCACTGGGATGCTGGAGTGCCAGCATTACAAAAAAGAGTGGCACCTGCACCACGGCACTACGACCCGCACCAACGATCCAGGGGGGGGCAAGCGCCCCTCCTTGCCCCTCCCTGCGGACGCCCATGGAGATGTTATCAATTCTTGGTACGGGAATATCCCCTGCATGGTGAATGGGCTAATCTAATGTAACTGAGAGCATAGACTACTGACACCTATTATGTAAAGTTCAACTGTTATGTAAGGACCCAGGGCCAGATGTAGGACCGATTTTAGCTGTTGCAAATGGAGAATCGGGCCGTTTGCGATCGCTAAAATAGCTTTTGCAATGCACTAACCCTATTTTACGAGTCTGTCAACTATTACCGACTCACCAAATGGAGTTTGCGAGTCGCTCTTAGGAAGGGGCGTCTCAAGGGCGTCGCTTCCTAAGAGCGAGTCGCAGTGGCATGTATGAATGTTTTGCAACCAGAATTCGGCAGCGAAACATTCTTATTTTACCGACTCCATGATGGAGGTAGTAACCCATTTGCAAACAGGAAGGGGTTCCAAAGGAACCCCTTTCAGTTTGTGAATATGGGCGCCAACATTTTTAAGAGCAGGCAGTGGTCCCACAAACCACTGCCTACTCTTAAAAAATGAAAAGGAAACTTAAAATTTTTCTTTTTAAAATGCATCCTGTTTTACTTTAAGGAAGATGGGCTGCATTTCAGAAAAAAATTGCTTTATTTAAAAAGCTGTCAATGACATGGTGTTCTGCTGACCCCAGCAGGCCACCATCCCTGTGATTACAGGCCATTCCTAATGGGTCAAAAATTGCGACCTACCTCATGAATATTAATGAGGTGGGTCATTTGCGACCCCATTGAGAATCGCTAAAAGTGTACGAGACACATTAGTAAATTTCATTTTGCGCCTTGCTAATAGCGAGTCACTAAAAATCGCAATTTGAGAGTTGCAAAATGAAATGGTCATACATCTGGCCCCTAGTCTTTTGCTGAGATCCTGTGTGCATGTTGAGTGAATGTGCATGTACAGTCAGCGTGTGATACTTGTATGTTAACAGGTCTCTGTGTAAGCAGGAGTCTGAATACTGAAACCAGTGAGATCCATTTGGATGCCCCTGGTTTAGCATGGCACATGATGAGGGTAGCTTCCCCAGACAGAGGAAGTGTATTGCCTGCATTCCTGTGACTGGAGATCCAGAAACTGAAGTGAGGTAGATGTGACAGGGCTACCCTTTCAAATTCCATGTAGACTTTGTTAGAAAGAAGTTGCTGATTAGTTCTCTATGAGCACTGCCGTTTGGTGGATGGAAAGGGTCAGGTTGGGAATGCAGCTTCTGTTGTTCAAAGTGAGGACATTTCTAGGCCTGGCTTGCCCTTTCATCTGTCCCTGATTAATACTTGAAGGCTAGACTGATGACAGACAGATCTCAGGTTCAGAGATCTCACACTTTATGATGCTCATGGTTTGAATACTCCTGCTTGGGGACAGTGCCAGTGCTGCCTGCTGTGAGAACCATCACTTTACACAAATGTTATCTGGAGAGCAGCCTGATGAAGACACTTGTAAGAGAAACACCTCAAACTGGTTCTGAAATGTGAGACAGTGAATCCACATGTCCTGTATAGAAAATGAGCACAAAAGTGGGGTCCACACCTCCCCACTTTGTTCCAGTCCTTCCAGTGCTGTCTAACCAGACTCGTGTTTGCCTCAAAATCAGTCTCCCAGAAGTGAGGGACATCATCTGAAGTCCGCACTTTCTGCTGGAGGAGCTGAGGGTCTGTCTAGGTCCTAAATGCCTGGTCGCCTGCTGAGAGAGGGGAAGAGTGTACCTGGCCTTGAGGTAGGAGAAACTTTCCAAAGGAGAAGCCTAGCATGTTCCTGGTGATTGCATTACAGAGTGAAGACAGGAGCTGACCATAATGTGTCTGTCTCACGGTCTCGGCGTGGCTCCTGCCAAAAACTACCCAAAATACTTTACTAAATCAAGTGTCTATGTCCACTGAGAGCTGCTATGGGATGTGAGTAGAGATGTGTGAAATTTGCGCAATTCACTTTTGCATCATTTTATTAAATTTTGGGAAAAATTACTCAAAATGCAATTCTATCATTTAGAGCTATATTTTAGTGTGAAATACCTCCTTACATGAATTTTTGGTGAAAGGACATATTTTATGGTAAAAAATTGCATTAAATACACCAGTGGTGCGAGCAAAAGCAACTTGCATTCTGGCCTTTCGCATTTCTGGTGTGCACTCGCAGTAAAAGCTTGCAGCGAAAGACCCATAATTAAGTGACATGGCATAATTTAGAGAATTTTGCATATCAAGCAAAACAAAAACAATTTCAAATTACATGAATTACGCTGGTATAATTAAAATTGCACCTTGGTCTAGATGCAAGCTGATGTTTCTGCTGTTGATGCCATAAGAAAAGAAGACACATCACTGCTAAGTAGAGCCTCGTTGGCCTGGCAGCCTGGTTGGCCTGCGAGTCTGCAACTGCTACAGAATATTAGACGACAACAAGCTCGCCATGACCAGCCAAATAAATGCAGTCTCCGACTCCTGTTTCCTCACAATAAAGATGCTCAATAAGATTTTCAGGTGGCTTCCAATGAACACTCGCAGAACAGTCACCCAGGCCATCATTACAAGCAAGCTGTACAATGGTAACACACTCTATATAGGAATCAAGGCACATTTGACCAGAAGACTGTAGGGCATACAGAACTCAACAGCCAGACTCACATTCAGACTACCCCACCCCGCACCACAACACCCAGCACCTCGGAGACCTACACTTGCTCCCAATCCACAAAAGGGCACTCTTTAAACTCCTCATGCACCCAAAGTCTTGGGCAACATCAGCCGTATCCACCTCAACAATCACATTAACTTCCATTAACCAACCACACATCTCTGCTCAGCCAGACTCCTCATTGCACACATCCCCAACATACGCAGCACCAGATCTGTTGGCTGTGTCTTGTCCTATCTATTGACTGCGCCTGGCCCTACCTCGCTCCCAAAGCCTGGAATGACCTACCCATACACATCCGAGCCGCAACCACAGTTCTTAACCGACGTAGCTCGTGCTTTCAGTGCCAGGATACCCTCCTGGGTGAGTTGTGCTTGTAGAAATTCACATAACAGAGCATAACTACATGTCACCGCTGAGTGGAGGCCAGTCAGCCTAGGAGGCCACAACTGCTGAAGAAGTTGTGATGTGATGCCCAGACCTGTTGTGCTGCTGAGGAGAAGCTGCTGTAAGGCCACAAGGCGCAGTCCTTGCAGGTCACACCAACCTCTCTGCGACACCATTGCACAGGTACTGCAAGGCTTCACCTGCCACCAGAGCACAGGACAGAAATATGCTCCGAGGAAATTGAGCGTGTGGACTTTAGATTTTTGCTATCCTAACCTGGGGTAAGAGCTATTGAACTGAGATACACATCTAAACCCTTGGGTGTAAAAGTGACATATGTGGCCCGGTGCCTAAATCATGCCTCTGTCACAGAATACAGCAAACTGTAGCTACCAGGGTGAGAGTTAGGCAGGTTTTTCATTCCACCCCGCATTTCCCTGTGGGGCTGGAGGCCTCGGAGGCCAGTTTGAAAAGCCCAGGGCCGCTCTCTTTCTCCAGTTCCCTAAGGTTAAAATTGCAGCAGGCACAGGAGGCTTCAAGAGAAAGAGAGGGAGAAGAGAGAGAGGAGAAAAGGAGAGAGAGAGAGAGAGAGAGAGAGAGATGGAATGGATGGATGGGTGGATGGATGGATGAAAGGAGAGAGATTGCGCTGGGAGACAAAGGAGGCAAGGTGATTTGAGCCTGTTCACCAGGGCTACTTTTGTTTTCCCAACTGAATACGTTTAATAGGGAAGGGAGAGAATTCTTGACCGGGAGTTGTGTAGCGCTTACTGAGATTGCAACCAGGGATACAATTACCGATCTCATCGAATGGTGCATTATTTAAGCCTGCTGTCTGATTAGAGTGCTCGCTGAGCTCTTGATCTTTGCCCTCAGCAGAGAGTGTCCAGGTCTACTCCCACCAGCCTCGTGTCTGCCATTGTACTGTGCAGGTAATGCTGTGCTTAAGCTAGACTTGTTGTTCTGTTGGAGACAGCTGGAGCTGTAACCTGTAGATCTCACGCGCTTGACAACAACAATTGTCACAAGTGAATCTGGGAGAAACTCAAAGAAAAACTGCACACTTTTAACCGAGCCGCAGTAATAACCTCCGCGTTAGCTGTTCCTCCAAGCAGATGAACGAAGAGCAGCTGAACAGCATGAGACAGCTAATACACTCTGCCTGATATGGAAACTTGCTGAATTCGATAAAAACAGAACTTAAAAGAAATATGCCTTGACATTCTGTTCCACCCCAATTTTAAAAGCTTTCTTGTGTTGCTGGCAGGCAGCAAATACTCCTTTCGACAATTGCATATTTTCATGGTAGAACTTACCTGCCGCAATGCCTTCCCTCGTCTTCTCCTGGGCCTACAAATAGAAGCACCTGTAAGGTAAGCTTGTTTAATTTCTCAGGAATCATTTTAAAAGTCACAAAAACAGTCCTGTAAATTAATGTTGACACATCCACCTCACAAAATGATATACCTCGTTCTATAAGTGTGGATATTAATGTATGAAATTAACGTTTTTGATCACTCGCATTATAAGTGAAGGGAAGTACTGGTGGTTAGGCGAAGGGTGGACAGGACACTGTGCTGAGGATGTTGTGTAAGTCAAGGTCAGCACCAAGGGGCAGTGAGACATCAGGTGCTCAGACATGGGGAAGATATGTTGAGAGGCAAGAGTTGTTTACGAAATGAAGAGCATCGTAAGCATCGCCTATTATATCTGGGAGCTTCAGGCCCCCCTCAATAGGGCATCTTTCAACTGCACGCACCAAATAGCCATTTTAAATCCTCTCAAGGGCTTTAAAGTGGTTGAGTTTGCAGGCTGCGCTGTACATACTTGAGCAAGAATGAGAAAAAGCAAAGGCCTAGGGGGCTTATTTACAAGCCCCTTGATCCACTTTTGCGTCATCTTTAACAAGGGAAAAGTGACGTGCGGGTGGCGCAAGGGGCTTGTAAATAAGCCCGTTGGTGTCCTGAAGTTTGGGGCTTGCATGGCGCAGCACATTTTAGCCATGCTCACTTGGGGCTGTTAAATGGTCAGTAAATTGACGCTATGTTTTGGGTCGCACGAGCACCAACGCAAACCTTTAGTAAATATGGGTCAAGGGCCACTAAGGTTTACTTTCCTCCAGTTGTGTGTCGCTCTCCAGTGGCCGTGCAGGGGTAGATATATAAAAGTGAATTTTAACCTTTGTCAATGTTGAACCAAAAAAATGAAAAAAATATTATTGACTTCTTGTTTTGTAGATAACAGAATCTCATAAATCGGTTACAAACCTGTCTTGCGATTTGCAGCAAAAACACACCATCGACCAATGGCGTTCCTCTCTCATCCAGCCTCACTCACCTCAAGAGCATCAATGGCGTCTCCAAGTTCCGCCCCTGAAGCGCGTCGATTTCTACAGTGACGGCTATTTGTTATGTATGTAGCACGCAATATTCCAATGTTATCGCATCAAAGCTCATGCAGTAGGTGTAATGCTTGCACTATGCACAAAGTGCTTACCTAAGGCAGGGCTTGAAGGCTTCCAGTGAATCTTAGGGGCCATTTATGAGCTGGTTGGAAAATGGCTGATAATTCTACTCCAACCACCGGCTCAAATTAAGGAATGTACAAAGAAATTGTTTTTTCAGCAAGCGACATGTCCAGTTGAAAAAACACATGCCACAAGATGTTCTCGGATAAAAACGTTCTCTGTTTTAGACCTATTGTTGGTTTATCATCCAATAAAGCCCTAGGAACAGCCTTGTCACCTTTAGGCACAGTCTTGCCATCTGACGTCATGTGTGTCTTCATTGTGGTATTTTACATCTTATCAGATGCCTTTTGGGCAGCCGCGGCCGTGCAGTTAAGAGCGGTGAGGCGGAGGGGCCTGGGTGGGGGAGAGATTTCGACAGACAATGACGAGGGGAAATTATTTATTTATTTAATTTCCCCTCGTCATCGTCGTCTGTCGAATTTCCCCCCTTCCCGGCCCCACCGCTCTTACCTGAACGGGCCGCAGCTGCTTTTGGGCTGTTTTCTGCTACTGCAGTCTTCCAAACAATTATGCAGACGATGTTCAGAGGAACATCGCCAATTCCTCCTGTTTCCAATATTATGAACAGTTAACAAAAGAAAGTTAAAGGTCACCGAGAAAATCGTCAACAAACAACTGACCCGCTACCCGCTACCTCGAGGAGAACAACATCCTGGACCCTTCCCAGTCCGGCTTCCGCAGCAACCACAGCACCGAAACCGCCCCCATCGCCGCCACCGATGACATCAGGACCCTGCTAGACAACGGAGAAACAGCAGCCCTCATCCTCCTGGACCTATCAGCCGCCTTCGACACGGTCTGCCACCACACACTACGAACACGCCTTCACGACGCCGGGATCCAAGAGAACGCCCTGGACTGGACCACATCCTTCCTTTCCGGCAGAACACAAAACATCCGCCTCGCCCCCTTCCGATCCAAGGCCACCAAGATCATCTGCGGTGTACCCCAAGGCTCCTCCCTCAGCCCAACGCTGTTCAACATCTACATGGCACCCCTCGCCCACGTCGCCCGACAGCACAACCTCAACATCATCTCCTACGCCGACGACACCCAGCTGATCCTCTCCCTCACCAAAGACCCTCACACCGCCAAAGCCCACCTCCACGAAGAATGAAGGCCGTCGCCGAATGGATGAGGACCAGCCGCCTGAAGCTGAACTCGGACAAGACGGAGGTCCTCATCCTTGGTTCCAACCCTTCAGCCTGGGACGACTCCTGGTGGCCAACATCACTGGGAACAGCCCCGCCACCCACCGACCACGTACGCAACCTAGGGGTCATCCTCGACCCCACCCTCTCCATGACTAAGCAGGTCAACGCCGTTTCCTCATCCTGCTTCAACATCCTCCGAATGCTCCGCAGGATCTTCAAGTGGATCCCCACCGAAACAAGAAAAACAGTCACCCAGGCCCTCGTCACCAGCAGGCTGGACTACGGAAACGCCCTCTACGCAGGAACGACGGCTAAGCTCCTGAGACGGCTGCAACGCATCCAGAACGCCTCTGCACGTCTTATCCTCGACATCCCCCGACGCAGCCACATCACACCCCACCTGAGAGACCTGCACTGGCTCCCTGTCAACAAGAGGATAACCTTCAAGCTCCTCACCCACGCACACAAAGCACTCCACAACTCCGGACCAGCCTACCTCAACAGACGACTCAGCTTCTACACCCCCACCCGCCAGCTCCGCTCGACCAGCCTCGCCCTCGCCACAGTCCCCCGCATCCGGAAAACGACCGCCGGCGGCAGATCCTTCTCCCACCTCGCCGCCAAGACCTGGAACACCCTCCCCACCAACCTCCGACAGACCCAAGACCTACTGGCCTTCAGAAGACTCCTCAAGACCTGGCTCTTCGATCAGTAGCAGCACCACCCCCCTCTTCCCCCAGCGCCTTGAGACCCTCGCGGGTATGTAGTGCGCTTTATAAGTGACATGATTGATTGATTGATTGAATGTGGTGTTGGAAGCAGTGGTGTGGAGGTGGCAAAGATGTGGGATGACAATAAGGAAGCAAATGCTTCAGTTACGAGCGTGTGGAAGAGGTAAGACATTTCAGCCATGTTTTTTTTTTTTCTGGAGAAGAAGAAAAGCTGAATTTGAGTTTGGCAGAATCCTTTCGTGGCACTCCAAGTCAGAGGGTCTTGGATCATCTCAGATTTTCTGAGATTATTGCTCGAAATGTATTTACACGTTTGCGGACAAAGTCGAAGGGCAGCAGAACAATGAAAAATAGAATTACATTTTCATGGATAAATTAATGCAAGGTTAGATTTGCCTTTATAAATAGATGAATTAAGGGGGAGGCCACCACAGGAAGTGTAGACTCTAGTTATAAGACACTATTGAACAAGGATGAGATCAACAAGGTTTTTTCTCTTATATTGTGACTGTAAAAGAGAATGTAGTCTTTATGTCACTTGCTTCGAGATCAGCTTAGCACAGCTATTCAATGATGGTGATGATGCTAAATATTTCAAAACACATTACACAACACAATTTCCGATTTTAGACATAGAAACCTGAACATGCGCATGTTAAATGAGGTGACACAGCAGTTGAGACAAGTGAGGTAACAGCACCGTAAAAGCGTGCTTGAAAGTGTTAGAAAAAGAGAAATTCTTTGCTAAATGATTATAATGTTTATTAATCAGTTTCCATAACAAGATTACTTTTGAAAATAATTTTTATAATTCATTTACTGTTGAAACTAATGATTCTAAGGATGTGGCTTAGCATTTCTATTGCCTTACATTGAAATGCATCATGAATAAATTGTGGTGCAATTATGCGATAAAATGAGTTAGCAAGCTTTGTGTTGTTTTGCAGTGAAAGAGAAAGCTGTGCTCTTTGGGTGCTGACACAGATGCATGGAAGTAATCGCAGACCGATAGCCTACTTTTCGGCTATTCTTGAGCCGTTGCGGCTGCTTTACTTGGATGCCTGAAAGCAGTTGCATCTGCATGTGTGAACCGTGAGGAGTGTGAAAGTATAGTCAATGGACACTGATTGACTGTATTTGCACCTCATTCAGTGGAGATATTGTTGACACGTACCCATACATATTATGTGACAAACTGTCAATTGACTAAGGATGAGCAGATTCTGCTTGGTGCAGAAAATGTGACGCTTAAAAGATGCATGATTTTGAACCTGGTTACTTTGATGTTATTGCCCGGAAATGAGAATGTGACTGATGAAGTTGAAGATGATTGTTTGGATGTGACTGAATTGTATTCAAAGCCACGTCATGATATTTTAGACAAACTGTTGCCTGAATCAGATCATGTGTTGTTTGTTGATGGATCCTGCTTGAGACACAATGAAGGAAATCTGAAAGCTGCCTATGCTGTGTGTACAGTTGGAAGTGTTGTGGAAGCATCATGGTTGCAAGGAGTGTACTCTGTGCAAGAATCCGAGCTTGTTGCTTTAATGAGAGCTTGCAGCATTTCAGAGCAACTCAGAGTTACAATTTACACTGGTAGTACGGTTTTGGAGTCATGCATGACTTTGGGCAGTTGTGGTCACAGCATGGGTTCATGACGGTTCACTGATAGAATATCGATGCAACAAACATCGATGTTCTAAATATCGAAAAAAAAATATTGACTGCAAAAATATTGACTCCAATATCTTAACCGGTAGGTACAAAAATATTGAATCAAAAATATCGAGGTAAAAAATATAGATGTAAAAAATATCGCTTTAAAAAAAAAAAAAAATAAATAATATATAGTAAATATATAAAATATTCATATTATTTTTAACAAAATAAATTAAATTCAATATACATTATAACTAAATATAACAAATAAAATTAATTAAAAAATATAAACACACAAACATAATAATTTATACATATACATATATTTACTTAAAAATAATTTAATAACTATTATCTTTATTTAATTTTTAAGCTTTAAAATTATATATATATAAAAAATAAATACATATATATATATATATATATATATATATATATATATATATATATATATATCTAGCTAACACGATCCACCCTGGGAGTCGAACACACGGCGGGTGCTTTTAATGGCGGGGGGTGCTACCGCCTTTGTTCCACAACAACTACTAACTCGAAGCACTCACGGGGTAATTCATTTGATTTCTTTAATGCAAATGCATTTTGGCATCGGCCTTCTTCAGTGCATAGAATTCAATCCAAAATGAGCACAGCTTCGCAATATTTAAATATTTCAAAGTATCTCTTATTGGTGGGACTGTAACCAATCACTGGACGGCATCTCCTATGTCAGGGATATCTGAAAGAAACGTGAAGGCATCAATGTCCCATAATACATCATAATTCTTCATTTTTTGCCAATGCAGGTAAATTATAGTCTTTGCCCTTCACTGTAATCACTTTTACTATGCCGCCGTTACAGTCACCTCCTAACATTTTTCCGCTGTGCCCATCTCCCTCGCCTGCTGCTTGATGTCACTCACGGTCATCCCGTAGGTGTCCCTCTCATGGCAGGGCACCTTAGACTTGTATAGTCCACATTCTTTTGGTTGCCAGGCTCCTGACAGCAGCGGTTCAGACTTACCAACATAAACAGCTAACACGATCCACCCTGGGAGTCGAACACACGGCGGGTGCTTTTAATGGCGGGGGGTGCTACCGCCTTTGTTCCACAACAACTACTAACTCGAAGCACTCACGGGGTAATTCATTTGATTTCTTTAATGCAAATGCATTTTGGCATCGGCCTTCTTCAGTGCATAGAATTCAATCCAAAATGAGCACAGCTTCGCAATATTTAATTATTTCAAAGTATCTCTTATTGGTGGGACTGTAACCAATCACTGGACGGCATCTCCAACGTCAGGGATATCTGAAAGAAACGTGAAGGCATCAATGTCCCATAATACATCATAATTTTTCATTTTTTGCCAATGCAGGTCAATTATAGTTTTTGCCCTTCACTGTAATCACTTTTACTATGCCGCCGTTACAGTCACCTCCTAACATTTTTCCGCTGTGCCCATCTCCCTCGCCTGCTGCTTGATGTCACTCACGGTCATCCCGTAGGTGTCTTGATATATATATATATCAATAATTTAAAATAAAAAAACATTCTATAATAAATTAAAACATGAAACTATTAAAAGCAAATTAAACTTACATTTCCCAATCCAATAAGGGCAACAGTAGGGAAAGTGTTGGATAGCGGAATAATTAAATTTACTATTCCAACTCCAGTGACTGCAACAGTAGGGAAAGTGTTGGATAGCGGAGGGGTAAAAATTATTATTCCCACTCCAGTGATAGCAACAGTAAGAAAGTGTTGGATAGCTTAGGGGCAAAAATGACTATTCCCTCTCCAAAGAGTGCAACAGTAGGGAAAGTGTTGGATAGCGGAGGGGCAAAAATTACTATTCCACTCCAGTGAGTGTAAAACTAGGATAAGTGTTGGATAGCGGAGGGATTACATTTACTATTCCAACTCCTGTGAGTGTAACAGTAGGGAAAATGTTGCATAGTGGAGGGGTAAAAATTACTATTCCTACTCCAATGAGTGAAACAGTAGGGAAAGTGTTGGATGGCGGAGGGGTAAAAATTACTATTCCCACTGCAGTGAGTGCAACAGTAGGGAAAGTGTTGGATAGCGGAGGGGCAAAAATTACTATTCCCACTCCAGTGAGTGCAACAGTAGTGAAAGTGTTGGATAGCGGAGGGGTAAAAATTACTATTCCCACTCCAGTGAGTGCAACAGTAGGGAAAGTGCTGAATAGCAGAGAAACAAAAATTACTAACACTTAAACAATTGAAAAAAAATATTGCAAAATTTTAAAAATCATAAAAATAAACAATATTTTAAAAATATAAAATTAATCATATTAAACTTAAAAAGAACACATATTATAATATTAATTACATATACCAAAAACCTATATATAAAATAAATGAATAAATACATTTATAAACAATAATTATTTACAAGTAGCAAATATTAACAAACAAAAAAATTATTTAAAACATAGATGTATTTATTTTATTTCCTACCCTATAACACCACACCAATAACAAAACACTTAGGGGCCCATTACGATGGCGGGCGGAAGCACAACCGCCGTGCTGGCGGATGCAAAAAGCACCAGTTACCGCCGGCACGCAGCAGTCCACACGCCCGCCCAATTACGATGCGAAAAGCAGGCCAAACACCGCCGGCAAGCCAGCAACACCGTCCGCCATCAAAGTGCGCCCGTTCACGTAGCGGCGCAGCACAACTGACACACACCGTCCGACGAAACACGTCCCGCCCGGCGCATAAATTACGATGCCGCAAACAAACGGCTCCCACGGCTAAGAGACACCACACGTGAAAGAGAGGCGGTAACACGGACGCAGAGCACGGATAACGAAGAAGCGGCACCCCGAGCATGAATCCAGCACTGCAGGCCCTTCCCATGCTTCTGCTGATGCACCACCAAGGACGCAACGTACCGCGGAGACGCAGGTAGGCACACACACAACAAGTGCACGCAAACAGCGCACACAGTGCAAGGGCGGAAAAAGCGGACAACCCCCCACCAGCGCGTGTACACTACACATCCACCATTGCATCCACATATGACACACAGGCCAAATCCTAACATCGCGGAACACATGTGTACACACCACCTGGGACCAGGAACCAACCACCCCGTCACGGCCCCAAAGCGGCGATGACGCCGCCACACATGCGCACAACGCAGAGGCCAACCGCAGCGCCATGCATGCGTCGCACACAGACACAGGGACACAAGCAAGCAGCACACACATCAGCCCCACCCCGAACGCACATGACACGTGACAGGCCTGCCACAGACATGTCCCCAACGCCCAATTCACGGACAACACCCAACGCCACACAACCGACGCACACATGTCAGTGAAGTCACGCAACAGCAGGACACACCCCAGTGTAACAAACATGGCGTAGCACACAGCGGCGGCAACACCAACTAGGAGAAGCAGGGCCCCTTCGGGAAGAGGAACGCCAGTACCACACTGAAAAACCCATACCACCCTGCACATATGTACAAGACATATAAAACGGAACACCAAAGAGCACGGGGACCGACAACAGGTGGCCCAAGAATAACATTCACACACAAGGCCCAACGCAGAGCGGAAAGGCAGCCTGCCGCCCACACAAGGGAGAGCAGACAGCACTGAATGACCTTCCATTCCAACACCGAAACCACAGCCCTACGACAGAAGCCGGTGAATACAGCCATTGTCCAAGAATAGACCAACACAGGCATGCCGAGGAGACCGACCACAGGGCAGATAGCGCATATCACAGAAGCACACAACGGACGGGGAAGAAAGAAGAAAACACTCCCCCATGTCGGCCACATGCAAGTTAATTGGAAGGAGTCACACAGCACTGACCTTGAACTGTCTGAGAAGCATGTGTGAAGAGGGCCCGTGTCCTCCAAACAAGCCAACAGAACACAAGTCCTGTCTCCATACGACTACACAGAGCTCACAGCAACCCCGGAGCGTGCACATTGCAGACTGCACACACAGCCGGAGCACGCCACCTCAACGAACCGCTGCGAAATGGCAACCGCAACACACCTACCCAACTACGCCGAACAGCTCAAGCTGTACAAAACCAACCTGTGCCATACATTGGGATGCGATCTCCTGTCCCTGCTGAACGTAAGTTACCGACTGACTTACCGCATCACATTGTTCAGCTGCGTCATGCCCGTCTTCTACTGTCGGAGGTGTCCCTACCAGCATCCCGTAGAGATATGCCTCTCCAACCCGGCATGTCTGAAGGCGGACCTGCTACCACTACTCCTCCCTCTGGACGCACACGACAGGGCCTGCTCTGCCTATGGGGGCATGGCGTATGTGGCCAACATCGCACCCGCACTGAAATGGGACCACTGTGCCTCCACACGACGGATCATCGATAACAGCTACATCGAATGTCACCCAGCATGCCCCATCATGGTCCTCCAAGGGACAACTTACGAACAACACCTTGACAGCCACCATCCGCTTCATTGGCTGGCAAACATGTACACCACCAATGACATGGAAGCCCTGCTGGACGGCATCGCATACCTGACAACCTGTAAATACGTCGGACCACAACGCAGGTTCCCCGAGTGACCTATGATGTCCAACCCTGCACCCATGCTTAGCTTCCGCACGGACTGGCCAGTCACCACCACAACAGCCATACCAAACGACCGGCAACTGTAACCACACCATCAACGACATCGCCATGACATCGGATATGACCGGGACATGCACACTTTTCCCATCACATCCAGGAACACCGCATGCATCGTGGGAGGCAGTGGCATGGGCTCTGTGTATCGCACCCACATGGACGGAACTGCACGAACAACCAGGACACGACATGGATCCAGCGCACATGGACACACACACCGCTCAGTGGACATGAATAGGTCGCCTGGAGTCTGTGGGTGCTGCACCCCTCCCACCCCCGCCCCGGGAATCCCATACCAGGACCTTTGCATGGACGACAAGTGCATACAACAACAACACGACCCCAGTGACTGTGACATGTCCAGTAACCACCACAGTGCAACAACAAGTGGCACGCCGCTGCATGCACGCAAGCACATGCCCTGATGTCATCTCACATGCACGCGTGCATGAGGAACAACCGCAGCAAACCTGTCACATGGAACTGAGATGGACTGTGCCCATGATGCCAAGCGGTCTGGTAGGCTACATGTATACCGTCTGTGTCAAAGTCCGCAGCTCCGCAGCTATACGTAAATGTACATTAGCACAGCCTTGGCCAAGCAGATGTCACTCTGAAGCCCACATCCCACATGCAACAGCCAATCACATGTAACCCCACTCCCTATCCCATTTGCAATCATGCTCAGTATATCCTCAACATGTATTCCGCTGCCAGTAGTGTCCACTATACTGCATCACAGAGGACAGAAGACTCAATATAATGTTTGAAACCAAAACTGTCTCCGCTGACTCATTTCACAAGTACGAATGAGAGAGGATGAGAGTATGTGAAGTACACGGCAGTCGTGACATGACCATGTAGTCCACTGGTATTGGATGTCAACGCAAATGAGTAGCACAACTGTGGAAGACACACATGTGTCGTGTGAAGTCGTATGGACGCAGTGCTCAGGTGGGTGGGTGTGACGGGTAGATGCGCACATGCCAAGTTGGAGCACGACGTGTTGGGAGGGGTCATGAACAGTACACCACCGCTTCCCTGGGCATTGTGAGAGGACACCTGTCGGGGGGAGTGAACACGTGTGTGCACAGCAGCCGGGCACACGTACAAAGCGGTACCAGGCGCACCTCAGCCCACCCTCTGTGGACAAGCTGGATCCTGTTGTGCGCCCGCCATGCCCCTTGACAAGGCACACACAGCCCCAGTTGACCAGGTGTAACCCCAACATAGTCAATCCGCACAGGCGATACAGGGCACGGGATGGCAGTGGAGCATGGTGTGTGAGAGGTCTCCTCGCGCTCCTCCTGGTCATATCACGCAGGCAATAGAACCTCAACGTCTAGCATGGCACAAGTCAAATGGAAGTGTAGGGGGGACGCACCACAGCACGAGCAGCACTGACGTCACGGGAGGTGGCTCGCACCATCCCATCCATTGCCCATTATACCAACCACGCCACATGCCATTGCGACTAAGTGCAAGCGCGTGCACCACCACCCCCGAGCCCTCCCCAGAGAGGCCAAAGAGTGAATGTGTGGGCCATCAGTCACAGACGGACGCGGCATGGCCGCAAGGGCAGCCACAGCCACTGGGTGTCGCAGGTGGCGGATCCGGAAGGCGAAGACTGTGATGCATAGTCCATGCAGGCCGGGTCTCCATTTGGGGCACCACGCAGGTGGACGGCGTCCCGCCACACATCATACCCTGAGACAGCCCACTCGTGCAACTGGACCCACACATACACTCCTTGCCCTCTCTGGTGCGAGCTTGGGGCTGCCTGTGCAAGCGCTAGCCTCGCAGGTGAGCATGCATATTGGGGGGGCGAGGGGTGAACATGAGGGCTGGGGCGAAGATGACTGTATCACTGTCAGTTAGTACAAGGGATGACCCAGATGTGGAAAGGAAGAGACGTGTCCCGTGTGTACTGCAACTAGTCGCCAATCCAACTACCCCCCATGTCCGGAATGTAAGCCCGCACCTAGGCCCGCCCATCCGCCACATCGAACATACCACCAGCACGACAACCTTCCCATTCGAAACACTGACTGGGGGTGGCGACCAGTGAACAATCATGTGTAGCCTACCCACGCGTACATGTGGGCCCTCCATGATCCATGTCACCTGCGGCAAAGACATGACATGCGCAATGAGGGAAGTGAGGAGAGCTGTCCGCCCCACGCACAGAAGGTGCATCAGCTCCACAGACCCAGCAGCGAGTCCAGCAGGGGTCACATGTGCAGGGGCAGCTGTGCCTGGTGTGAAGGCACATGCATATAGACAGCACATCGACCAATGTGTAGTCTGCCCACATCCACAGTCCATCATCATGCGGACATAGGAATTGAACACAGGGCAACACATCTTAGTTGGTGCACCCACCGTGACCAACAATGCGCAATCATCGACGTACCCGCCCTGTGCATGGCCCCCACCCAACGGAGGCACATCCAGTGCCACCATCCCACACACACAAGCCTTCCACGGAACATGCTGTGTCCAATGGTCAGTACAGAGTCAGCGCCCATCTGGTGGATCCTGAACAGGAGACACATGCACACACATGCCAGCTCCCACTATGTACGTCTGCCACCTGGCACGTGCAATGTAACCTCTCACCTGTGACGTGTGACTGCAAGCACACAGCCGTCTTGGCATGGGGCTGTCAATGTGGACACCTGTCAATGTTTCGGGAGGTGTGATCCGTACAGTGCTGTACATAGGGTGCAGTGCTGACACCTACTACTGTCTCATATCCCCTCGTGCCACAGGTCCCACTTGTTTTGGCCGCTCAGCCTGTGCCCACATCGTCGTCGTCGTCGTGTGCCATACTCATCCAGCCTCGGAAGCAGTTCCATGCTCAGCAGACACTCATGTTGCCGTGGCGTTGCCGCTTGACGAATATGCAGTCAGTCCCCATCAGCACGCCCCGCAAGTCATTGGGGCCTAGATCCCCATGTGCATGCACATGGCAGTGGTATGTGTCACTAGCCATTGCCATTGTTGGGAGACCTGTGTAAGTGTATTGTGGCCGTGCCGTCCCAGCTTGACAGCTGGGCTGTGGCTCATGTGCTTGCTCAGTCATGTCAGTGATGTGTATGCGAAATTGCTATGTGTCGTGTTGCTTTGACATGTGTCCTCTGCAATTTCCCTAGGCGGAGACCGAACATTGACCGCCCATACCAATTGCTGGTGGACATGGACGATACAGAGGTTATTAGGAAGTTTCGGCTGGACAGGCCAACCCTGCATCGACTGTGTGCCATGTTAGAACCCCATCTCCGTCCCCGCAGGGTGTATCCGACTGCTGTCACCCCCACGGCTAAGGTGATGGCCGCCATGCATTTCTTCGCCACTGGGTCATTCCAGCACACAGTGGGCAGTGGAGGAGGGATGTCCCAGCCCATGTTCAGCAAGGTGCTGAGGGATGTACTGGCAGCCATGATGCTGTGCCGAAACAGGTACATCCGCTTCCCCAGGGCTCGTGAATTGGCGGCAGTGAAGGGTGCATTCTATGCCCTTGGCAGAATCCCACACGTCGTTGGAGCCATTGACTGCACACATGTTGGCCTTGTTCCACCACAGGCCACTGAGCACCTGTACCGCAACAGGAAGCACACGCACTCCCTGAATGTGCAAGTGGTGTGCCTTGCGGACATGGTGATCACCCACGTGTGTGCAAAGTTCCCAGGCTCGGCCCATGACGCACACATAATGCGCAACAGCATCTTGCCACGACTGATGGCCAATCTGCAACAGGATCGTGGCTGTATTGTCGGTGAGTATGTGGAGTGGTGTAGCGTGCTGGTTGTGCGATGCTGTCCCCTGTCCAGTTGGAATAGCAACGGTTCTCTGTGTCCCTCACACCCAGGTGACTCTGCGTATCCGAATGGGGCATGGCTGCTCAGTCCATTGAGGAATCCTCGCACCCCAGCAGACGATCGATACAATGAGGCACATGGGAGGACCAGACGTGTGGTCGAGCATACCTTTGGCCTCCTCAAGTCCAGGTTCAGGTGCCTGGACCGCACCGGGGGTGCACTGGCGTACTCCCCACAGAAGGTGTGCCAGATAGTGGTGGCGTGCTGCATGCTGCACAATCTGGCCATTCGGAAGCAGATCCCCCTCATTGTGGATGACGGAGATCAACCAGGGCCCCAGCCCGCAGACCAGGACAGCTCGAGTGAGGAGGACAGCGGAGAGGAGGAAGCTGGGAATGTGCGGCAGCAGCTCATCGCCCGCTACTTCACTTGACGGTGAGTGTCCATGTACGACGGCTGATGTGGCTGTATCTGTGCAGGTGTGTGTGTGCTGTGTCAGGGTGGCCGTTTGTTCACTACGTGCTGTGTGTCAACGCTCCATGGCCAGGGTAGTATGCCACTGTTGGTGACTGTGGCATTGTGCCCTATTGCTCTGTGCGATGTGTGTACATTGCTTGTAGTTGTTGACATGTACTGTGTGATGGGTGTGTGACACACTCATTGAATGTGCTCCTGTTCTGTCTCCCACCCCTAGGTCCCTACAGGCCCTCCGGATTCCATTGCCATGCCACGCATCAGGTGCCTTTCCGCCCAAGGTGGCCGTTGTATTCCGTACAAATAAAACACAGGGCACAAACAGCAGTTAGTGAAAAAGGTGCATTTATTACAAACTGTGACATGTGATTGTGTGTAAGGTGATGACAAAAGTGGTGCGTGCAGTGACAATGAGCTGTCGGTCATGGCTGCGTGATGCTCAGGGTGTACCCACTGGTTCTATGTCCATAGTCCAACACACACATGCCATCCAGATGGCTGTGTGGAGTGGGATCGTAGTCCAAGTCAATGCAGTGGCTGGTCAAGGAAGGCTGGCGGACGGCTGGTTGGCTGCCTCACTTGCGACTGGAGCGTGCGAAGTCCTCCCGGGAGATCTGTTTCCTCTTCGGACGGCCCCTTCCACGTTTGCGAGGGGGGTGCCTGCTTGCGACATGCTGGTGGTTGAGGTGTGCTCACTGGCTGTGGACGCAGGGGAACTGGACACTGCTGCTCGACCCTGCGCCCCGGCAGGTGGTGGCGGAGGGGGAGCTGCTATCCCTGGCCGTGTCCTCACCGCCACCACCAGCTGGCCCATGAGGTCCACGAGTTGACCTATACGGGCGTCCATGGACCTCAGCACCCCCAGCACCTCCCGCGTGTCTGAAGCAGACCTGACCCATTGTTCTTGGGCCTCCTCATAGGCCCCAAGGACTCTGGCCATTTGAGGCAGGGCATGGCTCCCAGGGGAGGCTGGCGTTTCCCTGACCCTGCTCCTCCTACCAGTCCTGCTGCCACCGGCCTGCCCACTAGCCACATTGCTCACCACGGTCCTCGCTGTGGCTCCCAGGGTGGATCCAGTCGGCCGGGCCACCACCTGCGCTGGGGCTGGTGCCAGCGAAGACGTGGTGGTGGTGGCGGCGGTGGTGGTCGGTGCGGCGATGGTGGCGGTTGCGGCAGTGGTAGTGGCCGCAATGACCGTGGGTGTGGCCGCAATGACCGTGGGTGTGGCCGCAACGACAGTGGCAGCAGGGGGCTGGGACTGTTCAGCAGCCCTGGATGATGGGTTGGTGGGTAGGAGGGGTCCTGGGGAGCGGCTGGGCCCTGCCACACCAGATGGGCCTGCTTGGTGGTCCGTGTCCGAAGAGGAGGTGAGATCCTCCACATCCGTGTGTCCTCGTTGGGGGCTTGTGGGCTGGCTGTGCTGGCTGCTGTCTCCATCCCCAGCATCCGGCAGTTCGTCACCTGTGGAGAGAATGAGATTTGTTATTGTGTTGCACCTGGCGAAGTATGTATTTGTCGTCTGACATTGGCAGTTCTTGCAATCTTGTACATGGGTTTCCCGGAGGCGTGTGTGTGGCTGTGGCATTTGTAGTTGTGTGTGCTTGGCAATGGGACTGTGTGCTGTGCACATGTGGCATGGGACGGATTGGCCATGCCGATGGGTGTGTTGCTGTGCCCCTACTCATTGTGACTCTGGTGTATGCGGGCTCCTGGCCCATCCTGGGTCTGGTTTGTACTTTGCTTTTGGGGTACAAATAGAACGCTTAGGAACGCATATGGCAACATGGGGGCCATGCCCCAGATTCGCATTTGGGAGGGAATATGCTTTTGGGGTTCAAATGGAACGCTTAGGAACGCATATGGCAACATGGGGGCCATGCCCCAGATTCGCATTTGGGAGGGAATATGCTTTTGGGGTTCAAATGGAACGCTTAGGAACGCATATGGCAACATGGGGGCCATGCCCCAGATTCGCATTTGGGAGGGAATATGCTTTTGGGGTTCAAATGGAACGCTTAGGAACGCATATGGCAACATGGGGGCCATGCCCCAGATTCGCATTTGGGAGGGAATATGCTTTTGGGGTACATGCTGTGAGCCATGGGTGCTGAACGTGACATGTGTTGTGGCAGCATGACAGTGCATGGTTTGAGGTGTGTGCATGCTTGACATGGCCTGCATATTTGCTGTCTGTTGTGATTACTGGACATGGCATTGGACGCATCGTTATGAGTGAGTGATGGTTGTGTGTGAAAGCCAACGTATTGCAGTTGTCCCATCTCCTTGGTGTGCGTGCTGCCCTGTGCCATGTGCATCACTGCAGTGCTCGTGGGGGGGTGTGGCCCATGTTGTGTGTTGTTGCTCACAGTGTGACGTGCGCTTCATTGACTTCTGGCACATGGTTGGTCATGGGCATGTATCTTAGCGTGACTGCTGTATGTGTGGCAGCTGTGCGGATGACATGCCTTTCATGAGACTGGGGCTGACGGATGGGATGGATGGTATGTTGTATGTGCATGGTGTGTCTGTGTGTTTGATGGGTTCAGTGGTGTTCGTGTGCATTTCTGTTGTTCCGCTCTGTTGCGTCTTGTGTTGTTTGTCTTACATAGGCGTAGTTGTGGGGTGTGTGGTTGACAGGCAGTAGGGGCTACATGGACAGGACTTCAATGGTGTTTCGGTTGTGTGTGATGAGTTGCACAGTGGCTGCCGTGTGGTACTATTTTCAGTGTGGCTTGTGTATGCAGACGTGGCTCCTTGGGTGTTGCTATGTCTGTGATGGGTCATGTGGGGTGTGAGTCTGTTGTTCATGTCCGTGTGCACATTGTTCACTTGTTCGTGACGGTGGGCGGTGCTGCGTTTTCGTCTGCTACATGACATGTCCCATGTGTTGGTCGTGTGCCGGTCCTCATGCCTCCAGTAATCCAGCCCTGTCCAGTTTCCCACCTGCAGGTTGTTCGTGCGTGCACTGTACTGGATGCCACATGGCTCTAAGCGGGGGGTGCTCCATGTTGCAGGTCTGTGGGGGTGGGGGGGTGTTGTGGGTCGTGGGGGTGGCTGGACACCCACTGACGCCGAATGCTGTGGACCGTGATGTCTGCCTTTCGGCTGTCGTTGTGCACTGCGGTGGCTGACACGTGGCTGTGGGGTGTGGGGGATGCTCCTCCTTGCTGTGCTGTGGGACTAGGGGCCTGGTGTGTGTTGTACTTGTGCTGTCCACCGTCCCACCCACTGCACTTTGTGTTCCTGCCACTTACCTGTTACTTGTCAGTTTGTGCAGCTGTGGCGGACACATGGGTGTGGTGGGTGCTCGTTGTGGCGCTTCTGGCATATTTGGGGACCTGTTGGTGGTTACGTGGCTAGCTGAATGTACACATGTCCCCATGCATCTTACAGTTGTTCTGTTTGGGCTGTGTGTGGTGGTGTCTGTTGCATGTGTGTGTCGTGTATTGTGTGCTGGACATGGGGGTGTTTGTCCCTGGGAGCTGTGGCATGGTGGTAGTGCATGTGAGTACATAGCGGTGTGCTGGTATACATTAGTTTGTACTTACCAGCCTCCACTCCCCCTGCTAATCCGGCGAGGATCTCGGGATGTATGATGACTCGCACCTTCTCCTCCCACGCTTTGAAGGTCTTGAAGAGCGCGGGATTCCCTCCGCCAGTGACGGCAGCCAGCTCTCTGTTTTTGCCCTCCTTCTTCTTGACCAGGCTCTTGACGTCATTCCACCGTTTGTTAATTTCGACTCTGTTCCTGGGCAGGGTCCCGACTGCATTGACCTGGTCTACGATCCGGTTCCACATTCTGTTTCTGGTGGCTAGTGGTGTGTGTTGGACCATGTTCCCATAGATTTGTGGGTGCACCTTGATGATCTCGTCGACCATGACCGTCAGCTCAATGGGCGTGAACTTGGGCATTCTTTGTGGTGCCATGGTGTTTGTGGTGCTGGTGCGGTGTGTGTTGTGTAATGTGCAGGGGGTTTGTGGTGCCGGTGTTTGGTGGTGGTGGTGGTGGTGGTGATGTGTGCGTTTCTGTGGTGTGCTGCTGTCCTTGCTGTGTCACTGTGTCCTCTCCTCTCCTCTCTGGTTTGCAATGTAGCAAGGGGTTGTGGTCTGTGGGAGTGCTGCTTTTGTACTCACCTATGTGGGTGTGTCCTCATGGTCTGTTGTTTTCAGGTGTGTTGTGTCTGGGGTTCTGGCCTTTGTATTTTTTGTTTGTCCGGGGGGTGTTTTCAGGATATGTACTGTGCTTGTGTATTTGTGCGTGCCTTGCTGTGTGGACTTGTTGGCCATGTTGTGTGCTATTGCTTTTGTGTGCGGATGGTTTCTGTGCAGGTACGTGGGCGCCATGGCTTCTGCCGTGTCGATTCTCATCGGCGTTGTTTGCGCTGGCGGGCGGTATATTTGTTGTTTTTCCGCGCTCATGTCGGTGCGATCGTAATTTCACGTGCGGTGTGTCGGCCGTGAGGGCGGGCGGTTTTGTGTTGTCGTGCGTGTTTCCGTCCGTGGCGGGCGGTTTGTCTCCGACTCGGACGTTGGCGGGCGGTATTTTGTGTGCTTTTTCCGCCGATGGCGGTATTCGGTTTGTGTAATCGTAATGGCGTGGTCGGTGTTCAGGCGGTGTGTGCGGGCGGATTTTTGCCGCTTCCATGCCTGGCGGAATTATTTGCGCCGGGTATCGTAATGGGCCCCTTAATCATTTTTAATTAAATCTATTTCCATAGTTAACATAATTAATAATCAATTATAAAAATCTTATTATTAAAAAAACATTCATTGAGTACACATGCTTTAACACTATAATATCCACAACACACATCTAAATTAAACTATAAAATAATAAAACACAATTAAATATTATTTTTAAAAGAAGAACTATTACTATTAACAACTAATAATTAAATAATTAAAATTCATTTAATACCCACCCTTTACCCCTTCAAAAGTAAAAACAACACACAAAAAAATAATCAATTACCCAAAATAAATATCAAATAATTAACATTAATTAACAACTAAATATAATTAATCAAACACAAATTCGTTCCCACCCTTTACTCCTATAAAAACCACAACACACTCCTAAAATGAATTACACAATTACCATAATGAATTACCAATTAATGTATTAAAATTAATTAACATCAAAGGATTAATTTATTAACTAAAAATAAATTACTTCCCACCCTTTACACCTATAAACACCACAACACACACCTAACATTAATTACAAATTTACCAAAATTAATAACCAATAAATTAATTAAAATTAATTAACAACCAATTAATTCATAAATTAAAAATAAATTTCTTCCCACCCTTTACACCGATAAATACCACAACACACACCTAAAATTAATTACACAATTACCATAATTAATTAATACCCAATTATGTATTAATTTATAATAAATTACTTTACACATTTAACACTATAACATATCAATTAAACAAATATTAATAAATAAAAATTAATCAATACATTTAATATAATTAAATTACTTCCAACCCTATTCCCCTATAAACCCACAACCTGCTACAGAACTAAAAACGCAAAATTCAAATAAAAAAATATTTAATACATTTAATATAATTAAATTACTTCCCACCCTATTCCCCTATAAACCCACAACCTGCTACGGAACTAAAAGCGCAAAATTCAAATAAAAAAATATTAATAACTACTAAAAATGTAACACATATATTAAAAATACAAACAATTCTTCTACAAAAAAACATACATCACATACATATGAAATATATACTAACATACATAACAATAATAAAAAACGATATTTTTAACTATGTTTTTGCAAAGGATATTAAACACTTTGATATTTTTAAAATCGATATTACTTACCTTAAATTGATATTCTTGACCACGATATTCTTGCTGTCGATATTTCTGACCCACGATATTAATGACTCAATATTTGTGCAACTTGATATTTTGTACTCGATATTCTGTCTCTGCACCGTTCATGACATCCTCTGGTTTGCCAATATGGTGAGTTTGTGAGGAACCTTTTGCGGTCCCTACAATTGCCTGCCCAAATTGTAGTTGTGAAATGTATTGCTAATAGGCAGGGCACTGACTATGTAACAGTTAGAAATCGATACGCCAATGGAAAGGCAAAGTATTGTGCATTAAATGCGCATACTTTTATTGAGGAAATACTGAAAGAAACATCAGACGTCACCGATTGCAATTTATTGTTGTCAGCGGTAGATACCTGAAATGAGGTGAGGAAGTTACAGGAGGAAGTGACAGAAGCTGAACAGTAAGGTTGGGTGCGAGCAGGTTGTAACAAAAGAGAGGATGATGTTTGGGTTTGCACTGATGGCAGACTTGTATTACCTGATATCTTATTGTCACATATGATGAGACATTATCATGGTTCCTGCACATGTAGGGAGAGATGCAAAGATGCACCTTTTCCAACAGGTGTGGTTCAATCCCAGATTCAGAGGGACAGCAGAGACACTGTTCCATAGATGTGTGGTGTGTCAACAAAAGAACCCTGGAAGAAAACACAGTTTGTCATGAGTCACATCGGTAAATCCTCAGGGCCTTTCAACTGAATGCAAATGGACTTCACCGAGATGCTCCTTTGTAATGTACTGAGGTAATTTTTGGTCATTGTATGCATTTTCTCAAAATGGGTTGGAGCTTATCCAACACGCAGGAGTGTTGGATAAGCTTGGCAAAATTATTGTTAAGAGAGTTGATTCCACGTTTTGGATTTCCGAATTCTCTTGAGTCGGATTGAGGAACTCATTTTAATAATGAGGTCTTGAAAACGTTATGTGCAGCACTTCAGGTTGATCAGAAGCTCCATTGCAGTTACCGCCCAGAGGCTTCTGGATTAGTGGAGCAGGTGAATGGCACATTGAAATCCAGATTGGAGAAGGTGTGTGCTTCAACATCTTTGAAGTGGCCTGATGCATTGCCTCTTGTGTTGAGTTTGAGAAGTACACCAGACAGGAGGAAAGGTTTGTCGGCACACAAAGTTATTATGGGTCGAGTAATGAGACTTCCAACTGGTCCTGCTAATTCTCTTGCAAATATAACAGATAACCCTATTTTGGACTAATGCAAGGGCCTAGCTGGTGTGCTACTTTCTGTGTCTCACCAGGTTGGCGAAGCTCCTTTTGGGGTTTAACAGGAGCAGTGCCATGATCTCAGTCCAGGTGACTGGGTAAGGGTGAAGAAACACATGCACAAAACGTGTTTGGAACCACGCTGGAGAGGGCCCTTCCAGGTGAACCTAGTCACCAACACCGCTATGAAGTGCGGAGTCTCCAGACTTAGGGGCCGATTCCGATTCGGGCCGGAAAACGTACCGACCGACTCGGTATGGGATAATAGTCCGACCGACACGTACAGGCGTTGCCCGACCTGGGAAGTACGATGAAATGCATGGGAATCACGACCGACTCGCACGGAACTCAAGGCGAACGACCGACCCGGCCGGAAACAAGCTATCCGGCCGGGAAACCACGCAAATCGAACCGACCGACACGCATCAGGAAATAATCCGAACGAAACGTACCCGCGAACTCCGACCCGCGCAGTACGATGCAATGGGTGCAAATTCAGACCGATTCCTACGGAGCCCAAGCCGTACGACCAACACGCATACCAAACCCAGCCGAACAAACACAATACTCTGCGACCGACGCGTACGCCGCATATGAAACTGAGCTGAAACACAGCGGGAACGACTCGGAGAGGCGCGCACGAAACAACTGCAACGTCCTACTCGGTCAGAAGAACAACTCCTACATGCACAATAATCACAAATGAAAAAATACAAAAAAAAAGGGCCAAACAAGCAATGACAAAGCCAATAAATACAGGGGGGGGGAAATGGAACAAGGACACACCCCCAACTCCACCTACATAAAGCCCACAAATCCCTACCAAGATCCTTTGCAAATCCCACTGACCTGCCAGGACAGAACACCATCACACAGCAAACACAGACACACACACAGCTCATCCAACACAAAAAGCCACACACCATTAGCACCTCAACAAATAGCACCCTCACACACACACAGCAAAACCTACACACACACACCCTCACTTGCACACACACACATCAATCACCACCACCACCACCCATCACCATGCCCCTAAAGAAGAATCCAAAGTTCCTAGATAGTGAATTGGAAGTCATGGTAGAGCGAGATCCTGAGGGTAGAGCCACAGTTGTTTGGCACATTGGTCCAACAGACCCCCATGTCGCAGAAAACCAAGATGTGGGCGAGGATCGTCGACAGGGTGAATGCACAATCACCATGTTTGCGCACAAGGAAGACATCCAGAACAGGTGGTATGATGTGCGCAGGAGGGTCAGAGACCTACTCAAGAAGGATTACCTCCTGAGCCAGCACACCGACAGTGACCCTCCTGCAAAACCAGTATACCTCAGGCCCTGGGAGGAGAAGGTGCGGGCCATCCTACCACCAGTGAGCGTATATGGACTAACAGACATCCCAGAGCCTGGTGAGTACACAACTAATATACACAATATTGTGTGCCAATACACACACATCACTCTCAAGGGGACAGTCAAACCATCCACCCCTAGCAAATCAACAGCAACCAAAAGATAATCATCCCAAGATGTGTATGTCAGTTAGATAAACACAATACATGCCATCTCATAGTGGTATGTCACTGTGTCATGACATGTACAAACCTAACAACAAATAGAGCAAGGCAGTGGCACAAATATAACCAACAAACACTGCCTGATATTTTGCCACCACTAGAACACCACCTCACAGGGAAGCTCACTTAAAGGAAGGAATTCTGTGTATCCTGGGGAAGTTAGTGTAGCCAATAGCATGATGGGAGTTGTAGTCACAGATACTGCTCACCCTCACAATTGGCCCATCAACACCACTCTGAACCATGCTCACATCACAGGGAGTGGATAAGGACTGACAAGATGGCTGACACTGGCTACTGCTGTGGGGAGCACAAGGCCCTGCTGGGAACTGTGTACCAACAAACAGCACAACACCACTGCCTGACATCCTGAAAGCCAACTTGCACTCCCTGCAATGCAAGCACGTTGCATGGTGGGATATCTGGCTGGCTGGGAAGGAGGACTCACAGCACTGACCATAGTTACAAGCAGCTCACCTCACACCCCCTCAACACAAACTCCACATAACCCACCTGGGAGAATGCAATGCCTCACATACCAAATGAAGATCCCACAAAGAACCACCACCCTGGGTAATGCTGTGTGAAGCACAGGGACACACCTGGCACTTGTAGCCAAACAAACGCAAGGACAACACTGTCAGCCTTCCTGTCAGCACAGGCACACTACCCCACAGGGAAGCAGAGTCCAAAGGAAGGAAGTACGGGCATGCTGGGAAGGGGGTGTAGGCAATAGCATGATGGGAGTTGGAGTCGCAGATACTGCTCACCCTCACAATTGGCCCATCAACACCACCCTGAACCATGCTCACATCACAGGGAGTGGATAAGGACTGACAAGATGGCTGACACTGGCTACTGCTGTGGGGAGCACAAGGCCCTGCTGGGAACTGTGCACCAACAAACAGCACAACACCACTGCCTGACATCCTGAAAGCCAACTTGCACTCTCTGCAATGCAAGCACGTTGCATGGTGGGATATCTGGCTTGCTGGGAAGGAGGACTCACAGCACTGACCATAGTTACAAGCAGCTCACCTCACACCCCCCCTCAACACAAACTCCACATAACCCACCTGGGAGAATGCAATGCCTCTCATACCAAATGAAGATCCCACAAAGAACCACCACCCTGGGTAATTCTGTGTGAAGCACAGGGACACACCTGGCACTTGTAGCCAAACAAACGCAAGGACAACACTGTCAGCCTTCCTGTCCGCACAGGCACACTACCCCACAGGGAAGCAGAGTCCAAAGGAAGGAAGTACGGGCATGCTGGGAAGGGGGGTGTAGGCAATGGCATGATGGGAGTTGGAGTCACAGATACTGCTCACCCTCACAATTGGCCCATCAACACCACCCTGAACCATGCTCACATCACAGGGAGTGGATAAGGACTGACAAGATGGCTGACACTGGCTACTGCTGTGGGGAGCACAAGGCCCTGCTGGGAACTGTGCACCAACAAACAGCACAACACCACTGAATGACATCCTGAGAGTCAACCTGAACCCACTGCAAGGGTGGCATGCTTCATGGTGGGATAACTGGGCCAGGTAGAGAAGGATGGCCGGATGTCCACCAAATACAACCAATGCTGGCCATGCACACACCTCAACATTCATATTGAAATGCCCCAGGTATGCATGACAATGTGCTACACCAATATCAACCTCTTACTGTGACAACTTAGGACAATGCAATGTCCATGCCCGCATCCAGAGGTACAGTCACAACTGTCAGGTGTGTGAACCATTGATGTCTGTAGAAACATTACATACAATGTGTGTCTCTTCCAAATACAGGTGACGATGATGGGGACACAGCAGCAGGCGAGGAGGAGTCCCTGTCCCAGGCTCTGGGGGACACAGAGCTCACTGGTGTGGAACAGCCTCTGCCCTCCTCGGATGGCGAAGACCTACCTGGCACCTCTGGTGTGAGTCATCATGCAGCACCAGCTGGACCAACATCTGCACCCCCTGCACCCACCCCTCCAACAACTGCCAACATACAGACCACCCCCGCCGACACGGACAGACCAAGGACCACCGCTGACAACAGCACAGGGCCCCAGGCCCACCGTGGAGCAATGGATGACAACACCACTAACAACCCCCAAGTGGGCCTTGGGTCACCTGTGCGTGCCACCGCAGGTCTGCACGTGTCGCCAGGGGTGGTGGGAGGGGTGGTAGACATAGGTCGCTGCTTGCAGAGGGGTCTGGACTGCATGATGACCCACAACTGGCACGCATCGCTGATGCGTACCAGGATAGCACCGGAGAGGTCAGACAGGTAGTGGGGATCCTCAAGGACATACAACAGCAGCAGGCTGCCCATCATGCCCGCTTGGACTCCCACATGGCCCGTGTGGAGACACACATGTCGGGCATGGAGTCCAAGTGGGACACATTGCAGGAACTCACAGCGGTGCATAGGGACATATTGACATGCCTCCGCCAGATTAGCACCAACATGGCCACACCTCCTTGTGTGCCCACAACATCTGGTGCTGCAACAACTGACACCGCCACAGGGAGGGAGGAGGACTCTGGCGGAGAGTCCCCTGCACCGCCGCAGCCTGCACGTGAGGGTCCCCCCCAAAGAAGAGGGGTCGTCCGAGGAAGGAAAACTGAGAGGTTGATGGCCACGTACATCCCCCAGGAAGCCAACACCTGTTCCGGAAATTCTCATTTGTGTGCAAACGTTTCACCCTGTCGAATGCAACACTACTTTCCCACATGACATGGGGAGTTCAAGTTGGACTAATGTATCATATGACTGTGGACTTCACTCAGGACATTTCTGCTACCAAGACTTCCAACTCATCTGGGAACTTTGGATCACAATCCCAATGTACAGCACCCACCATCCTGTGTACTATACACACACACATTTCTGTAAATAAAATCACTAGTACACCATACTTGCCACTGTTGTTATTCAAATGTGGATACTGTCATGGTGATGATGTTCTGCTAAATTACACTGTGTATGCTAACTGCTACAGCAAGTACAACACCGTCGTGTGAGTCATGGTGACGTGACACATATGAGGGAGACACACCACTAGGGCTACACAACACAGACACCAGGGCCATCGGACTCATCGCCCACAGTGATGTTGCCAGGAAATACAGTGGAATGCACAGACACCACACCTATTCAGAGTCTGTGTCAACTAGCCCACAGGTGCAGTAAGCAAATGTCAGTCAGATGTGTGACCACAGACAACGCACATCCCAAAGTGAAGCACAGGTTTATTACACATTTGCAACATGTTGTTTCCACTACAAATACAAGGTTTACCCACGTGGCAGTGGCCACACAGTCAACAAGTGCAGAAGATATGAAGTCCAGGGGTGTGTGGCACATCACTTGTAGGCCAACTACTGCTGTCACCCTGAAAGCTGAATCATGGTGTCGGGGGATCCAAGTTGACCAAAGTACTCAGTAAGCACCCTGTGAAGGTCAGACATGACACACAGTTAAAATCACTGTAGAACAGGACAGTACTGCAATACTCATGCCCAATACATGTCACAAGACAACTACACAAAACCAAGTTAGCATATCAAAACTGTTGGGGAGTTCAGACTACCTGGAAGGACACATTGCTGCACGCATCCAGTCAAGTAGCACATGGCCACACTCAAACAGCACCAGAGCACCACCCACACATATCATGCAAACTCACGTCATTCACATTACATCTCCCTGGATACTCACATTCAGCTGAAGAAGTTGGTGATGAGCTGTGTGCGGACATCACCATCATCATCATCATCATCTCTGGCATCGTGGTCCAGGCCAGGATCCTCCACAGGTGGCGGACGTTGGTCATCGTCATCCAGGATGAGAGGCAACTCCTTCCGCACTGCCATGTTGTGTAGCATGCAGCAGACGATGACAATCTTGCACACCTTTGCTGGGGCATATGGGAGGGCCCCTCCTGTCTTGTCCAGGCTGCGGAAGCGGCTCTTCAGGAGACCAAAGGTCCGCTCTATCACTCTCCTGGTCCGACCATGTGCCTCATTGTAGCGCATCTGGGCTGGTGTCACAGGGTTCCTGAGGGGTGTCAGCAACCACGGCATGTTGGGGTATCCGGAGTCACCTATGGACAGACAAGTGCACATTAGCTGATTTGGAAAAGTGGGTGGAATACTACAGATCAGAACACACACAATGGTACAAAGTCAGTACACACCGACAAGCCAGGCACCCTGGTTCTGCATCTGTGCCATCATCCTCGGGATGCGACTACTCCTCATCACGTAGGCATCGTGTGCTGAACCAGGTAAACGGGCGCACACATGTGCGATGCTCATATCTGCTAAACATACCACCAGAGCATTGATCGAATGGTAATGTTTACGGTTCCGGTATGCCTGCTCATGTGCCTGTGGTGGTATCAAAGCCACATGTGTCCCATCAATGGAGCCAATGACATGTGGCATCCTCCCCAGGGCATAGAAGTCACTCTTGACGTCAGTGAGTTGTTGACGTGTTGGGAAATAGATGTACTGGTTCAGGCATCTCAACATTGCCTCCAAAACATCGCGTAGCACACGGCTGAACATAGTCTGTGACATCCCACCGGCAGTCGCAACAGTGTGTTGAAAGTTACCGGTGGCAAAGAAGTGTAGAGCTGCCATTACCTTCACCTTGGGGGTCAGCGCCGTAGGGTACGTCCGGCCAGGTTGAAAATGTGGTGCCAAGCGCACTGCCAAATCCTCAATCAGCTGCCTGGTGAAGCGGTACCGTCGGATGCTGTCACGTTCCACCATCGTTGCCAAGTCAGGGAATGGTCTATGGACAGCTGGAGCCCTGCAGTGCATAGGTTGAAGGAAGAAAGATTGTCAGTCACCCCACATATGTGCCATTCACCATACTCAATTTCACATGATACATCATTACGTGACACAAGTACTTGATGTGTGTGCCGTTCTGTCGGACATTACTCGCACCTACATGGCCATCATCTAACTTCTCATCAGTGGCGTCACTTTGGTTGGTGTCACCCTGTGCGGTAACTCCCGAGTCCGGGGGTGGGGACCGCACCGGGGCGGGTGACACCATCACATGGGGTGACACCATGAGCCTCTGCTAAAGCAGAGGCTCACGGTGTCACCCCATGTGATGGTGTCACCCAATGCGGTCCGCACCCCCGCACCCCCCTAGTGACGCCACTGCTTCTCAGTACAACATGTGTGCACTACAGGTACCAGGTTGTGCTATGGGAAACCATTAGGCTGTGTCACAGTACCCATTTACTGCTGTCACGTTCCACACACACACCACAGTGACATGTCTGGACAGATGCGCCACAGGCATCACAGCTCATTGACAGGTAGATTCCTAGTGACCCTGTCTTGCCACATGGACACTGGCATTACATGGCGTATCATGTGCACGTCAGAAAAACAAACATGACTCCCACAGGTAGTGGCCCCTGTCGCATCCGCAGGACAGACATGGACGCGAGTGACGCACAACATCAAAGTCCATGCACAAACAACGTTGATGTGGAGACTCTCTCCCATCGTGCACATGGAATCAGTGACATCGGAAACACAACATGCACACAGACTGTGGAGGGACATCACTATTGTGGCAATGGGTCATCCTGTGACGTACATGCCTTCCCACATGGGACTCTGGGGGCATGTGACATGTCATACACATACACAACCTGGAAATGTGACCATGCCACATGCTCCAAAATGAACTGCTGCACATCACAGTGGTCATGTGCACAACACACCAAGGACCCTGTCCCCATGAACACATGCACAGCCTGGGTGTGGCTGCCCACAAGTGCCACCACAAAAACCACATGTTAACCCCCATACACAGAGAAGGAAATGCAGCCTTACATGCCTCAGGAAACAGTGTGGACTGGGTGTGGTGTTGTAGGTGTGCCCCTGGGTCTCTGGCAGGTATATGTGGCTGGCATACGTTCACCAGTGACAAGCATGGTGACATATGCCACTGACCTGTACAGGTACGCGTTGTACAGCAATGGACCGATCGGTGTGCCCGGCCGGCCCATTGCATATGATGTGTGCGGGTACGCGTTGTATCCCGAAATACGCGTTGTACAGCAATGGACCGATCGGTGTGCCCGGCCGGCCCATTGCATCTGTTGTATCCCGGAATACGCGTTGTACAGCAATGGACCGATCGGTGTGCCCGGCCGTCCCATTGCATCTAATGTGTGCGGGTACGCGTTGAAGAGCAATGGACCGATCGGTGTTCCCGGCCGGCCCATTGCATCTGTTGTGTGCGGGTACGCGTTGTACCCGGAATACGCGTTGTACAGCAATAGACCGATCGGTGTGCCCGGCCGGCCCATTGCATCTGTTGTGTGCGGGTACGCGTTGTACCCGGAATACGCGTTGTACAGCAATGGACCGATCGGTGTGCCCGGCCGGACCATTGCATCTGTTGTATCCCGGAATACGCGTTGTACAGCAATGGACCAATCGGTGTGCCCGGCCGGCCCATTGCATCTGTTGTGTGCGGGTACGCCTTGTACCCGGAATATGCGTTGTACAGCAATGGACCGATCGGTGTGCCCGGCCGGACCATTGTATCTGTTGTATCCCAGAATACGCGTTGTACAGCAATGGACCGATCGGTGTGCCCGGCCGGCCCATTGCATCTGTTGTGTGCGGGTACGCGTTGAAGAGCAATGGACCGATCGGTGTTCCCGGCCGGCCCATTGCATCTGTTGTGTGCGGGTACAGCGTTGTACCCGGAATATGCGTTGTACAGCAATGGACCGATCGGTGTGCCCGGCCGGACCATTGCATCTGTTGTATCCCGGAATACGCGTTGTACAGCAATGGACCGATCGGTGTGCCCGGCCGGCCCATTGCATCTGTTGTGTGCGGGTGCGCGTTGAAGAGCAATGGACCGATCGGTGTTCCCGGCCGGCCCATTGCATCTGTTGTGTGCGGGTACGCGTTGTACCCGGAATACGCGTTGTACAGCAATGGACCGATCGGTGTGCCCGGCCGGCCCATTGCATCTGTTGTGTGCGGGTACGCGTTGAAGAGCAATGGACCGATCGGTGTTCCCGGCCGGCCCATTGCATCTGTTGTGTGCGGGTACGCGTTGTACCCGGAATACGCGTTGTACAGCAATGGACCGAACGGTGCGCACACATTGGCTGGGGCCTGGCATGGCAACGGACACGTTTTCGAAGCTCCAACGAGTGGCCAGCCACAACAATGTTGCAAAATCATGGGTGTCATGAAGTTGAAGATTTGAAGGATGCTGTGGGCGTGTATTAGTGCTGCTATTCCATGGATTGGTCAGATTCAGAAGATGCAAACGACTTGGACCTATCACTTTGGACACATTGGACAGTATCTGCCTCAGCAGCACACATATAATGCTGGCTGTTCCCCTGAGAGCTCACTTGCCTGCACTACATGCTCCAGGACGACATCTGCCACCAACACTGCTGCTGTTTATGCATCCTCTGGCTCCTGCAATGGCACGTACTGTGGAGAGAGCCCCAGCCTTCAGCCTTGAGGAGAACCAGGCCCTGCTGGACAGCCTCCTTCCACAGTACAGCAAGCTGTATGGGAAACCAGGGAGCAGGTGAGTGTGCTGTCCACTGCCTCACTAATTGTGCATGTTGTCTGACTAGCAGGACTTTCAGTGTGCACACCACTGGCTAGCATGCCCACTGAGTAGTTGTCACACCCCAAAGTGTGTAGTTACATGCACTGAACTGGTACAGTGCAGTAACAGTGCATTCCAACTAGGTTTACTTCCCATGCAATGATACCATGTAGTGACTGCTGGCAAACTGTTCATAGCCATTGTTGCACTGCCTGTGTACATCATATGCCCCTGTGATTGAGACATGTATATCCAACTGTGTGATGCACGTATATGTTGCATGTGTAGTAATGGCCTTTTCACTTTGTCATCCTCACAGGTTGATGCCCACCAGAAGCAGGATATCTGGCTGACCATCGCCGGAAAGTAAGATCCGTGGGGGTCTACAGGTGCAGGATCCGCAACTGCCAGAAGAGGTGGCAGGACCTTCGTGGCTGGACCCGGAGCATCGCAAGGGTCCAGCTGAAGCTGTCACCTCCTCGCAGGAGGGGCGGACTCCGGACCCTGAGCCCCACATGCTCCGGATCCTGGCGGTGGTCTTCCCTGACCTGGATGGGCAGCTGAAGTACAGACAGCAGCAAGGAGGGGGTGAGTCCATGACTGCACTGTGAACTTTGTCTGACATGCTATGTGCCCTCCTCTGGCCTGGTTAAACTTCCACAGTACATCAGTCATGTGGTCCAGGACCCATGTCCCTCATTTGTGACATGCCCACTTCTCCTCTGATTCGCATATGTGTGGCCCTTATAGTCAGGAAATTGTGTCATTTGGGGACTGTGTCATTGCATTTAGCTTTGCTCAAGGTGGGGGACAGCATTTGTTCCCGTGACTATGTTGTGCGATTCATGGGTGGGTCAATTGCTTACACAATGCCTAAGTTCTGACATGTAATCTGGTTGTAACTTTGATATGTGGTCCGCTTGCTGCTCTGACTCACCACATGTCCCTGGGGAATTTGGCACACACCCATGCTGCTGGTGGGAACAATGTTTGGGCCTCAGGAGTATGTGTATCCAGTGTGTCACACATGCTTAGCCACCTGCCTACTGTCCAGGACTCATCCCTCTTATAGGTGGAGCTGGACAGTCATACCTACTCCAGGGCATACAATACACTCTGTACTCCCACTCCCGTGTATCATCTGGCATGTTGTGATCAGTGAAATGTACCCTCAGGTGTCTGCCTCTGTCTCATTATGCTGTGTCTTCGTTGTCAGGACTACTGGTATGTTTATCGGTTAGGGCTCAGCATGCCATCTGAGATGTGACCATGATAGACGATACTTCTGTGACTTATAGGTGTCTGATCACTTGACTGTGCACACAGGTGTTTGCGACTGTGACTTTCAGGCAGCTGTATTTTCATTCACAGCACACTGTGAGGTGCTCATGTTCAGAGAGTTGTGTTTCATGTCCCCCATATGTCCAGTTGGTATGACGTGGACAAATAGTAGTACAGATGATGTGGTATTTGGGGGATGGACATGTGCACTTGTCAGTCACATAACTTGCATTCCCCATGCCCTCGGATTGTGACACAGTGCAGACTGTTGTTGGCTGGCTGCCATGGCAATGTGACTTGAGACAGTAATGTATGACTTTGCACGCATTCCTGTGTCATGGCATTAAACTTCCTGAGACTGATCCTGCAGGGGAGTGACATGTGCAACATGCACCCCATTGTGGCATTGACTATCCGGACATGGGTGCATCATGGTGTCTGGTGCTGGTATGCATCACATGCATTTCTATTTAGACTCTGGCCATCCCTTTATACGGACACCTGCACTGACTCAGTGGCAAGAGATGTGATGTGTGCATGTTCACATACTTCACCGTGTTCCCTGCAATGTCCAACAACTGTGTAGGTGGTGCATGTGTCCACACTGGGGTCTTACCATCAGACAGGCACCAGACAGATGGGTGCAAGGGCAGGAGGGGTGTGAGTCCCATGGTTGACCATCAGACTGACAATTGGCTTCCCCGAATCTGTGTGAGGACTTTAGGCAATGTTCAACTAAGGATGCCAGGGCTTGCTCTGTAATGTGCTGTACTTACTGTGGTGTGTGCGGTCAGTGCAGGTGACTGATGTTTGTCTGTTTCCCTAATTGTTTGCAGATACATCCACGGCCACAGGAGGGGACAGCTCCACGGACCAGGAGGAGCAGCGGAGCCAGACTGGGTCAGCATCGGACGAGTGGTCAGAGGGACCCAGTGGCACGGAGGGCGAGGGAGCCACACCGAGGAGTCCTCAGCACCATCCACCTCAGCTGAGGACCACAGCAGCTCGGAGGATGACTCCCTTGTGGAGGCGGGTCTCAGCAGCCACCAAAGGCCAGCTAGTCTGTCTGGCCCGCCACCACCACCACCACCACCGCCCTCCCATTGGCTCCCATTCCTGAGGTCCGTGGAGGCTCCCGTACTCAGGAGCGTGTCTCCTTCGTGCCAGGCACCGCACCCCCTGCCCCTGTGTCCCCTGCTGCCCTGAGTGAGGAGTCTGTGTACCTCCTTCGGCAGCTCCATGTAGGGCAGACAGCAATGCTGAGTGTCCTCCATGCACACACCACTCTGTTGACACAGCTGGTGTCGTTCATGGAGGGCATCTCGACGGGTATGTCTGCCCTACAGAGGAGCAATAAGTCCATGGACTCCTCCCTGACGGCAGCAGTGTCCCTCCTCCAACAGTCCCTCACCCCTCCCACCTCTGCCCCATCAACACTTCCTGCCCCCTACCTGTCCAAAGCACATGCACACCTGCACAGTCACCCAAACACACAGACACGAGCAGCACAGACACACCCAAGAGAAAGGCAAGACGTGCACACAAGCATCCTCAGGGGACTGATACCACAGACACAGGGGATGGGGAACACACACACACACAGGCATCCACATTCACTCCGCAGTCCTCCAAATCCTCTCCCTCCAAGACCCCTTCCCTTGCCTCGCCTGCTACCCCACCTACACAGCAGATCTTCCTGTGTGACCTCGGCCTCTTCCCCTCCAATCCTGCTGATCCAGCATACCGGGGGAAGAGGAAGTCCACCCACACAGAGGGGAGTGCCCCTCGCCCCCGGACACCCTCCCCCAGGCGCAGGCAGACACAGGACCCCAGTAGGAAGTCCCCCCGGACCAGGAAGAGCAAGACCCCACCACCACCACCACACAGCTCCACCGCCCAGTCTCTCTCCTCCATCCCCCAGTCCACCACTGAACAGGTTCCCCCGCCACACCCTGCCCCAGGTTCCCCCACACACCAATACCGCATCCCCAGACTGCTTAGGCCCTCCCCCTGCCACTTGCTCTTCCACCCCCAACCCAGACGCTCTGCCTGTTAGTGGCACTGTTGTGGAGACCGGGTCCCCCCTCTGTCCTGCCCACCTCATCTGCCCACCCTTCCACTCCCTTGGAGTCATGCACTGCAGTGGAGTCCACAACCACCACGTCTGACTCGGGCACTGCAGTGGGTACCCAGTCCACTACATCAGTCCAGCCCACTGCAGTGGTTGCAGCACCCACTCCAACTGACTTGTGTACCACAGTGGTGCCGGCCCCCCCTGAGTCAGACACCTCCACTGCAGTTGCCAGTGACACTCCTGCACCCACCACCCCTTCACTGCCTCACTCTGCCATCCCCTGATCCTGTCCCTGCGGTGCCTGGCCTGCCCCTTGTATGCCCCTCCAAGGGGGATGACCCCTAACCGTACCAGTGACGGCAAGCAATGTGTGACCAGTTGTCACTTCTCACCCTGTTGGGACTGTGATTTTGGACTGGCCATTGGCCTTAGTTTCTTTTGGACTTCCGTGTTTACCCTGACATTTGCTGAATAAAGCCTCTTTTTGTTTACTTGTGGGTTTTCTTTTGATGTACATGATGTGGATGAGTAGCATCCTGCATTTGCAGTTGTAATAGTGTTCACATCAGGAAAATGAAGTGTTGCTGTGATGGACTCCATGTGGTCCATGGGATATGTGTCCTGTTGGAGTCTGGATCTATGGCATCCTTTGCTGCAGTCTGAGGGTGTAATGTTCAGCATTTGACACAGGGATGTACGTTTAGCATTTGTAAATGAACATCTTTGTCTTACACTGATGCACATCTGGTGGGCTTACCACTGTTCAATGTTCCGATTTCCCTGACTGTGTGCCCAGCTCCACTGGACATGCAGTTTTGCACATCAATGTCGAAGGACTCATCTGTGTATACAGTGCAACTTGCTTGACACGTGTTTTTTGTGTGTGCAGATGACTGACGTGACACTCCCGTACCCAGGATGATGTGAGCAGAGCCTTCTGTGTGTTGTGGTTGTTGACTCACTGACGGAGTGTTCTGCTGACATGCTTGGGTCGTGCACAGACAAGGTTTGGCACAGCGGACCTTCCACAGGAGTGGAGTGCCCTCATGGCAGTGTGTAATCCCGTGACATTGCGTGGGCCTTTGTTGTGTGTTGTGTAAGCATGTCTGTGCGTGTTCCCTTCCCTTTTCCTACACAGGCTGTGTCCCTAGGGATGTTCCTGTTTGTGATGCTTGCTGAGTTGTTCTGTGTTCATCCAGCATCTTGGACCTGGTTTCTCCGTGATGTGGGTGCATGGCAAACTAATGTTCATGAGGTTGTCATACCAGGCTGTCTTTGTTGTCAGGGCTGGGGATGTGGGCAAACGCAGATGGGACACATTCAGGATTCCCCTTGGCACTTGTTGTTTACATGAGTCATGTGATTTACAGTTTGTGTTAGCTTTCAGTGATTGTGACACGTTGTGTGTGTGACTGCTGCCACTCCTCAGGGTCAGAGCCGCAATGTTGGAAGTTGTGTACGTGTGTTCTTCGTGTGTCACCTTGGCTTCTTCGTTGGTGTGTGACTATGGCCAGGATCCCATTGATTGTGCTGGATTTCACATCATGCCCATGTACGGCATACTGTGCTGTGTGTCAGACATTGATGAGTCTTGTTGACTGGCCATGTGTGATGGCTTTCTGCACCTTAGTTCCCACCACCACCCCTGGTATTGTCATGGGTGCATGTGCAATGTCACCAGTCCATGTGAGCTTCACTCCTGCACATTGGTGGAGATCAGGGTGTGTGGTGTTGAGTGTGTGCAAAAGTGAGTTGTTGCACGGCTAGACCCCTACCTCCATATTGGCCTTGGCTGGCAGGCCGTGCTGATTGATTGGAGCTTGTGTAGGTGTGATGGTAGTTAGTTGCTCAGGACACATGGCTGTGGTTCACAGTGTGAACGACATCTACCTTTGTCATCACAGTGGGATTATCATGCAGGCTAGTGTCAGCACAATGTGGGGTCCCTGGGGGTAGTGCTGTGGTGGGTCTGTCTCTTGCTGTGTTAGTTGCTGTTCCTACAAGCTTGTGTGACATGTGTAATTTGTGCTCCCTCTCATCTTACAATGCCTGATTGCCCACATAGGGGTATCCGATCCATGAGTAACTTTTGTATGGCACTGTATATACATCTGTGTGGTTGGAATTCAGGCCTCCTCATGTGTTGTGTGGTTGCCTGGGGACACTGGCACACCCCCCCATCACCTGTTGTGTTTGATATGCAGTGTGAGTCTGCCTGTTTGTGTTTGTGCCTTTGCACCACTGCATTGGCATATCTTCAGTGTGCCATTGGCTGTATGTTGTTTGGTGGGTTTCCCCTGCTGTCCCTGGGACTCCTAGGTCATCAGTCAGCACAATAATCATGGTTTGTATGTCCCATTGCTGCCATGGTATGGTATTTGTTCACCTGACATCTACAGTCTCCACAGGATATCTACATTTGTGTGTCCATTGGTGCAGATATGTGGGTCAGCATTATGATGGTCACTTCTGTCATTGTGTTATTTGTGAATGTTGACAATGTGGGCCCCCATGGGTGATGTTTGTATGCACATGGCCAAAACGATGTTTCAGTGACACTGCACTGTTTCCCTCGACCAATCTATGTTGCTATGGGACACAAGCACTACTATGCCACTAAAGTGTTTGTTGTTGTGTGACCAGGATTCATCCATGCAGTTTGGCTTTGGCAGCTTTTACCATGACTACACTTCCCTTTTGGTCACTGTGGTGATGGGGCTTTAGGCCCCATTGCCACACTGTTCAAAATGTGCATCAGCTATGGACACCACACTTCCCTTTTGGTCACTGTGGTGATGGGGCTTTAGGCCCCATTGCCACACTGTTCAAAATGTGCATCAGCTATGGACAGCACACTTCCCTTTTGGTCACTGTGGTGATGGGGCTTTAGGCCCCATTGCGACACTGTTCAAAATGTGCATCAGCTATGGACACCACACTTCCCTTTTGGTCACTGTGGTGATGGGGCTTTAGACCCCATTGCCACACTGTTCAAAATGTGCATCAGCTATGGACACCACACTTCCCTTTTGGTCACTGTGGTGATGGGGCTTTAGGCCACATTGCCACACTGTTCAACATGTGCATCAGCTATGGACAGCACACTTCCCTTTTGGTCACTGTGGTGATGGGGCTTTAGGCCACATTGCCACACTGTTCAAAATGTGCATCAGCTATGGACACCACACTTCCCTTTTGGTCACTGTGGTGATGGGGCTTTAGGCCACATTGCCACACTGTTCAAAATGTGCATCAGCTATGGACAGCACACTTCCCTTTTGGTCACTGTGGTGATGGGGCTTTAGGCCACATTGCCACACTGTTCAAAATGTGCAACAGCTATGGACAGCACACTTCCCTTTTGGTCACTGTGGTGATGGGGCTTTAGGCCACATTGCCACACTGTTCAAAATGTGCATCAGCTATGGACACCACACTTCCCTTTTGGTCACTGTGGTGATGGGGCTTTAGGCCACATTGCCACACTGTTCTAAATGTGCATCAGCTATGGATAGCACACTTCCCTTTTGGTCACTGTGGTGATGGGGTGTTCGAGCCCATTGCCACAGTGGCCATGGTCGGCTTGCATTGTGGAGGCCACACACATTTCTGTGTGACACATGTGCTAGGGGTCACATTGTATGTTCAATGTCATGTTCAGTGTTGTAGGCATTTGACACAGACTACACACACTTGTCATGGTGTTGGGGGGATGTAATCTTCTGTCATTCCTTATGTGGGAGTATGCTAGTTGTGTCATGCATTACCCGTCCTATGAGTAGGAGTGGTGTTAGTGGTAGGCATCCAGCCCCCCTGAGTAGTGATGGTGGTAGTGGTAGGCATCCAGCCCCCATGAGTGGGGATGGTAGTAGTGGTAGGCATCCATCCCCCTATGAGTGGGGATGGTAGTAGGGACAGGCATCCAGGCCCCCTGAGTAGGGGTGGTGGTAGTGGTAGGCATCCATCCCCCATGAGTGGGGATGGTAGTAGTGGTAGGCATCCATCCCTCTATGAGTGGGGATGGTAGTAGTGACAGGCATCCAGGCCCCCTGAGTAGGGGTGGTGGTAGTGGTAGGCATCCAGCCCCCATGAGTGGGGATGGTAGTAGTGGTAGGCATCCATCCCCCTATGAGTGGGGATGGTAGTAGTGACAGGCATCCAGGCCCCCTGAGTAGGGGTGGTGGTAGTGGTAGGCATCCATCCCCCTATGATTGGGGATGGTAGTAGTGACAGGCATCCAGGCCCCCTGAGTAGGGGTGGTGGTAGTGGTAGGCATCCATCCCCCATGAGTGGGGATGGTAGTAGTGGTAGGCATCCATCCCCCTATGAGTGGGGATGGTAGTAGTGACAGGCATCCAGGCCCCCTGAGGAGGGGTGGTGGTAGTGGTAGGCATCCAGCCCCCATGAGTGGGGATGGTAGTAGTGGTAGGCATCCATCCCCCTATGAGTGGGGATGGTAGTAGTGACAGGCATCCAGGCCCCCTGAGTAGGGGTGATGGTAGTGGTAGGCATCCATCCCCCATGAGTGGGGATGGTAGTAGTGGTAGGCATCCATCCCCCTATGAGTGGGGATGGTAGTAGTGACAGGCATCCAGGCCCCCTGAGTAGGGGTGGTGGTAGTTGTAGGCATCCATCCCCCTATGAGTGGGGATGGTAGTAGTGACAGGCATCCAGGCCCCCTGAGTAGGGGTGGTGGTAGTGGTAGGCATCCATCCCCCCATGAGTGGGGATGGTAGTAGTGGTAGGCATCCATCCCTCTATGAGTGGGGATGGTAGTAGTGACAGGCATCCAGGCCCCCCTGAGTAGGGGTGGTGGTAGTGGTAGGCATCCAGCCCCCCATGAGTGGGGATGGTAGTAGTGGTAGGCATCCATCCCCCTATGAGTGGGGATGGTAGTAGTGACAGGCATCCAGGCCCCCTGAGTAGGGGTGGTGGTAGTGGTAGGCATCCATCCCCCTATGAGTGGGGATGGTAGTAGTGACAGGCATCCAGGCCCCCTGAGTAGGGGTGGTGGTAGTGGTAGGCATCCATCCCCCATGAGTGGGGATGGTAGTAGTGGTGAGGCATCCATCCCCCTATGAGTGGGGATGGTAGTAGTGCCAGGCATCCAGGCCCCCTGAGGAGGGGTGGTGGTAGTGGTAGGCATCCAGCCCCCATGAGTGGGGATGGTAGTAGTGGTAGGCATCCATCCCCCTATGAGTGGGGATGGTAGTAGTGACAGGCATCCAGGCCCCCTGAGTAGGGGTGGTGATAGTGGTAGGCATCCATCCCCTATGAGTGGGGATGGTAGTAGTGACAGGCATCCAGGCCCCCTGAGTAGGGGTGGTGGTAGTGGTAGGCATCCATCCCCCATGAGTGGGGATGGTAGTAGTGGTAGGCATCCATCCCTCTATGAGTGGGGATGGTAGTAGTGACAGGCATCCAGGCCCCTCTGAGTAGGGGTGGTGGTAGTGGTAGGCATCCAGCCCCCCATGAGTGGGGATGGTAGTAGTGGTAGGCATCCATCCCCTATGAGTGGGGATGGTAGTAGTGACAGGCATCCAGGCCCCCCTGAGTAGGGGTGGTGGTAGTGGTAGGCATCCAGCCCCCCATGAGTGGGGATGGTAGTAGTGGTAGGCATCCAGCCCCCCCTGAGTAGTGATGGTGGTAGTGATAGGCATCCATACCCCTAAGGGTGGGGATGGTAGTAGTGGCAGGCATCCAGGCCCCCCTGAGTAGGGGTGGTGGTAGTGGTAGGCATCCAGGCCCCCCTGAGTAGAGGTGGTGGTAGTGGTAGGCATCCATCCCCCCATGAGTGGGGTTGGTAGTAGTGGTAGGCATTCATCCCCCTATGAGTGGGGATGGTAGTAGTGACAGGCATCCAGGCCCCCTGAGTAGGGGTGGTGGTAGTGGTAGGCATCCATCCCCCATGAGTGGGGATGGTTGTAGTGGTAGGCATCCAGCCCCCTATGAGTGGGGATGGTAGTAGTGACAGGCATCCAGGCCCCCTGAGTAGGGGTGGTGGTAGTGGTAGGCATCCAGCCCCCATGAGTGGGGATGGTAGTAGTGGTAGGCATCCAGCCCCCTATGAGTGGGGATGGTAGTAGTGACAGGCATCCAGGCACCCCTGAGTAGGGGTGGTGGTAGTGGTAGGCATCCATCCCCCTATGAGTGGGGATGGTAGTAGTGACAGGCATCCAGGCCCCCCTGAGTAAGGGTGGTGGTAGTGGTAGGCATCCATCCCTCCATGAGTGGGGATGGTAGTAGTGACAGGCATCCAGGCCCCCCTGAGTAGGGGTGGTGGTAGGGTGGTGTTGGTGGTAGGCATCCATCCCCCTATGGGTGTGTATGGCATTGGTGTTGGCCATCCCACCCCTATGGTTCTGCTGTTGCTAGTGTACTTTATTTGTGCATCCCTATGTGTGTGTGACATATTTCGGGTACGTGTAGTTTGTTTGTATTGTTGGTGTGTGACTTACCATCTGCACCGTACGCGTCCGTGCCGGTCCCGGTAATAGATGTAGAGTATAGGTAGGACCTGCGCAATGGGATTCATGCTTGGATCGTCTCGTTCGGGTTTCTCGTGTCTTCGAGTCGTACTCGTAGCAGGCTTGTTCGTCTCGGAGCCGTGGATCGTCTTGTGGCACGAAACAGAGTTTATGTACGGCTCGCCCGGATGCTCAAACGTGCCGGACGTAGCGACGGGTTCGGCGCGTACGGATTGCGCATCGTACTAGTCCGGCCGGAAGGTGCTGTGTATTTGCTTCCGTGCGGCTCGATTCGGCGTTCACGGATCCGGCTCGGGCGGGGAACAGGAGCTGGATTGGGTGAGTACGGCTCGCTCGGAAAATGAGTTGTTATACGCATCGTACTTGTTCGTCCGGACGAGTGTACGAATCGGTCGGGAAACACGCATTCGGCTGGTATTTTTCCGGACGAATACTGTTAGGTGCCCTACCGGCCGAGATCGGAATCGACCCCTTGGTTACATACCAGTCACACTCACAAAGTCCCATGTCCCCTTGAGGATACAACAACACCTGTTCCTGATGTACCAGTGGTAACAGTGAGACAGAGGGATCAGGTTAGTCAAGTTGTTGGGGACCAGCAGGCTGCTGGGACAACACTCGTTTGGCCTTAGGGGGGTCTGAGAGAGTCAACTGTAGGGTCTAAGCAAAAAAGTTGACTGCGACAGGCAGAGATCCTAATGAAGGGCCTAAAGCAGCAACAAAGCACATGATACTAGGAGACCATTGGCCTGGAAGAGGTGAGATTCTGAGAAGTTGCCTGAAAACAGGACGAGTACCACCAACTGTTCCTGAAAGCTCTGAGCAGCCTGACCAAAGTGATACCAATGATGAGCAAACCGCTGTGAGAGATCGAAAAGAGCAAGAATACCCAGCCAAAAGTACTCATCCCCTGAATGGACTTATCCGGCAGCAAATGAATGGGAATGTGAGTTCATCAACCATTGTTTTAACAATACGAGTCCACCTAAACCTCCTTGAAACAAACTTTGTTGTACATCTGAATTTTAACCTTTGTGTACCAGTTGAAGGACTGACACAATGTTTCTTGATTATACTCATCAAAGAAGCTGATATGAGAATTTTTCCATATTGAAAGAAACTGTTGAACTGTGCTTTAATATGTTTGTGCCGAACTTTGCCAAATTGCTCAAACCACTGCTGCTATTTTTGAATTTTTCTAGTTTAACAATCTGAATTTTTAGAAGCTACGGAGTCCAACTCTGAAACCTCTCCTAAATGCAAACGTGTATATACTGGAATATTTTCTATTATTTCTCTGATATTACTTGCTTTGTTTATCATTTTAAATTTACCACACTATATTCCTGCAAAAGATTCTAAACTTACAATATCTTCTGAAACTGCAAATATTAATGACATTGATTCTATTACTTTGAATGCTAAAGCTTTACATCAGGATGTTACAATGACTGGTTTGTCAGCAAATGTATATACTAGATTACCTATCATAGTTTGCCTTTAACATATGGAATTTCATGCAGTGTATTAACTAGCTTATTCTATGGTACTGAGTAATTACAGTATTACTATTCAAATCAAGATCCAATCTTTTCTGAACTTATTGTGTCAAAATGCTTAAATCCACATCCTGAAGCGTCAAACGCTGGAACTATTGGCTATGTATTTAGGCCGACTCAATCTTTGGATATGGCTTATGCACTTAGAAATACCCTAACATGTAAATTAGTCAGAGCTGAAAAGAATTGTATAAATTTAGTGGAAAGTAGAAGAGATAATGTAACAATAAATACTAATGCATTGCTTAAATTAACTCCTTGGAAACTACCACAAGAATAAAAATAAAATATTAGAAAGAATGGCTTCATTAACTTTAGACTGGCAGCACAAAGGTAAACTCTGTATATTTAGAAAAAGATCAATTATTAACACATTTTGTAGGTTCTAGTGAATGTGAACATACTTTTTAAATGAATGAGAACTGGGGAAGATACTTAGAGGGTGTTGATCCCATCTTTCTTGGAGTGTATTATATTTGTGGAAAGAATGCTGTTTATAAATTACCGAGAGGCTGGCATAGAAGCTGTAATATGGGAATCGTTTTTTCAAAAATGTATCATGTTAAAGATTTTGAAAGAGAAAACAAAGATGAGAATGGGAGAATGAAGAGAAGTGTGAGTAGGTGATCATTTTGGAGTTCTAATACCTTTTGTAGGAGTAGCATTGAACGCAAATAAAATTAGACAACTTTCTACAATAGTTGATAAATTAGCCACCAGTACAGCTGAGGGTTTTTCTGTTATAGTTGTAGAAGTGATTTTAATGAGATCAATAGTGATTCAAAATTGACTTGCCCTTGATATCCTTCTTGCAAAGTCTGTTGGGTGTTAAAGGTCCAACATTGTTGCACCTGAATATCAGACAAGAACAGAGACTTAGAGAGTTACATCAAAAACATCACTGACTTAAATAAAGCCTTAAAGATTTGAAAGCAGATGGTGCCTGGGAAATGATAGGTAAGAGATTGTCAACTGTTAGTACCTTGTTAGGTAACTTAGGAAATGTTTTAGTGATTTCCATCTTGAGACCTTTAGTGCCGGTCTCTCTGTGCATAATGCTGATGATATTATCTTTCAAATTCTGTAGATACAGGAAGGACAAAAAAGGAATAAAAAGAACGAGAACCGATCTTGAAATAGAGGATGAACAATGTAAATATTATGATGAAATGAAAATCGTAGAAGAGAGCAGAAAAAAGAGGTTAAAGGCAACAAACCCGTAATCTGTGATGAGATCTGATGTGGTAGATTTGTGATGGCTTAATTCCCCATCAGAGGGGGGGCCTGATGACACTAAGGGGCCGATTCCGATTCAGGCCGGAAATCTCTCCGACCGAGCCGGACCCGGAGAGATTTCCGACCGAATCGGACTCTGGCAGTCCGACCGAACGAGTACGATGCACACGCATGCAATCGGATTCGAGTCGGTCGGACTCCCATTGAAGTCAATGGGAGCCGGACGTACAACGCGTACGCGGGCTCCCATTGACTCAATGGGTGCGAGGCGAACAAGGGCGCCCCCTACAGCGAATACGCCTCGAAGCGACTCGCGGCATACATGCACAGGTAGGGGGGACCCATGGGTCCCCCCTGTGTGCGACTCACGCGGCTACGTGCAAAGGGGGGTCCGACACGGACCCCCAAAGTCCGGCTCCGACTGCTCTTTCGAGCCGGACGGTGCGAGTCGGTCGGACTGCTCGCGGCGCGCATCGTACTTGCCCGGCCGGGGAACGTCTCCATTGTGCGGTGCGAGTCGTGTCCGTGCGAGTCGGTCAGAGCGCTTCGGACCTGCGAACAAGTCGGTCGGTGATTTCGCGTGCGCTCGCATCGTACTCGCTCGGCCGGACGCACGTACGAATCGGTCGGGAAAGAGGGCTCTGAATCGGATCCGGTTAAGCCGAATCCGATTCGGTGCCCTACCGGCCGAGATCGGAATCGGCCCCTAAATATTTCAAAACACATTACACAACACACTTACCGATTTTAGACATAGAAACCTGAACATGCACATTGCACGTGTTAAATGAACTGACACAGCAGTGGAGACAAGTGAAGTAACAGCACTGTAAAAGCGTGCTTGAAAGTGTTAGAAAAAGATAAATAGCCCGTTTTTTCACATGATAAGCATGGGAAGGCAAACAGGAATAACTAAATTGTATTTGGTGATTTCATACGTAAACTAATCATGTAATGGACTGACTAGTGGAGTGATACTACTAAAGCGTCATAAAGACTATAAAAGAAGAAACACCAAAAGAGGGATAACACCATCCCAGGATCCCAAATTTTAAATGTTTTAGATTCAGCTGTTATTAACGGACGGGGTGTAATCCACTAAACTCTTCATCTTCCGTTTTATATTGTCACAGCAACTGAGATTATGCACCGACTGGGGGACAATTATGCAGCACTGTCTGCTACAGCATGTGGCATGGAAAAACAAACTATGTGAATATTGGACAAATATACAACACATTCTGTGGTGTATTATCTAGCTATTTTGGCATTTCAACAGCCCATGACACAATAGGGATAGCAGTGCGTGGTCCTTAAGAAAAAAGGCAGTACGTACTCAGCAGATCCTATTCTTAATGTTATTGAATAACAGTTAATGATTTTGTTCTGCGAGGAAGCACATGAATGATATTTTATTAACACTGTTCTTTCCAACTCCCTCACCAAGGTAGTTTGTGTAAAGCATTAACAATGTTGAACTAAGCATAAACGAAACATTCAAGTATATATTTCATGTAAAGGAAGGTGTGCCTCATGTATTCTGTGTACCCTAGAAGAGTCCTAAAAAAGTTCTGTTTCTGATTTACTTGGTTTTAACACAATTTGGCATCCCGGATTATACCTTTCTATTCAGAAACAGCCCTGTAGACCAGCATAACATATCCAGGGCCATTGGAATTATGCAATTTTGCGGCTGTGGTGGTATTTTTGCATAAATATAGACTTGCCGCATTTGCCACATAATCCATCATCTAACACACAATCTACAGATCTTCACAAAAACACATCTCTAGCTCAAACGGCTTAAAAGTTACTAAAACCACAGCAATACGTGTTGCCATGCAATAGAAGGCCCTTTGCAAAGGTTGACTGGTCACCTTTCTGTTGCTTATTGTTGTATTTGGGTGTTAAACTGGTACTAATGAACTGCAACCAATGCCAAGACAGTGTTAACAAGTTTAATATGACAAAATAATGAAGTAATACTATCACAAAATGTGCCTCCTTATGCAGCACAATTTGCCTTTTCTTGCAGCATAATTTACTCAACCTATTGCATAAGTTGACCTCACCTGCCGCATAATTGCAGTGGCTTTGAACATATTTCACTAGTATCATGTTTCACTAGGAAACACTCTAGGATTCAAGACATTCAAGAGATGCATGAAGATGGCCGACAGGCAGTGGGCTGGCTGTTTATCTTTATTTGTGGCTCGAGGTGACAAGCACCGGAAGTCAATATCAGATAGCTGGGAAAAGATTAGGCGAGTTGAGATTTAACATCAGTAGCTTTCTTGACAAAGTATGGTAAAATCAAATCTGCAGAAGGTACACCCTGACCAGGAAACACATGCACTTGATTTATGGTTTGGAAATTCTAAATTTATTGTGGTTCTTATGCTTTGTGGAGGAGTAGCAGCAAAGTCTGTAGTAAAATAATCTAAGAAAGGTCTTCTTGCAATGAATGGTATGTCTAGGGTAGATATATAAAGCAAAGGAAAGGGGCTGTAAATTGCTTATTGTCTTAGGTGTGCTACAAACATGTGTTCTGCCGGATGGCCGTTAGATATGTGCCTTTTCAAGGCTCCTGTAAATTAAAGTATGCAGCTTGCTACAGGTCGATAGATGAGCATGCATTCGTAAGCATCAACTTTCTGTCTCATGTGGTTTGGTGAGTGGTATTATCCTGTTAAGTCCAGTCTTTAGAACTGTTTTATGTTTGTGAGTTAAAGTGTTTGTATCAAGTACCGTACTGCCACATAATCTGCTACACTTTGTTCTAATTGGTGGAGCGGGGTAATGAACAAATGAACCAGCGTAATTAAGGAATTAGTGGCAATTTACACTACTTCAAAAATCCAGCACATCGTTTAGGCAAGAAACACAAGTATTTTTTCATATATACTTTAAGTTTTGTAAACATATGCTTGCCATCTTCCAAGTTTCAAGAGACAAAAAGTTGCATTGTTAACACAATATCGTTGGCAGGATCTGAAAGGCTCATAAATCTAAAAAAGAAAATATGAGCAGCCATTGCTAGGTCCACCAGAGTAGGAGGTCTCTAGCAATCTTGCAGAAACAGGCCATATTGTTGCTTTGGGCTAAATGACTCATGCTCAGATCTCAAATTTTTACTAGTCAATGGGGATATTGTTATGGCTCATCTCGAATGAGACAGCATTCATTCATGATTCGTTCAGCATCAATCCTCAGTGGTGATGGAGCAAGGTAAATAAAAATTTTTTAACCTCCTAATATTTACGTTAAATAAATTAACACACAGGTTCGTCTTAGTGAATAACCAACCATGTATGTTGCATGTAAAGGGTTAAAGGTAACACGCTATATATGTGCAAACTAATTTACTTACAATTGTTAACGTGAATAACATAAGTCTGACAATTGCGTACCAATTAGAATAATAAATGTATGATTTGTGCTTGGAAATAAACTGTGTAGTGGCAAAACAAAGCGTTGGTAAGTAAGGGATGGCTTTATATGTCGCTTTTGCTAGGTAATACCTAATTGGGGTACGTAGAATGACGGGAGGGAAACGAAAAGGCTTACATTCTTTATTCTTAACTCTGTTTTGTTTATCTTTATAATAGTGCGCTTAGGCCTGTTGAGCAGCGAAATAAAATGGCCGCCATGAGTTAGAGTACGCAGGCGCGAGAGGGGTTACGAAAGAAAGAAAGTCCATGAACAAGAGGGATCATGTGATCATTCCAAAAGCCTAGGATGGAAGCGTGGTCAAGGCTGTGATGACCTTATCGTATAAACGTGTGCCAAAGCAAGACAGCAAAAAGCGTGAGAAGTCGCAGTGAATAAATGAATGGACAATAAACTGACCGACTGAAAAGTATCAGAAAAGGATACAGTTTGAAACCTATGAACTAAGGGGTAATGTCATGAACCCGTGAGAAACGACAAAAGTATGAACTTGCCACAAAGAACTGGTTGAAACAAGGATATTCATAATGAGATGTATACTGACCTGAATGGACCAATTAGAGAGAATCTCGCCATAAAGATGTAACATTTTCATTTAGTAAGCTAGTATTAGGGTATAAGAAGACCTACTCTTAGAGGGGAGGGGTTGCTGCTGTTGCTACTAGCTGCTATTGATGCTGTTGTTTTCAACGCTGCCGTTTTTTACGAACTGATGCTGCGGCTGCTGCTGCTATTTTATATTTTTGATTGAGCATGAGACGCTGATATTGGAGAACTTTTTTAATCCTAATAGATTTTTCCATTTAAAACATTAGACTTTTATTCTTAAAATACTAAAGGGGAAAGGAACGAGAAGGCCTGTTTTTCCAGGACAGATAGATAGATCTTTCGGGAGTTCTTGCTGTGACAAACTTTATTTTTCCATCTAATAGGTATGCATTGCAATTTCAATTTATTCTTATAATGATGCTAAATGTAATAATCTGAATAATGAATTTGAAACTTATTCATGCTTCTAAACTTTATATAAACTTTATTATCTTTAAAACAATGAGTCAGTGGTTCTTTAGCTCAATGATAAATGTAAATGTTTAAAGGTTTATAGTGGTTGAGCTGGTCTTAATCACCATCAACTAATTCCTACTAGTTGGTCCATCGACCAATGAGCGGAATACCTTAGAGCTTGAGAAGTGTAATGTCGTCTTTATAAAAAGGTATCCCGTCTCCTTCCAGCATATCATTTAACTGTTTTTCTCCTAGGTAAGAATGGATGAAATCCAGGGAATAAATGAGTGAGTGAATGTATATGCGGTGTTATGGGCCCCACCGTCATATGGATATAGTTGTGTTTAAGAGGAATATTTGCACCTGGACGTCCAAAGACATATAGGAGAAGAAATTTTATTGATAGCGCTGGATCAGATTTCTTGGTAGCAGAGTTATGGTTACTATAGATTAGTTTGGTGATTATTGATTATTGATGATTGATTATTTCATGTCTATCATTCTATGTTGAGTCGCGTTATGTTATATGTAAGTCAAAGTTTTAACGCTTCCGGGAAGTAGGAAGTGGAAAACGTGTGGCAAGAGAAGTCACATGGAATAGTGCATTGTCGGAGTTCATATTGGTGATAACACAGGTTGTGTTATGATAGGGACATTTTCGGTATAAAAGGTGTGTGAGTGAAATAGCAACCGGTTTTCTTGTGAAACTCTGGCCTTAATTCTCAGGAGCAGTGTAGTTTCCACATGTGTTTTATCCCCAGAGAAACGGGTTTACTCCTTGCTTGAAAGAAGGGTAAGGTAGAGGGAAGTGCTACACTTATCGAACGAAACTGTATTCTTGCGAGCTAGAATAAACTGTCACTTTTGTTTAGCGAAATCAGACAATGGAAATGTGTTTTAATGTTGTAAACTAACAAAGAATTGTTGAAAAGTAAATTGCCGATAATTTTTGTAAAGGAGGGGTCAGGAGCAGAACTGACGTAGACAAAAGCCGCGCTGGGATTGGACAGTGCGCTAGTCATACAGAACTGACGTAGACAAAAGCCGCGCTGGGATTGGACAGTGCGCTAGTTACAGGAGCCGCTCTGATTGGAGCGTTGGTGTGAGTCGCGCTGGGATTGGTCAGATAAACCAGAGACGTAGAAGCTTAGGATTGGAGCGTTGGTGTGAGTCGCGCTGGGATAGGTCCGAATAACGCATAGAGAACAGTGTTGAATCGCGGACTTTTGAGAGAAATTGTGAATCATGGCTTATTATGAGTATGGTAGAGAGAAACCGTCGTGGATATCTAAAGTTAAGAATTTTTTAAGAAAGACAAAAAGGTAGTGACTAGAGAGGGACAAGTAATTCCTCTGCCGAAGTCACCAGCTTCGCACATGATGTTGAAGTACGGATATCATACCTGCATATGGTTAGAAAATTGGACTAAATATACTAAAAATGATGGAGCATTGGCTTTTCCTGAGAATGGTTCATTTAGTGTAGCTGTACTTCGGAATTTGAGAGAGAAAATGGCAATGCTTGAACCTAAACCTAGACCGACACAGTTTGAAGCATTAAGTGAATGGGAAGATGAGATGTATGAACGAGAAAGATTCAGAGGATTAAGAAATCATGAGTTTGTACCCGGAAGGTTGTGGGGAGTGAATCATGAGGACAGAATAAAGCGTTGGAGATATGCTAATATGACAGGAGGTTTGTTTCCGGCTTTTACAGTTGAGGAAGAAGCAAAGAGAAAGTGTACAGAGAAAAAGAAACATGTGGTTACTGAAAAGTATGGGTATGGTGGTAGTGAGACAGAAGATGAATTGCTGGAAGATATTCTAAACAGAAACCCACCTCCATACCAACAGAATTCTGCGGTGGTGACAACTAATGCACCGCCAATGGAAACTGGGAGGAATAAAAATCCAGAATGAGGATATGAGATAAATAGGTCACAAGATCAGTTGAAAACTCCACAAAATGAGAAGACAGAAAGTGACAATACAACTGAATTGGCAAAAACCACAAGAGAATTAACTGAAAAGATAAGAGAATTAACAATGAATATGGAAGCTGTAACTGTACCAGTAACGATAGGTCCAGTAATACCAGTTTTTGAGAATCAGAAAATTGAAGAGCATTCTTTAGTCATTCCTATGAATTCACACTTGCAAAGAAGGAAAGAAGGGATGGAATTAGACGGTGAAGGTGCAAGAAACTTGGTTAGTACATATAGACCAAGCCCACCTACTAATTTAACGATAAATGAGAATGAGTTTAGGAGAATACCTATGGTAACTGAGTCTGCATCAGAGACACCAGAAAGAAGCAAAAATTGGATAGAATTAAATAGTACGCCTGTAGGTCCGACTCCAGATGAATTGAATGAATGGATGAAAACTCTAAAAACGAAAGAGATCGAAACAAAACCCTTAGATGTAATTAGGTTAAAAATAGACATGGAAGAATTGATTTTAGGGACAATTGGCACAGAAAAACTGAAATCTTATCAGGATGACGAAATTATGTTCTTATGCAAGAGCATTACATGGAGAGCTAGAAATTTACATGACAAATTTGAAGAGACAGCAAATGAACTAGGAGTAGAATTTGTAAAAGTGAGAACGTTGCAGAAACCATATAGAGTAGATTTTTGCGAAAAGATATAGAGAATTTGAACACATCAGGAAGATTAACCCAAATAAAAGAATTAATTGTTTTACTGAGGAAATGGGGTGATGTGGATAGATGGAGAAGGAGATGGACTAAAAAGAATGAGAAAGTGACAGACAAAGCGTCTTTGGCTTTTGCAGTGACAGACAAGGAATCAATTGTAAGGGAGTACCCGATGAGAGAAACTCCAGGAGGTAGTTATGTGCATGTCCCATGGTCTAGACAGGATATATTGTCATTTACGAATGATTTTCCAAAATTGAGAGAGAAACCAGTAGAATGGTACAGACAAGTGGAGAGATTTGTTAAAGTTTCAAAGGTGTTATGGATAGATTTGGATGGATTGTTTGATATAGTAGTACCAGCTGATTTGTGGACAGAATGTAAGATTACAATTGATTGGCCAACTGTAGAATATCCAAGAGATACTAAAACAGGAGTGCCAGGACCAGAAGTGATGAGAAAATATGATCAAGTAATTACCTTTTTGAAAAATAAGATACCACCCAAAGAAACGGATTGGGTAAAAATAGACAGAACCACACAGGAAAGCAAAGAATCAGTACACGCATACTACGAGAGGCTACTGTTAGTTTTCAAACAGTATAGTGGCTATGAGACACTAAATGAGAAGGATATGAGTCATTTTGTATATAGATTTGTTTATGGGTTGAAACCAGAGATAAGTGAAATGATTAAACAGCATATGATTTGTTGGCAGAATAGCACAGTTGATGAAGTTTTGAGGTATGCTAAATATTGTAGTGATGATATTGAGAGCAGACAGCGTAAATTGAAAGAGAAAGCAATGTGGGCACAAGTGAAAGTTGCAGAGAAGCAAGAAGCTCAATTGAGTAATCCTGTTAATGAGGCAGGACCGACTAGGTTTAAACCAAATATAGGTAAAGGAAAAGGTCAAATGAGCATAGAAGAGGCAAAGAAAAAGTGGCCATGCCACAACTGCGGAAAGTTAGGGCATTGGAGAAACGAGTGTAAATTTCCTCCAAAACCTAATACGGAAAATCAATCATTAAATCCACAGGTGCAGAGTGAGGTAGTTACCCAACAAAGTCAGGTGCCACAACCACCACTTCCCAAGAGTGTTAATCAACAGAAATACAGTGCAGAAACAGGATTCTACGGAGGAGAGCAGGTAACACAATTGCCGCGCGCAGCTGCCATATCTCAGTATTGGCTACGACAGGATGGTGATGAGTCGGATGAAAGTTTATGACGGTGCCAAGGAGAGGAGGAAGAGTGCGTGCTTGGCGCAACTCTAGAGGTAGATCAAGCAGGTCCATTTGTGGATGGAGAAGTGAATGGTGCAAATGTAACATTCCTTGTGGACACTGGAGCTACCCGTTCTACTGTTAGGTCAGTGGAAATTCCAAACCTTCCTCTCTCAGGTGAACATATCCAAGTAGTGGGTGTTTCGAATCAACAAATTAAGGCGCCTCTTACTAAATTAGTGGAGGTAAAAATTGGTCCATTTAGTGAAATGCACCGATTTGTGGTATGTGATTGCAGTCCTGTGAACCTATTAGGTCGCAATTTGCTTTGCAAGATGAATTGCACCATCTATTGTACGCCAGATGGAATTGCATTTCAGACCCCAGATGAAGATGTATTGTATAAAATGACAATGGTAAAGTTAGAATCAGAAGTGAATGATTTATTTCCAATATTTGATGTAGAGAAAATCCCAATTGAACTGAAAGAAACAGTGAAACAGGAAGTGTGGGACTTCACGGGAGAAGACATAGGGTTAATGAAAGAAGTAGACCCTGTTAAAATTTCTGTTAAAGAAGGAACGAGTTACCCAAATACGCCCCAGTATAAATTGACACCAGAAATAATTGAAGGAATAACACCAGTAATAAACAAAATGATTGAGCAAGGGATTCTGAGAGAAATAATGAGCAGTCCATGTAATTCGCCGATAATGGGACTGAAAAAGCCGAATGGAACATATAGAATTGTACAGGATTTGAGAAAGGTAAACAAAATTGTTGTGCCTTGCTGCCCAATAGTGCCAAACCCTGCTGTAATTCTATATCAGATTCCACGCGAAGCAGAATGGTACACAGTTATTGATTTGTGCCATGCATTTTTCTCTATTCCGTTACATCCAGATAGCCAGCCATTATTTGCGTTCAGGTTCGGAGAGCGTATTTTGGCATGGTGCCGAATTCCTCTGGGGTATACAGAAAGCCCCTCGATCTTTAATCAGATTCTAAAGAAATCATTGGAAGATTTGAAAATGCCAGAGACGTCAGTGATGGTTCAGTATATTGATGACCTACTGGTGGCATCAAAAACAAAGGAAGCATGTGTTAATGATACAATTGCTTTGCTGAATCATTTAGCAAAAAGAGGACATAAGGTGTCCCCATCGAAGTTGCAGTTTTGTCAACAAGAGGTCCAGTATCTAGGGCATAAGATTGAGAAGGGAGTGCGAAAGGTAACGACTGAAAGAATAAAAATAATCCAAGGAATGAGAGCTCCAATGACACAAAGAGAGGTAAGAATGTTCCTAGGAATGGTTGGATATTGTCGACAATGGATAAGTGGATTTTCATTAATTGCAAAACCATTACAGAGATTAACAAAGAAGGATGTTAAAGATCCTTTTGAAATGAATGATGAGGAAATGAAAGCATTCAGAGAACTAAAAAGGAAACTGTGTGAAGCTCCGGCATTGGGAATGCCTGACTATGAAAAAGATTTTGAGTTGTATTGCAGTGAAAGAGATGGGTGTATGTTTTCAGTCCTGGTGCAGAGACATGGAAACATGAAAAGACCCATTGCATATTTTTCAGCTGTTTTAGACCCAGTATTGTTTGAAAGCAGTTGCTGCTACTTGTGTAAGTCTGGAGCAGAGTGAAGGCATAGTGATGGGATATCCACTGAGAGTATATGTCCCTCATTCTGTGGAAAATCTGTTGACAAGAACCAAAACCCAATACATGACACATAGTCGGCTGACTAGGTATGAAAAAGTAATATTGAGTGCGGACAATGTGACCATTGACAGATGCATGAATGTGATTCCTTCAACATCATTGCCAGATGAGGAGAGTGTGATTGAAATGGATGAAGTTGATCATGATTGTCTGAATGTACTCGAGTATTGTACAAAACCGAGACCTGACATACGGGATGAGCCTTTAAAGGAATCAGATTACATTCTATTCGTGGATGGCTCATGTTTGAGAACGAATGATGGAGTTCTAAGTGCAGCATATGCAGTTTGCACAGTAGCTGCTGTAATGGAAGCATCGTGTTTGAAAGGGATATGTTCTGTCCAAGTAGCAGAGTTGGTAGCTCTAATTCAAGCATGCAAGTTGGGAAAGAATGTTCGAATAACAGTTGTCACGGATAGCCAATACGGCTTTGGAGTGGTGCATGACTTTGGCCAGATCTGGTCTCAGAGAGGTTTCTTGACGTCTGCAGGGTCACCGATAAGAAATGGTGAGTTTGTGAAAAAGTTGCTTGAGGCGATACAGCTGCCTAAACAGATTGCGGTAGTGAAGTGCTATGCACATAAAAATGGGGAAGACTACATAACTGTTGGTAATAAGTTTGCTGATGAAATTGCACAGTATTGTGCTAAAAATGTGGTCTCATTGAACCGGAACCAAGAAAGAGAGCATATTTCATGTCCTTTGCTTTTTACTAACTCTGTTGAAACATGGGATGAGGTGAGACAATTACAGGAAGCAGCAGATGATGAGGAAAAAGATAACTGGATAAAAGCAGGATGTAGAAAACATGAGAAAAATGATGTTTGGGTTTACAGGGATGAAAGACCAGTTATGCCTGATAGCATGATTTCTGACATGGCACGGATGTACCATGGACAAGCTCATATTGGGAGAGATTCAATGATCAGACTTTTTAGACAAACATGGTATAATCCAAAATTCAGAGCCATAGCTGAGAGTCTTTGTCAAAGGTGTCTTATTTGTCAACAGCTAAATCCAGGAAGAAAGACAGTAGTGAGTCTGGGAACAATAGGACGAGAGGGAGGTCCTTTCACGAGAATGCAAATGGATTTTATTGAAATGCCTCCGAGCAATAGACTAAGGTATGTCCTTGTAGTCGTCTGTTTGTTTTCCCGTTGGGTGGAAGCATACCCGACCAGAAGGAATGATGGAATTACAGTAGCAAAACTAATGCTACGAGAATTCATTCCAAGGTATGGTTTCCCAGTAACGATTGAAACAGATAGAGGAACACATTTTCAAAACGAATTGGTTCAATTGATTTGTGAAGCACTTAGTATTAAACAGAAACTGCATTGTGCATACAGACCAGAGGCTTCTGGAATAGTAGAGCAAGTGAATGGAACAATTAAGATCAGACTAGGTAAAATGTGTCAAGCCACAGGACTCAAATGGCCAGATGCCTTGCCATTAGTCTTAATGACAATCAGAAGTATACCGGAAAGAAAGACAGGACTCAGTCCCCATGAGATAATTATGGGACGAGCAATGAGACAAGCACATGTACCTGTCAACAAACTACTGACTATAACTGATGATCTGGTGCTGGATTATTGCAAAGGATTGGCTGATGTGGTACGTTCTGTGTTTCATCAGGGCGGACCGGATGCGACCACTCTTGAAAGAAAACCGGCTCACGATTTGAATCCAGGAGATTGGGTCCGCATAAAAGTCCATCGAAGAAAAAACTGTTTGGTTCCTCGCTGGGACCAACCACGACAAGTGATCCTGATGACAACAACTGCAGTCAAGTGTGCTGGAGTGAAACACTGGGTACATGCCAGTCACACCATCAGAGTTCCAGATCCTGAAGCTCGACCTGTGAGTCGACATCTGGAAATATCAGATACCAGTTCCACATCTGATGCAGAGGAAGAGACGAACAGGGCTCCAGAAATTGAAGATCGACCTGTAAGTCGACATCTGGAAGACCCAAGTACAAGTGTAACGACAGGAGGAGAGGAGGAAATAGCAAAAGTTCCAGAATCTGAAGATCGACATGTGAGTCGACAGCTGGAAATATCAGACCCTAGTTCAGCATCTGATACAGAGCATTCTGACAGTGATGAAAATCTGAAAAGAGATTGGAAATTTGATAACATAAAAGAAGAAACTGAGCAAAAAGACAGTAACAGTGAGCAACCAAGTACAAGTGGTGGTGATAACACTTCAGAGACAATATTAATAGACGAAGAAGGGAGAGTTTCAAATAGAAAGTTAGAAGAATCGTAAGATGCCCGAGGAGCAATAGGGACAGATCGACGAACAAAAGAACAGGGATATTTAGAGACAGATAGAGAGATTGACACAAATTCGGAAGAACCTCGAGGAGGGACAGAAGTAGGTGATCAAAAGAAAACACGAGAAAAACCACAAATAGATGAAAGAAATGAAATTATAAAATTTAAGATAAGAGACAATAAAGGAAGAACTGAAACAGAATCAGAAGAAAGTGGAGAAGAAGGAAACCGGAAACTAGAGTCGAGAAAGAGAACTTGGAGAACAGAAAGAGAGGAAAAAGAAAGTGAACCAAAAAGGCCAAGAAAAGGAGACAATTGGCCCGACGAAGTTAGAAAACTGAGATAGAAGATCATAAGGCTAGATGGAAAAAGTGCAGAACAAGTAAATGAGATAACAAGTCAAAAAGAACCAGAGAAACAAGGTGGAAAACACTTGCAGAAAACAAAAAGAATAAAGAAAGCAAATCTGAAGTATAAATCGCCTGAATGGTTATACATTGCATTGACTGATATCAAAGAAGAAGAGATCACTCACGAAAACCCGGAACAAAGCTACAATTTAATGGGTGAAGGTAAAGTGCAACAAATTTAAAGAAATTTGAACGAATTTCTACCGGACTGGACAAAACACTGGATTTGACAAGAAAGAGTTCTGAAAAGAATTAAAGAAAGTACCAAACAAGACAAAGTGAGAGCGTAGGGTGGCTAAGAGGTCATTTCTGAGGTGTGGTGACACATTTTCTGTACATACTATATAATAGGTAATAGAACAAAATGGTAGATACTAAAAATAGAACATGTAGATGTGAGTTCTTACGTAGATGGTGTAAGATGTGCTTCTTTTGTACAGGATTATTAATGACCGTATGGATTATTTTAGCAATCACCATTCCAATAAAATTAGCTGTAGAAGAAACGTCTATATTAAAGAATAACACAGAGAAAGAAAATGGAGCTAACATACAGGAAACAGCTATATTAAAAAGTAGTGCAGAGTTGCATAAGGACAAATCAATAACAGATTTTTCAAAGAATGTTTTTACTAAATTATTATATGAGTATGTAGAAACCATGGATGTGAGAGATTGTTATGTTTGTATGCAATTGCCTGCGTCTGTTGCAGAAGGTGTGACCTATCATCACCTTCCTTTGACGTATGGAATAACTTGTAGTGTTTTAGCAAGTCTATTTTACAAGACTGGAAGATTAGAATATTATTACACTAATATAGATAAGATTTTTGCAAAGATTCCTGTAGTTTCAGAATTAAATAAAGTAAAAGAAGCAAAAACATTTGGTGAATTTTTCATAGAAGACAAGATTCTAATATTAGATGATATAGTTAAAAACAACCTTACCTGTGAGTTAAGAAATGAAGAAAAGGTATTTTTAGAAATGGTCGAGGATAGAAGAGTGAAATTTCAAAGAAAAGTGATAGAAGAGACAAAAACACCTCTTTGGGCGTTTGAGGAAGAAAATCATGACAAGAAAAAGACAAATGCAGCTATGTCTCTGGATTGGCCCCAACAGAGAAAGTTGTGCATTAGAAGAAATAGAACAAGATATGACAATTATTTCGTGGGTTCCAGTGATTGCCAAGACAATTATAACATTTTAGGAGGTTGGGGATTCAAAGGGGGAAAAGATCCAATATTTCCTGGGATCTATTACATATGTGGTAACAGAGCTTATTACAGGTTACCGGACCATTGGTATGAATCATGTTATTTAGGCCTGGTCTTTCCAAAGATTTTTCATGTAGATAGAGCAGAAAAGGGAACACACGAAATGGTAAAGACATTTACACGTAGGAAAAGGGAGAGCTTTTCAGAAATAGTAGGTGATGTTTTTGGAGCATTGATACCAGCAGTGGGAATATCTTTGAATGCATTTAAAATTCGGAAATTATCCACAGTAGTAGATCGTTTATCTACAGATACTGCTGGAGGGTTCTTGATGGTAAATACCGAAATGGTTGCCATGAGAGCTATGGTGATGCAAAATCGACTTGCCCTTGACATTCTTTTGGCAAAAGAGGGTGGAGTCTGTGGAATGCTGAAAGTCCAACATTGTTGCACTTACATTCCAGATAAAAGTGAAAATATACAAAAGTATATTAAGAATATTACCAATTTGCACAAAGAACTTGTTCCACTGGAGGTTGAAAATGCATTGGGAAAACTTGGTAAGAGGTTTTCCTCAGTAATAAATTGGTTTACTAGAATGAGTAGATTAGTAATAGGGAAAATAATAATAGTAGCGACCATGATAATCATAATAGTTTTAGTACTGAAGCTAATCATTACATGTATAAAGAGAAGAAGAAGGCAGAACAAAATAGAAAAAGAAAATAAGATAAACAAAGAAAGAGAAAGAGAAATGGGTGAAATAGAACTAGAAGAAATAAAAGAAAACATGTATAAGAAGACAAAGAGACAAGTTGAAAGGGATACAGTTGTGTAAAACTAACAAAAACAAATGGACAAAGAAATATACTATCTGATAGAATTGTATAACATGGGTTTTTTGTGGTGATATTAAAAATCACCAAAGGGGGGAGTTGATGGAGCAGGGCAAATGAATTTTTTTTAACCTTCTAATATTTACGTTAAATAAATTAACACACAGGTTCGTCTTAGTGAATAACCAACCATGTATGTTACATGTAAAGGGTTAAAGGTAACACGCTATATATGTGCAAACTAATTTACTTACAATTGTTAACGTGAACAACATAAGTCTGACAATTGCGTACTAATTAGAATAATAAATGTATGATTTGTGCTTGGAAATAAACTGTGTAGTGGCAAAACAAAGCGTTGGTAAGTAAGGGATGGCTTTATATGTCGCTTTTGCTAGGTAATACCTAATTGGGGTACGTAGAATGACGGGAGGGAAACGAAAAGGCTTACATTCTTTATTCTTAACTCTGTTTTGTTTATCTTTATAATAGTGCGCTTAGGCCTGTTGAACAGCGAAATAAAATGGCCGCCATGAGTTAGAGTACGCAGGCGCGAGAGGGGTTACGAAAGAAAGAAAGGCCGTGAACAAGACGGATCATGTGATCATTCCAAAAGCCTAGGATGGAAGCGTGGTCAAGGCTGTGATGACCTTATCGTATAAACGTGTGCCAAAGCAAGACAGCAAAAAGCGTGAGTAGTCGCAGTGAATAAATGAATGGACAATAAACTGACCGACTGAAAAGTATCAGAAAAGGATACAGTTTGAAACCTATGAACTAAGGGGTAATGTCATGAACCCGTGAGAAACGACAAAAGTATGAACTTGCCACAAAGAACTGGTTGAAACAAGGATATTCATAATGAGATGTATACTGACCTGAATGGACCAATTAGAGAGAATCTCGCCATAAAGATGTAACATTTTCACTTAGTAAGCTAGTATTAGGGTATAAGAAGACCTACTCTTAGAGGGGAGGGGTTGCTGCTGTTGCTGCTAGCTGCTATTGATGCTGTTGTTTTCAACGCTGCCGTTTTTTACGAACTGATGCTGCGGCTGCTGCTGCTATTTTATATTTTTGATTGAGCATGAGACGCTGATATTGGAGAACTTTATTTAATCCTAATAGATTTTTTTCCATTTAAAACATTAGACTTTTATTCTTAAAATACTAAAGGGGAAAGGAACAAGAATGCCTGTTTTTCCAGGACAGATAGATAGATCTTTCGGGAGTTCTTGCTGTGACAAACTTTATTTTTCCATCTAATAGGTATGCATTGCAATTTAAATTTATTCTTATAATGATGCTAAATGTAATAATCTGAATAATGAATTTGAAACTTATTCATGCTTCTAAACTTTCTATAAACTTTATTATCTTTAAAACAATGAGTCAGTGGTTCTTTAGCTCAATGATAAATGTAAATGTTTAAAGGTTTATAGTGGTTGAGCTGGTCTTAATCACCATCAACTGATTCCTACTAGTTGGTCCTTCGACCAATGAGCGGAATACCTTAGAGCTTGAGAAGTGTAATGTCGTCTTTATAAAAAGGTATCCCGTCTCCTTCCAGCATATCATTTAACTGTTTTTCTCCTAGGTAAGAACGGATGAAATCCAGGGAATAAATGAGTGAGTGAATGTATATGCGGTGTTATGGGCCCCACCGTCATATGGATATAGTTGTGTTTAAGAGGAATATTTGCACCTGGACGTCCAAAGACATATAGGAGAAGAAATGTTATTGATAGCGCTGGATCAGTGGCTACTGTGATAATCTGTCACTGTGGGCCCTGCAATGTTTATCAAGGACACAAACAAATTTATGCAAAGTTAGTGGTACAACTTCCTTTAAAAGATTACAATAACAGCAATGCCATACAAATACCATAAGAAGTGTGTTTTCCTGTCTAAAGGATGAAAAGTGGGAAAGCCTGTGAACTGACATGCAAGGAAGACGATGTCAATGTCATTGATGTATCAAGGCTCACTCATATCCAGGAGACTAGATCACAATATAAACTGAAGGACAAAAGTTGTAAGTCACGCCATTATTCTTAATTGTTTACAGAGTGTAAAAAGTGACGGTGTTTTCAAAGCAACATAGATTTACATGTATTCAGAAATACAATAACATGTTAGGACACATTGAAAGGTAAAGTACCATACCTAGAAGACAAATAGATAAGTTATTGCTTGAGGTTTTTGCTCTAAACAGAAATCCAGTGTTTCACGTTGATTGGCAGACCTTGTAGGCTTCTGGACTAGTACATGCCACTTATTAAGATTTCCCTCTTGAATAAATGAATGAATGTTTGTTTATAACGGTACTTCCTAGTGAACATATAGAACAGTAGGTATGGGCTCAAGGGAGTGGTTAACATTGCTTTTAATGAGGCTGACAACAAATTTTACTGCCTAGGTGTGAAAAATAGCTTCCCCCTCTAGACTTTCAGCTTTTTAAACTACTTGGTTTATGGCTACTTCTTTAAGTGAGTCTCACTACCTGACTGTAAGCCCTGTTGAAATTAATTGGGAGTGATGCCAATGTCTGCATTTTAAGATAGCATCCACTGCTCCACAACTAGTGTAAGTAGCTCTGGTTTGGTTGAACATGAACATGTGCATACATATGCGTGCTCACTCGCCTGTCTGCGCATAGGTAGCCTATCGAAGAAGGGACCCTTCATGGCTTGGTGCTGACCTGTGCAGGCCTTATAACATGAGTGAGCATTGATAGTGTAAGTATGTACATCTGTAGTGCTTCACTGAAGTATGTAGAGTGCTTTATGTGTTATACACTATGGATGAAATCTACACCAAAGTACAGTTTCACATAGTTATGCCTTCAGATGAGTGTTACAAACCTATCCTTTGGTAAATCAGGATATCAAATGCAGATTTGAAATAAATTTCCACATATCTGTGCTTCTTATGTAAATTCAAGAATTATCATTTTCTATGACCCAGCTCCAAATTAGATTCTGGCATTTGAACCACCCTGCTGGGTAAAGTTAATTATTCTGCTGGCCAGCTGGAGGATCGAAGGCCTCCACACTCTATTGGGCAATTAGCCAGTAATTACCTGCTCCTGGGAGAATAGAGGGCGGGGATGGAATAGTTACCTCTCGAATTGCACTTGACCCGGGAAGGCTCAACTCCACAGAACAAAGGAGGGTAGCCAAAACTCTGGAGCCATTTAAAGGAGGTTTGAAGGTTGGGAAGGAAGAGAACAGGCAGCAATGCTTGTTAGGGGCAGGGCTTCAGTTATCAGTGAAGGTCATTTAATAGACCATTGGATAGTGCCATCTCGGAATTTCTCAAAATGCTGTGCAGGAGGGCTGGGGCAGGGCTGGAGTGATATTGTGCCACCCTAGAATTGGGTATAGGTGCCTTTCTTTTGGAACAGCCACAGCTACTTAAAACATCTGCACAAGAGAGTGACTATTGTGAGCAATCTGGACCCGGGGGAAGTGATGCTGGAGGAATGCACAGTTGAAAGAGAGAAGAATTCCAGGATGGATTCAAAGACTTCCGATATCAGTTGGCAGCCAGGGGCTAGGATTTGTTTCTCCAGGGCCAGTGGCATTGGTCCTTCTACACCACCTTCTGGGGGACAGTGGAAAGATGTACCTGCTGGCGCAAGACCCATAGGGTTCGCCTACTTTTCTGTGGAGTGGTCCTGCAGGTGTGCTGTTGCACAAGTGCCTTACAAGTGGCTAGGAGGCCATGGAACCTGGGCAGTGTAGGCAGGGAGGGCACTCTGACAAAGTTACAGTGAATCATATCATTACATGTCATATTGAAGGTCATGGAATTGCTTTATTGATAATCACAAAGTTAACAGTGAATCATTACTAGGGGTGTACAAAACTCACGTAATTTGCAGTAGCATAATCAAGTGAAATCACTGCAAAATGACATGTTATTATGCAAAATGTACCTCGCTCTCAAAACATTTCCTGAATGAATTGTTCAACTCGGAAAAGTAATTTCGAGTTTATTTCAGGTTGCTCGCATTCAAAACACTGCTGCTAGCATTCGGATCTGTAGTTTCGCTCTCAAAAATGATGGTCCAGTCCGGTAAAATATATTCCTGAAATGTTTATTGACTGCCCATGTTAAAGGATGTCCTGCTCACGTTCCAAACACTGTTGGTCACATTCAGATTTCTAGTTTTGAGTCAAAAATAACACACACAGTCCACACGGGTAAACAAATCTACCTGAATTGCCACTTATATTGAAAAAGTACAAGAACAATACATCTCGTGTTCAAATTTCTCCCTGAAATTATGGGATATGGTGTACCGGTGGAATCTCTGTAATTTTGGTTGAATTTTGTTGCACAAATTTACCAAAATTATGCCAGTTAGACTGGTGTAAATAAAATTTCGCCCAGGCCTGATCATTACAGGCCCGATTCACAAAAGTAAACTTAGACTTAAGTTTAAGTTTACTACTTTTTGGTATACACAAAGGTAAGTTACTACTAGTGAATTTACTACTAGTAAACTTACTAGTAGTACCTTTACTACTAGTAACTTAACTAGTAGTAAAGTTACTGCTAGAAAGTTACCTTTGTGAAAACCAAAAAGTAGTGAACTTACACTTAAGTCTAAGTTTACTACTTTTTGGTATTCACAAAGGTAAGTTGCTCTTAGTAACTTTGCTTCTAGTAAACGTACTAGTAGTAACTTTACTACTAATAACTTTACTACTAGTAAGCATACTAGTAGTAAAGTTACTAGTAGTAACTTACCTATGTGAATACCAAAAGTAGCAAACTTAGACTTTAGTCTAAGTTTACCTTTCTGAATCGGGCCCTACGTGTCTTAACGAAGGTCTTTGAAATGCTTTATTGACAATCACAAAGTTAACAGGGAGTCATTACATGCACTAATAAATGCCAATTATAAAGATTTTAATGATGTTGCATTGGTATATTGTGTCATACTTCTGCCTTTATTAAGGTCGCTGGACTCTGACAAAGCCGGTAAGCCTGCTATTTGATAACCGCACCCTTTTTTGTTGTGTCTTGTATAGGTGGGAAGTATTTTAGGATTTAGATTTCACGGCTCGCTACGGGGTGTGAGTTGTTTAGAGGGTGTCACCATAGTTATTACAATCTGACATATTTTATATATTTGTAAATTGTGTGCTATAAAGTACTTTTCCTTTTTATAGGTAAAAACACAGCCTGGACAATGATTTATTTGGTGTTGTTTGTTGCATGCCCGTAGACTGTGGTATCAGCCCACATCACCTCCACTGAGGTATCAGCCCACACCTCCCCCACCTCGCTTCCCTGAGAGTCAAGTGTTAAAATGGGTTACTTGAGAAGGACTTACATCTTTTGCAACTAATACCCCCTTACATAAATCAAGGTTAAGGTTTCTTTAATTCCAGGAGGATCGGAAGAATTCTGATGTTGAATGGGATGCTATTCCAAACCTTGGGATGATGGACAGCAAAGATTTCACTTCTGCTTTTTTCTTCTTGCACTCCTTCTTCTCCATTTTGATGAAGTGGCACTGCTGCCTGAGGTCGAACATTTCTTGGTGTGTGTGTTACAGTATCATTTCCAAAGACCATGTACGTGATGTGGATAATTTTGAAGAAGATACAGGCCTGGAATGGAAGCCAATAAAGTTCCTTCATGATTTGTGTGATATGGTGGACCTTCAGGTCCTTGAAGAAACATAACAGTATAGAAGATGCCTTTTAAAGGTGACAAAGTTGTGCTAGGTGTGCATTGAGCAGAGTGTTATATCCATCCAGTTTGGCGAGAACCAGACCTTGCACTGTTCTGAAATTGACTTTTTGAATGAAAGGGTTTCACCTTCTTCAGGATGGAGAGTTGGTACGATGCTGTCTCCTTTTTCCTAGTAATGTGTTCTTTGAATGTGAAATCTATGTCGAGGTTGAATCCTCATGTCCCATCTACCACCAGTACATCCCATATTATCAACTGCCACAATCACAGTGGGTCCGTTGCAGGCTCTGTAAGCTCCCAATATGCAATCAAAATCACCAATAAGGTATGATGATGAAGTTCATAAATTTTCTAGGTTCTCAATCACAGCTGCTTCATTTTTGTTTTTTGTAAACTACAAATGTTTCTGGACAATCAGACAAGGTGGTCTTCGTATTGTCTCCTTTAGAGGGGAATGCAGCAAGCTGGTCAAATCTTTATGTGCAACAAGATCATCCTTTGCTATTTAACTTTTGAAGTGAGAATGCAATAGATTTTTGAAGGAAAAAGTTTACTCCATGCCTGCTGATAGTGATCGTTTGACATTGAAAGAGAGAAATCTGGATTTATTAACTAATTTAGCTAAATTCAGTTGTCAAGTGTTTCATATTAGTCTGTCCAAGGAGATGAGATTTTTCCTAAATTGCCATAGACTATGAAGTGAGCATAAAAGACATCATCCTACTTGCTGTTCCGAGTTGTTAGATTTAATAAAACAATTGGACCATAGACTGACTGGCAGATGTTCTTGCAATGAGGACGTTGTCCAAAGGTCATCATAATTTGACCACTGAAAGACAATACTGATATCCAGAAGGGACTTGAGATTGATGGCCCATTCAGTTAGGTTTAATTTGAGGTCCAATTACTGAAGAAAAAAAGAAAAAGAGGCAAACACAGAATTTGTTATGTATTGTGGTAAAACATGTCTTCTCATAAAGGAGTGTTTGGATAAGGCAAGGAACACAACAATCTTCCATGTATCTCAGGCATCAGCTTAGCTTTTGACCTCATATTGCAGCTATTTGTCAGGGTCCTCCCTTTGTATGTTCAAGATACAAATTATGTGCTTTAAAAACTTGAAGACATGCACTGGCAGAATGATTTTATAAAGTCGTCTATAAATGTGGCTAGCCTCTATTGATCCATTAGAGACCATGAGGGAATCACTGCAATTGAACAGATTCTTTCAACAGGATACGTACACTATATAGCTGTAAATAGAATTCTTCTAAACTGCTACAGTTCAGTTTAACTCCCATCTTTTTTTGGAACAAAGAAATCTAACTACATAAACAGGGGTGTCAATGGGAGAAAAATATGCTCCAGTTTATGTTAATGTATTCATGAGCACCTCAAAAGATTTTGCATATGGGATGAATAATTTGATTAATACTCTCCCACATCATCTATTGGGCCACTTTATTGATGAGTTCCTTCTGATCTAGCAAAGATATACTGACCTGCTATGTTTATATATTTAAAAGTTAAACACCACAATAGCAAACTCTAGGGCATATTTACAAGCCCCTATCGCTACAGGAACATTACTTTTAACGACATTCCTGTGGCGATAGGGGCTTCGCCTAATTTACAAGGTGGCATTAAGCCACTTAACGTGGCTTAATGCCACCTTGTAATTAAGGCACCATGTCACGCTCTACTGAGGGGTCAATTCCGATTCGGGCCGGAAATTTCTCCGACCGAGCCGGACCCGGAGAGATTTCCGACCGAATCGGACCCGTGCAGTCCGACCGAACGAGTACGATGCGTCCGTATGTTATCGGACTCGAGTCGGTCGGACTCCCATTGATGTCAATGGGAGCCGGTCGTACAACGCGTACGCGGGCTCCCATTGACTCAATGGGTGCGAGTCGGACAAGGGCGCCCCTACAGCGGGTACGCGGTGAAGCACTTGCGCCGTACACGCACAGGTAGGGGGACCCATGGGTCCCCCTGTGTGCGACTCGCGCGGCTACGCGTACAGGGGGTCCGACACGGACCCCCAAAGTACGGCTCCGACAGCTCTTACGAGCCGGAGTGCGCGGCTCGGTCGGACTGCCCGCGGCGCGCATCGTACTTACCCGGCCGGGAAACGTCTCCATTGCGCGGTGCGAGTCGAGTCCGAGCGAGTCGGTCGGAGCGGTTCGAGCCGGGAGCGAGTCGGTCGGAGCGGTCGGGACGCCCGGACGAGTCGGTCGGGGATTTCGCATCGTACTCGCTCGGCCGGACCCGCGTACGGTTCGGTCGGGAAACAGGGCTCCGAATCGGATCCGGTAAAGCCGAATCCGATTCGGAGCCCTACCGGCCGAGATCGGAATCGGCCCCTTAGTGTGAAAGGGGTGGGCAATGGGTGTTGTGGTGGGCGTTCCGCCGCAACACCCATTGATTTTGATGCTGCCCCCTATTTACAAGGTGTTGTGTAAATAGGAGACAACGCCAAAATTAACACCAGAGAAAGCCTGGCCTTAACATGGCAAAACGAGGAGAAATACTTTATTTCTCCTCGCTTTTGCGCTGTTTCTATGAATGAGTGTTTATGTGGAGGAAGGTATCCCTTCCTCCACATAAACAATCATAAGAAAAATTATGATTTGCAACTTCTATGTGTACTGCACAATGCAGCACAAATAGAAGTTTCAAATCGCAATTTGTGATTGTTTATGTGCAAGAAGGGACCCTTCCTGCAAATAAACAATCATTCCCTCAACGCAGGCACCCTTGCACTATGGTGCAAGGGTGCCTGCGTTGGCGCTAGGCATCTTAATTTAGCACCAGCGCTAGGGAAAATGCAGGGATGCGCCTTATCTTTGTAAATACAGCGTATCCCTGCTTTTTCGGAATGGCGGAGTGTGGCGTTAGTATTTTGTGTTTAATGCCACGCTCCGCCATTCCCTTGTAAATATGCCCCTCTGATTTACATGGTAAAAGCTTTCCCCAATACACCAGACCAACTATGTCCCAGAAAGAGAACTCTTGAGATTCAAAAGAACATGCAGGGCAACACATTTTTCAAGAGAAACATGCAGAATCTGTGGAGAGTTCTATATTGAGGATTTTTATTAAAAATATTATAAAGACACTCACCAACTAGACAGATCTCAGTTACTGTGCCCGCTAAGAGATTAAATGAGTCTAAATCACTGTGATTCATGACAAAGTTCCATGAAATCCACCACTACACAAAATAATTGGTACTTGATCAAGATCAATCCAGCTCCAACAAAAAATCTGCATGAAAAACCTAGTGTTATAGTTAAATGTTAGGTACATTTTCTCTTTAAGTATGTGCAGCAGCTCCTGCCAGGAATGTTCACTGTCTCCATGGTAGTAATGTTCTATTGGTTGTCAGTTGGAGACTGGGAGCTGACTGACAAGCTGCTTCCATTGGTGGTGTGTACTTTATCTTAATAAAGACTACGTGAAGATTTCCCTGTACAGCGTCTTAACACTGGCGTCGAGCAAGGCTTGATTGGGGGCAAGCTACAGCACCAATTCCCCTGAGGACCCATGTGTGTAGTTTATCGTTATGGACTTTATGGATTTGTTGGAAAACATGTTTTACACAAGTTGAACCTGCTTTACATCTAAATGTAATTTGTGTGGCATTGTTTGAGCAATGAGGTCAATTTTATTTTTTACGTTGAGGAAGGAGTTTCTGAGCAACGGAACTGCTTGCGCTGACCAGTATCCAGCACCGGATGTGAGCGTGCAGGATGGCATGCAGGATTGCACGAGTAGCTCACTTGAGCAGGAGAAGGCGTGCAGAACTCGTGGTGACGTCAGAGCAACACAGGATGGCAGCACACATTGGAGAGACTCTATACGAGTCTACGTGACCTCGTCATGACACGGGATGCCTATGAGGTAATTGCGCTTGACATGAGGCTGCCATATTGGATCGGGGGATTTTTACATTGGGTTTTTACAGCGCTCATGTTTTTTTTCTCCTTAAATTGATGCGCATGTACACATCGGCAACACGTCTCTCGTGGTGATCTCTTGCGCTAAGGAGCAATTACAACGCAACGTTGTTTGAATGGCATATAGCAGAATAAAGTAAAGCATTTTTTAGGTGCAGCTTGTTTTAACAGGGCCATTGCAGTCATGTCTGTTAGTAACATGTCTCAGCCCCCAGCTTTTCTGTCTGAGAAAGGAGAGCCCATAATTCCATGGAAACGATGGAAGAAACTTTTTGATTCATATTTGGTAGCCATTGGAGGTGATACATTTTCTGCACATAGGATCCAAGCAATTCTCTTGCACAATCTTGGGATTGAGGGCCGTAATATTTTTGAGAGCATCGATGAGTTACCGATGGTGATCAGGTGCTGTCAGACGTTTTCGAAGTGTCCATGAAAATGCTGAAACAATACTTTGGTCCACGTATAAATGTGTGGGGGAGACACACATTTTTCACGAAAAAACACAGGAACTAAATGAAAAAGTGGGCAACTATATTGCGTTACTAAAGACACTAATGCGCATATGCAAATTTGGAAAACTAACAGATTCTCTAGTGAGAGATCAATTGGTGAGATGTACCAACAGCAGCAGGGTACAGGAGAAATAACTGCCTAGGAATCTCTCATTCAAAGATACGATTGCTATTGTCGGAGGAGTGGAAAACACATCCGACTGGGTGAAGGAGATGAAAAGTCATGTGATGGTACCTGATAACATTCCCACCCCAAGCAGCACACATGAAGTGGCTGAAAGGGAAGTGCAGCAGGATGTGGAGGGAAACATTTTTAAAATGTTTCTTGGAGGGAAACTTAAAACTTCATCGGAGGCTACCAAACTCAAGTGTTACCGATATGGGAGTTTTATTCACATTTCTAGTAGCCCGAACCGCTATGCAAAGAACTCCACATGTCATAAGTGTGGCCTTAGAGGACACAATGCAAGAGTCTGCAGGTCCACTGGGAGAGTATGAATGGTAGAGAATGTAAAAAATATAACGGATGGTCTATGGACGGTGGTGCTGAATGTGAAGGGTAATGGTGGTGAAGTGCATGCTGGGGTGATAGTCATGCCTGAGTGTGAGGTTGACATTGGCGGAAAAAAGTTTGTGGTTCTAGCAGACTTAGGTTCCCCATTTAGCATGATTGGAAATGAGTTGTGGGATGAGATATTTTCTAATGAAAAATTACTTCCACAAGATATCAACCCTGTTGTTGTGTAGTTCCTATAAACCTTATATAGGATCTGCGCGTTTAGACAACATACACTGCGGGACTGGTGTTCGGACTGATTCCAGACACCCCCACCGGGTATGTTGGCCTGTATACCAGCTAGCTCGCGATGCCACTATCACTTCCTCCTACCAAGGAGAGAATAGTTTTTGGCAACTATCGAACATGACAACCCTGATCCCTCAGGACCGTGGAAACAGTAACTTACTTTTCGCTCAGTCACTCGTGCTCACTTGTTCTCAGAGAGATACACAGAATAAACGGTTGGGACGTTTTCAATACGTATTTATTGAACAGTCGTTATTCTAGCGTAAAATAAGTGCACTGAAATCACCAGTAGACAGTAGCATAGATGAATGAGTAGAAGCACTAAGAAAGTAAACAGATGGTAGGTCTCTACCATTTGCTAAAATCGTAAATACAGGCAAGTATATAGAATACATGGCAATAATATGCGTACTCCTACGATGCACCCTAACTAGATGTACCTAAGTGTACCTAGTATATGAGTAGGTGTAAAGCCAAGAATCCCTCTAGGATAAAGCCAACCCCATTACCTGATGTGAGACTGCAGGACCCCGTTCTGGTCTCGAGCTGAACACCCCGCAAGGGATGTCAGACCACTGCGAGCTGGAGTATCTGCATGCAGGGACCTCAGCGTCTTGCGTCAGTGTGTCGGCCAGGAAGGACTGATCTCCTCTGACTATCTCAGCAAGATGGGGTGTTTATATACCCTAAGGTATCCCCAGGGGTTCTACCTGGCTGTGCCAGTGTCGGACTTAGGATGACGTTGGGAATGAACTTTATACATTGTTATTATGGAGGAGATGATGGTCCTGCTGTGATTTCAAGAAACTAAGAATCCTCATGCATAATTTATGAGGCAAGTGTCCAGGGAAAAACCCTACGTACTTGTGTGTACTATTGTAACTAGGTAAAAGGTCAGTCCTTCAAATCCGTTATGTATGTAGTATAGGAGAGAATGTAGGTGAAGGGTTATGATGTTACCTAGACCTATATCGGGATACCTATATGAAATATAACACCCACTCCTCATCCGACTGGACGACATTACTAAAATCTAGCGTACTACCAAGGCGTGTAGAGGTTTGTACGCAACTAATAATAAAACATCATAAGAATTTTAAAAAGCGTTAAAAAACCCTTTAAAAAGTTTTCTTTAAAAAAATCATTCAAGCATTGGCTCTAAAGTGTCCATTTATATAGTCCGAACTACAAGCAGCTGAAAGCCATGCAGGTCAAAGGGTCTTAATTTGGAATTTCGTTAAAAGGTAAAAGGCCAAATTTTCCCAGCGTGCGACATGCCAAATGTTTATGTGTCCTTGCTGGTAGACACAACAATGCTGCTGCATGCATACGCAGCTGACGATCCCTGTAACACCTCGCAAAGAATGACAATTGAGCACAGATGATCTTCCGTACTGCCTGCAACAGATGCCGGGGCAGCCTGTGCGATATCCAAGGCCTGAGTGTTGGCGGAGGAGCCGGCATCCATACCAACAGGAGCAGAGACTACCTGTGGTGGCTCGAAGAACACTGCCAACAACATAGGAATACGCTGAGGACACTGCAGAACATGGGCTGTTATCGGGCCCAGTAAAGCATCAACGTCCGGTGGCGCAGCCAATGGAAGTGTCAGACAGAGGTCCAACACACATTCCTCTCTGCAGAACAGGCATCGGAGAACAGGTAGGACACAGTCCATCCAGACTGGTCTAAATGATAGGAACCAAGAGGTGCTCAGTTCCCGTAGGCAAGGTATGCCCAGATGTTGTACCATGCGATCACGGTATTTGCGCTCCAGGAGTACTGTCACCATTTCTTTGGTGGCAGGGACGTCCATTGTGTAGCAGAAAAGTAATAATCAGGATACCTGCTATTAGGAACAGGATCAGCGGAAGCCCTCCAAAATTGCTTCCAAAGACAGAGTGTATAAAGTTTGGTATAACTTCGAGGACCGTCTGAAAGGTGCTTAGCAGTCTGGAACCTTTGGTCTTAAATAGGTGTACAACACCCGTCGTATCAGACATGTTAAAGATACGACTTACCATTTCTGTGAAATGGAAGGGGCAGTTTGTAAGTATAAGTGTCTGTATCTCAGCCGCGGACCTTGCGATCTGGAGATCAAAAGTCTCCCGGGCGGAGGTTTAGGCAACGGTTCGTTGTAAAAGCATGGCTTTCATTCTGCTCAGAGTATCAAACCGTATAAAGGAAGCATTTAGCGAAGGCCATAACTTTGCCTCCCTGACTGTATGTGTTGGTGGAAACAATACTTGCATACAGCAAGTAACCCTGGAGCTCTCAGTGACTAGATGTAAGATGCCCGGAAGCATCCCACAACAACCTTGATCATTCAGCATCAAGTAACTCCCATTCGAGAGAAGCCTGACTACCGGATTAACCACAGCTGCCGGGGTACCTCTCAAATGACAGGACAAGTTCGCCACAGACCCATTACAAGCCCCGTGAAGTATAATATCCTGTCATATGAGAGATCCACTTAAAGCGTTCTCGCAGTTAGTTCCGCTTAGAAACACTTCCAGATCCCCACTCCTGCATCGAAATCTGTATGGTAAATCCCAGGATTCCCTGATGAATTCCTTACCCATCTTTTCATATCTGCCTGCCTGTTGCTGTTCTAGGCAAGACTGAAACTGGAAAGTTGCGAGCAGTAATGTTATATGGCCGTGGATTAACCATTCTGTGGACGGTGACTCTGCCACAGTAAAGGGTAACCTATCCAGTATTTCAATACGCAGCATTGTATATTTTGCTCCCCTCTGTGCCGTTTTCAACTGTTTTTCTGTTAGATTGTATGCAGAAAACAATGATGTACTGTTGATGAAATGCCAAGGCACATAACCGGCGCGTTAATACTAATACTTCGATAGCAGAAGATACAATGTTGCCCATTGAATATATCCTGGATGTTAATGTAGTCATGCCATTGTCAACTCCAGCTAACACCTTTTCTAGGTTAATTCTATCTATTTCTCTTAATCTCTCTGCTGCTTCTTGTTGCGAGATTTTCCAGATTTTGTTATAGACAGCACATAAAAAACATTTTTGACGTGGCTTTCTGGGACCTAATAAAAAATCCCGTAGGTCCACATCCTCTGTAAGTAAGGACAAGTGTTGTTTCACCTGGGGTAGTGTTGAGGTCTTTAGCCAATCGAGGCATAACTTCCCAACACTGTATGATGTCACTACCCCCGGATGTTCTTGTTGTACATAACGTGGGTCTGGCCTATGGATACTAAACCCTTCGGTGGTACCCCTGAATCTTTCCTGACATCTGTTTGCGTCTGTGGGCCAAACCAACCATCCCTTCCAATTGGGGTCTGATCTATTGTATTGCAATATGTTATCTAACTTAGCCCCTCTAGCTGATGTAAAATTCCCCTCAGTGTTTAACGGTGTTGGAATTTGAGGCGTGTTCAAGTCCTTATTCTTGGCTATTCCAAGACAGGAAGTCTTTTGCACAGTGCCATTCAGAAAAATCATCTGCTGTGGAATGAGGCATGCTCTAAATAGTGCTTCCGTTCTCTGGACTTGCCAGTCCCTAGAACCCCAGATTTTTATTTTTTTTTTTTATTTTATTTTTTTAATTTTCCAAAACCTTTATTGAACATAGTCAGCATTACAAACATACATGTTGCATCAAGTCAGAACACTGAGCGCATAAGACCATCTACGAAGCACCTCAAGAATAGGGGGAATATTACAGACAAAAAATAAACAGTGTAATATGTAGCATGACAAAGCACCCTTGAGCACCAAATATCCGAAATGTGTGGGGGCAGCACTGCAGAGGGGGGCATTAGGTCCGGTCAGGAGGGCGGGAGAGGGAGTGGGCAGGAGAGGGCCGGCAACCAACACCGGCGGCCGCCGCGGGCGGAGAGCCGGCGGGGAGCGCGGGAGAGGCAGACCGGCCAGAATGTGATCGGGTGTGGAGGTATGTCACCAGGGGGCCCCATATGTCAATCGGGCGAGATCTGGCAGGCACAAGGTCCCAGAATTCAGACAGAAGAGTTTGGCATCTCGATGCGTCTTCCAGCCAGTGAGCGAACTGAGGCGCCGGCCTGCGCCCCCAACACATGGACACCCTGCGCCGCGCGAGGACAAGCAGCATTGCGACCAATCGGCGAGAGGCATCCGGACAGAACTTAACAAAGCCGAGCAGGCACTGCGGTGGGTCGGGCTGGACCGGTGCAGAAACGATCTCGGTGAGGGCGGCGCAGACCTCCCGCCAAAACTCCGACACCCTTGGGCACAACCAGGCCAGATGAGCGAAATCCGCAGCAGGGGCAGAGCAACGCAAGCACCTATCGGTGGGAACTAGTCCCATTTTATGTAGCAGAACTGGGGTTCGGTAAAGCCTGTGTAGGTATTTGAAGTGTATGAGGCGGAGACGGTAATTGGGAGAGAGTTTCTTCATCTGGCTACAGCAATAGAGCCAGTCGGCTTGGGAAATGTCCATACCAAGGTCCTCGCCCCACGCCACGCGTGCGCGATCAGTGGAAACGACGGAGGTTGATAACGTAAGGGCGTATAATTTGGACACCAGCTTCCGGGGGGAGGTGGAAGAATATATAAAATCAAGCGCGCGCATCGAAGGTGGAGGTTGTGGAAACGTGGGGTGTAAGTCCTTACAGATAGCCCGCAGCTGATAATAGAGCAATGTGTCCATAGGGCCAGAGGCAACAGGAAGAGAGTAGAAGGTGTTTCCGGGGTAGAGATCCGCCAGTGTCTCCAGCCCCAGGCGGGCGGCATGCTTAGCCATGCCGGTTGGATGGAAAGGTGGGAAGGCATGGTGGCGCACAATTGGCATAGCATTTGCTGAGAGCAACGGGGCATTGGAGAGGCGACGCAATCCCGACCAGGCCCAGCGTAAAGTCCCGACCGTGTCCACCTCAGCCCGCGCGCGCCGCCCGGAGCAAACAAGGCGGTAGCCAGCGGCCAAGGGGCAGCGATATCAGCCTCGACCGCCGCGTGCGGCTGAAAAGGGAGGGATGAATCCAGAAGTGAAGGAAACTGGCCTGGGCACTCAAGGCATACAGTTTGAAGTCGGGGGCGCCCATACCTCCAGCCGACATGGGGAGAGTAAGGACATCATAGGCAATCCTGGGCTGCCTGCCAGCCCAAACCAGAGAAATGATCAGGGAGCGAAGCTTGCGGAAAAAATGGGCCGTCAGAGGTATGGGAATATTTAAAAAAGGTAGAGAAATTTCGGGAGGACTACCATCTTGGCAATGGCAATACGCCCAGCCAGCGACAAGGGGAGCCGGTTCCAATGTGGTATCCTGGACTCGAGCCAATCCACGGCCCGTCCAAAGTTTGCCTTCCAGAGGTCGTCCAGATCCCGACTCAACCAGACACCCAAGTAGCGGGTGGGGCCAGAGGCCCATTTGAAAGGAAAGTCCGGGGTGAATTGTGTGGTGGCATCAGTGAGAGGGAACAGCACTGACTTACTCCAGTTCACCTGTATTCCGGATAATCCTCCAAACCGTAGTATCTCACGCACAAGGGGGCTGAGGTTGTCTTGGGGGTGGCGGACGTACAGTGTAATATCATCCGCGTACAGGGAGACCAGGAGGGCGCGGGCCGAGAAGCCAATGCCCTCTGAGTATGGTGCTGCCGGAGTCTGGCGGCAAGAGGCTCCATCGCAATGGCGAAGAGCATGGGGAGAGCGGGCACCCCTGTCGAGTGCCACGCTCAATTAGAATAAGGTCAGAGACTTGTCCGTTGAGCCGAAGGCGGGCAGAGGGGCGCGTGTAGAGAAGTTGAATTTTGCGAATAAAGACATTGCTGAAGCCGAGGCGCGGCAAGAGATAGAATAAGAAGGGCCACTCCAAGGTGTCGAATGCTTTGGTGGCATCGAGAAGAGCAGCCACTGCGGGGAGGCTAGGATTAATCTGGTGCAGAACGGAGAATATAGCCCGGAGGTTGTGAGATGTTGCGCGGCCCGGAATGAAACCGGACTGGTCCGGGAGAGCGATGAGGGGCATGAAGTGGAGAAGACGGGAAGCTATCAGTTTCGCGAAGATCTTATTATCCGTGTTAATTAAGGAAAGGGGACGGTAGGAGTCGCGGCAATCCGGGGGCTTGTCTGGTTTCAGAAGAAGTGTTATGGTCGCCTCACAGAGCGATGGCGGGAAGAGGCCACTGTCGAAGGAGTCATTGTACATAGCGGCCAGGTGCGGCACCAGGAGCGGGGCGAACGTCTTATAAAAAGAAGCCGGGAGGCCGTCCGAGCCAGGGGCCTTATCACCGGGCAAACCAGTGATGGCAGCGAGTATTTCTTCCTTAGAAAAAGGCTCGCCTAGGAATTCGCGGTGATGGTCCTCGAGCCAGGCGAGTGAGATGGTGTCAAAAATTGGTCGAAGTCCGCTCGCGAAGGTGTGGGGCCCGCGGCGTAAAGGTGCGTGTAATAATCCGAGAACCGTGACTTGATTTCCCTCCGGGGAGGTGGTTCTAGCAGGGCCGCCATCCTGAAGTGCCGCAACATACGAGGCAGCGCGGGGGGACGAAGGAGGCCGGCTAGGGTCTTGCCAGGCCGATCGCCTCGCCGAAACGGCGCGCCCGGGCCTCTCTACCTAGAAAGGAGAGTTCCCTCTCGGCCTCCCTGGCAAATTCTGAGTGCTTTCCACGCAGGCGAGCGAGTATCTCGGAGCTGGGGCGAGTTGCCTGAGCAGAGTCCAGGGCCTTAATCTCCAATTCTAATGTTCCTAATGTGGTGCGGATGGAGCGGAGAACTCCGGATTGTTTTGAAATGCACTCACCGCGAATCACAGCCTTAAAACCCTCCCACAGGGTAGACGGCGAGTCCACGGAGCCGACATTCAAGTCAAAATAGTTGGAGATCGCTGTTTGGATCTCGGCACAGAAGACCGAGTCGCGAAGAGCGTACGAGGGAGCCGCCAGGCGAAGGCCCTCCGCGGGGAGTCGGGAGGGCGTAGACAGAGCTGGACCGGCGCGTGGTCAGAGAAAGTACGTGCCATATTAGTGACGGATGTAAGCCAAGTGAGGACGTCAGGAGAGGTGATCCAAAGATCAATACGAGACCAGCAGCCGCGGGTACCGGTGACACAAGTTCCTCGCGGGCCTCAGGCCACACGTGTCGCCACGCATCATACAGTGAATTATCGGCCAGCAAGGACTGTAAGAAAGCCGCGGATTGCGGGTGTGACGAGTGGGGCCCGAGCGGTCAAGGACCGCAGAAAGGGTAACGTTGAAGTCCCCCCAAAGGAGTGCCGCAGGGCCCAGTGTGGATATTAAGTGCCAAACATTAGTGAAAAAGGCAGGGTCGTCCGAGTTGGGGCCGTATATAGCAGCAATCGTCATTGGTTGGGAAAGTAAGGAGCCATGGAGAATAACATACCGTCCCTCAGGGTCAGTGAGTACCCGATCAGTGTGCCATGGGAGTCCCCTGCGTATCAAAATCGACACACCACGAGAGTAGGAGGAATAGAAAGAGGAGTGTGATTCGCCCCAGTGGCGCGACTGAAGCCTAGCGGCGGTCGCAGGCAACAAGTGAGTCTCCTGTAAGAGACAAATGTCAACTTTATGACGGAGTAGGTGTGAGTGGATGAGCCGGGCCTTGCGGTGGTCATTGAGGCCACGAATATTCCAGGACCAGCATATGGTGTCAGTCATACTGTGTGAGGACGCGATGGGAGGGAGCGCAGGGCCGCGAGTAGCAGCCGCAATCAAAAGCTAGCATGTGTAGCGGGGAGGTCATACTTGGATAGAACAAGGGCGAGTCAGCCGCTTGAAGTCTGAAATGGAGCCAGCGAGAGCCCGCCTGGGAGAAAGGTGTGACCCCAGAGGGAGCAGCAAGGGTACAGAAACAATGAGGCAGGCAATGACCCCGCAAGGCACCAGTCGAAGGGAGGGCGCAGTCTCTAGCTCAAACGTGATGTAGTGATCGAGCGCAGCAGTGGTGTAATGCGTACTGAAGGAATACATAAATTGATAGCATAAATACATTAACTTTTCTGAAGAAAAACACAAAAAACAATCCCAGGAGCCAACCACCCCCACCCCGAACAAACCCACCCCATCGCATCATGATTGTAAGTATAACTCTTGCAATGTGAGAGCAGAGAAATTGCGATGAACCACGAAGTAGCCCCAAGAGGCGGACACAACAACCCAACACCCCTCCACCCACCACCCACACCAACCCCCAATCAGGTCGAGAAACCACCCACACCAACCCCAGGGGACCCCAACCGGGAGGGGGAGAATCAGCAATAGAAGTGGGAATCATCCCGTGGGGCATGGCGACGCCTAGCGTACCTCCCTGCCAGGAAAGGCAGGGTGGCCAAGCCAGAGTGAACAGCAGACAACACAGTCAGGTAATATAATGCAACCAAGTTAGGGCCTGTAAACCCCGCGGACCAAGAAAAGAGAGAAACCATGATGGGCTGCAGCCAGTTAAACAGCCAAGGGACAGCCGGGGAATGAGACTGCAACTGCGCTACACAGTCTTGTACAGAAGGGCCGGGGCCAGAAATAATAAAGAGGTACAGTTCAGTCATTGTCGCTCAAATTGGCTGCAGCAGGGTCTTGAGAACTGGCTGGAGTGGAGTGGTGAGAGCGGTCCAGCTGTTTGGCAAAGGCGAGGGCTCCCTTTGAGTCCGGGAATACCAGGGTTTTGGAGCCCTGTCTGACCCGCACTTGGCCGGGTAGGCTAGCGAGTAGGACACGTCGTGCTTTTGCAAGATGCGTTTTGCAGGCAGAAACTCGCGGCGGGCAGCCTGCACAGCCAGAGTGTAGTCGGGATAAAAAGACAAAGTGTTACCTTGGTGGCGGATCACACCTCTTTCCCTGGCAGCCCGGAGGACCGCGTCCCGGTCCCGGAAATTTAGGATCTTCGCAAGGATCGGTCGAGCAGGCAGACCAGGGGCAGGCCGAGGGCCGAGGAGCGGTGCGCTCTCTCCACGACAAAGACCTGGGATAGCACTTCACCAAATAGTTCTCGCAACAGCTGCTCCACATAATCCTCCATTCTGGAAATATTGGAGGACTCCGGCACACCAGTGATGCGGAGGTTAGCTCCTGCGGGAGCGGGCCTCCAAATCTTCATTCTTTGAACGGATGAGGTCGAGGATTTTATCCATTTGGAGCAATTTTTGGCGGTCTTGGGTGGCGGTGTCCTCCACATCAGACACCTCGATTCGACGTGGAGCAGGCGGCCATCGTGCGCATCTACTCTGGACTTAACCACATCCAGGCGAGAAGCCAGTTGCTCCAGCTGAGTGGCAATCCCAGACACCGCCGACTTCACCTCCAGCATGATGGCCTTCAAGTCATCCTCACGTGCAGCGACCATTTCCGTGGGTGCGGGCAACTCACCCCGCCAGCAGTAGCGCCCTCCTGGCGCGTTTGCCTCCGCTGCTCAAATGTTAGTCGGGGCTGTTTCGGGTCAGCTCTGCCCATGGCGGCCTCCTAGAGCAGGGAGCCCCAAAGAGGAAGGTGCAGCCGGTAAGGGCACAGGTAGCAGGAAGATGATCAATGGGGGCAAAGAGGATCCCCTCCACGAGGCAGGTGTGCAGCAGACGTAGGGCCCGGGCCGCGAATGCAGCGTTGGGGGCAGTGGACCCCGATCCCGCAGCCAGCGCAGGCCCCTCCACCGAGCCGCTGCCCCGCTCCCAAGGTGGCGCAGTCCAGGAGCCAGCCGGGGTACCGCACAAGAAGGCTCGCTCCGGAGACCGCGCCTGGCGCGAAGGTGCGGTAGAGCGTATGCACCGCCACAGTCCCCGGGCCGTGATGCAATGGGGGCCCCTGCAGTGCTGGGCGCCGTGTAGAAAGGGAGGACCTGGGTGGAGGGTCGACCCGGCGGTGCACCCAACTGGCAAAGAGAGCTGGATGTTCAGAGGGCCAGGCAGGGGGCGCAGACACACGCCGGTATGCCCCGGAGTCGCCCCTGATGAGAAGGCCGGATTGTAGGCCGCTGCAGCCAAGTCAGGAGCACCCCGATCGCGGGCTCCCTCCCAGATCTTCGTCCGCCGCCGGTGACCACCAAGGCGGTAGGGGAGGCAGCCGGAACGATCGTGAGCGCAGCGGCAGCAGATGGAGCCCAGCCGGGAGTAGCGAGGGGGCAGCAAACCGCGGCAGGAGGACGCGGGGAGCGCGCCGCCCTCTTCGCCCGGCCCACCAGCGCGGATACCAGAGACGTTCAGGGCGCCTCCTCAGGGTCGGGCTGGGCCGGGCGGTACGGCGAGCGCGATCCCAGGCCCGCCCCGGAGCGCCCCCCCAGCAGCGAGACTCACCGGCGGACTGTCGTGGCCGCAGGGCCAGTGGCGGAAGGTCCGGTGGGCGTGCGGAGAAGCACGGGTAGCGCAGGCCGGGTCCCGGGGAGCGAGCAGACGTCTAGGCCCAACTCCCGGAGGCGCCGCAGCCAGTCACAGCCAGGTCGTAGGGCTGCGATGAACGGCTCCGAGAACGCCGCCGATGCAGGGAAGCTGCGAGGGTAGGGTCACAGGCAGCGATGTGTGGGAAGTCTGCCGGATAATTGCAGGATTTCAGGCTTGGCCGGCAGAGCCCACTCAAAGTGCGGCCATCTTGCAGCCGGCTAAGCCACGCCCCAAGTCCTAGAACCCCAGATTGATTTCAAGTCTACAGTGTCCATTCATAAGTCAAAACCCTGTTCAGACAGCTGGGTAATAAAGGAAGCAGAGTAAATCTGTTTGGTGTTTGGTAACATATTTTTCTGTGCAGATATAGGTGCAACTTTATAATAGTACGAGGTTGGGTCAGAAGTGTTGAACCCTGAAAAATATGAGAATTTCTGTGCAAATGTTTTTGAACTACCTTTCGGTGATGTAGGGCAATGTTCCCACTGGTGGTATGTAAAAATATTTCTAGGTTTGCTAGATATATGCAAGAAATGATGACCATAATGTTGGTAACAATACATTTTGTCAAAATCTGATGTGTCCTCTAACATTTCAGTGCTAGAAAATGCGGCAGATTGTTCCAAATCAGACAATAAGTTATTAACAGTTTCAAAATCCCAATCATCAGAAAATGTACTGGAGGTAATGATATTGTTCAATGAAATTTTAAACAAATGTGGAATCTTTAAAAGCTTGGTCGGTCCAAATATATCATAATTTACTTTGTCACACACTATATCATCCGGTATAGGAACTGCTGAAATGTTCACGAAGGACAAGTCTCTTTGTTCACGATGAGATGAAACATGAGGTTTTAAAATTAAGATTACTTCTGACGTTGCAGAGCTCTGTTGAAGATAAGTTCCATTGATGAGCAAGTGGAAAGTGATTACTAATCCTAACCAAAAAAGAAAAAATAATATACCGGTGATTATCCAAAGTTCTAGCCAAGGTGATACTAAATAAGTCCTTCTAAGAAAGTTAAAAAAGTCTTTGAACCGTTGTTTGCGAGAAATTTGGGCAGGCGTCGTTTCAGATTCACTTGGATCCAATGAAAAGGTATCGAAGTTGACGAAATAGCCAGATGCAGTTCGATCTATTTTTGGTAGCTCAGCATCTTTTGTTGAACTTGTAGATTGCTCTTGAAGAGGCATGTTGACATAGACATCCTTATTAGGTTGAATTGAAATTTGTCTTTCATTTTGATTTGGAAAGTTCATGTCAAGCGGAACTAGTACCATTGCATTGTTATCGATTCTGTTGCTTTGTAAAGGTGGCTCTTCAAATGTTATGAGTCTTTCTGGTTGAACTTCCTGTATTGTAGCAAGAGGAGGACGTCGGCTACTCAGGAGCCCATGAGGCCTACTATTTAGTATCGGCCACATAGTGTGGTTTGATCAGATCGATTGAGACGAATCTCTTTTCTTTTCCGGCAAGAGGCGGTAGAAGTACAGTTCTTGATCCTTCAATGGCCAGGACAGGTACAGGCTTTCGATAGGATGGCCCGAATTCTTTTTTGTCCACAATCTTTTCTCTGACCACATCCCCAACTTTAGGAATCCAGGCAGGTCTTGCCGTGGCTGACTTGACTTCCCCAGTGGTGCTTTTCTTTGTCTCGACATTACTTAAGGAGGGTCTGGATTCATTCAGATCCCGTAAAACAGCCAATCGTTTATTGATGTCAAACGGTTTTTCGTCCGCCACTGTGCCTTCACAGTCGAGATCAGGTACCCACATTCTTGTCCCAAACAGGACCTCGTAAGGAGTAGCACCTCCTAGAGAGCTTCTTGGCTGGTTATTAAGGGCTTGCTGGACCCCATATAGGTGACTGACCCAACTATCACCCGAGCCTAATACCCTAGCTGTTAATGATTGCTTTAAGTCCCGGTTTTTCGGGATGGTACAGAGAGGAGTACCGCAATGCTACACCCAAACTTCCCATGGCTTCCTTGTAAGCCCTAGAGCTGAACGCGGGGCCACGGTCAGAATGTAATGTGCCAACTGCTTATGTCCCTATGAAGACTCACAAATCTTTTATAACAGTTCGGGCGTCAGCCGAGCGCTGGGGCCATACCCATAAGAATCTTGAAGAGGAATCCACTGCCACCATGATATACTTGTAAGCCCCATCAGATTGTAGGGGGCCGCAGTGGTCCAGATAAATGCACGCGAGCGGTCTGTCTGATAGTAACAATGGTGTCTGCGCTGGGCGAGCTACGTTGGACCCTTTTATCTGTTGACAGATATCGCAGTTTAAGACGAAGTCTTTGGTCTACTTCATTAACCCTGGCCACCAATAGCATCGTTTCAATAAAGAAACTGTCGCCGTAACAACTGAATGAGCAGAACCCAGAACTTTGTGTGCAGCCAAGATTAAACCTAACCTGCGATCCATGTTTTGTATTACTCTATCCCCCACTCCAGGAATCTGAGCAAATGGAACGTTGTTTGCATCTAACTTGTAGGAGTACTTGAGTGGAAAACCTTTGGGTAGTGCTTTGCTGTTATTGCGCAAAGCAATCACAGCTACCATTGTGCTACCGTCTACCCTCGTTTTTGAATGGGTGATTGCAGCTACGGACGCAATGCGTACTGCCCCCTTTGCGGCTTCATCAGCCAATGAATTCCCTTCAACGTGAACGCCATCACGTTGATGACTCAGCGTATCACGTGAGCTCTTGGTAGTTTGTTTTTTAACTCTGCTACCTGTTCCCATAGTTTTCTATGTTTAATTGTGCCACCTTTTGAATCTCTGTACCCATTTTGTCCCCAATAGTGGAGGTATTCGTTGTACGACTGGACACAGTAAAAGGAATCACACACTAGGAGTGTGGGCAATTCTGGATCCGTTTTTATCAGTGCCAGTATAAGTGCTTTTAATTCTGCCAACTGCCGTGCAGTCTCCGAGAGACTGTGTTTTTGTACAGCTTGGACGGAACTTGCCGTCCTGCATACTACCTTTTACAATAGCGCACACTGCACTGTATTGCTGCTTACTTCCTATGGCCGGTTGAGCAGATCCGTCAGTGTAAATAATGTATTCCTACCAATCTAGAGGCATTATTTCATTTGGTAGAGGATATTCTTGTTCGTATTGCAGGAATGCTTGTGTTTTTAAACTAGGAACATATCTGTATTCTACATCTGTTGCAGTGAGAGAATTAGCCCATTGTATCCATCTTGGATGTAATGCTTTAGCATTTGGAACGCTTGCCTTTGTTGCAGCCTCTAAGGCCGGTACTGGGGTTACGACAATTATTAGTTTCCCCTGAGCTAGTGCTCTTTCTCTCACTACCGCAGTCTGTACTGCCGTCAGAATTTTCTCTGTAGGTGCAAAACGCATCTCAGCGTTAGTGTACAAATGTGATTCATATGCAATTGGTACTGTTTCTCCTTCATTGAAGGTTAAGTAAGTGTACCCTGATTGACCTGCGACTACGCGGATCACCAGGTTGCGTACGTTTACACGTGTCTGTAAGTGTTTTGATGATATCATATCAGCTTGTAGGGAACGAAGGATATTTGTGTGTTCCTGTGTCCATTGTCTAACTGAAAAGTCAGGTCTTATTAGGCCGTAGAAAGGTTTTACTCTCTCTGCGTAATCCAAAATGTATGTTCTGCCAAAAATAAAATATCCCAGTATGGACTGTAAATTTTTTAATGATTTTGGAGGTTGTAGAAGTGCGCACTTTTCTAAAAAGTGGGCTGCCAAGCTTTTGCCTTCACTTGAAAGCTCATATCCCAAAAATAGGACATTGAGGTGGGCTATTTTCGATTTCTTAAAATTAAATTTGTAGCCCTCAGAGGCAAAACCCAAAATTATGGTGCTCAACCTGGTCAAGTGTTCCTCTAAGTCATCATCCGTCTGATAAATATCATCTACATAGGATAATGCTTCCTCATCCAAATTCTGTAGTAAATCTGTTACCCTCCTTGAGAATAACCCCGGGCTATTCTTATACCCTTGGGGGGAGTCGACAAAATTGACTCTGGGACCCTAGCGCTGAGCAGGCTGTCAAATATCTGCTTTCAGGCGCTATGTTTTGGCAGAAAAATCAATTTGAGATATCTAATGTTGTTTTGTATTTTTTCTGCACAATGTTATTCATTAATGCGGCACAATGTGCATTCTGAACTGCAAATGTTTTTGTGCATGAGTTTAGGTGTCTATAGTCTAAAACTAGACGATATGAATTGTCGGGTTTCATTACGGGAAACAAAGGGTTATTCATTGATGAGGTGCATGGTTCAATTACACCTTGGTATTCAAGTTGATCTAAGATCTCCCTGACCTGTTTTTTAGCTTTCTGTTTTATAGGGTACTGTCTTTGTGGAGTTGGGTTTGTTTTTATTGGAATTACGTGGTGGGGTGACTCTTCATCCCACCCTACGTGGTTGCGGTATAATGCTGGAGCAAGGGCTACCGCCCACTCCTGTGCATATGTATGTCTTAAGTGTGTAGGGACTAGGTCGGAGAAAGCTGGAAAAATTACAGTTTCACCCTTTGGGCATTCCATAACAATAGTAGGCGGCCAATCTCTTTCTGCTAATAGGATGTCGTAGCCAGAAGTCAGGTTCTCCCAAAAGAGACCCTTAACTTGTCTGGGCTAGTCCCCCTCCATTTGGAGTGTTATTTCATGTAAGCTGTGTGGGACACTCACCCTAGTATCAGGTGTTTCCACCGTGATATACTCACTCAACTCCGCTGTCACCAGAAATTCCATCAGGCGAGCTATTGTTACTTCTGCTGCGCTATCCAGCATCGTCAGAGCCCATTCCCCATTCAGTAGTTGAGTCCTCAGAATTCTGGGCATGTCTAACTTTGAGACCTGCCACCTTCTTCTTTTTAAATTGAGGTTTCGTTTTGTTTTTTTTTTCTTTCTTTGAAGCGTAGTCCGAAGTGCGTTGCCTGTCTCTGGGCTTTGTACGCTCATCTTGTCTTTGTTCTGACCGTCCTTCCCTCTCCGAGTTTTTTGATGAACCCTGAAAGGAACGAGAGGAACGTGTATCAGTGTCCTGATACCTGTCAGGTTTTTTTTAATGTTATCTCTATTCCTTAGATTATATCTCCTTTCTGGGGGCTCCTGTTGAGGAGACCTTCCCCTGGAGTGAGATCTGTTCTTTTGCTTTTTATTATTGTCCCATTTCTTTTTTGTAGAAACCAGTGTTTGCTTTGCCTGTTCTTTATCTGTACCCCCCACTAGTTGAGGTTTTACCGGTCTAGCTCCCAAACTGTCTCTACCTAATTCCACAGAAGCAGTTTCAATTTTTTAGGTAGTTCTGTCTCCTGTTGTAATGGAGTGAAATCTCTCAGACGTTGGCGTATTGCCACCGGTTCTGCTTCCCCTTAAATATTTGCTAATATTACCGCAGATACCTGGGCAAAGTTATTCACCAACTTCATCCCTAAGTTTAGAGCAGGCTCTGCTCCATACTCGTTCTGTATTTGTCTTAGTACATCTGGTATTACCGCTAAAGAAGGGATACCATGAGTCCTGGTATATATTGCAGCAAAGACTATACCACAAGAGATGAGAGGAGCTATCCCCATTGGCAAGCAAATCGTCAGTATTCTATGCTTCTCCTTAGGACCAGTATGTGGAAACACTGCCTCCAGTTGTGTTATTTTTTGTGCTATCCAGAAGGGCATTTGTTCACGTTTAGTGGGCATTTTACCCATCACTGCGTGCAATGTTTGTGGTGTAATTTTGGTTTTAGGAGTTTGGACTGGTTCTGGTTGTGTAGCCGGTGTTGGCTGAAGTGTGAGTGTTCTCATCACAAACTGTGTCATGTTTCTGTAAAGTCATATTCATTCTTTATGCTGTACGAGTAAGTCTCCTCCTGGCATTGTGCCAATGTCAGGATGTGGTGTGTAGGCCGCTAGCACTGGCCAAGTTGCTCCATCTCTTCCGAGCGGGCAGAGTCTTACTCTATTTCTTGTATGGGGGAGGGCGCCTTTAAACCAGTAAAAATGTTCGTGATAAGTTAGTGGAATTTCAATGTCCTCATATGGACTTTATTCGTTTGGTATGTCATCTTCGACATAGTAGTGGAATGTTTTTGTTTGTGCATTGGCCTGCGGAAATGTAATCTATTACTAGAATACCTCTGTTCTATATGATTCGTGTGCCTCAATCACGAAAGTCACTTGCCCACCCCTAATTGTAACACCATATGCTACTAGTTTTAGGGTGACGGCATTTCTAACATTTTCTGCAATGTATATTGCATCTGCATCGTCTTCTTCGGCTGAGAAGTTTAGTTCTCCTGTCGGGTCTCCGTGTATCGACATTGTTTTTAGTAAGAAGAACTTTTCAAGGGTACTGAGATAAGGTTTTTATGCACAATTAGGAACAATCTATCCTTTAAGCTTGATTAGACCAACAGCCAATAGATAGGAATTTTCCTACTCAGCTGCAGCGGATTTTGTTCCCTCCCACTCCAGACGTCTCTGGGGAAATGTGAGTAGGGGTCTCTGAAAAATAGCATGACTGAACTACTCAGATTCGTCTGTTAAATAAGTGCCAGTACCAACGTTGGCGCCGCCATGTCGTGTAGTTCCTATAAACCTTATATAGGATCTGCACGTTTAGACAACATACACAGCGGGACTGGTGTTCAGACTGATTCCAGACACCCACACCGGGTATGTTGGCCTGTGTACCAGGTAGCTCGCGATGCCACTATCACTTCCTCCTACCAAGGAGGGAATAGTTTTTGGCAACTATCGAACATGACAACCCTGATCCCTCAGGACCGTGGAAACAGTAATTTACTTTTCGCTCAGTCACTCGTGCTCACTTGTTCTCAGAGAGATACACAGAATAAACGGTTGGGACGTTTTCAATAAGTATTTATTGAACAGTCGTTATTCTAGCGTAAAATAAGTGCACTGAAATCACCAGTAGACAGTAGCATAGATAAATGAGTAGAAGCACTAAGAAAGTAAACAGATGGTAGGTCTCTACCATTTGCTAAAATCATAAATACAGGCAAGTATATAGAATACATGGCAATAAAATACGTATTCCTACGATGCACCCTAACTAGATGTACCTAAGTGTACCTAGTATATGAGTAGGTGTAAAGCCAAGAATCCCTCTAGGATAAAGCCAACCCCATTACCTGATGTGAGACTGTGGGACCCCGTTCTGGTCTCGAGCTGAACACCCCGCAAAGGATGTCAGACCACTGCAAGCTGGAGTATCTGCATGCAGGGACATCAGCGTCTTGCGTCAGTGTGTCGGCCAGGAAGTCCTGATCTCCTCTGACTATCTCAGCAAGATGTGGTGTTTATATACCCTAAGGTATCCCCAGGGGTTCTACCTTGCTGTGCCAGTGTCGGACTTAGGATGACGTCGGGAATGAACTTTATACATAGTTACTATGCAGGAGATGATGGTCCTGCTGTGATTCCAAGAAACTAAGAATTCTCATGCATAATTTATGAGGCCAGTGTCCAGGAAAAAACCCTACGTACTTGTGTGTAGTATTGTAACTAGGTAAAAGGTCAGTCCTTCAAATCCGTTATGTATGTAGTATAGGAGAGAGTGTAGGTGAAGGGTTATGATGTTACCTAGACCTATATCGGGGTACCTATATGAAATATAACACTGTTAGCTATGGTGGCACACACATTGATGTGTTGGGTTATGTGGTAAAGAGGACTGAATTTAAGAGCAGAGAGACCATTGTAAACATTTATGTGGTCCTAGGCTGGAGGCATCAAAGAGACATGGGGATCGTTTGAAATCTTAATGCACACAACGCACGTGAACCGGTCATGCTGATTGATGATAGTGGGGATGGTGAAAAGTTCTTCAAAGAGTTTCTGATGGTATTCAGTGATGAGTTGGGACTACTCAAGGACTTTGAGTGTCATTTAGTGCTAAAGAAAGATGCCAAATCTTGTGTGCACAAGGTACGGATGGTTCCTAATATGATGCTCGAACCTTTAAGGGGAGAATTGGACAGATTGTTAGACTTGAAGGTTATTGAAGAGATCAAATCGTCAGAGTGGTTGGCGCCTGCGGTGTTGGAACCCAAGGATGGTAGGATGTCCATCAGGATGTGTGTGGACTTGAGAGGTCTCAATAAATAGATCTGAGGGGATCACCAATTGCTCCCTAATATTGCTGAATGCATTACCATGTTGGAGGGGCCAAAGTTTTTTAGAGTACTATATCTCTCCTCTGCATACCACCAGGTACAACTGCACTAGGATTTGAAGCATTTGACCTCTTTTGTAACTTTGTTGGGTGCTTATCGATTTGTGAGGATGTCGTTTGGGCTAGCCTCGGCTGCAGCCTGTTTTCAGAGAATTATGAAGATGATTCTTGAGGAAGTACCCTGGGGCGACTGGTGTTTGTGGGCAAAAGGGACGTTGCCCTGCCACCCTAGGGGAAGAGGCAGGAACAGGGAAAGTAAACACAGAGCAGCTGAAACGAAATTACTGCTCTGAGGCGGTGTGCTGAATCTCCTGGATATACTCTAGTGAACTTTGCAGATGTCCTACTGTGCCAGCGCCAGCTGGGCGAGGTGTTCTTCGACCTGGAGGCAAAAGCTGCAGCAGTGACATCACATGAGAGGGAGTGCTGAATTAGAAAGCCATGGATCCGGTTGCTTTTTGGACGCATGAACAGTGGCCCTGGGAGGAGTTACAAAACTCCATGCACTTCAATGGCTGGGGGTGGGGCAGGCCGATGAGGACAAGGAGGGAGTGGGTGGCAACAATTTGTTGATTATCACTAAGGGGCAGGCTGTAGGAGGGGTGCAGGGTGCTGCTCTCCTGGCAGGAACACATGTTTAGAACTACATTTGGTTACACTTTGAAACAAAATTATGAAGCTGAGCACAAAGAGGGCTCCTTATCTCAACTGTAGAGGCACAAGAGAAGGAAGGAACCAGCAGCGGACAACAATTGCACTGGTGGACTAGGCGGTAAGCATGCAGTCAAGCCTCTGCATCAGGGGCATCTTCACCCCCCATTCCCACTCAACCTTCCCTCCCTGCTTTAGCAGCTACAGGGGGAGTGGTGTTCTTGAGGAGCCTCTTCTGTCTGAAGCTTGACAGACAAAGGCTCATAATGAACTTCGGTGGGTGAGTGACTGAAAGGAAGGATGGGTGGATGGATGGATGGATACATGGATGAATAGATGCATGGATGAATGAGTGAAAGGATGGATGTAAGAATGGAAGAGTGAAAGGGAGAAAGGGTGCATGACTGAAAGGGAGCGTGGATAGATGGATGGATAGGTGAAAGGGTGAATGGATGGAGGAGTGAAAGGATGGATCGATGGATTATGAGAGAAAGGATGGATGGAAGAAAGAGTGAAAGGATGGATGGATGAGTGGATGAATGGATGGAGTGAAAATATGGATGATGAGTGAAAGGACGGATGAGTGAAAAGGTGTATGGAAAGATGGATGAGTAAAACAATGGATAGATGAGTGAAAGGCAGGGTAAATGGATGTCTGGATGAAAGGATGAGTGAAAGGGTAAATTGATGGAGGAATAGATGGATGAGTGAGTAAAAGTATAGATGGCTGAGTAAAAGGGTAAATAGAGGGATGTATGAGTGGATGAATGGATGGATGGACAGACAGATAGATGGATGGATGAATGGATGGGATGAGGGTGGATGGATGGGTGTAAGAATGGATTGCTGAGGGAAAGGGTGGATAGGTGGATGAGCCAAAGGGAGGATGATGGATGAATGGATGGAGTGAAAGGATGGATAGATGGAGGGAGCAAAAGGGTGAATGGATAAGCGAAAGGATGGATGGATGATTGAAAGGATGGATGAAAGGGGGTTGGATAAGTGAAAGGATGAATGATTGATGGATGGGTGTCATTGGTCCAGTGACGGCTCTCCTTACATGATTTCACAGCTACACTACACCCTCCTTGTTTTGTGGTCTATTTTTATTGTACCAGCAGTGAATAATTATTCACTCTTGGTACAATACAAATAAAATGCAGACCCGCTTCGGGTCCAGCAACAAACTGAGGCAGCTAGTGACATTGTTTGATTGCTGACACAGGTGCATAAATGTGCCTGTGCCATTCCAGCACTGTGAGCATGTCTGTGTGACTATGTGTGTGAGTCAAAGTGAAGGACAATCAGTGAAGGAGTAAGTCAGAGTGAATGAGAAGGAATGACAGTAAGGACGATTATGTGTGAGAGTTAATGTGAGTGAGTGATGGAGAATGACAGTGAGTGTAACTGAGTGTTACTGTGTGTGAGGCACAGTAAGACTAAGTAATTCAGAATGAGTGAGAATGAGTGGGACTGAGCGAGACAGTGTGGGTCAGAGTAGAATGAGTGAGAGTGTGTGAATTAGTGAAACTGAGATAGTCAAAGTGAGACAGTAAACTTAGGGGGTTATTTACAAGAGGCCTGCACCACAGGAGCGTCACTTTTTGAGACGCTGTGGTGGCGCAGGCCTCTCAATCATATCTATGAGGAAACAGAAAGCCACACTGCGTGACTTTGCATGACCTCATAGATATGGAGTAAGACAAGACAGCGCAAAGCGTTGCATGCCTTACTCTGTGTTGAGGAGGCATTCCATGGGCATTGCGGTGGGTGCTCCCACACCCATGGGTTTTGACGCAGCCCCAGATTTACAAAGTCACATAAACCAGGGGCAGCACCAATACCTTATGCCTCCCCACGACAGGCGTAACAAGGAGAACTGTTATAATTTCTCCTATATTTTTCTTCTTTCCATGTGTGCTGCATTCTGCAGCACACATAGAACGAGGACAACACCTCCAAGGATTGTTTTTGTGCAGGGAGGTGTCCCTTCCGGCACAAAAACAATCCTTCCGACAACGCAGAACAAGGGTGCCTGTGTTGGTGCTAGCCACCAAATTGTGCGCCAGCTGAAAAGACAGGAATGCATCGTATCTCGTAGCTACAGTGCATTTCTGCCCTTTTCGATTTGGTGTAGGGCAGTGCAGCAAAAAGACTTGTGGCACTCCCCTACGCCAAATCTTTGTAAATGAGGCCCTTAGTGCAAGACAGTGTGAGAGAACCCTTCAAGAAGAAGCTCACTGGAATTCGAACCAAGGATTACCCCTCACCACTTTTAAAGGTCACCAGCCACCACTGGAAGTAAATAACATCTTATTTTTTCAGGATGACATTCTTATATGGTAAAGATGTGTGCGAGCATGATGATATTTTGAGGAGAGTATTTAGAAGACTGGCAGACAAAAGCCTCACAGCAAAAAGGCAGAAGTGCAGAATTGGAGTAACGTCAGCCACATACCTAGGCCATGTTATATCGGGTGAGGGCATTCAAGCGAAACTGGAGTTGGCAGACAGTATTGTGAATACTCCCACACCTTGTGATAAAGAGCAAGTGAGGTCTTTTCTTGGACTTACTGAGTTCTATTCGAAATTTGTAAGAGGATTTGACAGTGTAGTCGAACCCATCAGAGTGCTGCTTAAAAAGGACTCAGTTTGCATGGTCAAATGAGTGTGATGCAGCGCTCAGGTTAATGAAGCTTGCAATCAGTAAAATGCCTACTCCAGGTCATTTTGACTTTAAGAAAAAAACCATTCTTACCATTGATGCCAGTCTGAAGGGGTTGGGTGCAGTACTCACTCAAGTGGATGGTAGTGAAGAAAAGGGAGCCTCATTTGCCTCTAGGGCACTCAAGAAAGCAGAAGAACACTATTCATGTATTGAAAGAGAAACCTTACCTATAGTTTGGGCACTGAAGCACTTCAAGTTCTATTTGTGGGGTGTTCCCTTTTTAGTGAGGACAGACCATCGTCCACTAGTGCAAATGTTTTCCTGCAGCCAAAGTGAAAGGTTAACCCCTAGACTGCAGCGTTGGAGTGAAGGCTTGGAGGAATCAATTTCCAAGTACAATACCTTCCTGGTTTGGCGAACAAGGCGGCTGACTGTTCGTCATGGTTGCTGGTAGAAAGCAAGAGTAAAGTGGCCACTATTGATTTAAGCTGTGTGAGTTGGTCAGAGAGCCTGCTATTACAAAAGAGGAGTGGGAGAAGTGTGGAGAGGAAGATGTGTTGTTTCCCAAAGTCAAGACCTATGTCGTTAAAGGTTGGCCTGATTACATGGGATTGGACTCTGATTTGAAGCCATTTTGGTCAGTAAGGAATGAACTCATGTCATATCAAGGCAACCTCATGAGAGGTGAAAGAGGTGTTCCTCCCCCAAACATGAGGTCTAAAATAATAAACCTGGGTCATGAGGGACATCTCAGCTGTAGTCTCACTAAAGCTCGGGTCCGCAAGAGGTGTTTGTGGCCGGGTATGGATCGCCAGGTGGAGGAGGTGGTCAAGGAGTGCTAACTGTGTGCCTCTAATGATAAAACTTGAGTCTCCAATTCTGTTCCCCCATTGCCAGTTGTTGTGCCTGAGAAGCCGTGGACCAAGTTGGGTCTGGATATTAGGGACCCATTTGAATTGTTGCCACCAACTGAGAGAGTTGTTTTGTTGTTGGTGGATTACACCTCAAAATGGGTATCCACGAGGTGTTTTGGGACAGTGAGTACTAGGACGGTCTTAGAGTTTCTCGGGGATGAGTTTGCAGGTGAGGGGGTGCCCAAGTATCTAGTCACTGACAATGGGGTGCAGTTCCCCTGACGAGAAATACAAGAGTTTTTCACTGATTTTGGGATCACTTATCAAAGAATAGCTCTCTATGCATCGCAGGCCAATGGTCTTGTGGAACACAAGAGCAGAGTGGTGAAAGCCTGCGTGCAGAGAGCCATAGAAGTGAGGGCTCTACTCAAGGGGGAAGCAGAGATCCCCTTCTGAGTTCTTGCGGGGTAGAGTAGCCATTTCCAAGTTAGATCCTGAATGGCTGCCGACTAAGGGAACTCCTAATTTGGATAAGGAGGAGGTGGGCGCAAGAAACAGTACATATCAGCAGAAATATAAACTCAGATATGATGTGAAGAACTCAATAAAGAGCAAAAAGTGTAATGTAGGAGAACTAGTCCTGGTAAAAAAAACAGAGTGGGAGAGGAAGGGGTGACTGAATTTATGGGCCCGTCTGCTATTGAGTCCATTTTGAGAAATTTGGTGACAATTCACATAGGGAGCAGGTGGAGCATGTCCAGGTTGTTGAAGTACCAGGGCAACAAGTTGCCAGCTGGAAAAGGCGACACTGTCCTGCCAGGAGCAAGGACACATGGGGGTGCAATGAGCATCAAATGACGCTTTCAGGAAAAGTACTCCTGGAGGTTATTCCACCATGAGACTGATGGAGCAAGGTAAATGAAATAAATTTGTAAACACCCCATAATAGGGATAATAATTTAACGATATTAATTGGTTGCAAAATTAACCAACAATCTGCATTTTTATAAACATTTACATAAGTGGGTGCTAATCGCTATTTATGTGCAAAACTAACTTATTTACAATTGTAAAGTAAATTAATAATTAATATAGTAATTTGCGTACTAATTAGAGCAAAATCGCATGATTTGTGCTATGTAGTAAAATTGTATTGTGGCAAAGAATGCGGATGGTAAGTAAACATGGCTTTAAATGTCGCTTCTGCTAGGTAACACCTAACTTGGGTACTTAGAATGACGGGTGGGAAACAGAAAGGCTTATTATTTTCTTTATTTTAATTATGATTGTGTTTGTTCTTATGATAGTTTGTTTGGGCCTGCTAGGCCATGCTGCGAAAATGGCTGCCGAGGCAGATGAGGTCATGCGCAGACACAAAGATGGCCTCTAAGCGGAAGAAAGCCATAGAGCTAAAACCACGTGGTTACAGATCGAGCCCAGAGTGAGAAGAGTCAAGGTCAGGCTGACCTGACACGAGGAGAATGCCAAGAAAGACTCAGCATGCAGCCGTGAGAACAGGGGATGAGCCCCAATGAATTAACAATGGACTGTTTAAAAATGACCAACAAAAGTGAAACATTTAGCGAACTGTCAATTGGACTGCTATTACCCAAAGGTCGTGTGAAAATATAATCCTTAAACAATTTTAGAACCGGTTTGAACAAGGAGGGCAATGAGGTGATTCTTGCCACCCCTCCAATGGACCAATTAGCGTGATTCTCGCCCCCAAAGATTGCAACTTTTTGTTTTGTAAGCTAGTAGTAGGGTATAAGAGGACCTGCTTTTAAGTAGGAGGAGTGCTATTCCTGCATAATTTTTTGAACACTGAGCGTGATGCTGATGAAGCTACTGCCATTTTCTATAGGCCGTTTTTCTTTGGAGATTTCTTTTTCTGAACTCTAAAATTTGACTGGGAAAGGAACGAGACCGATGCAGGAAACCTGTAAGGGAGGTTCGTCGAGGAGGCTGTTAGCGGGACAGTCAGTCAGTTTTGGGAGTTCAATGCTGTGATCTGCTTTTGATGAATTTTTCCAATCCGCAACAAATGGGTATGCATTATAATCTATTATAAATTTTATTTCTCATATGTTATTGAAGTGTATTAAAGTGATTAATAAACTAAGAATCTCACTCATGCAACTGATTTTAGATAAAATCGATTTCTAATTAATTCCGAGTCTGTGGTTCTTTAGTTTACTTAATGAATATAATTTGTATTAAGGTTTTAAAGATTAAGCTGGTCTTAATCGCCATCAACTTATTCTACTAGTTGGTCCATCGACCAAAAAGCGGAATACCTTGATGTTTAGAACTGTCAGGATTAAAACTGAATAAACATGGTTGTTTAAAATAATATCCTATAATTTTAATAAGGTATTCCGTTCTTCCAGCAATCCCATTCTTCTCTTTAGTGAACGTGGATGTGATCCAGGGAATAACTGAGAGGGTGTATGATTATGCGGTGTTAATGGGCCCCACCGTCATATGGTATAGTTGTTGTGAATGATTTTTACCTGGATGTCATGTCCAAAAGCGAAGAATTTATATTAGCCGTGCTGGATCAAGACCTAGGAAAGTACCTGAACATTTCAGGGATTACGTTATGAAATAGCGCTTTCCTTCAGGTGCTTTAGGGTCACAGTGCAGCGCTATCTGTTCCTTGGAACACTTCTTTGGTTGCTTTATGATTTTATATTTGTTCTTGCCTTATTCAATTTGTAAGGGGGCTGTGGCATAATTATATGTTAGATACATTTTCTCTTTAAGTATGTGCAGCAGCTCATGCCAGGAATGTTCACTATCTCCATGGTAGTAATGTTCTAATGGGCATCAGTTGGAGACTGGGAGCTGACTGGCACGCTGCTACCATTGGTGGTGTGTACTGTATCTAAAGAAAGACTACGTGAAGATGACCCTGTGCAGCGTCTTAACAGTGCTTACAAAAGGCTTAGGAATTTAAAGCACTTTCAATGTCTATCTGAGTTCAAAGAGCCCTGTAACAAACTAAGGGGCCTATTACGATGGCGGGCGGAGACACGACCGCGGTGCCGGCGGTGGCGTTAACACCCATTTACCGCACGCCGCCAGCGGTCTTCACGCCCGCCATATTAGGATGGCCACACATTGCCCATTTCCCGCCCGCCGCGGTGCGACGCCGACCGCCATCCAAGTGCGCCCGCCACCGCGGCGGAGTGAGCCAATCACCACACACCGCCGTGCGGAATGACGTCCCGGACGCCGAAGATATCACGATGCCGGAAACAGGGCAGCGCACCGCGATGGAGAAACCGCACAGCGAAAGACGGCGGAGACATCACAGCGGAGACAGAAAAGAAACACCCGGGACACACCGCAATGGATCCTGCCCTACACACCTTCCCGGTGCTGTACATGATACACCACCTGCAAGTTATCCACCGCCGTGGACGCCTCCGCAGGTACGTACAGACACAACAGTGAAAGTAACACAATACACAGCTCCAGGGTGGAAAAACATCGCATGAGAACACCACACACCCCTGTGGGGACAGGCACACAGCCATCACTGCACACACACGTGTCCCACCTGTGACAAAAACATCTCACCACATACTGCCCACCCATGTACCGCATTCATGAACAAATGTCCCGGTCACATCACCGCCGCGGTCAGTGTGCATGAAACCATGCACACAACACAGAGCACAGGGCCAGCGCATGCCAAGGGCACCGTACAAATCGCACAGAGCCACAACCCCATCCACAACACACCAGCTACCTCCCTGAAGGGACACAACATGTGCCTCCCAAGTGCCACTCCTGCACAACAACCACACAACTACAGCCACACCATGCCCCACGTCCCAACAACTGCATATACAGCCACAGCAGGACCCTTTGCAAAGGAACACATAGCACAGAAGCCCAGGCCCCAGCCAACACACACACCACAACAACATCACACACAAGCCAAGAACACTGAGGCCAGGCACAACATGTACACACACACACAGATGAGGACCAAACACTTCACTGCACACACTACCTGACAAGTCACACACACACACACACCACCCTGACTCACAGCTACATACACACACCACATGCCAGCAGTAATGGAGGACAACATATAGGAAAGCCAAAGTGAGGTGCCCACAAATGGAAGGGCAGTGACACAACCATCAAGCAAGTGTGATGCACATACAAGACAAGACACATGTGAGAACACACACAGCCCATCACAGCACACATGGCTGACACAGTCAGTCAACACAAACCACGGTCACCCCAATGCAACAACTCCTGGAGACAGCAAGGACACCCATGTATAGGCACAGGGATGTAAGGAAGGCCCTGAACTCAAACACTGACCAGCCACACATAGGCATCCAAATACTGGACAAGACAATGTCTGCTGCACAACACACAGTGACACACTACATGACAGCCAAGCACAAGTAGGATATGTCACACATACCTCCTCCCACAACAGCAACACACAATACTGCCATGTGCACAAAACACAACCACAGGGCTAAACAAGTACACATACAGGCACACCACTCCAGGGTCACACATGGCAGTAGTTGACAATGCAGATGCACACACATCCACAGTCACAACCAAGTCACCCCCTTCACACCATACACTTCTCCACCACCCAAGTGCACACATTGGAAGTAAGCCATGGGACCTGGATAACTCATCACCACAAGATGTCCATACACCGACACTGATTGGCACACAGAAAGGAAGCTCACACAGACCCCATGACCCTGGCCTGCCTGCCTGTAAGCCTGTACCCAAACTCCCACCCTGTGCTGCCATTGCCCACAAACCTGACATGTGTCCACCATAGATAACATGAGCAAAGAAGGAAGATGACAACAAGAATTCATTGCCAACCACCTGCACGGCACCCATAAGTATCACATTCATGTAGAAATGAAGTGCCTCCCACCCCTGCAAAAGAAATGAAATGTGAGACAACCCATTGGCAATGTTGAAGTGGCATACTGAGCATGTGACACAGTAAACCATGCACACACAGAAACAACTTTATTCAGGAAGGACACTGACACAACTCACAGCAGGACCAACTGTGTTTATTCACAATTTGCATATTGAGACAACAAATTTGGGCAACAGCAAAGCCAGTGGGCATTTCAATATGCACAGTATTTACATGAGAAGCTGCACAGGCAGGGGGCAAAAAGCAGTGAACAGCAAGGCCAGTGTCCAGGACACAGTGCAGGTGAGGTACATGAGATCCTGCACAGGCAAGGGGCAACCAGCAGTGAACAGCAAGGCCAGTGGCCAGGACACAGTACAGGTGAGGAACATGAGATCCTGCACAGGCAAGGGGCAAACAGCAGTAAACAGCAAGGCCAGTGGCCAGTCCAAAGTGCAGGTGAGGTACATGAGATCCTGCACAGGCAAGGGGCAACCAGCAGTGAACAGCAAGGCCAGTGACCAGGACACAGTGCAGGTGAGGTACATGAGATCCTGCACAGGCAAGGGGCACACAGCAGTGAACAACAAGGCCATTGGCCAGTACAATGTGCAGATTAAGTCCATGAGAAGCTGCACAGGCAGGGGGCAAATAGCAGTGAACAACAAGGCCAGTGGCCAGTACAATGTGCAGATGAAGTCCATGAGAAGCTGCCCAGGCAGGGGGCAAATAGAAGTGAACAACAAGGCCAGTGGCCAGTCCAAAGTGCAGATTAAGTCCATGAGAAGCTGCACAGGCAGGGGGCACACAGCAGTGAACGACAAGGCCAGCGGGCAGGACAAAGTGCAGAGTGAGTCCATGAGAAGCTGCACAGGCAAGGGGCAAACAGCAGTGAAACACAAGGCCATTGGCCAGTACAATGTGCAGAGTAGTTACATCAGAAGCTGCACAGGCAAGGGGCAACCAGCAGTGAACAGCAAGACCAGTGGCCAGTCCAATGTGCAGATTAAGTCCATGAGAAACTGCACAGGCAGGGGGCACACAGCAGTGAACGACAAGGCCAGTGGGCAAAACAAAGTGCAGAGTGAGTCCATGAGAAGCTGCACAGGCAAGGGGCAAACAGCAGTGAAACACAAGGCCATTGGCCAGGACACAGTGCAGGTGAGGTACATGAGATCCTGCACAGGTAAGGGGCAACCAGCAGTGAACAGCAAGGCCAGTGGCCAGGACACAGTGCAGGTGAGGTACATGAGATCCTGCACAGGCAAGGGGCAAACAGCAGTGAACAGCAAGGCCAGTGGCCAGTCCAAAGTGCAGGTGAGGTACATGAGATCCTGCACAGGCAAGGGGCAAACAGCAGTGAACAGCAAGGCCAGTGGCCAGTCCAAAGTGCAGGTGAGGTACATGAGATCCTGCACAGGCAAGGGGCAACCAGCAGTGAACAGCAAGGCCAGTGGCCAGGACACAGTGCAGGTGAGGTACATGAGATCCTGCACAGGCAAGGGGCAAACAGCAGTGAACAGCAAGGCCAGTGGCCAGTCCAAAGTGCAGGTGAGGTACATGAGATCCTGCACAGGCAAGGGGCAACCAGCAGTGAACGACAAGGCCAGTGGGCAGGACAAAGTGCAGAGTGAGACCATGAGAAGCTGCACAGGCAAGGGGCAAACAGCAGTGAAACACAAGGCAAGTACAATGTGCAGAGTAGTGACATCAGAAGCTACACAGGGAATGTATGCAACTCTACCATGCCATGCCCAGCAACAGAGTAATGGGCCTGACAATGGGCATCACACGCACCCCTGTGGACAGACAGGTGTGTGAGGGTGACCACCACTCAGATGGGGCTGTCTGTCGGACTTGGAGCTGACTGTGTGTTGGGGTCAGTTGGAGGACTGCCCTGGGCAGTGGGAGTAACAACTGTGGAAGAGCCAACTGTGCATGTGGTAGCTGGGGGCTGCTTGGACCAGGTGGGGTGGTGGCCTGGGGAGGTGGACTCATGCCCTGGTGAGACACAGTGTGTGCCGGAGATTGTGGAGGGGTGCCTCTCCACTTCTTGGGGATCCTGAAAGGCTTCCCTGTCTGTGGATTGAGGGGAACTGGGGCAGACACAACAGGTGACCCCAACACCAAAGCTGATTCTGGTGTGGATGGTGACCCCCCCTCTGGGGACATGCTGGATCCCGCTGTGCGCTTGCCTGGTGTTTCCCGCCGCCCTGCATCCCTCTGTCCACCAGCTTTGCCCCCTACAGTGTCCTCCCGTGCTGGCTTCACAGGGCTTGGGATGGGAGTGGAGGTCAAGGATGGATTATCCATGGGGCCCTCATCCTGTGTAATGTTTGCAGGCAACACCTTCTCAGTGGGTGTGGAAACTGTCTTTTTGCCTCTGCGAGACGTCTTTGGGACAGGGAGTCTTTGGCAGGGGAGGAAGGTGAGGCCTGTGACCCTGATGCTTTTTTCTTTGCTTTGTGGCCCTTGCTGTCGCCTGATGGGCTTTTCTCTCTGCGCTCTGGGGTGGCCTTACTCTTATGTGGGGATGGTGTCTGCGCCCTAGTACGCTTGGGCTGCTGCTGCTCCTGTGTGCTGCGGGTTCTGTATCGGGACTTTGGGGTCCGTTGAGCATTGTCACTGTCGTCAGAGGTGCACAGTGACACGGGGCCAGACCGAGTGCTGGGAGCCGCTCCCTGACTATGTGCCTGTTGCAGGGCTGCTGTCACAGTTGATGACAAGGACTGCACAGTCCGGTGTAGCCCACCTACGTCGGAATGTAAGCCCTCCATGAAAGCTATAACCTGCCCCAACTTTTTGTCGTGCTCTTGGAAGGCATTGAGAAGTGCTGTCTGCCCCACACACAGCTGGCGCAATAGCTCGACTGCTTCTGCACTGAGGGCAGCAGGGCTGACATGGGCTGGGGCAGCTGTGCCTGGGGTGAAGGTGACTCTTCCCTTCCTGCTCGTGCGGACACGGGCAGCACCAGTGGAGGTTGAAGGGAGGCTGGGCACTGGACGCTGTGTGGTGGAAGAGGAGGCCGAGTCCCCGTTCCCTGTACCCCCAACATGGATGTGTCACCGCTGGCGTCAGATGAGGTAGAGCTTTGTGTCTCCAGCTGTGAATCCTCTAGCAGACTCCTGTCCCCCTCCTTGGCGCTGGTCACATCTGTGTCAGTCAGCTCCGGTGCGGCTGTTGCACTGGAAGCCTCACCACTGGTGTCCGTCCCCTCTCCCTCTGCATACGGGAGCTTCTGCATAGGAGAGAGAAGTACTGTGAGATGAGTGGCATCAACAGAACTAACACGTGCTAATACATCTGTATCCTAGAAAGAGGTGTGCAGCACATTGCATGCCACCCTGTGCACACATATATCTTGCCACCCAAAATTTCAACACAACGGTGCATGTCCGCCACACATCCTGCCATAAGTGCCCCAGGTGACTCACACAGCACACCATCCTGCAGTTGGCTCACATCAGACACAGCCCCAAAATGGCCTGTGCACACACACTGTCCCGATGTTGGCAAGGATGAACACCACGACATGGTGCACATCACCTACATGTGTGGAGCAGTAGGGGACCACACAGACTACAACATACCAGCCCACAATGACCCTGCACACATGCCATCCACCATATCGAGTCCATGGGCACATCTACTGTTGCACATTGGCCTCAGATGTCTGACTGGCAGATATCTGAGGTCTGGAATTGCACGCATTCATTGAAACGCATTCACAGTTGGCACACTGGCATTCCCATCCATCTGAATTCACACACTACCCCACAGCAGAAGGTACCTGAAGGCCACAACTCCAAATGTAAGAGAGATGCACAGTGCTAAAACTCACTTCATGAAGCACCGTTTGGGAAAAAGCATGGCACATACACCCAGCACAGAGGCCACTCCCAAAACATTGCACCACACAACCAACGTCACACAGCTGACAATTTGCACACTCTGTAGACACATGCACCCACTCCCAGCCAAAGGCAGCCTGCAACACATACTCACCCCTGGCTCGCTGCTGATGCTCCTTCAGTCGTCTGTCCAGCTCAGGTTGTGTGACAGCCAGGATGCGGGCCATTAGTGGTGTCATGCTGCGCCTAGCCAACCTGCCAGTCCGAGGGAGCAGCCCCAGCGTCATCTCGGCCACGTTCTTGCTCAGCCGGCAGATGTCGTCCCACCTTTTATGACAGTGGGTGAACCTTCAGTTTGACACACCCAGATCCCGGACTCTGGAGGCAATGGCCCTCCACACGGCTTTACGCTGGTGGACCTTCAGCTGCAGGCATGGGAGACAAGAGGGGTGAGGTTCCAGTGACACAGTGCACAATGACAACACAACGAAAATGCAGTAGCACAACAGTGACTCATCCAAAACTCCAGCTACAACTGTCACATAGCCAACAATTGCCCTGAACATGGTGCAATGTCATTGGTCAATCAGACGTACAGGCATGCATGTTCGATGGTGGACACAGTACCTCCACATCCCATTCACATGCAGGATACCAACACAGCAAGCAACGTGTAGTCTGCCTGCAGCTACTGTCTGCAGTTACCTACAACTACACATAGAGAAGATAGCAAAACATGTGTATTGTTGTTGGACTCACTGTGTCCAACACTGCGCATTCCTAAGTGTCCTAGCCCTGTGAAAGCCTCACTGTGTCCTGGAACTCACATAGAGTGACAACAACTGTCATACACACACCCTTCTCCCACGCCTGCTCCTGTGCAATCTACATGGCAGAGATGGGACTTAGATGAAGCGGCATGACCCAAACACACATGGAACACACTGTACATGCAGTGATGTGGACATGTGGCATTCGGCGGGGACTGTGCAGGGCAGGTGGACTGACACTGAGTGGGTTAATTGGGAGCAACACAGCCATTCACACAAATGATAACTGGCCAGACTCCTGCATCACCAAAATGCAGCTGCACTGTATGGCTGACACTACAGGACATGTCCCTCTACTCAGGATAGGCATGCAGGGTAACGTGTGAAAGAGCCCACCAAGCCCTTCCCACTGTAGTAAACATGATAGGCAGTGCATGTCAGAGCCCCACAACCACTGACACATACCGAAGAACCTCCACCCCACGTTTGCACACCCTGCACTCTCACTCACAGTCTGGGAGACTTACCACGACATTAGGGCCGCCATAAAGCCTTGGGTACTGTGCAAGCACCCCGTCTACCAGGACCCCAAGCTCCTCACTGGTGAAGGGACTGGCACGGATCTTCTGAGTCCTCAACATCACAATGGACATGTGGCAGCAGCAGCACGTTGAGGGTGGCAGCCAGCAGTCCCTTGAGGCAGCAGCAGCAGGTGGAGGGTGGCAGCCAGCAGTCCCTTGAGGCAGCAGGTGGAGGGTGGCAGCCAGAAGTCCCTTGAGGCAGCAGCAGCAGGTGCAGGGTGGCAGCCAGCAGTCCCTTGAGGCAGCAGCAGCAGGTGCAGGGTGGCAGCCAGCAGTCCCTTGAGGCAGCAGCAGCAGGTGGAGGGTTGTCAGTCAGCAGTCCCTGGTAGCTGTGGGAATGTGGTGCACCCTCCCACACATATATAGGCCCCTGGGGCTGTGTCAGTTGTCCCAGGGTGCTGCAATTGGTGTACCAGGTCTGCCTCATTCAAATACATCCAATGTCCGTCTCCGCGGTGGCGGTGCACGCCTACCGCGATTTTCAAACTCGCATCAGGCTACCGTGAGGCTGCTTCCCATTGGCTGCAAGGGCATGGTCCATGCCGGTGACACACCGTAGGGTGCATGTGCGCGCTACCGCGGTGGTGCATCTTTTGAATGCCTCCAGTGACCGCCTCCGTGGGGTGGTGCACGCCTACCGCGATTTTCAAACTCGCATCAGGCTACCGCGAGGCTGCTTCCCATTGGCTGCAAGGGCATGGTCCATGCCGGTGACACACCTCAGGGGCCAGGCGGTAGGCACCGCCATATGTCTGCCAGACAGTGCCTGGAGTGACCGTGATTTGGGTTGCGGTGCATGGTGACTGCTATTGTCACATACATATCTGGCGGTGTCACCCGCGATCGTGCCTGGGTTATGGGCGGTGCCACACCACACGGGCCAGGCGATAGGCACGCCATATGTCTGCCAGACAGTGCCTGGAGTGACCGTGATTTGGGTAGCGGTGCATGGTGACCGCTATTGTCACATACATATCTGGCGGTGTCACCCGCGATCGTGCCTGGGTTATGGGCGGTGCCACACCACAGGGGCCAGGCGGTAGGCACCGCCATATGTCTGCCAGACAGTGCCTGGAGTGACTGTGATTTGGGTAGCGGTGCATGGTGACCGCTATTGTCACATACATATCTGGCGGTGTCACCCGCGATCGTGCCTGGGTTATGGGCGGTGCCACACCACAGGGGCCAGGCGGTAGGCACCGCCATATATCTGCCAGACAGTGCCTGGAGTGAGCGTTAATGGAGTTGTGGAGTAGCTGTGCTGCACCTAACGTGTCCTCCAGCTCTCTGCATAGGCCAACATGTACAGTGCCCAGTGTCTCAACAATTGAAGGGTCCTCATGAGGGCAAATGCACAAAAGGGACATGTCACTCCACGTCACCAACACATACCATATATGGGTCGCCAGTACATTGCATGGTCACATACACTCGCACATGTCACATGTGCTGTGTAATGAAATGTAGACTGTCCAGTTAATGTGTTGCATAGCATATGTAGATAATGGTCAATGTCTGTGTGTGCAATGTAACGCACACTGTCGTCTCATTTACTGAACTAGGGGCATCAGCAACTGGCACATTGTCCAATGCACATGCACACACGTGTCCCCCACGCTCAGCTGGTGGTCAGTGTGTAGTTGAAGTGTGCCATGTGCAACCTGTTTTGGTAGGTGTATCAGGGCCAGCAACATGGTGTGTTCGGGTAGTATTGCAATTAGTGACATATGCTGGGGGTCATACTCACAGGTATGCACACATATCTGTTAGTACATCACACTGTGCATGCGAATGAGCCGGAGGGGTGCACAGATAATTGCTGCTGGTAAGGGGACAGGTGTACGAGTAGTGTGCCTGATGTGTACCTACTTGTGAAGTGCCCTGTCGGTTAATGGTGCATGTTGTAAGACTTGGGAATGTGTCTGTTGATAAAATTTATGTGATGCACATTTCATGGTCTTCTGCATTGACATCTGTGCACTTTGATCTGTCCTAGGAGGAGGAGGCCCAATATCCATCGTCCGTTCACAGTCCTGGCAGACATGGAGAATGAGGATATAATCCGCAAATTCAGGCTGGACCGACAAACCCTGCAGAACCTATGTGCCATGTTGGAGCCCCACCTGCAGCCACGTCGGACATATCCAACAGCTTTCACCGCAACATCTAAGGTGATGGCATGCCTGCATTTCTTTGCAACAGGCTCATTCCAGCACACGGTCGCAAGTGCAGGCGGGATGTCACAGCCGATGTTCAGCATGGTGCTGAGGGATGTCCTGTCGGCCATGATGCTGTACAAAGACAGATATATCCATTTTCCCAGGGGGCCTGAGTTGGTGGCTGTGAAGGGCGATTTCTATGCCCTTGGACATATCCCCCATGTCATTGGTGCAATTGATTGCACACATGTTGGGCTTGTGCCACCACAGGCACGTGAACAGGTTTACCGCAATAGGAAGCATTCACACTCGGTAAATGTTCAAGTGGTGTGCCTGGCGGACATGATCATCTCCCACGTGTGTGCCAAGTTTCCCGGCTCAGCCCATGATGCCCACATCTTGCGCAGCAGCATCGTTCCTCAGTTGATGGCCAATCTGCTTCCTGAGCGTGCATGGCTTGTGGGTGAGTATGCATAGTGGATTAGAGTGGTGTGTGTGTGACATGCTGTTGTGTTGCATTTTGGGACTGCAAGGTTAATCTGTGTCTCTCACACCCAGGTGACTCGGCATATCCGAACTGCCCGTGGTTGCTGAGCCCATTGCGGAACCCCGTCACGCCAGCTGATGTGCGATACAATGATGCCCATGGGAGGACACGGCGTGTGATAGAACGGACATTTGGTCTCCTAAAATCAAGATTTCGGTGCCTGGACCGTACTGGAGGTGCCCTTATGTACTCGCCAGGGAAGGTGTGTCAGATAGTGGTGGCATGCTGCATGCTCCACAACCTGGCCATTCGCAAGGCAATACCCCTGATCCTGGATGACGATGATGAGCAGCCAAGGCCGCCGCCTGCAAATCAACCCGGATCCAGTGACGAGGGCAGTGGAGAGGAGGAAGGGGTCGACATGCGTCGACAGCTCATCACCCGCTACTTCACTTGAAGGTGAGTGACGATGTAGAAGGGACAAAATGGTCTGATGGTGTTGCTGTTGCTGTGTGGGTGTATGTGAGCTTGCTGACTGCAGCTTGGTGTTGACTCATTGCTGCCTGCCAATGTATGTGTGATTGGTTAGTGTGATACAGAATGTCTCTATGGTGACTGTTGCTCTGTGTAAAGTTTGTAGATCTGAGTACCTTGTTGACAAGTGTTGTGTGATGTGTGCAATGCCACACCCATACAAGTGACTCTTGTTCTGCGGTTTTCCCTAGGTCCCTTCAGCATCTCACTTGTTACCTACATTCCATTCCCCTGGACCATGTCCTACACGGTGAAGGTTGCACATCCTGTATTAAAGACGGAGCAGACACAACAACATGTGTGTAAGGTGTATTTATTTACAACTGTGACATGCGAGGGTGGAGAAAATGTGAAGGGGGAATTGAAGAAGTGAGTTGACAGTCATGGTAGATGAGATACTTGAGTAGTCCCCACAATGATGTGGAGACCCAGTCCAACAGATAGATGCCATTCACATGGCAGTGTGGTGAAGGATAGTCCAAAAGGTCAATGCAGTGGTGCAGTGGTCTGCCATCATGGCTGGCTCGGGGACTAGCGTTTGGCAGGTGCTTTGGCACGTGAGTCCCCCTGGCCTTTCCTTGGACGGCCCCTCTTGCGCTTGACTGGAGGGGCCACTGCTGCAGGGGCAGTGGTGTCTGAGGACTCACCCCCTCTGTGGATGCAGGGGAGGATGATGAAGTGTCATCCTGCTGCCCAACAGGGGAGGCGGAGGGGTAGAATGTTGCGCTTGCCTGTCCCTCAGAACCGCCACTAGCTGCCCCAAGAGGTCCACAATCTGTCCCATGCGTGTGTCCATGGACCTCAGCAGCAGGAGGTGCTCCCGAGATTCTTCCTCTAACCGGCCCATTCGTCCCTGGGCCTGTTGGTATGCCCCAAGGACTCTGTCGATGTGGCCCAGGGCTTCCGTCCCAGGATCAGTCCCCCTCTGCATGACCCTGTCCCGACCAGCTGCACTGCTGCCACGGTCCTGTCCGGTCCTCACATTGGCCCGCTGCATCCTCTCCCTGGCCTCCGCAGTTGATGTGGTGGGCTGCTCAACCCCTGGGGCAGGGAGGGTGTTGCGGACAGCTGTGGTGGTGGTGGTGGTGGTAGTGGTTGACACACAGGCCGTGACAGCAGCTGTCAGAGGATGGTCAGGGGCTGCAGCTGATGTGGTTGGGGGGACAATGGGTGCCTGGGACTGGTTGCGGCCTGCCACACCAGATGGGCCAGCGTGGAGCTCCTCATCCAAGGAATCCAGGGAGTCCTCATCCAGTTGTCTCTGTTCCGGGGGGGGGACTGGCTCTGCAGGGTGGTGTCATCCTCTGCAGTGAGTTCTTGGTCACCTGTGGGTCAGATGAGAAATGGTCATTGTGTTGCACCCATCAAAGTTTGTGTTAGCAGTGTTACATCAACTGTTTGTACATCCAGCAGTTGTTCACTGTACAAATTTGCATTGACCGACATCCAGTGATGCATTACAAGCTGTTGTGGTACATGCATTACTTGTCCATATTGGGAGTTGTCAAGACATGGCATGCACAATATAATTTTTTGACATTGACAGTCTCATGTTGGCATCCTGTTATTGATCAATCATATGTCATCCATTTACGCGTATGTGTCACTTGTAGAGCCCTTGCAGCGGTTTACTCTGCACAGTGAGTGAGCATTGTAGTTTCATGCATACCTTTTCAATGTGGTGTAGATATCTGTATTTGCAATTCCAGACATGCTTAAGTTTGCTTTAATTAGATCCTAGGTGGTCTGGACCACTGCTACTGTCAGATGGCATGTAGTGGTGTGCATGGTTGTGCTCGGAGTTCCATCTACATGTGTTTCAGTCATTCACACTTTGGTTGCTGTCACAGTTTCATTTTCTTAGGTGTGTGCACACTATAGTTGCCAATGCTATCTGGGTGTGCAGTTGTGCATTGAGAGGCCTGGTGTCCTATGCCAACATGTTTTTTTAAATGCATATCTGGCTGCATGTTGTGGCTGTTGATATGTTGTGTTTGCTGTGTTTTCCTTGTATTTGAGAGACCTCTCTGTGTGTGTATGATGAGGGCTTCCATCTTGGTCCAGTGTGGGACAAGTCAGCATGATATGTCCACATGCCAGTTCTTTTGAAGTGTACATTGCAATGACTGACACATGCATGTTGGTGCCAGGAAGTAATGGGTCTTGTGTGCTGGCGGTCAGGTGGGCCCGTGTGAGTTGTTGTGCAAGCTTCCCAGCCCCACACACCCCGACCTGTGAGATGCGGTTACCTACCTGTGAGTTGGGTGGGTAGCATACATTGCCTGCCACATGCTTCTTATTGGGGGTGTAGTGTCCCATCCTCCATAGTGGTGGAACAGCATGCATGTTGCATTTTGTGGGACGGATAGCCAAACACACTACACCGTCTCACTGTGAAGATGGCTAACTACCGTTTGAGGTGAAGGTGAGCAATGACATGGCTATGTGACTTGGTAGAAATCTTTGGATGGAATGTGCGTGTGGTGAGCATGATGTGTGTGTGGCTTTTTGTACCCATTGATTTCAGATTACATTTGGTCATGGGGTATAGCCCCCATCACTGTTGTCCCAGCTATCTGGCTGTGGGGTTCACTCCCCCGACATTTGAAGGCACAATAGGGCAAGGGGTATAGTCTCGTAGCACAGTGGTGACATACAGCAGGGTGAAGATCTCACCCAGCATACATTTCCACACTGTCATGGTTTCATGGTATTTGTGGACCTGAGAACATGAGCACAGTACTGGTGAAGCAGTTGTTCCAGGGCATCCATACACTGACATGTTGTGGTCAACAGTGGTGTGTGTGTGAGGTGTACTCAGCCCTGTGCAGACAATGTGTGCTTTTGGGGCCAGACTATACCAGCACTGTTCAGACAGACAGTGTGAGATGTGAACATTGTCAATGCATACACACATTGGTGGTCCAAACAAGACACCTTTGACAATTTAATTCAGACAAGGTGCTGTTCTGCAATTCAGTGCAGCACTGTGGTAGCTGGGTGTGTTGCAGGACATTTGGGATGTGCTTAGTTTAGCATTGTGAGTCCCAGCTGCAGTGTAGTTTTTGGGTACACTGCACTTCCACTGTTTACATTGCAACACTGTGGTATGACATGGGTGATTTGCACTTTGCCATACAAACGGCCAGACACTGCTGCAGGGCAGCATGATCGTTGTTAGTGTTGCAGTGTGTGATGCCTGGCACAGTGTACACAATGTGGGTCAATTTTGAACAGAGACTTGTGCATGGTGACTACAACACAACTGTTTTGCATTATTTGTGTTGGTGACTGTGGACTAAGTGGCATGGTGTCATGTGCGGCTGCACAGACGTCACATGCCTATGAGTGGGACTAGTGCTCCATCCTGCTCAGCTGTGGGACAAGGGGGCCAGGTGGGAGTTGTAGTGCAGGCCTCCCTATTCCACAGACACCTCCCTGTAAAGATGGCTACCTACCTGTTAGGTGAGGGTGAAGCACACAATGGCTGAGGCATGCTTCTGGGTGGGGGCAGTGCTCCATCCTGCTCAGCTGTGGGACAAGGGGGCCAGGTGGGAGTTGTAGTGCAGGCCTCCCTATTCCACAGACACCTCCCTGTAAAGATGGCTACCTACCTGTTAGGTGAGGGTGAAGCACACAATGGCTGAGGCATGCTTCTGGGTGGGGGCAGTGCTCCATCCTGCTCAGCTGTGGGACAAGGGGGCCAGGTGGGAGTTGTAGTGCAGGCCTCCCATATTCCACAGACACCTCCCTGTAAAGATGGCTACCTACCTGTTAGGTGAGGGTGAAGCACACAATGGCTGAGGCATGCTTCTGGGTGGGGGCAGTGCTCCATCCTGCTCAGCTGTGGGACAAGGGGGCCTGGTGGGAGTTGTAGTGCAGGCCTCCCAAACACCCACTCACCTCCCTGTAAAGATGGCTACCTACCTGTTAGGTGAGGGTGAAGCACACAATGGCTGAGGCATGCTTCTGGGTGGGGGCAGTGCTCCATCCTGCTCAGCTGTGGGACAAGGGGGCCTGGTGGGAGTTGTAGTGCAGGCCTCCCAAACACCCACCCACCTCCCTGTAAAGATGGCTACCTACCTGTTAGGTGAGGGTGAGGCACACAATGGCGAGGCATGCTTCTGGGTGGGGGCAGTGCTCCATCCTGCTCAGCTGTGGGACAAGGGGGCCTGGTGGGAGTTGTAGTGCAGGCCTCCCAAACACCCACCCACCTCCCTGTAAAGATGGCTACCTACCTGTTAGGTGAGGGTGTAGCACACAATGGCTGAGGCATGCTTCTGGGTGGGGGCAGTGATCCATCCTGCTCAGCTGTGGGACAAGGGGGCCTGGTGGGAGTTGTAGTGCAGGCCTCCCTATTCCACAGACACCTCCCTGTAAAGATGGCTACCTACCTGTTAGGTGAGGGTGAAGTACACAATGGCTGAGGCATGCTTCTGGGTGGGGGCAGTGCTCCATCCTGCTCAGCTGTGGGACAAGGGGGCCTGGTGGGAGTTGTAGTGCAGGCCTCCCAAACACCCACCCACCTCCCTGTAAAGATGGCTACCTACCTGTTAGGTGAGGGTGTAGCACACAATGGCTGAGGTATGCTTCTGGGTGGGGGCAGTGCTCCATCCTGCTCAGCTGTGGGACAAGGGGCCTGGTGGGAGTTGTAGTGCAGGCCTCCCAAACACCCACCCACCTCCCTGTAAAGATGGCTACCTACCTGTTAGGTGAGGGTGAAGCACACAATGGCTGAGGCATGCTTCTGGGTGGGGGAGTGCTCCATCCTGCTCAGCTGTGGGACAAGGGGGCCTGGTGGGAGTTGTAGTGCAGGCAGCATGTACACATGTACCCATGGTGATGTTGCTAACTACCTTTGGGGGTCTTCAGGGGGAGTGTCTGTTGTATCTGTGAGAGATGTGTTGGGGGAGTGTTGTGCACATGAATGAATTTGAACCTAGGAGGTATTATTTTGTAATGGTGCAAGACAGTACATTTGTGTGATGTTAGGCATTTGTTTGTACTTACCAGCCTCCACTCCCCGGGTATTCCTGAGAGACTCTCTGGATGTAGAATGCCAAGCACCTTCTCCTCCCATTCAGTGAATGTTTTGAGTGGAACGGGAGGGCCACTGCCTGTCCTGTGAGCCAGCTCATGGTTCTTGGCTCTCTTCTTTTTGACCACTGCCTTCAGATCGTGCCACCTCTTCACAATTTCATCTCTATTGCGTGGCACGGTCCCTACTGCATTGACCTCCTCTACTATCCTTCTCCACATTTGCGTCCTTGTTGCTAGTGGTGTCTGTTGGACCTGGTTACCAAACAATTGTGGTTCTACCCTGATTATCTCATCGACCATGACCCTCAACTCACTCTCAGTGAATTTGGGCATTCTCTGTGGTGACATGGTGTGTGATGTGTCAAGGTGTTTAGGGTGCAGGTTTGGAAGTGGTAGTGGTGGTTGTGATGTGTATGGTGTGTGCTGTGCAAAGGTGTTAGAGGTGCAGGTGTGGAAGTGGTGGAGGTGGTGGTGATGTGTGTGTGTTGTGCAGATTTGCCTCTCCTGTCATCTGTGGTGGATGTCCCCTCAGTTGTGGAGTTTTGCAAAGGATTGTGGTATGTTGGGGGCTGGATTTATACTGGTGTCTGTGGGTGTGTCAGGATGGGGTATTGGTAGCAGGTGTGGTGTGTGTGTGAACCTGGGATTTGTAGTTTTGGAGTTTACCATGGGGGTGTGTCTTTGGGCTGTGTTACCTATTTTTGGGTGCATGCCTTGTTTGGTTGGTGCACTTTGTGACCATGTTGTGTGTTTTTCTAGCGACCGCCATTTTTATAACGGAGCGTCCGCAGTGGTGGCTCGGCTACGGCGCTTCCACCGTCTCACTGATTCTTCAATGTTGTCGACCGCGGCGGTCGGAAACAGCGCACTGCACCGCGGGGATGTCGGGAATATCATAATTTTGATGGCGGAGTCTCCGCTGTGGTTGCGGTCGTTTTGGCTGTTTCCGCTGCGAAACCTACCACCGCAGACGGGTTTGGGCCTTCTCCGCAGGCGAACGGCGGTTTCTCGGGTCTCCTTTCCGCCGCGGTTGGATTTTTACCGCCGAGGATCCTAATCTAGCCGTCGGTTTTCCCGCGGTAGCGGCGGGCGGTGTTTTCCCGCTACCATGGCGGTCGGTTGTTTTTCCGTCCGCCATCGTAATGACCTCCCAATTGTAGATTTTCCAAAACCCCAGGGCTTCAATACATGCCATAATTTGTTGAGTGTCCACATTTCCTGCAATTAAGACATGAGAAATGAGAGAATGCCTTAATTGCAATAGAACAAATGCTGTGTACATGTTCATCTGCACCTGACATTTAGCATAAATTGGTAGCATCATTAGTCTGTTGAAAGCAAAGTTTTATGAGCAATGTTCAAAAATACACAAAACAAACTCAAAGTTTCCTCTTGTTATACATTTTGTCTCGTGCTGAAAAAAACCAGAGACCATTTGTTTTCTACGCCATTGTGAAAGCAGAAGACGATGAATTTGAAATATAGAAAAAATATAGTGACTGGATCATTAGACTAGACACAGGTAAATACAGACTCAATAAAGTAGCAAAAATGCACTACTGGCTATGGGAGTTATAGAAATCAAACAAATGTTCTACAATCTAAAATTCAATTAATGCTTTCTTTTCTGACTTGCAAATTTTGTGACAACTCTACCAAAAAATAACATTTCCGTAAACATAATGTTTTTTGAGGTGTGCAGACAAAATATCGAGTTAGAAATGTCGAACTACAGGAATATCGAGTCCTAAATATAGTCAGTGAGAAATAGCGACAGCAAGAATATTGTGGTCAAGAATATCGAATTTAAGGTAAGAAATATCGTTTTTAAAAATATAGAAGTCAATAATATTGTTTGCAAAAATATAGTTGTTTAAAATATCGATTTTTTAATTAGTGTTATATATTTTAGTATATATTTTAAATGTATGTGATGTATTTTTTTGTATAAGTATTGTTTATGTTTTTTAAATATGTGTTACATTTTTAATAGTTATCAATTTCATTTTAATTACATTTTGCATTTTTTAGTTCCGTAGCGGGTTGTGGGTTTATAGGGGAATAGGGTGGGAAGTAAATTAATTATAATAAATTAAGGATTATTTTTGTATTTATTAATATTTATTTAATTGATATTTTACAGTGTTAATTGTGGTAAGTAATTTATTTTTAATTAACTAATAATATGTGTTTAATTAATATTAATTAATTGAAAATTAAATATGGAAATTGTGTAATTAATTTTAGGTGCAGGTTGTGGGGTTGATAGGGGTAAAGGGTAGAAAGTAATTTATTTTTAATTAATTAATAATTATTTGTTAATCAATATTAATTAATTAATTGAAAATTAAATATTGAAATTGTGTAATGAATTTTAAGTGTGGGTTGTGGGGTTTATAGGGGTAAAGTGTGGAAAGTAATTTATTTTTAATTAATTAATAATTAGTTGTTAATTATTATTAATTAATTAATTGAAAATTAAATATGAAAATTGTTTACTTATTTTAAAGGTGCGGGTTGTGGTATTTATAGGGGTAAAGGGTGGGATGTAATTTATTTTTAATTAATTAATAATTAGCTGTTAATTAATATTAAATATTTAATTGAAAATTAAATATGGAAATTGTGTAATTATTTTTAGGTGCAGGTTGTGGGGTTTATAGGGGTAAAGGGTAGGAAGTAATTTATTTTTAATTAATTCATGATTAGTTGTTAATTAATAATATTTCATTAATTGAAAATTAAATATGGGAATTGTGTAATTAATTTTATTTTAGGTGTGGGTTGTGGAGTTTTTAGGGGTAAAGGATGGGAAATTAATTCATTTCTCTGTGTTTTAATTTGTTTTTTCATTAATAATATTTATTTAATTAATTATGTTAACTATGGAAGTACATTTTATTTTTAATTTAGATGTGGGTTGTGAATTGTGTGGTGTTAGAGTAGGATGTAAATAAAATGAATGTATGTAATAATGTTTTTGTTTACAAATAATTTGTAACTAAAAATATTTCTGTTTGAAAAATATTTTTATATTTTATTTAATATAATATTTGTAATAGTGATATGTATTTAACATCATAATATGTTTTTATTTTTTTAATTTATAATACTAAATATTTTTGTATTTTAATTTTTTACATATTTATATATATATTTTTAATTTATTTTGTTTTTCAAATATTTGTTGTTGTTGATATTTTGTTTGTTTTTAATTTTGAATTGACTGTAGTGGGAATAGTAATTTTTATCCCTCTGCAATCCAACACTTTCCCTACTGTTGCACTTATTGGAGTGGGAATAGTAATTTTTACCCCTCCGCTATCCAACACTTTCCCTACTGTTGCACTAACTGGAGTGGGAATAGTAATTTTTACCCCTCCTCTATCCAACACTTTCCCTACTGTTGCACTGACTGGAGTGGGAATAGTAATTTTTACCCCTCCGCTATCCAACACTTTCCCTACTGTTACACTCACTGGAGTGGGAATAGTAATTTTGACCTCTCCGCTATCCAACACTTTCCCTACTGTTGCACTCACTGGAGTGGGAATAGTATTTTTTACCTCTCTGCTATCCAGCACATTTCCCCTACTGTTGCATTTATTGGAGTGGGAATAGTAATTTTTACCCCTCCGCTATTCAACACTTTCCCTACTGTTGCACTTATTGGAGCGGGAATAATAATTTTTACCCCTCCGCTATCCAACACTTTCCCTACTGTTGCACTCATTGGAATGGGAATAGTGATTTGTATTCCTCCGCTATCCATCACTTTCTCTACTGTTGCAATCACTGGAGTGGGAATAGTAATTTATACCCCTCTGCCATCCAACACTTTCCCTGCTGTTGCACTCATTGGAGTGGGAATAGTAATTTTTGGCCCTCCGCTATCCAACACTTTCCCTACTGTTGCACTGACTGGAGTGGGAGTAGTAATTTTTACCTCTCTGCTATCCAACACCTTCCCTACTGTTGCACTGACTCAAGTGGGAATAGTAAATTTTATCCCTCTGCTATCCAACACTTTCCCTACTGTTGCACTCACTGGAGTGGGAATAGTAATTTATACCCCTCCGCTATCCAACACTTTCCTAATGTCGCATTGATTAGAGTGGGAAATTTAAGTTTAAATATTTTTAAATAGTTTAGGGGCCCATTACGATACCCGGCGTAAATAAATCCGCCAGGCATGGAAGCGGCAAAAATCCGCCCGCACACACCGTCTGAACACCGACCACGCCATTACGATTACACAAACCGAAAACCGCCATCGGCGGAAAAATCACACAAAATACCGCCCGCCATCGTCCGAGTCGGAGTCAAACCGCCCGCCACGGACGGAAACACGCACGACAACACAAAACCGCCCGCCCTCACGGCCGACACACCGCACGTGAAATTACGATCGCACCGCCATGAGCGCGGGAAAACTACAAATATACCGCCCGCCAGCGCAAACTACGCCGATGAGAATCGACACGGCAGAAGCCATGGCGCCCACGTCCCTGCACAGAAACCATCCGCTCACAAAACCAATAGCACACAACATGGCCAACAAGTCCACACAGCAAGGCACGCACAAATACACAAGCACAGTACACATCCCGAAAACACCCCCCGGACAAACAAAAACTACAAAGGCCAGAACCCCAGACACAACACACCTGAAAACAACAGACCATGAGGACACACCCACATAGGTAAGTACAAAAGCAGCACTCCCACAGACCACAACCCCTTGCAACATTGCAAACCAGAGAGGAGAGGAGAGGACACAGTGACACAGCAAGGACAGCAGCACACCACAGAAACGCACACATCACAACCACCACCACCACCAACACACCGGCACCACAAACCCCCTGCACATTACACAACACACACCGCACCAGCACCACAAACACCATGGCACCACAAAGAATGCCCAAGTTCACGCCCATTGAGCTGACGGTCATGGTCGACGAGATCATCAAGGTGCACCCACAAATCTATGGGAACATGGTCCAACACACACCACTAGCCACCAGAAACAGAATGTGGAACCGGATCGTAGACCAGGTCAATGCAGTCGGGACCCTGCCCAGGAACAGAGTCGAAATTAACAAACGGTGGAATGACGTCAAGAGCCTGGTCAAGAAGAAGGAGGGCAAAAACAGAGAGCTGGCTGCCGTCACTGGCGGAGGGAATCCCGTGCTCTTCAAGACCTTCAAAGCGTGGGAGGAGAAGGTGCGAGTCATCATACATCCCGAGATCCTCTCCGGATTAGCAGGGGGAGTGGAGGCTGGTAAGTACAAACTAATGTATACCAGCACACCGCTATGTACTCACATGCACTACCACCATGCCACAGCTCCCAGGGACAAACACCCCCATGTCCAGCACACAATACACGACACACACATGCAACAGACACCACCACACACAGCCCAAACAGAACAACTGTAAGATGCGTGGGGACATGTGTACATTCAGCCAGCCACGTAACCACCAACAGGTCCCCAAATATGCCAGAAGCGCCACAACGAGCACCCACCACACCCATGTGTCCGCCACAGCTGCACAAACCGACAAGTAACAGGTAAGTGGCAGGAACACAAAGTGCAGTGGGTGGGACGGTGGACAGCCCAAGTACAACACACACCAGGCCCCTAGTCCCACAGCACAGCAAGGAGGAGCATCCCCCACACCCCACAGCCACGTGTCAGCCACCGCAGTGCACAACGACAGCCGAAAGGCAGACATCACGGTCCACAGCAATCGGTGTCAGTGGGTGTCCAGCCACCCCCACGACCCACAACACCCCCCACCCCCACAGACCTGCAACATGGAGCACCCCCCGCTTAGAGCCATGTGGCATCCAGTACAGTGCACGCACGAACAACCTGCAGGTGGGAAACTGGACAGGGCTGGATTACTGGAGGCATGAGGACCGGCACACGACCAACACATGGGACATGTCACGTAGCAGACGAAAACGCAGCACCGCCCACCGTCACGAACAAGTGAACAATGTGCACACGGACATGAACAACAGACTCACACCCCACATGACCCATCACAGACATAGCAAAACCCAAGGAGCCACGTCTGCATACACAAGCCACACTGAAAATAGTACCACACGGCAGCCACTGTGCAACTCATCACACACAACCGAAACACCATTGAAGTCCTGTCCATGTAGCCCCTACTGCCTGTCAACCACACACCCCACAACTACGCCTATGTAAGACAAACAACACTAGACGCAACAGAGCGGAACAACAGAAATGTACACGAACACCACTGAACCCATCAAACACACAGACACACCATGCACATACAACATACCATCCATCCCATCCGTCAGCCCCAGTCTCATGAAAGGCATGTCATCCGCACAGCTGCCACACATACAGCAGTCACGCTAAGATACATGCCCATGACCAACCATGTGCCAGAAGTCAATGAAGCGCACGACACACTGTGAGCAACAACACACAACATGGGCCACACCCCCCCACGAGCACTGCAGTGATGCACATGGCACAGGGCAGCACGCACACCAAGGAGATGGGACAACTGCAATACGTTGGCTTTCACACACAACCATCACTCACTCATAACGATGCGTCCAATGCCATGTCCAGTAATCACAACAGACAGCAAATATGCAGGCCATGTCAAGCATGCACACACCTCAAACCATGCACTGTCATGCTGCCACAACACATGTCACGTTCGGCACCCATGGCTCACAGCATGTACCCCAAAAGCATATTCCCTCCCAAATGCGAATCTGGGGCATGGCCCCCATGTTGCCATATGCGTTCCTAAGCGTTCCATTTGAACCCCAATAGCATATTCCCTCCCAAATGCGAATCTGGGGCATGGCCCCCATGTTGCCATATGCGTTCCTAAGCGTTCCATTTGAACCCCAAAAGCATATTCCCTCCCAAATGCGAATCTGGGGCATGGCCCCCATGTTGCCATATGCGTTCCTAAGCGTTCCATTTGAACCCCAAAGCATATTCCCTCCCAAATGCGAATCTGGGGCATGGCCCCCATGTTGCCATATGCGTTCCTAAGCGTCCCATCTGAACACCAAAAGCAAAGTACAAACCAGACCCAGGATGGGCCAGGAGCCCGCATACACCAGAGTCACAATGAGTAGGGGCACAGCAACACACCCATCGGCATGGCCAATCCGTCCCATGCCACATGTGCACAGCACACAGTCCCATTGCCAAGCACACACAACTACAAATGCCACAGCCACACACACGCCTCCGGGAAACCCATGTACGAGATTGCACGAACTGTCAATGTCAGACGACAAATACATACTTCGCCAGGTGCAACACAATAACAAATCTCATTCTCTCCACAGGTGACGAACTGCCGGATGCTGGGGATGGAGACAGCAGCCAGCACAGCCAGCCCACAAGCCCCCAACGAGGACACACGGATGTGGAGGATCTCACCTCCTCTTCGGACACGGACCACCAAGCAGGCCCATCTGGTGTGGCAGGGCCCAGCCGCTCCCCAGGACCCCTCCTACCCACCAACCCATCATCCAGGGCTGCTGAACAGTCCCAGCCCCCTGCTGCCACTGTCGTTGCGGCCACACCCACGGTCATTGCGGCCACACCCACGGTCATTGCGGCCACTACCACTGCCGCAACCGCCACCATCGCCGCACCGACCACCACCGCCGCCACCACCACCACGTCTTCGCTGGCACCAGCCCCAGCGCAGGTGGTGGCCCGGCCGACTGGATCCACCCTGGGAGCCACAGCGAGGACCGTGGTGAGCAATGTGGCTAGTGGGCAGGCCGGTGGCAGCAGGACTGGTAGGAGGAGCAGGGTCAGGGAAACGCCAGCCTCCCTGGGAGCCATGCCCTGCCTCAAATGGCCAGAGTCCTTGGGGCCTATGAGGAGGCCCAAGAACAATGGGTCAGGTCTGCTTCAGACACGCGGGAGGTGCTGGGGGTGCTGAGGTCCATGGACGCCCGTATAGGTCAACTCGTGGACCTCATGGGCCAGCTGGTGGTGGCGGTGAGGACACGGCCAGGGATAGCAGCTCCCCTCCGCCACCACCTGCCGGGGCGCAGGGTCGAGCAGCAGTGTCCAGTTCCCCTGCGTCCACAGCCAGTGAGCACACCTCAACCACCAGCATGTCGCAAGCAGGCACCCCCCTCGCAAACGTGGAAGGGGCCGTCCGAAGTGGAAACCGATCTCCCGGGAGGACTTCGCACGCTCCAAACGCAAGTGAGGCAGCCAGCCAGCCTTCCTTGACCAGCCACTGCATTGACTTGGACTACGATCCCACTCCACACAGCCATCTGGATGGCATGTGTGTGTTGGACTATGGACATAGAACCAGTGGGTACACCCTGAGCATCACGCAGCCATGACCGACAGCTCATTGTCACTGCACGCACCACTTTTGTCATCACCTTACACACAATCACATGTCACAGTTTGTAATAAATGCACCTTTTTCACTAACTGCTGTTTGTGCCCTGTGTTTTATTTGTACGGAATACAACGGCCACCTTGGGCGGAAAGGCACCTGATGCGTGGCATGGCAATGGAATCCGGAGGGCCTGTAGGGACCTAGGGGTGGGAGACAGAACAGGAGCACATTCAATGAGTGTGTCACACACCCATCACACAGTACATGTCAACAACTACAAGCAATGTACACACATCGCACAGAGCAATAGGGCACAATGCCACAGTCACCAACAGTGGCATACTACCCTGGCCATGGAGCGTTGACACACAGCACGTAGTGAACAAACGGCCACCCTGACACAGCACACACACACCTGCACAGATACAGCCACATCAGCCGTCGTACATGGACACTCACCGTCAAGTGAAGTAGCGGGCGATGAGCTGCTGCCGCACATTCCCAGCTTCCTCCTCTCCGCTGTCCTCCTCACTCGAGCTGTCCTGGTCTGCGGGCTGGGGCCCTGGTTGATCTCCGTCATCCACAATGAGGGGGATCTGCTTCCGAATGGCCAGATTGTGCAGCATGCAGCACGCCACCACTATCTGGCACACCTTCTGTGGGGAGTACGCCAGTGCACCCCCGGTGCGGTCCAGGCACCTGAACCTGGACTTGAGGAGGCCAAAGGTACGCTCGACCACACGTCTGGTCCTCCCATGTGCCTCATTGTATCGATCGTCTGCTGGGGTGCGAGGATTCCTCAATGGACTGAGCAGCCATGCCCCATTCGGGTACGCAGAGTCACCTGGGTGTGAGGGACACAGAGAACCGTTGCTATTCCAACTGGACAGGGGACAGCATCGCACAACCAGCACGCTACACCACTCCACATACTCACCGACAATACAGCCACGATCCTGTTGCAGATTGGCAATCAGTAGTGGCAAGATGCTGTTGCGCATTATGTGTGCGTCATGGGCCGAGCCTGGGAACTTTGCACACACGTGGGTGATCACCATGTCCGCAAGGCACACCACTTGCACATTCAGGGAGTGCGTGTGCTTCCTGTTGCGGTACAGGTGCTCAGTGGCCTGTGGTGGAACAAGGCCAACATGTGTGCAGTCAATGGCTCCAACGACGTGTGGGATTCTGCCAAGGGCATAGAATGCACCCTTCACTGCCGCCAATTCACGAGCCCTGGGGAAGCGGATGTACCTGTTTCGGTACAGCATCATGGCTGCCAGTACATCCCTCAGCACCTTGCTGAACATGGGCTGGGACATCCCTCCTCCACTGCCCACTGTGTGCTGGAATGACCCAGTGGCGAAGAAATGCATGGCGGCCATCACCTTAGCCGTGGGGGTGACAGCAGTCGGATACACCCTGCGGGGACGGAGATGGGGTTCTAACATGGCACACAGTCGATGCAGGGTTGGCCTGTCCAGCCGAAACTTCCTAATAACCTCTGTATCGTCCATGTCCACCAGCAATTGGTATGGGCGGTCAATGTTCGGTCTCCGCCTAGGGAAATTGCAGAGGACACATGTCAAAGCAACACAACACATAGCAATTTCGCATACACATCACTGACATGACTGAGCAAGCACATGAGCCACAGCCCAGCTGTCAAGCTGGGACGGCACGGCCACAATACACTTACACAGGTCTCCCAACAATGGCAATGGCTAGTGAGACATACCACTGCCATGTGCATGCACATGGGGATCTAGGCCCCAATGACTTGCGGGGCGTGCTGATGGGGACTGACTGCATATTCGTCAAGCGGCAACGCCACGGCAACATGAGTGTCTGCTGAGCATGGAACTGCTTCCGAGGCTGGATGAGTATGGCACACGACGACGACGATGTGGGCACAGGCTGAGCGGCCAAAACAAGTGGGACCTGTGGCACGAGGGGATATGAGACAGTAATAGGTGTCAGCACTGCACCCTATGTACAGCACTGTACGGATCACACCTCCCGAAACATTGACAGGTGTCCACATTGACAGCCCCATGCCAAGACGGCTGTGTGCTTGCAGTCACACGTCACTGGTGAGAGGTTACATTGCACGTGCCAGGTGGCAGACGTACATAGTGGGAGCTGGCATGTGTGTGCATGTGTCTCCTGTTCAGGATCCACCAGATGGGCGCTGACTCTGTACTGAGCATTGGACACAGCATGTTCCTTGGAAGGCTTGTGTGTGTGGGATGGTGGCACTGGATGTGCCTCCATTGGGTGGGGGGCCATGCACAGGGCGGGTACGTCGATGATTGCGCATTGTTGGTCACGGTGGGTGCACCAACTAAGATGTGTTGCCCTGTGTTCAATTCCTATGTCCGCATGATGATGGACTGTGGATGTGGGCAGACTACACATTGGTCGATGTGCTGTCTATATGCATGTGCCTTCACACCAGGCACTGCTGCCCCTGCACATGTGACCCCTGCTGGACTCGCTGCTGGGTCTGTGGAGCTGATGCACCTTCTGTGCGTGGGGCGGACAGCTCTCCTCACTTCCCTCATTGCGCATGTCATGACTTTGCCGCAGGTGACATGGATCATGGAGGGCCCACATGTACGCGTGGGTAGGCTACACATGATTGTTCACTGGTCGCCACCCCCAGTCAGTGTTTCGAATGGGAAGGTTGTCGTGCTGGTGGTATGTTCGATGTGGCGGATGGGCGGGCCTAGGTGCGGGCTTACATTCCGGACATGGGGGGTAGTTGGATTGGCGACTAGTTGCAGTACACACGGGACACGTCTCTTCCTTTCCACATCTGGGTCATCCCTTGTACTAACTGACAGTGATACTGTCATCTTCGCCCCAGCCCTCATGTCCTCCCCTCGCCCCCCAATATGCATGCTCACCTGCGAGGCTAGCGCTTGCACAGGCAGCCCCATGCTCGCACCAGAGAGGGCAAGGAGTGTATGTGTGGGTCCAGTTGCACGAGTGGGCTGTCTCAGGGTATGATGTGTGGCGGGACGCCGTCCACCTGCGTGGTGCCCCAAATGGAGACCCGGCCTGCATGGACTATGCATCACAGTCTTCGCCTTCCGGATCCGCCACCTGCGACACCCAGTGGCTGTGGCTGCCCTTGCAGCCAGGCCGCGTCCGTCTGTGGCTGATGGCCCACACATTCACTCTTTGGCCTCTCTGGGGAGGGCTCAGGGGTGGTGGCGCACGCGCTTGCACTTAGTCGCAATGGCATGTGGCGTGGTTGGTATGATGGGCAATGGATGGGATGGTGCGAGCCACCTCCCGTGACGTCAGTGCTGCTCGTGCTGTGGTGCGTCCCCCTACACTTCCATTTGACTTTTTGCCATGCTAGACGTTGAGGTTCCATTGCCTGCGTGATATGACCAGGAGGAGCGCGAGGAGACCTCTCACACACCATGCTCCACTGCCATCCCGTGCCCTGTATCGCCTGTGCGGATTGTCTATGTTGGGGTTACACCTGGTCGACTGGGGCTGTGTGTGCCTTGTCAAGGGGCATGGCGGGCGCACAACAGGATCCAGCTTGTCCACAGAGGGTGGGCTGAGGTGCGCCTGGTACCGCTTTGTACGTGTGCCCGGCTGCTGTGCACACACGTGTTCACTCCCCCCGACAGGTGTCCTCTCACAATGCCCAGGGAAGCGGTGGTGTACTGTTCATGACCCCTCCCAACACGGCGTGCTCCAACTTGGCATGTGCGCATCTACCCGTCACACCCACCCACCTGAGCACTGCGTCCATACGACTTCACACGACACATGTGTGTCTTCCACAGTTGTGCTACTCATTTGCGTTGACATCCAATACCAGTGGACTACATGGTCATGTCACGACTGCCGTGTACTTCACATACTCTCATCCTCTCTCATTCGTACTTGTGAAATGAGTCAGCGGAGACAGTTTTGGTTTCAAACATTATATTGAGTCTTCTGTCCTCTGTGATGCAGTATAGTGGACACTACTGGCAGCGGAATACATGTTGAGGATATACTGAGCATGATTGCAAATGGGATAGGGTGTGGGGTTACATGTGATTGGCTGTTGCATGTGGGATGTGGGCTTCAGAGTGACATCTGCTTGGCCAAGGCTGTGCTAATGTACATTTACGTATAGCTGCGGAGCTGCGGACTTTGACACAGATGGTATACATGTAGCCTACCAGACCGCTTGGCATCATGGGCACAGTCCATCTCAGTTCCATGTGACAGGTTTGCTGCGGTTGTTCCTCATGCACGCGTGCATGTGAGATGACATCAGGGCATGTGCTTGCGTGCATGCAGCGGCGTGCCACTTGTTGTTGCACTGTGGTGGTTACTGGACATGTCACAGTCACTGGGGTCGTGTTGTTGTTGTATGCACTTGACGTCCATGCAAAGGTCCTGGTATGGGATTCCCGGGGCGGGGGTGGGAGGGTGCAGCACCCACAGACTCCAGGCGACCTATTCATGTCCACTGAGCGGTGTGTGTGTCCATGGGCGCTGGATCCATGTCGTGTCCTGGTTGTTCATGCAGTTCCGTCCATGTCGGTGCGATACACAGAGCCCATGCCACTGCCTCCCACGATGCATGCGGTGTTCCTGGATGTGATGGGGAACAGTGTGCATGTCCCGGTCATATCCGATGTCATGGCGATGTCGTTGATGGTGTGGTTACAGTTGCCGGTCGTTTGGTATGGCTGTTGTGGTGGTGACTGGCCAGTCCGTGCGGAAGCTAAGCATGGGTGCGGGGTTGGACATCATAGGTCACTCGGGGAACCTGCGTTGTGGTCCGACGTATTTACAGGTTGTCAGGTATGCGATGCCGTCCAGCAGGGCTTCCATGTCATTGGTGGTGTACATGTTTGCCAGCCAATGTAGCGGATGGTGGCTGTCAAGGTGTTGTTCGTAAGTTGTCCCTTGGAGGACCATGATGGGGCATGCTGGGTGACATTCGATGTAGCTGTTCTCGATGATCCGTCGTGTGGAGGCACAGTGGTCCCATTTCAGTGCGGGTGCGATGTTGGCCACATACGCCATGCCCCCATAGGCAGAGCAGGCCCTGTCGTGTGCGTCCAGAGGGAGGAGTAGTGGTAGCAGGTCCGCCTTCAGACATGCCGGGTTGGAGAGGCATATCTCGACGGGATGCTGGTAGGGACACCTCCGACAGTAGAAGACGGGCATGACGCAGCTGAACAATGTGATGCGGTAAGTCAGTCGGTAACTTACGTTCAGCAGGGACAGGAGATCGCATCCCAATGTATGAAACAGGTTGGTTTTGTACAGCTTGAGCTGTTCGGCGTAGTTGGGTAGGTGTGTTGCGGTTGCCATTTCGCAGCGGTGCGTTGTGGTGGCGTGCTCCGGCTGTGTGTGCAGTCTGCAATGTGCACGCTCCGAGGTTGCTGTGAGCTCTGTGTAGTCGTAGGGAGACAGGACTTGTGTTCTGTTAGCTTGTTTGGAGGACACGGGCCCTCTTCCCACATGCTTCTCAGACAGTTCAAGGTCAGTGATGTGCGACTCCTTCCAATTAACTTGCATGTGGCCGACATGGGGGAGTGTTTTCTTCTTTCTTCCCCGTCCGTTGTGTGCTTCTGTGATATGCGCTATCTGCCCTGTGGTCGGTCTCCTCGGCATGCCTGTGTTGGTCTATTCTTGGACAATGGCTGTATTCACCGGCTTCTGTCGTAGGGCTGTGGTTTCGGTGTTGGAATGGAAGGTCATTCAGTGCTGTCTGCTCTCCCTTGTGTGGGCGGCAGGCTGCCTTTCCGCTCTGCGTTGGGCCTTGTGTGTGAATGTTATTCTTGGGCCACCTGTTGTCGGTCCCCGTGCTCTTTGGTGTTCCGTTTTATATGTCTTGTTCATATGTGCAGGGTGGTATGGGTTTTTCAGTGTGGTACTGGCGTTCCTCTTCCCGAAGGGGCCCTGCTTCTCCTAGTTGGTGTTGCCGCCGCTGTGTGCTACGCCATGTTTGTTACACTGGGGTGTGTCCTGCTGTTGCGTGACTTCACTGACATGTGTGCGTCGGTTGTGTGGCGTTGGGTGTTGTCCGTGAATTGGGCGTTGGGGACATGTCTGTGGCAGGCCTGTCACGTGTCATGTGCGTTCGGGGTGGGGCTGATGTGTGTGCTGCTTGGTTGTGTCCCTGTGTCTGTGTGCGACGCATGCATGGCGCTGCGGTTGGCCTCTGCGTTGTGCGCATGTGTGGCGGCGTCATCGGCGCTTTGGGGCCGTGACGGGGTGGTTGGTTCCTAGTCCCAGGTGGTGTGTACACATGTGTTCCGCGATGTTACGATTTGGCCTGTGTGTCATATGTGGATGCAATGGTGGATGTGTAGTGTACACGCGCTGGTGGGGGTTGTCCGCTTTTTCCGCCCTTGCACTGTGTGCGCTGTTTGCGTGCACTTGTTGTGTGTGTGCCTACCTGCGTCTCCGCGGTACGTTGCGTCCTTGGTGGTGCATCAGCAGAAGCATGGGAAGGGCCTGCAGTGCTGGATTCATGCTCGGGGTGCCGCTTCTTCGTTGTCCGTGCTCTGCGTCCGTGTTACCGCCTCTCTTTCACGTGCGGTGTCTCTTAGCCGTGGGAGCCGTTTGTTTGCGGCATCGTAATTTATACGCCGGGCGGGACGTGTTTCGTCGGACGGTGTGTGTCAGTTGGGCTGCGCCGCTACGTGTACGGGCGCACTTTGATGGCGGACGGTGTTGCTGGCTTGCCGGCGGTGTTTGGCCTACTTTTCGCATCGTAATTGGACGGGCGTGTGGACTGCTGCGTGCCGGCGGTAACTGGTGCTTTTTGCATCCGCCAGCACGGCGGTGGTGCTTCCGCCCGCCATCGTAATGAGCCCCTTAATGTTTTAATTAATAATAGAATGTTTTTTTAACATACATTTTATGTTATTAGTATATGTTGTATATATATTTATTTGTTACATTTTTATATATTTTTAAAATTATAAAATAAATTTAAATTAATAGTTTATTAAAATTTTTACAGTAAATATATATAATTATTATTATGTATGTGTGTTTAACTTTTTAAGGTTAAGTTCATTTGTTATTTTTGTTAAAAGGTATATTAAATCTATTTATTATTTTAAATTAAGTTTATTATTTAATATAGTTAATATTTATATATAAACAATATTTTTTACATCGAAATTTATGTCATCGATATTTTTGTTTATTGTCAAATATATTGTTTATTACATTTCTTCAATGTTTGTTCATTTATCAGTAGCACTAATATCTGTAGTCAAGGTGATACAAAATGAATATTTAGAGATCATTCTTTAATTCTCATTTGAAACTTTCTTGTTCTAGACTGACTACGTTTTTTACTTTTTTGCCTTTCCAGCAACCCTTTCAATTGCAATGTTTACTTTTTACACTTCATTAGTAAAAATGTTTACTTTGTTATGTTTGAGCAATCCAAAATGTATCTTTACCTCTATGTCTCACTTGGGATAGTCCTACCTGATCTGTTGGAACTTGACTACTATAACTGTTCAAATAAATTCTCTCTTTTATCTATAGTGACCTAATCTGTTGCTCTGTCACCCAAGATGAATGATAATTTATAGGTATCTTTTACCTATACATTATCTGCAAAAGTATGTGAGATATCTCCGTTTTCACTCGTTTTTACCCTCACTTTAATCTCTTTTCTGCACTCCTCTGCTTTTCTGCTTTATTCCACTTCTATTTCCTTTTATTCCTCCTTTATTCCTCCTTTCCCGCCCGTCTTCCCCGCCGCTGCTCCCCCCGCGGCCCCTCCCCCCCAGCACGACCAGCGCGACTGGCCCAATTCAGCTCCCCTCCCCGCTCCCGCCTCCCAGCTGTCCAGCCCTCTCCGACCCCTACTTAATGGCGGCCGCTGCGGGGACAGGCGAGCAAGACCACTGACTCATTGTCAGTGAAATTGCTCTCCCACCCTCGCAGCTCCACCATTAAGTGAGGCCTCCCCCGAGCCCCTGCACTCTCGAGTGTTGGTGTTCGAGGCCCTCCTCCACCCGCAGGTTTACCTGCGCCTCATCCCTGGTGGTCCAGTGGACCTCTGTCTCCTTTCTCTCGCTCTGCTTTCCTCTCCGTTTTCACTTGTTTTTACCCTCACTTTAATCTCTTTTCTGCACTCCTCTGCTTTTCTGCGCTTTTCTGCTTTTCTGCTTTATTCCACATCTATTTCCTTTTATTCCTCCTTGTTCCACCTTTATTCCTCCTTTCCCTTTCCCGCCCGTCTTCCCCGCTGCTGCTGCCCCTGTGGCCCCTCCCCCCAGCACGACCAGCGCGACCGGCCCAATCCAGCTCCCCTCCCCGCTCCCGCCTCCCAGCTGTCCAGCCCTCCCCGACCCCTACATAATGGCGGCCGCTGCGGGGACAGGCGAGCAAGACCACTGACTCCTTGTCAATGAAATTGCTCTCCCACCCTCGCAGCTCCACCATTAAGTGAGGCCTCCCCCGAGCCCCCGCACTCTCGAGTGTTGGTGTTCGAGGCCCTCCTCCACCCACAGGTTTACCTGCGCCTCATCCCTGGTGGTCCAGTGGACCTCTGTCTCCTTTCTCTCGCTCCGCTTTCCTCTCTGTTTTCACTCATTTTTACCCTCACTTTAATCTCTTTTCTGCACTCCTCTGCTTTTCTGCGCTTTTCTGCTTTATTCCACTTCTATTTCCTTTTATTCCTCCTTTATTCCTCCTTTCCCTTTCCCGCCCGTCTTCCCCGCTGCTGCTGCCCCCGCGGCCCCTACCCCCCAGCACGACCAGCGCGACCGGCCCAATCCAGCTCCCCTCCCCGCTCCCGCCTCCCAGCTGTCCAGCCCTCCACGACCCCCAATTAATGGCGGTCACTGTGCGGCCGTGCCGCACCAAAGGCAAGCCCGTCTGCGCCTGTCCGCGACCCGACCGCGACCAGCGCCAGGAACCCTGGACCTCCGCACCGCCAACGCTACGACCCAGCGGCACTCCACACATTCAACCCAGGCCGCAACAACAACTGCAAGCTAGCATCACCAGCCGACACCCACAGACCCTTAAGCTGTCACCGCTGCCGGCACACCTGCAGCACCACCAGGAACACCGACCCAGCACAACCCAACCGCAAGAACACACCCGAACCGAAGACCCTGCAATGCATCCTCCTCAACGTCTGATCACTCCACAAACATGCCACCGAAATCTGGGACCTCCTCGACAGCACCACCCCGGACATAGCATTCTTCACCGAAGCCTGGACCAACACCACCTCGGGACTGGACATCGCCATCGCCATTCCCCAAGGATACAAGATCTCCAAGAAGGACCGCCCCACCCGCCCGGGAGGAGGAATCGCCATTGTCCACAAATCCACCCTCCGCCTGAGCACACTCCCCGACGAGCCCACAGACCTGATGGAACACCTTCACTTCAAGATACTGGCCAGCCCTACCACCACCCTCCGGGGAACCCTCATCTACCGACCCCCTGGACCCCTGGACCCTTCGCCAACTCCATCATGGACATCATCTCCCCGCATGCCATCGCATACACCAACTACACCCTGCTGGGAGATCTCAACTTCCACCTCGACAACCAACTGGACCCCAACACCACATCCCTCCTGGACAACCTCCACAACATTGGACTCCGCCAGAACGTGACTGAACCCACGCACTCAGCAGGACACACCCTCGAAACCCTCTTCACAACAGGAAACTCCATCACTTTCAGCCACACCACCGAACTCCCGTGGACAGACCACCGATGCGTCCACTTCACCTTCAGAACACCCACCATCCACAGACACCAGCACCTGCTCCCACGAAGAAACTGGATCAAAATCACAGACGACCAGCTCACCTCCTCACTCAGCAACTCCACCCCAATCATCGCGGAAGACGACGATCCCAACACCGCAGCCCGAACTCTGCACAAATGGATCTCCGACAGCGCCAACACCATAGCCCCCCTCAAGAAAAACAACAACACTCACGCCAAGAAAGCCAGATGGTTTACCACCGAACTTCGGGAGTCCAGACGCACGTGCCACCGCCTCGAAAAGGCCTGAAGGAACTCCAAATCCACAGAGGCCCACAACGACTTCAGAGCCGCCACCAACACCCACCCCCAACTCATCAGAAAAATGAGAAAAAAAGCAATTGAAGACAGAATCTCCACACACGCGCACAACAGCAAAGAACTCTTCAGCATCATCGAGGAGTTCGCCCAACCCACCAGCGAATCTACTGACATCCCTCCCTCACAAGACCTCTGCAACAAACTCAGCACCTTCTTCCACCTCAAAATCAAGAAAATGTATGACAACTTCAACGAAGACAACCAACACACTGAACCCTCACCAGCCACCCCGACACCCTGAAGCCAACGACAGCTTCACCACCGAAGACACACTGAAGACTATGAAGTCAATCCACTCCGGGGCCCCCACGGACCCCTGCCCCCACCACATCTTCAACAGAGCTGCCGACACCATCGCACCCATGCTCCGCCACACCATCAACCGCTCCCTGATGAACGCCTCGTTCCCTGACGACTGGAAACACGCCGAGATCAACCCCCTCCTGAAGAAGCCCTCGGCGGACCCCACCGACCTCAAGAACTACAGACCCATTTCCCTGCTCCCGTTCCCAGTGAAAGTCATTGAGAAAGCCATCAACAGCCAACTCGCCACCTTCATCGAAGAGCACAACATCCTCGACTCCTCCCAATCCGGCTTCAGAAAAAACCACAGCACAGAAACCGCCCTCCTCGCCGCAACAGACGACATCCGATCCCTACTGGACAGAGGAGAAACAGTAGCCCTCATCCTCCTTGACCTCTCAGCGGCGTTCGACACAGTCTCTCACCGCACCCTAATACGCAGACTCCATGACGCAGGGATCCGGGACAAGGCCCTCGACTGGATCCACTCCTTCCTCTCCGTCAGAACGCAGCGGGTCAGACTCCCCCCTTTCCTCTCGGACCCTACACCAACCACCTGCGGAGTCCCCCAGGGGTCCTCCCTCAGCACCACGCTCTTCAACGTCTACATGGCTCCGCTCGCCCCCATCGTCAGAACCTACGGACTCAACATTGTGTCATACGCAGACGACACCCAACTCATCCTCTCCTTATCCAACCAACCCAACACCGCCAGACACAACTTTCAAGAAGGCTTGGAAGCCGTCGCCAAATGGATGAAAAGCAGCTGCCTACAACTCAACACCGACAAAACAGAAGTACTCATCATGGGCCCAAACCCCGACGCCTGGAACGACACCTGGTGGCCCCCTGCCCTCGGAAGCCCACCCCACCCTCACGGACCACGCACGCAACCTCGGTATCATCCTGGACGCCGAGCTCAAAATGGACCGCCTGATCAACTCCGTCGCATCCTCCTGCTTCCACACCCTCCGCCTCCTACGTAAGACCTTCAAATGGATCCCCCTCGAGCACAGAAAGACCGTTACTCACGCCCTCGTCACCAGCAGACTCGACTACGGCAATGCACTCTACGCCGGAATAAACAAAAACCTCACCCGCAAGCTACAAAACATCCAGAACGCCGCCGCAAGACTGGTCCTCGACCTGCCAAGACACTGCCACATCTCCCAGCACCTGCGCACACTCCACTGGCTCCCCATCGAGGCTAGAATCACCTTCAAGATTCTCACCCATGCACACAAGGCCCTCCACGACACCGGACCAGCATACCTGAACAGCCGACTCAAATTCCACGCACCCCAAAGGACCCTACGATCAGCCCAGCTCTCCTACGCCGTGATCCCCCGCACCAGAAAGACCAGATCGGGAGGCCGCTCCTTCTCCTTCCTAGCTGCCAGAGCCTGGAACACCCTTCCGCTCCACCTCAGACAGACAACATCGCTCCCCATCTTCGCGAGAAACCTCAAAACCTGGCTTTTCGACAGACCCCCTCCTTGATGGACTGGAACCTGCACCCCCTCCCCCCCAGCGCCTTGAGACCCTTACGGGTGAGTAGTCACGCTTAACAAACACCTGATTGATTGATTAATAATATGACTATGTGCAAGCATTTTTATGCATGTATGTTTAGGATACCCTACATTCTAGTGCATTCAACTATGTGCACATATCTGGACTCTGGATAGGTTTTTGCAATCAGCCCAATGCTTAATTTGAGCAAGTATTTCCCAGTGGGGGCCCGGCACTCTTTTTTTCCTCATCTCATCTTTATGTAAGGAACATAACATGACTGTCCAAGTCTGATTAGTAGCAATGACAAGAGGATGCAACTCTTGTCAAACAATCTAGATCCACAGTTAGTTATCAGCCAGATGAGCTAATTTCCTACATCAATCTTTACTTTCATTGCTCGTGCCATGCAGCCAGCCATAGCTTTTATCTGCCTACAATTTCTTTGTCCATGGCAAACAGAAAAATTAAACAAGTAGCTGTGATTCGAGGGCCATGTGTATTTATATGGATATCCAATTGTATAAGCCATTATGTAGACTGCTTCCACAAAAGGAAAAGCATTGGCAAAATCAATAGATCTGGCGGGGTCTACTAGCCTTTTGGCTTTGCCAATGCTTGTTGTGTTTAGTCATACCTTTTGTAAATCTTTATTGTTGAGGGAGCTGCCTGGCCCTCACCAGTATATATAAAAAATTTCCAAAAATCAAAAAATTATTTTATGCCTCAAAAAGCACACATTAATTGTAGTCTCTAACATAAAAGAATCTACTTTGTGTGTGGATGTGCTCCTTTCAAAGAGCCGAATGCCATCACTCACAGTGAAGTTAGCAAATGATTGTTATGGGCTGAACAATTGCTGCATACTTTATGCCGCAGTTGGCTTAAGACAGATGTGAATGACACAACAACAGAACAATGTATGAAGAGAGCTGGCTGAATTCCCCTTCAAGTACATATATATTCTACATGTATTTTTGTAAAATCAAAGGTTCGTGTGTAACGCTAGACCTAAAAACGGCACACCCTACCAGACTACTGTTCTGTAAAATAAAGTTAGGGAAACCTCAATATTTACCGGATCAGATCTCCATAAAGTATACAACTAGTGTAAGTATGATAGGTACATCCTCCCAGACAAAATTGGTTAAAATTAGTATCAAGTCATTGCCTTTGTACACTGCAATACTCCAGTGCCAGTATTTTATAGAGAAGGTCTTATGGGAATTTCTAGACATATTCCAAGGAAGATCACAATGGCATGACCAATCTGTTCTGTAACAAATTTTTCACATGTTTTTGTTTAACTAGAGAAGTGTATTTTTTCATGACCATGAAATATGTGGGTTATTTTATTGCTCCATTAGGCCTTCAGAAGCATTCACGTGAAGTACTAAGCATACAGTAACCCTCCCCTAGATGAGTAGAATACATAGAATAAACCAATTGTGGCGGGGTGGTGCATTACCATGACTTCAAAAACACCACTTTTTGTGATCATGGATTAAATGGAGTGCAAGTGGCACTATTTACTTTGGTTCAGATGGATCGCATCTTGGTCAAAAGACATATCGTATGACACGGAAAGGTAGGTAAGGCTCCAAAGATAAGATGCTGGCTCCATAGCATGGATCATTGTTCTCACTTAGAAGGGGCAGTGTTAAAGATTTTTCAGATGTTCAATTTTGAACGCTAAATTATTTGTGCGAATTAGTAATTTTAGTGATGCATATGACCGTAACCAATGAACTAACGGTTTTCACTTGAAACAATATGAATATCTAATTTAGAATTGTGATACATAATGTAGTATAGTTATGCCACATTTTAATTCGAGACGCTATTTAAATAAAATGGATGCAGTTTTTAGTGTCTTGTTCATCTTGCTTCTGCTCATTCCCCTTTCAATATGAGCGACCTGCCGAAGGTTTTCTCTCCGCACAGTTTCTGCGGTACATAGAGAGCAGTGACATCGATAGGTTAAAGTAATAGAAATTGTGTAATGTGAATAAAACTTTCCATCGTATTCAACACAGTCACATACAAAACTAACTCAGGGATTGGATTCCCCTATGTGGGCAAACAGGCATTGTGAGATGAGAGGGAGCCCAAATTACACATGTCACACAAGCTTGTAGGAACAGCAACAAACACAGCAAGAGACAGAACCACCACAGCACTCCCCCCAGGGACCCCACATTGTGGTGACACTAGCCTGCATGACAATCACACTGTGATGACAAAGGTAGATGTCATCCACACTGTGAACCACAGCCATGTGTCCTGAGCAACAAACTACCATCACACCTATACAAGCACAAAGCACTCAGCATGGCCTGCCAGCCAAGGACAATATGGAGGTAGTGCCCCAGCCGTGCAACAACTCACATTTGCACACACTCAACGTCACACACCTTGAACTCCACCAATGTGCAGCAGTGAAGCTCACATGGACTGCTGACATTGCACATGCACCCATGACAATCCCAGGGGTGGTGGGGGGAAATAAGGTACAGAAACCCATCACACATGGCCAGTCAACAATACTTGTGAATGTCTGACACACTGCACAGTATGCCGTACATGGGCATGACGTGAAATCCACCCCAAACAATGGGATCCTGGCCATAGTCACACACCAATGAAGAAGCCAAGCTGACCCACAAAGGACACACATAGACAACTTCCAACATTGCAGCTCTGACCCTGAGGAGTGGCAGCAGTCACACACACAACGTGTCACAAACACTGAAAGCATACACAAACAGAAAATCACATTACTCGTGTAACCAACAAGTGCCAAGAAGAATCCTTACTGTGTCCCATCTGCGTTTGCCCACATCCCCAGCCCTGACAACAAAGACAACTAGGGATGACATCCTCATGAACATTAGTTTGCCATGCACCCACATCCTGGAGAAACCAGGTCCAAGATGCTGGATGAACACAGAACAACTCAGCAAGCATCACAAACAGGAACATCCGTAGGGACACAGCCTGTGTAGGAAAAGGAGAAGAGAACACGCACAGACATGCCTACACAACACACAACACGGGCACAGCCTATATCACGGAATCACGCACTGCCATGAGGGCACTCACTCCTGTGGAAGGTCAGCTGTGCCAAACCTTGTCTGTGCACGACTCAAACATGTCAGCAGAACACTCGGTCAGTGAGTCAACAACTACAACACACTGAAGGCTCTGCTCATATCAGACTGGGCACGGGAGTGTCACGTCAGTCATCTGCATACACCCAAGACACGTGTCAAGCAACTTGCACTGTGTACACAGATGAGTCCTCCAAATTTGATGTGCTAAACTGCATGTCCATTGGAGACGGGCACACAGTCAGGGTACTAGGAACATTGGACAGTGGTAAGCCCACCAGATGTGTATCAGTGTAGGGCAAAGATGGTAATCTACAAATGCTAAACGTACATCCCTGTGTCAAATGCTGAACATTACACCCTCAGACTGCAGCAAAGGATGCCATAGATCCAGACTAGATTAGGACACATATCCCATGGAACACATGGAGCCCATCACAGCAAAACTTCATTTACCTGATCTGAACACTATTACAACAGCAAATGCATGATTCTACACATCTACATCATGTACCTCCAAAGATTAACCACAAGTAAACAAAAAGAGGCTTTATTCAGCAAGTGTGCAACTCAAATCAAAAGTCCAAAATAAACTAAGGCCAATGGCCAGACCAAATATACAGTCCCAACAGGGTGATGTGTGACAACTTGTCAACAATTGCTTGCCTGCACAGGTACGGACAGGGGACATCCCCCTTGGAGGGGCATACAAGGGGCAGTCCAGGCACTGCAGGGACATGATCAGGGGATGCCAGAAGGAGGCAGTGAAGGGGAGGTGGGTGCAGGAGTGTCACCGGCAACTGCAGTGGACGTGTCTGACTCAGGGGGCCGGCACCACTGTGGTACACAAGTCAGTTGGTGTGGGTGCTGCAACCACTGCAGTGGGCTGGTCTGATGTAGTGGACTGGGTACCCACTGCAGTGCCCGAGTCAGACGTGGTGGTTGTGGACTCCACTGCAGTGCATGACTCCAAGGGAGTGGAAGGGTGGGCAGATGAGGTGGGCAGGACAGAGGGGGGACCCGATCTCCACAACAGTGCCACTAACAGGCAGAGCGTCTGGGTTGGGGGTGGAAGAGCAAGTGGCAGGGGGGAGGGCCTAAGCAGTCTGGGGATGCGGTATCGGTGTGTGGGGAACCTGGGGCAGGGTGTGGCGGGGGAACCTGTGCAGTGGTGGACTGGGGGATGGAGGAGAGAGACTGGGTGGTGGAGCGCGTGGTGGTGGTGGTGGGGTCTTGCTCTTCCTGGTCCGGGTGGACTTCCTAATGGGGTCCTGTGTCTGCCTGCACCTGGGGGAGGGTGTCCGGGGGCGAGGGGCACTCCCCTCTGTGTGGGTGGACATCCTCTTCCCCCGGTATGCTGGATCAGCAGGATTGGAGGGGAAGAGGCCAAGGTCACACAGGAAGATCTGCTGTGTAGGTGTGGTAGCAGGCGAGGCAAGGGAAGGGGTCTTGGAGGGAGAGGATTTGGAGGACTGCGGAGTGAATGTGGATGCCTGTGTGTGTGTGCGTTCCCCGTCCCCTGTGTCTGTGGTATCAGTCCCCTGAGGATGCTTGTGTGCACGTCTTGCCTTTCTCTTGGGTGTGTCTGTGCTGCTCGTGTCTGTGTGTTTGGGTGACTGTGCAGGTGTGCATGTGCTTTGGACAGGTAGGGGGCAGGAAGTGTGGATGGGGCAGAGGTGGGAGGGGTGAGGGACTGTTGGAGGAGGGACACTGCTGCCGTCAGGGAGGAGTCCATGGACTTATTGCTCCTCTGTAGGGCAGACATACTCGTCGAGATGCCCTCCATGAACGACACCAGCTGTGTCAACAGAGTGGTGTGTGCATGGAGGACACTCAGCATTGCTGTCTGCCCTACATGGAGCTGCCGAAGGAGGTACACAGACTCCTCACTCAGGGCAGCAGGGGACACAGGGGCAGGGGGTGCGGTGCCTGGCACGAAGGAGACACGCTCCCGAGTACGGGAGCCTCCACGGACCTCAGGAATGGGAGCCAATGGGAGGGCGGTGGTGGTGGTGGTGGTGGCGGGGCCAGACAGACTAGCTGGCCTTTGGTGGCTGCTGAGACCCGCCTCCACAAGGGAGTCATCCTCCGAGCTGCTGTGGTCCTCAGCTGAGGTGGATGGTGCTGAGGACTCCTCGGTGTGGCTCCCCTCACCCTCCGTGCCACTGGGTCCCTCTGACCACTCGTCCGATGCTGACCCAGTCTGGCTCCGCTGCTCCTCCTGGTCCGTGGAGCTATCCCCTCCTGTGGCCGTGGATGTATCTGCAAACAATTAGGGAAACAGACAAACATCAGTCACCTGCACTGACCGCACACACCACAGTAAGTACAGCACATTACAGAGCAAGCCCTGGCATCCTTAGTTGAACATTGCCTAAAGTCCTCACACAGATTCGGGGAAGCCAATTGTCAGTCTGATGGTCAACCATGGGACTCACACCCCTCCTGCCCTTGCACCCATCTGTCTGGTGCCTGTCTGATGGTAAGACCCCAGTGTGGACACATGCACCACCTACACAGTTGTTGGACATTGCAGGGAACACGGTGAAGTATGTGAACATGCACACATCACATCTCTTGCCACTGAGTCAGTGCAGGTGTCCGGATAAAGGGATGGCCAGAGTCTAAATAGAAATGCATGTGATGCATACCAGCACCAGACACCATGATGCACCCATGTCCGGATAGTCAATGCCACAATGGGGTGCATGTTGCACATGTCACTCCCCTGCAGGATCAGTCTCAGGAAGTTTAATGCCATGACACAGGAATGCGTGCAAAGTCATACATTACTGTCTCAAGTCACATGGCCATGGCAGCCAGCCAACAACAGTCTGCACTGTGTCACAATCCGAGGGCATGGGGAATGCAAGTTATGTGACTGACAAGTGCACATGTCCATCCCCCAAAACCACATCATCTGTACTACTATTTGTCCACGTCATACCAACTGGACATATGGGGGACATGAAACACAACTCTCTGAACATGAGCACCTCACAGTGTGCTGTGAATGAAAATACAGCTGCCTGAAAGTCACAGTCGCAAACACCTGTGTGCACAGTCAAGTGATCAGACACCTATAAGTCACAGAAGTATGGTCTATCATGGTCACATCTCAGATGGCATGCTGAGCCCTAACCGATAAACATACCAGTAGTCCTGACAACGAAGACACAGCACAATGAGACAGAGGCAGACACCTGAGGGTACATTTCACTGATCACAACATGCCAGATGATACACGGGAGTGGGAGTACAGAGTGTATTGTATGCCCTGGAGTAGGCATGACTGTTCAGCTCCACCTGTAAGAGGGATGAGTCCTGGACAGTAGGCAAGTGGCTAAGCATGTGTGACACACTGGATACACATACTCCTGAGGCCCAAACATTGTTCCCACCAGCAGCATGGGTGTGTGCCAAATTCCCCAGGGACATGTGGTGAGTCAGAGCAGCAAGCGGACCACATATCAAAGTTACACCCAGATTACATGTCAGAACTTAGGCATTGTGTAAGCAATTGACCCACCCATGAATCGCCCAACATAGTCACGGGAACAAATGCTGTCCCCCACCTTGAGCAAAGCTAAATGCAATGACACAGTCCCCAAATGACACAATTTCCTGACTATAAGGGCCACACATATGCGTATCAGAGGAGAAGTGGGCATGTCACAAATGAGGGACATGGGTCCTGGACCACATGACTGATGTACTGTGGAAGTTTAACCAGGCCAGAGGAGGGCACATAGCATGTCAGACAAAGTGCACAGTGCAGTCATGGACTCACCCCCTCCTTGCTGCTGTCTGTCCTTCAGCTGCCCATCCAAGTCAGGGAAGACCACCGCCAGGATCCGGAGCATGTGGGGGTCAGGGTCCGGTGTCCGCCCCTCCTGCGAGGAGGCGACAGCTTCAGCTGGACCCTTGCGATCCTCCGGGTCCAGCCACGAAGGTCCTGCCACCTCTTCTGGCAGTTGCGGATCCTGCGCCTGTAGACCCCCACGGATCTTACTTTCCGGGCGATGGTCAGCCAGATTTCCTGCTTCTGGTGGGCATCAACCTGTGAGGATGACAAAGTGAAAAGGCCATTACTACACATGCAACATATACGTGCATCACACAGTTGGATTTACATGTCTCAATCACAGGGGCATATGATGTACACAGGCAGTGCAACAATGGCTATGAACAGTTTGACAGCAGTCACTACATGGTATCATTGCATGGGAAGTAAATCTAGTTGGAATGCACTGTTACTGCACTGTACCAGTTCAGTGCATGTAACTACACACTTTGGGGTGTGACAACTACTCAGTGGGGATGCTAGCCAGTGGTGTGCACACTGAAAGTCCTGCTAGTCAGACAACATGCACAAATAGTGAGGCAGTGGACAGCACACTCACCTGCTCCCCTGGTTTCCCATACAGCTTGCTGTACTGTGGAAGGAGGCTGTCCAGCAGGGCCTGGTTCTCCTCAAGGTTGAAGGCTGGGGCTCTCTCCACAGTACGTGCCATTGCAGGAGCCAGAGGATGCATAAACAGCAGCAGTGTTGGTGGCAGATGTCGTCCTGGAGCATGTAGTGCAGGTAAGTGAGCTCTCAGGGGAACAGCCAGCATTATATGTGTGCTGCAGAGGCAGATACTGTCCAATGTGTCCAAAGTGATAGGTCCAAGTCGTTTGCATCTTCTGAATCTGACCAATCCATGGAATAGCAGCACTAATACACGCCCACAGCATCCTTCAAATCTTCAACTTCATGACACCCATGATTTTGCAACATTGTTGTGGCTGGCCAACTGAATTCACTGCATCAGACTCGTTAGAGCCTCGAAAACGCGTCCGTTGCCATGCCAGGCCCCAGCCAATGTGTGCGCACCGATCGGTCCATTGCTGTACAACGCGTATATCGGGATACAACGCGTACCCGCACACATCATATGCAATGGGCCGGCCGGGCACACCGATCGGTCCATTGCTGTTCAACGCGTATCCGCTCACATACAATGCAATGGGCCGTGCAGGCACACCGATCGGTCCATTGCTCTACAACGCGTACCCGCTCACATACAATGCAATGGGCCGGCCGGGCACACGGATCGGTCCATTGCTGTACAACGCGTACCCGCTCACATACAATGCAATGGGCCGGCCGGGCACACAGATCGGTCCATTGCTGTACAACACGTACCCGCTCACAACAGATGCAATGGGCCGGCCGGGCACACCGATCGGTCCATTGCTGTACAACGCGTACCCGGGATACAACGCGTACCCGCTCACATACAATGCAATGGGCCGTGCAGGCACACCGATCGGTCCATTGCTCTACAACGCGTACCCGCTCACATACAATGCAATGGGCCGGCCGGGCACACCGATCGGTCCATTGCTCTACAACGCGTCCCTGGAGAGGTCACACGCATATGTCACCATGCTGGTCACTGGTGAACCTATGCTAGCCACATATACTTTCCAGGGACTCAGGGGCACACCTACAACACCACACCCAGTCCACACTGTATCTAAGGCATGTGTGGCAGCATAACCTTATCTGTGTATGGGGGTGAACATGTGGTTTTTGGGGTGGCATTTGGGGGCAGACACACCCAGGCTGTGCACGTGTTCATGGGGACAGGGTCCTTTGTGTGTTGTGCACCTGACCACTGTGGTGTGCAACTTTTCATTTTGGAGCATGTGTCATGGTCACATTTCCAGGTTGTGTATGTGTATGACATGTCACATACCCCCAGGCTCACATGTGGGAAGGCATGTACATCACAGGGTGGCCCATTGCCACAATAGTGATGTCCCTCCGCAGTCTGTGTGCATGTTGTGTTTCACATGTCTCTGACTCCATGTGCACAATGGGAGACAGTCTCCACATCCACGTGGTTTGTGCATGAACTTTGATGTTGTGTGTGTGTGTGTCACAGACGTCCATGTCTGTCCTGCAGAGGCTACAGGGGCCACTACCTGTGGGTGTTATGTTAGTTTTTCTGACATGTACATGATACGCAATGTCATGCCAGTGTCCATGTGGCAAGACAGGGCCCCTGGGAATCTACCTGTCAATGAGCTGTGATGCCTGTGGAGCATCTGTCCAGACATGTCACTGTGGTATGTGTGTGGAACGTGAGAGCAGTAAATGGGTACTGTGACACAGCCTAATGGTTTCCCATAGCACACCCTGGAACCTGTTGTCAACACTTGTTGAACAGAGATGTTAGATGATGTCCATGTAGGTGCCATATATGTCCAAACAGAACGACACACACATCAAGTACTTGTGTTTGTTAATGATGTATCATGTGAAATTGAGTATGGTGAACGGCACATAGTTGGGGTGAATGACAATCTTGCTTTCTTCACCTATGCACTGCAGGGCTCCTGCTGTCCATCGACCATTCCCAGACCTGGCAACGATGGAGGAACGTGACAGCATCCGACGGTACCGCTTCACCAGGCAGCTGATTGAGGATTTGGCAGTGCGGTTGGACCCACATTTGCAGCCTGGCCGTCCGTTTCCTGCAGCGCTGACCCCCAAGGTGAAGGTGATGGCAGCCCTACACTTCTTTGCCACCGGTACCTTTCAACACACTGGGGCGACTGCCGGTGGGATGTCACAGACTATGTTCAGCCGTGTGCTACGCGATGTTTTGGGGGCAATGTTGAGATACCTGAACCAGTTCATCTATTTCCCAACACGTCAACGACTCACTGACGTCAAGAGTGACTTCTATGCCCTGGGGAGGATGCCACATGTAATTGGCTCCATTGATGGGACACATGTGGCTTTGATACCACCACAGGCACATGAGCAGGCATACCGGAACCGTAAACATTACCATTCGATCAATGCTCTGGTGGTATGTCTTGCAGATATGACCATCACACATGTGTGTGCCCGTTTCCCCGGTTCGGCACACGATGCCTACGTGATGAGGAGTAGTCGCATCCCGAGGATGATGTCACAGATTCCGAACCAGCGTGCCTGGCTTGTTGGTGTGTACTGACTTTGTACCATTGTGTGTGTTCTGCTATGTTGTTTTCTGCACACATTTTCAAATCGGCTAATGTGCAATTGTCTGTCTGTAGGTGACTCGGGATACCCCAACATGCCGTGGTTGCTGACACCCCTCAGGAACCCTGTGACACCAGCCCAGATGCGCTACAATGAGGCACATGGTCGGACGAGGAGGGTGATTGAGCAGACCTTTGGTCTCCTGAAGAGACGCTTCTGCTGCCTGGACAAGACAGGAGGGGCCCTCCCATATGCCCCAGCAAAGGTGTGCAAGATTGTCATCGTCTGCTGCATGATACACAACCTGGCAGTGCGGAAGGAGTTGCCTCTCATCCTGGATGACGATGACCAACGTGCGCCACCTGTGGAAGATCCTGGCCTGGGTCACGATGCCAGTGAAGATGATGATGATGATGATGGTGATGTCCGCACACAGCTCATCACCAACTTCTTCAGCTGAATGTGAGTCTCCAGAGGGTTGTAATGTCAATGATTTGAGTTTGCATGATATGTGTGTGTGGTGCTCTGGTGCTGTTTGAGTGTGGCCATGTGCTACTTGACTGGATGCGTGCAGCAATGTGTCCTTGCAGGTGGTCTGTACTGCCCAACAGTGTTGACATGCTAACTTGGTTTTGTGTAGTTATCTCGTGACATGTATTAGACATGAGTATTGCCGTTCTGTGCTGTTCTTCAGTGGTTTGGTCGGTGGTTAATAGCCCTTACTTTTCAGACACACCTAATTCCAGTAGCGATTGCACAATACCAGCTGAGCTCTGGGTCCAGCATTTTAGTAACATCTATAGCGATACAAATTTGGAATCTGCCGCGGGACAATCAGTTCCCGGCTTACCTAGTAACCCCCTTAATTTTAACATAGATGAGGTCCAAAAAGCCATTGTTTCAACCTCAGCAGGCAAGGCGCCTGGGCCAGATGGGGTTCCTGCTGACCTTTATAAAGCTGATCCAAATGTTTGGGCCAAGATTTTAACCCATGTTTTTAACGCAGCGTGCACTAAGGGTTTTCCCTCATCATGGGCCAAGGCGGTTATCGTCCCTATACTTAAAAAAGGAGCTCGGGACGATCCCGCCTGCTATAGACCAATTTCTCTTTTAGACTCCGTGGCTAAAATATTGGGGAAAGTAATTCTGGATCGGCTTACAGGATACCTCGATCAGGCCAATATCATCTCTGACCTGCAGTATGGTTTTAGGCAGGGGAAAGGGACCTTGGACCAGTGCCTAAACCTCCATCTAGATTATTGGAAAGTACACCATTGCCAAGAGAGGTACCTTACATCTGGCCTTCATGGACCTAACCTCAGCTTTTGACTATGTCAACAGGTCTAAGCTGTGGTTAGTGTTACGTGATCTAGGGATAGATGCGGAGTTAGTGTCCTTTCTGCATACTGCCCATGAAAACACCACAGCAGCAGTAAGGTACAACACAGATGGTAGTTTGACTAATTCCTGGGAAGTAAAAAGGGGGGTCAGGTAGGGGTGCATTCTGGCACCTCTGCTGTTCACACTTTACATTAATAGACTGGGTGAAACCCTAACAGCTTGTTGTGAAGACATCCCCAGAGCGGGCTCCAAAATGATACCTGCACTTCTGTATGCAGATGATGCAGTTCTGCTGGCCAGAACTGCATTGGGCCTACAACGTCTTTTAAACTGTTTTATAAGTTTTATGGAGTCATTAGATCTAACTACGAACTATAAGAAATCGCACAGTATGACTATAGGTTCAGGAAAGGCGGCAAAGGTCAAATTTTATTGCAAAGGGGCAGAACTGACTAAGGTGCCTACATTTCCTTATCTAGGGGTAGCTTTTGATGAAAAAGGATCTTGGGGTCCGCAAATCTTACTTAAAAGGAACACCCTGGCCAGAGCCGCAGGGGCTACTTTGAATTTTGCAAAAAGATTGGGGTCTAAACCACTCTCTGCTCTATTAAAGATCTACAATGCAAAATGCATCCCGATGGCTACGTATGGGAGTGACATTTGGGGGTATAAGGATGTGAAGGGGATCCAGGTAGCTGAGAATAATTATATGCGGAAACTCCTTGCGGTCCCCATCGCAACACCCGTTTTTAATGTGCATGAAGAACTGGGAGCCGGATATATCTCAGACGAGATTGCGGTTGCACCGTTGTTGCGCTGGCTCAGAACTTGGGCGTCCCCAGCACCAAATCTGGGCCAGCTAATAATTGGCGACTGCTCTAGTCTGGATGGGGCCTTGCGCATCCCCTGGCTGAACTACATAAAAGAACAGACCGGATGGCTTGGCCGCCCGGAGCTGTTCTTGAACCCTGGGGCACTGAGCAAAACTGCTATCAGAGCTTTTAAAAAGCAGTTTTTGGACAAGCGGCAGATGCTTAGGGAGGAGGTGGAAGTAGTAAAACCGTCTGTGAGGAGTTTTGTTATATTGAGTATGGGCCCACAGATGCAGCCTTATTTAACTTATGTTAACAAAGCATATCACCGCTTTGTATTGACTAGATTTCGCCTGAATCTGGTCCCTTGGCTCTTGGCATTTCCCCTAGGCTACTCGAAGCCTGATTCGCTCAAACCTTGTCCCTGCGACAATTTTTCAAACCAGGATACATTACATTTTATGTTTTTCTGCACTTTTTACGACCCTCAGCGCAGGTCTTACATTTTACCACTGTTTAAAGACCGACAGTTTGCTCAAGTGAGACCGGCTTTGACCTATCTTCAAATGCTATCTTCTCCCACAGTTTGTTTGGGGGTTGCAAGCTTTTTAATAGCGGCCATCAGATACAGGAAAAGCTTGCCGGCTCTAGAGTCAGTGTGCTCGGTTATTTAATGTGTACTTTACGAGACAGATCCAATATACTTTGGTCATTTATTTATTGCTTGTTTGTACCTTATATTGCTGCTCTGTTTGTAGACCTATAGATGTTTGATGAATTTGTAAATTGGGATACCTTTTTATCTGCTCGGTATATAGCATTTTTAGAATATAATTTTTTAATGCTTTTTAAGGTTTTATGTACCAATGTCTTGCAATGAACTGTGCTTTTATGACTCTTAGCTGACGAATAAAGTATCTTTGACTTGACTTGACTTGACTGTGTGTCATGTCTGTCCTTCACAGGGTGCTGCCGGAGTTGTTTGATCAACTTGGATCCCACGAATCCATGATTCAACTTCCAAGGTGGAAGCAGTCGTTTCCCTACAGGTGATGTGCTACACACCCCTGGACTTTCTATCTTCTGCACTTTTTGACTTTGTGGCCACAGCCAGGTTGGATTAGCTAGCATTTGTAGTGGATACAACATGTTGCAAATGTGTAATAAACCTGTGCTTCACTTTGGGATGTGCGTTGTCTGTAGTCACACATCTGACTGACATTTGCTTACTGCACCTGTAGTCTAGTTGACACAGACTGTGAATAGGTGGCGTGTCTGTGCATTCCACTGTATTTAGTTGCAACATCAGTATAGGTGATGAGTCTGATGGCCCTGGTGTGTATGTGTTGTGTGGCCCTAGTGGTGTGTCTCCCTCATATGTGTCACATCGCCATGACTGACATGACGGTGTTGGACTTGCTGTAGCAGTTAGCATGCACAGTGTCATTTTTCTGATCACCATCTCCATGACAGAGAGCACGTTGGAATCACAACAGAGGCAGATATGGTGTATTGGTGAGTTTATTTACATACAGGTGTGAGGATGGTGCACAGGATGGTGGGTGCTGTACATAGAAATTGGAATCCAAAGTTCCCATGTGATTCGGAAGTCTTGGTAGCTGAAATGTCCAGAGTAAAGTCCACAGTCATCTGATAAATTTGGCCAACTATAGCTCCCCATGTCATGTGGGAGAGTTGGGTTGGCTTCGACAGGGCGTGCAGTTTGCACACAGAGGAAAAGTTCCAGAACAGGTGTTGGCTTCCTGGGGGATGTAGATGGCCATTGGCCTCTCAGTTTGGCCTCCTCGGACAGCCCCTCTTCTTGGGGGGGGACCCTCAGGTGCAGGCTGCGGCGGTGCAGGGGACTCTCTGCCAGAGTCCTCCTCTCTCCCTGTGGCATTTGCAGTTGTTTGAGCAGCAGATGTTGTGGGCACACAGGGAGGTGAGGCCATGTTGGTGCTGATCTGGCGGAGGCATGTCAGTATGTCCCTATGCACCGCAGTCAGTTGTTCCAATGTGTCCCACTTGGACTCCATGCCAGACATGTGTGTCTCGACATGTGACATGTGTGTCTCGACATGTGACATGTGTGTCTCGACACGGGACATGTGGGAGTCCAAGCAGGCATGATGGGCAGCCTGCTGCTGTTGTATGTCCTTGAGGATCCCCACTACCTGGCTGACCTCTAAGGTGCTAGTCTGGTACGCATCCGCGATGCGTGCCAGTTGTGGGTCATCATGCAGTCCAGACCCCTCTGCAAAGAGCGACCTATGTCTACCACCCCTCCCACCACCCCTGGCGACACATGCAGGACCTGCGGTGGCACGCACAGGTGACCGTGGGCCCACTTGGGTGTTGTTCCTGGGCTCGTTAACACCAGCTCCAGTTTCGGTCTGGGTCCCTGCGCTGTTGTCATCTGTGGTCCTTGGTCTGTCCGTGTTGGCAGGGGTGGCCTGTGTGTTGGCAGTTGTTGGAGGGGTGGGTGTAGGGGGTGCAGATGTTGGTCCTGCTGGTGCTGCATGATGACTCACACCAAGGGTCCAGCTGGTTCTTCGCCATCCGAGGAGTGCAGAGGCTGATCCACACCAGTGAGCTCAGTGTTCACCGGAGCCTGGGACAGGGACTCCTCCTCGTCTGCTGCTGTGTCCCCATCATCACCTGTTTTGGGAAGAGATACAGATTGTGTGTTAGGTTTCTACTGGCATCAATTGTTCAAACACCTGACAGTTGTGACTGTACCTCTGGATGTGGGCCTGGACATTGCATTCTCCTAAATTGTGACAGTCAGAGAGTGATATTGGTGTAGCACATTGTCCTGCCAACCTGTGGCATGTCAATGTGAATGCTGAGGTGTGTGCATGACCAGCATTGGTGGTATTTGCTTGCCATCCGGGCCTCCTTCTCCCCCCAGCCCAGTTATCCCACCATGAAGCATGCTTCCATTGCAGGGAGTGCAAGTTGTCTTTCAGGATGTCAGTCAGTGGTGTCCTGCTGTTGGTTGTTGCACAGTTCCCAGCAGGGCCTTGTGCTCCCCCCAGCAGTACCCAGTGTCAGCCATCTTGTGAGTCCTTTTCCCTTCCCTGTGATGTGAGCATGGTTCAGGGTGGTGTTGATGGGCCAATTGTGAGGCTGACCAATATCTGTGACTACCACTCCCATCATGCTATTGCCTCCACCCCCCTTCCCAGCATGCCCATCCTTCCTTCCTTTTGACTCTGCTTCCCTGTGGGGTGGGGTGCCTCTGCTGACAGGATGGCTGGGAGTGTAGTCCTGGCAGTTGTTTTGCTACAAGTCCCAAGAGTGTCCCTGTGCTTCACACAGCATAACCCAGGGTGGTGGTTCTTTGTGGGATCTTCAGTTAGGATGTGAGGCATTGCATTCTCCCAGGTGGGTTATGTGGAGTTAGTGTTGAGGGGGTGTGTGAGGGGAGGTGCTTGTGACTATGGTCAGTGCTGTGAGTCCTCCTTCCCACCCAGCCAGATATCCCACCATGGAACGTGCTTCCATTGCAGGGAGGAGTGCAAGTTGTCTTTCAGGATGTCAGTCAGTGGTGTCCTGCTGTTGGTTGTTGCACAGTTCCCAGCAGGGCCTTGTGCTCCCCCCAGCAGTACCCAGTGTCAGCCATCTTGTCAGTTGTTTTCCACTCCCTGTGATGTGAGCATGGTTCAGAGTGGTGTTGATGAGCCAATTGTGAGGCTGACCAATATCTGTGCCTACAACTCCCATCATGCTATTGCCTACACCCCCCTTCCCAGCATGCCCATACTTCCTTCCTTTTGAGTGGACTTCACTGTGTGTGAGTGTGACAGCAATGGCAAGATGGCTGACAGTGTGGTCCTGTTGTTTGTTGGTGCCCAGTTCCCATCAGGGCCTTGTGCTCCCCACAGCAGTACCCAGTGTCAGCCATCTTGCCAGTTGTTTTCCACTCCCTGTGATGTGAGCATGGTTCAGAGTGGTGTTGATGGGCCAATTGTGGGTGTGACCAATATCTGTGACTACCACTCCCATCATGCTATTGGCTACACTGACTTCACCAGCATACACAGGATTCCTTCCTTTCAGTGAGCTTCCCTGTGAGGTGGTGTTCTAGTGGTGGGTAAATATCTGGGAGTGTTTGTTGGTTCTATTTGTGCCACTGCCTTGCTCTATTTGTTGTTAGGTTTGTACATGTTATGACACAGTTACATATCACTATGAGATGGCAGGTATTGTGTTTGTCTGACTAGCATTCACATCTTGGGATGAATATCTTTTGGTTGCTGTGTATTTGCTAAGGGTGCATGGTTTGCCTATCCCCTTGACTGTGATGTGTGTGTGTTGTCACACCATATTGTGTATATTAGTTGTGTACTCACCAGGCTCTGGGATGTCTGTTAGTCCGTATACGCTCACTGGTGGTAGGATGGCCCGCACCTTCTCCTCCCAGGGCCTGAGGTATACTGGTTTTGCAGGAGGGCCACTGCCGGTGTGCTGGCTGAGGAGGTAGTCCTTTTTGAGTAGGTCCCAGGGATCACTGACATAATATCGACAACAAAAATATCGAATATACAAAATATTGGCGTCATAATATCGACTACAATAATATCTACTACCAATACTTATTTATAAAAAATACAAAAATATCGAGTACACAATATCGTATATAAAAAATATCGTACACCACAATATCGAAATGCAAAATATCGTTACATTAAATATCGTTTACATTTTAATAACATACAATATAACAAAAATATCGAATACCAAAATATAGACATCAATATTATCGACTTTTTATAAATATCGACTATAGAAAAACTGCTCAATTAAATATATCTTTAGCACCAAATATAAATTCACATTATAAAACAATATAAAATACTTAAACAACATAATAAAATAATTTGCAAACACATCAATATATAAAGCAAAATATTTTCTCTAAACAAACAATTACAATAATAAAATATAAACTGTAAAATATATAATGCTTGCATCATTTCACATTAAAAACAATGTTTATAATATTTAAAAAAACAAAACGAAAAAATATTTACTTTCTACTAACAGTTTCTTAATTAGCGTTTCCCTTATATGGAAACAAACAGCCAAAACAATAAAAACAATTAACTTCAACCATTAAAATACTCACATTTTAAAATACACCAATAACAGAAAGCAACCAATTAAATAAACACTATATAAACATCAAATATATACATCTCTTTTACACTTCTAACCTACAAAAAAGAAGAAGGTGAAACTCTGCCCAACTGTTTCCTGAAAGAAAACTTTCATTACTGGAGAAATCTTTAAAACTGCACTAAGTAAGTAAAACTGTATTTAAAATATAACAATACTACTACCCTTCAACAATAATTATTTCTGAGACCTAATTTACTATTCTTTCATTCCTTACTTTTATATCACCTCTACAGATATCCTACAAAGCCAGAAAATTATTTTCAAACTCCTCACCAATAAAAGAACAATAAATGTAAGTATATTCTATTTTTGCCAAACCTACCTAAAAATATTTTTCAAACGTTATTCACTAATATATATTTTCTTTTTATCTATCTCCTCTGCAGCCAACAGCAAAAGCTTCCAAAATAATTCTACAACCACTAACCAACTAAATACAATTAAAAAGTAAGTATATAATTTTCAATTATTAAACAACGTTAAATACCCACCCAAATAACACTTTTCCCCTAAAATCCCTATCATCTACAAACAATATAATCAAATTATTAATATGTTTGGTGTCCATTACGATGTCGGGCGGATAAAAATCCGCCATCAACCACAGTGGCGAAAATCCGCCCGCCTACACCGTCTGAATACCGACCGAGCAATTACGATGCCGCGAACCGAAAACCGCCGGATGCGGAAAATAAACAGAAAAAACCGCCCGCCCATGTCCGAGTCCAAGTCCAACCGCCCGCCACGGACGGAAAGACGCACGACAAGCCAAAACCGCCCGCCCTGACGACCGAGACACCGCCCGTTAAATTAGGATCGTACCGACATGAGCGCGGGAAATCCACAAATACACCGCCCGCCAGCGCAAACAACAGTGACAAAAATGGACACGGCGGAAGCCCTGGCGGGCACGTCCATGCACAGAAACCATCCGCTGACGAAAACAAACACACACAACATGGCTAACAAGTCCACACAGCAACCCACGCACAGAAACCCAAACACAGTACACATCCCTGAAACACCCCCCCCCGGACAAACAAATCAACTACAAATCCCAGAACACCAGCCACAACACACCTGAAAACAACAGACCATCATGACACACCCACTTAGGTAAGTACAAAACCAGCCCCTTCACAGACCACAACCCCCTGCAACATAACAAACTGAGGACGAAAGCACACAACACAGCGAGACAGTAAGGACAGCAGCACACCACAGACACGCACCCATCACACCCATCACCACCACCACCACCACCAAACACCGGCAACACAAACCCCCTGCACATCACACACCACACACCGCACCAGCACCACAAACACCAAAACACACACCATGGCACCACACAGAATGCCCAAGTTCACTGCCACCGAGTTGACGGTCATGGTCAACGAGATCGTCAAGGTGCACCCACAAATCTATGGCAACCAGGTCCAACAGACACCACTATCCACCAGAAACCGGTTGTGGAGCAGGATCGTAGACCAGGTCAATGCAGTCGGGAACGTTCCACGCAACAGAGGAGAAATTAACAAAAGGTGGAACGACCTCAAAAGCGTGGTCAAGAAGAAGGAGACCAAAAATCGAGAGCTGGCTGCCAGGACTGGCGGAGGGAATCCCGCGCTATTCAAGACCTTCAAGGCGTGGGAGGAGAAGGTGCGAGTCATCATACATCCGGAGATCCTCACCGGATTACCAGGGGAGTGGAGGCTGGTAAGTACAAACAAACGTATACCAGCACACCGCTATGTAATCACATGCACTACCACCATGCCATAGCTCCTAGGGACAAACCCCCCATGTCCCGTACACAATACACAAGACATCACCCACACATGCAACAGACACTCACACACACTCAGCCCAAAGCTACCAACTAACAAAACCATGGGGGCATGTGTACAGTCAGCCAGCACCGCAACTCCCACCAAGTCCCCTTGTACACCAGATGCGCCAGAATGAGCACTCCCCACACCCACATCCATGTGTCCGCCATAGCTGCACTGACCGACAAGTAACAGGTAAGTAGCCGGAACACAAAGACAGTGCGTCGGCGGGGGACAGCTGAAGTAAAACACCCACCAGGCCCCCACTACCACAGACCAGCAAGGTGGAGCACACCCCACATCCATGTGTCCACCATAGCTGCACTGACCGACAAGTAACAGGTAAGTAGCCGGAACACAAAGACAGTGGGTCGGAGGGGGGACAGCTGAAGTAAAACACCCACCAGGCCCCCACTACCACAGACCAGCAAGGTGGAGCACCCCTCCCTCCCAGTACCATGTGGCATCCATTGCATTGCGCACTCAGAAACAATCTGTAGGTGGGAAAAAGTACAGGGCGGGGCGTCTGTAGGCATGAGGACTGTACTACGACTGACACATGGGACATGTCACGTAGCAGAGGAACACGCAGCAATGCTCCCAGTCACAATCATGAGACCAATGTGCACACAGACATGTTCAACAGAGTCAAACACCACATGACCCATCACAGATACAGCAACACCTAAGGAGCCACGTCTGCATGTACAAGTCCCACTGGAGCACAGACCCACACGGCAGGCACTGAGCCACCCATCACACACATCAGCAACACCATCGAAGTCCTGTCCATGTAGTCCTCACTGCCTGTCACCCACACATCGTACAACAACGCCCACGTAAGACAGACCGTACTAGAAGTAACAGCCTGGAACCACAATATTGCACACAAAGACAACTGGACCCATGAAACACACAGGCACACAATGCACATTCAACATATCATCCATCTCACCTCTCAGCCACAGTGTCATGAAAGGTATGACATCCGAACAGCTGGCCCTCATACAGTAGACATGCAAAGATACCTGCCCATGACAAATCAAGTGCCTGCAGTGACTGAAGCGCACGTCACACTGCGAGTAACGACACACATAATATAGTCAACACCCCAAGAGCACAGCACTGATGCACATGTACCAGGGCAGCACGCACACAAAGGAATTGGCCCATCTGCAATACGTCGTGTGGCACACAACAAGCACGAACTCACAACATTGCTACCAATGTGATGTTCATGAATGATAACAGTCAGCAGATATTCCGGCCATGTGAGACAGACACACACCTTTGTCTATGCACTGTCACGTTGCCAGAACACATGTCACGTTCTGCACCCATCACCCACAGCATGTACCCCAAAAGCATATTTCAACCCAAGAGCGTTTAGGGGGCTGTATCCCCTTTTGGCATCAGCGTACCTAAGCGTTCCATCCCTCCCCCTAAACCATCGTTCAACACAACATCGTCGATGGTCCTGGAGCACGCATACACATGAGCCACAAAATGTAGGAGCATAGCAACACACACCCATCGGCATTGCTAATCCGTCCCATGCCACATGTCCACATCACACAGACCAATTGCCTAGCCCACGCATACACACATCGTACATCCACACACACGCCACTGGCAAACCTGTGCATGACAGTGCACGAACTGTGAATGTCAGACAACCAATACATACTTTGCTAGGTGCAACACAATGACCCATCTCATCCTCCCCACAGGTGCCGAACTGCTGGATGCTGCAGAGGGTGACAGCAGCCAGCACAGCCAGTCCGCAAGCCCCCGACCCGGACTCACGGATGTAGAGGAGCTGGACACCTCTCCGGACACGGACCACCCAGCAGGCCCATCTGGAGTGGCAGGGCACAACCGCTCCCCAGGGCCCCTCCTGCCCACCAACCCATCACCCAGGGCTGCTGACCAGTCACAGACCCCTGCTGCCACAGCCGTTGCGGCCACCACCACCGCCGCAACCACCACCACCGCCGCAACCACCACCACCGCCGCAACCACCACCACCACGCCATCCCTCGCCACAGCCCCTGCGCAAGGCTCAGCACGGCCGTCGGGCTCCACCCTGGGAGCCAGAGCAAGGACCGTGGTGAGCAATGTGGCTAGTGGGCAGGTCGGTGGCAGCAGTACTGGCAGGAGGAGCAGGGCCAGGCCAACGCCAACTGTGCCTGGGAGCCAAGCCCTGCCGCCAATCGACAGAGTCCTTGGGGCCTATGAAGAGGCCCAAGGCGAATGGGCCAGGTCGGCAAGCGACACGCGGGAGGTCCTTGCGGTGTTGAGGTCCATGGACGCCCATATGGCCCAAATCGCGGCCCTCATGGGCCAGCTGGTGGTGGGGGGAGGGCACAAGCAAGGCCAGCAACACCACCTCCGCCACCATCTGCTGTGGCGCAGGCTCGTGCAGCATCGCGTTCCCCTGCGTCCACAGCGAGTGAGCACTCCTCAACCACCACCAGCGGAAAATCAACACCCCCCTACCAAACGTGGAAGGGGCCGTCCGAAGAGGAAACAGGTGTCCAGAGAGGACTTCGCCCGCACCAAACGCCAGTGAGTCAGCCAGCCACCTTGACCACCTACTGCATTGACTTGTAATACGATCCTACCCCACACTGCCATGTGTATGGCATGTGTCTGTTGGACTGTGGACATAGAACTTCATGGGTACACCTTGACCATGACGCAGCCATGACCGTCTACTCATTGTCACAGCATGCACCACGTTTGTCATCACCTTGCACACAATCACATGTCACCGCTGTAAATAAATACACCTTGATCACAATCTGCTTTATGTGTCCTGGGTTTATTCAACGATGTGCAATCGCCACCATGAGCAGAAATGCATCTGCTGTGTGGCATGTCGATGGGACAGGAGAGGCTGCAGGGACCTAGGGGTGAAAAACAGAACAAGAGTACATTCAATGAGTGTGTCACACACTCATCACACAGTACTTGTCACCAACTACAAGCAATGCACACACATCTCACAGAGCAACAGGGCACAATGCTATAGCCACTGTCAGTGGCATACCAACCTGGACATGGACTATTGACACACAGCACTCAGTGAACAAAAGGCCCCCGTGACAGAGCACACATACACCTGCACAACTACAGCTACATCAGCCGTCGTACATGGTCACTCACCGTCAAGTGAAGTAGCGGGCGATGAGCTGCTGACGCACATTGACAGCTTCATCCTCTCCACTGTCCTCTTCACTGGAGCTGTCCTGGTCTGCAGGCTGGGACCCTGGTTGATCTCCGTCATCCACAATTAGGGGGATCTGCTTGCGGATCGCCAGATTGTGCAGCATGCAGCAAGCCACAATTATCTGGCACACCTTCTGTGGGGAGTATGCCAGTGCGCCCCCGGTGCGGTCCAGGCATCTGAACCTGGACTTGAGGAGGCCAAAGGTCCGCTCAACCACACGTCTGGTCCTCCCATGTGCCTCATTGTAGCGGACATCAGCTGGGCTCCCAGGACGTCGTAATGGGCTGAGCAGCCAGGGCCCATTCGGGTAAGCAGAGTCACCTGGGTGTGAGGGACACAGAGAACCGTTGCAATTCCAACTGGACACAAGACAGCATCGCACAGCCAGCATGCTACACTACTCCACATACTCACCAACAATCCAGCCACGGTCATGTTGCAGATTGGTCATCAGTCGTGGTAGGATGCTGTTGCGCATGATGTGCGTGTCATGGGCCGATCCTGGGAATTTCGCACACACGTGTGTAATCACCATGTCCGCAAGGCACACCACTTGCACATTCAGGGAGTGCGTGTGCTTCCGGTTGCGGTAGAGGTGCTCAGTGGCCTGTGGTGCAACAAGGCCAACATGGGTGCAGTCTATTGCACCAACGACGTGGGGGATTCGTCCAAGAGCATAGAATGCACCCTTCACTGCCGCCAATTCACGAGCCCTGGGGAAGCGGATGTATCTGTTCCTGTACAGCATCATGGCTGACAGTACATCCCTGAGCACCATGCTAAACATGGGTTGGGACATCCCACCTCCACTGCCCACTGTGTGCTGGAATGACCCAGTGGCGAAGAAATGCAGTGCAGCCATCACCTTAGCCGTGGGGGTGAATGCTGTTGGATACACCCTGCGAGGACGGAGGTGGGGTTCCAACAAGGCACATAGACGATGCAGGGTGGGTCGGTCCAGACGATATTTGCAGATGACCTCCACATCCACCATGTCTGACAGCAATTGGTAGGGGCGATGAATGTTTGGTCTCCGCCTAGGAAAGATGGAAGTGGACACATGTCAAAGCAACACGCCACATGGCATATTCACATACACAAAACATAAATGACTGAGCAGGCAATTGAATGACAGAACGGCTGACAAGTAGGGACAGCACAGCCACAATACACTTACACAGGTCCCCTACCAATAGCAATGGGCAGTGACACACACCATTGCTATGAGCATGCACATGGGGAGTTAGGCCTTAACAACTTGTAAGGCATGCTGATGGTAACAGACTGCATATTCGGTAAGCTGCAACACCACGGCAACATGACTAGCTGCTGTGCATCACACTGCTTCCGAGGCTGGGTGTGTAGGGCACACACCAACAACGCTATGGACACAGGCTGAGCGGCCAAAACAAGTGGGACCTGTGGCACGAGGGGATATGAGACAGTCATTGATGTCCCTACTGCACCCTATGTACAGCACTGTACGGATCACACCTCCAGAAACATTGACAGGTGTACACATTGACAGCCCCATGCCAACACGGCTGTGTGCTTGCAACTACACATCACAAGTGACACGTAACATTGCACGTGCCAAGTGGCAGATGTACATAGTGAAAGATGGCATGTGTGTGCATATGCATATCCCATGCTCCCATGCCAATGTGTACATGATGATGTGCCTACAGACATGTGGAGGCTGAGCACTGGCCGTCCCTGCCTATGCACACAGCATGTTGTGGCCCTGTCCATTGTGGACCTGCACCCACACGCAAATCATGGCCACACCTGCAGATGCATTGCGCACATTATACTGTGTGGTGCACATGGCATCAGCGGACTGTACCCGGCATGGGCCAGGCCCTTACGGCCAACTCCAATGACCCTCGCGGTTGCACCCTGCGTGTTCCACTGTGGAGGTAGGCGTCCATGGCCAGCTGGGAGCAGGCCAACGTCTGCAATTGAAGCTGCCAGACATGGTACACGAATTGCAGCAGCTTGTACCCACTGAAACGGCCCCAGGGGGTAATATGTGTGTGTGAGTGGGACAGGCATAACCACAGCTACCTGGCACTGCAGCCTGGCACCCCTCGACAACACCTGCTGCTGCCACCACTCCACCTACACGTGGATGACGCTGAGGACATGTCCAGGTCCACTCACCAGCGAGGAGCTGGAGAACCTGGATTCCGTGCTCCACGCACACTGCACATGGCTATTCCTTGCGAAAGTTGTGTGTGAGAGACAACTGCAGTGTGTGTGGGTGTGCATGTGGGGGACACACATGTCGTTGCTCCGCAGCACTATGAGTCAGAGCCTGTGGAGTACAAACATGCACTGCTCACCATGCTGGCTGCAGGTGGCATGGGTATGTGAGCTCTCGGGCGCTTTGACCTGTCTGTCCCTCCCGAGTGGTGGTACATGGCAACTTCATGTCAGACATCCAGTGACACAGACAATTGGCAATGCAGGTCTCAGTGCACTTGTTGGTCGTGTGGAAGTCAGGCTGGGGCCATGCTGCCCTTCTCAGTCCCAGCAGGCCTGGCCTGCACATTGACTGCACATTGCCAGTAGGTGCCGACACAGACTGCCTAGTGGGTTACATGTGTCTCCTGTTCAGGACCCCCGGATGAGCGTTTACTCTGCACTGTCGATTGGACACACCATGACTCGTGATAGGGATGTGTGTGAGAGATAGTGGCACTGAATGTGACCTTCGTTGCGGGGTGGGCCATGCACAGGGCGAGTACGCTGATGGTTGCGCAGTGTTGGTCACAGTGGGTACACCCACACAGATGTGTTGCCTTGTGATCTTTTTCTAGCTCAGCCTGACAATGGACAGTAGATGTGGGCAGGCTACACATTGCTCGATGTGCTGTCTATATGCATGTGCCTTCACACCAGGCACAACTGCCCCTGCACATGTGACCCCTGCTGCACTCAGTGCTGGGTCTGTTGAGCTGATGCACCATCTGTGCGTGGGGCAGACAGCTCTGCTCACTTCCGTCATTGCCCATGACATCACTTTGCCGCAGGTGACATGGATCATGGAGGGCCCACATGTACGCGTGGGTGGACTACACAAGACTGTCCAATGGTTGTCACCCCCAGTCAGTGCTTCGAATGGGTAGTATGTGGTGCTGGTACTCATTTTAATGTGTCGAGTGGGCGGGGCTGGGTGCGGGGCTACATGCAAGACATGGGTAGTTCATCGGCTGATCTACTAGTTGCAATACACACGAGACACGTCTTTTTCCGACCACATCAGGGTCATTCCTTAAACTGGCTGAAAATCAAACAGTCAACTTTTGCACTGTCCTCATGGCCTCCCCTCGCTCGCCCCAATATGCGTTTGCACCTGAGCAGCTAGCGCATGCACAGGCAGCTCCAAGCTCGCCCCAGAGAGGCCAAGGAGTGTATGTGTGGGTCCAGTTGAACAAGTGGTCTGTCTCACGGTATAATAAGTGGCGGGACGCCGTCCACATGCGTGGTGCTCCAACTCGAGACCCGGGCAACATTGACAATGCATGACAGGCTCCGCAGTCCGGATACACCACCTGCAACACACAAAGGCTGTAGCTGCCCTAGCGGGCCAGTCCGCGTCCAACTGGAGCTCATGGCCCCACACATTCACTCTTTGGCCTCTCTGGGGCGAGCTTGGAGCTGCTTGTGCACGCGCTGGCTTCTCTGTTGCAATGGCATGTAACGTGTGTGGGTGTATTGTCAATGGGTGGGATGGTGCGAGCCACCTTCCGTGACGTCACTCCTGCTTGTGATGTGTGCGTCCCCCCACTACTTCCATTTGACTTGTGCCATACTACACATTGTGGATGTGTTGCCTGCGTGATGTGACCAGGATGAGCGCGCCATGACCTCTCACCCACCATGCTCTACTGCCATCCCGTGCCCTGGATTGCCTGTGCAAGTGGACAATGTTGGGGATACACCAGGTCGACAGGGGATGTGAGTGACTTGGCAAGGGCCTGGCGGACGCGCAGCAGTATCCGGCATGTCCACGGAGGGTGGGCTGACGTCTACACTTGATGCGGCATTGATCGTGTGCCCGCCTGTTGTGCACACACGAGTTCACATTCATCACCAGACAGGTGGTCTTTACAGATTCCCAGGAGTGCGCCAATGTACTGTTCCTGAGTCCTCCCAACACAGCGTGTTTCAACATTGCATGTGCGCACCTACCCGTCACACCCACCCACCTGAGCCATGCGTAACTCCCGCTTCACATGACACATGTGTGTCTCCCACAGTTGTGCTACTCATTTGCGTTGACATCCAATGACAGTGGACTACATGGTCATCTCACGACTGCCGTGTACTTCACACACTCTCATCCTCTCTCATTCGTACTTGTGAAATGAATCAGCAGAGACACATTTTTGCTTCAAGCCATGTATTGGGACTTATGTCCTCTGTGATGCAGTATAGTGAACACTACTGGCAGCGAGGTGCATGTGGAGGATATACTCAGCATGATTACACATAGCATAGGGTGTAGGGGTACAGTGATTAGTTGTTGACTGTGGGATGTGGGCTTCAGAGTTACAACTGCTTAGCCGTTGGTGTGCTAATGTACATTTGCTAATTACTGTGGTGCTGCTGACTTTGACACAGACAGTATACATGTAGCCTACCAGTCCGCTTGTCATCATGGGCACAGTGCATCTCAGTTCCATGTTACAGGTTTGGTGCTATAGTTACTCATACACACGTGCGTGGAGGTGACATCAGGGCATGGGCTTACGTGCATGCAACGGCGTCCCACTTGTTGTTGCGATGTGGTGGGTACTGGCCATGTCACAGTCACTGGGCTCATGTTGTTGGTGGATGCACTTGGTGTCCATGCAACGCTCCTGGCACGGAAGTTCAGAGGGAGGTGAGGTGACAGCTCTCACATACTACAGCAGGACGATTACTGTCCACTGACCGGTGCATATGTTCATGGGCGCAGGATCCATATCATGGCATGGTTGTACGTGCAGTTCTGTCCATGTGGTTGCCATACACAAATCCCATGCCTCTGCCTCCCCCTGTTCATGCAGAGTTACTGGATGTGATGAGGAACAGGGTGCATGTCCCGAAAAGTATCAGATGTCATGGCAGTGTTGTTGTTGTTGTGGTGTCAGTTGCAGGTTGCATGGTATAGTTGTTGTACTGGTAACTGCCTAGTCCGTGCGTAAGCCAAGCATGGGTACGGTGTGGGACATCATTGCTCAATTGGGGGTATGGCGACGGGGCCCGACGAATTGACAGGTTGTCAGGAATGCAATACCTTCCAGCAGGGCTTCCATGGCATTGGTGGTGGACATGGTTGCCATCCAATGTAGCGGATGGTGGCTGTCAAGGTGTTGGTCGTGAGTTGTCCCTTGTAGGAGCATGATGGGACATGTTGGATGGCATTCGATGTAACTGTAATCCATTATCCGTCGTGTGGAGGCACAGTGGTCCCATTGCAGTGTGGGTCCGATAGTCGCCACATACGCCATGCCCCCATAGGCTGAACAGACCCTGTCGTGGGCGTCCAGGGGTTGAATAGTTGTAGCAGGTCCGCCCTTGGACATGCCGGGTTGGAGAGACATAACTCCACAGGATAGTAGAAGGGACACCTCCGACAGTAGAAGACGGGGATGACGCAGCTGAACAATGCGATGCGGTAAGTTAGTCGGTAACTTACGTTCAGCAAGGCCAGATTGTCACATCCCAATATCTGTATCAGGTTATGTTTGTACAGCTTGATCTGTCCGGCGTAGTTGGGTAGGTGTGGTGCAAGTGCCATTTTGCTGCAGGGCGCTGTGGTGGCGTGCTCCGGCTGTCTGTGCAGTCTGCAGAGTGCAACCTCCGATGTTGCTGGGAATTCTGTAATGGTCGTAGGGAGGCAGGACGTGTGTTATGTTGGCTTGTGCGGAGGACACGGGCCCTCATCCCACATGCTTCTCTGAATGGTCAAGGTCAGTGGTGTCTGACTCCTTCCAGATAACTTGCATGTGAACCACATGGGGGAGTGTTATCATTTCTTCTTTCCGTTGTGAATGTTCTTTGGTGTTATGCGCTATCTGCCCTGTGGCCGCTTCCCTCTGCATGCCTGTGTTGGGCTTTGTTTGGTGCAATGACTGTTGTCTCCGGCTTGTTTTGTCGGGATGTGGTTTCACAGTGGGAATGGAAGGTCATTCGGTGCTGTCTCCTCTCCCGTGTGTGGGCAGCAGGCTGCGTTTCCGCTATACGTTGGGCCTTGTGTTATAATTGGTCCCACCTGTTGTCTGTCCCCGGTATCTTTGATGTTACGTATTGCATGTCTTGTTATTGGGTGCAGGGTGGCATCGGTGTTTCTGTGTGGTACTGGCGTACCTTTTCCCGACGGGGTCCATATTCTGCTGGGTGATGTTGCCTCCGCTGTGTGCTTCGCCGTGTTTTGCACACAGGGGTGTGTCCTAATGTGGCGTGACGTCACTGACATGTTCGGGTCACTTGTGTGACGTCAGGTTGGCGACAGTGAATTGCCGGTTGGGGACATGACTGTGGCAGGGCTGTCACGTGACATGTGCGTTCTGGGTGGTGCTGGTGTGTGTGGTGTTTTGTTGTGTCCCTGTGTTGTTTGTGTGCGGCGCATGCATTGCGCTGCCGTTGGCCTCTGCGTTGTGCGCATGTGTGGGTGCAGTGGTGGATGTGTCGTGTCCACGCAGGGTTGTCGGGGGGGAGCCATATACAGTTTTCCCACCCTTGCGCTGTGTGCGCTGTTTGCGCTGTTTGCGTGCCCCTGTTGTGTGTCTGCCTACCTGCGTCGCCGCGGTGCGTTGACTCCTGGGTGCTGCATCAGGTAGAGCATGGGGAGGGCCTGCAGTGCTGGATTCATGCTCGGGGGTCCGCCTCTTTGCTATCCGTACGGTGCGTTCGGTTTTCCTCCTTGCTTTCACGTGCGGTGTCTCTTAGCCGGGGGAACTGTTTGGTTCTGGCATCGTAATTTGTACGCCGGGCGGTACGTGATTTCGTCGGGCGTTGTGTCTCCATTAGGCCGAGCCGCTCCGTGGACGGGCGCACTTTGATGGCGGAGGGCGTATCTGGCTTACGGGCGGTGTTTGGCTGTCTTTTCGCATCCTAATTGGGCGGGCGTGTGTGCTGTGGCGGGCGGACGGTAACTGGTGCTTTTTGCATCTGCCAGCACGGCGGTGGTGCTTCCGCCCGCCATCCTAATGGGTCCCTTTGTTTTCTCTTCTCAACAGAAATTACACCAAGAAAATAGAAAATAAAGCTTGAAATCATTTCCTGTACAATTTTATTTACATCAAACTAAACATTGTAAGTATATTCACTGAAATGTAACTGTATTTAATAAACATGTGGTATTTATTATATTACATTTTTTATTTTTTTATTTTCCCTAGCATAAAACAAAACAACATGACTGAAGGTGCAGAATTTGTAATGTCACAAAAAAATAAAATGCTATTATGTTATATGGGGTATGTGTATACACAGGAGAAACAAACTGGCCTTAAAGTGTTTTGGAAGTGTAGGAAATACTACTCTAACAAATGCTATGGAAGAGCTACTACTCATGAAACTACTGTTCTTTCTGTAAAAGAACATAATCACCCCCAAACATAACAGAGATTGAGGTTAGAGATGCTGTTGAAAGTATAAAAGAAGCAAGCACTAGTACTGATAAACAAACTACCCAAATACTAAAAGAGCAACTATTAAAAGTACCTCAACATGCATCAGGACAATTACCGTCCATAGCTTCTTTAAAAAGAACTATTGCCAGACAAAAAAAAGCAACTACAAGTACTATACCTGCCCCTAAAACATTTGCAGAAGTAGTTATTCCACCAGAATTAAGCATTACTCACAGTAAAGAACCATTTATATTTTTTGATAACAAATGCCCAGATAAAAGAATAATTATGTTTGCTACTGCAAACAATTTACTTAAATTACAGCAATGTGACACCTGGATGATGGATGGAACTTTCAAAGTCTGTCCAAAACCATTTTACCAGCTGTACACAGTGCATGGATTGTACCAACATTCAAATATTCCATTCATCTATGCCCTATTACCAAATAAACAGCAAACTACCTACATAGATATACTCACTAAAATAAAAGAAAGCAATAATTATTTTCCTTCAAAAATAATTATTGATTTTGAAATAGCCATGATAAATGCTATACTGAAAAATTATCCACACACAGCAATCCAGGGTTGCTATTATCATTTTAACCAGAGTCTCTGGAGACATCTACAAAAATCAACCCTAAGGGGCCCATTACGATACCCGGCGTAAAAAAATCCGCCAGGCATGGAAGCGGCAAAAATCCGCCGGCACACACCGCCTGAACACCGACCACGCCATTACGATTACACAAACCGAAAACCGCCATCGGCGGAAAAATCACACAAAATACCGCCCGCCAACGTCCGAGTCGGAGTCAAACCGCCCGCCACGGACGGAAACACGCACGACAACACAAAACCGCCCGCCCTCACGGCCGACACACCGCACGTGAAATTACGATCGCACCGACATGAGCACGGAAAAACCACAAATATACCGCCCGCCAGCGCAAACAACGCCGATGAGAATCGACACGGCAGAAGCCATGGCGCCCACGTACCTGCACAGAAACCATCCGCACACAAAACCAATAGCACACAACATGGCCAACAAGTCCACACAGCAAGGCACGCACAAATACACAAGCACAGTACACATCCCGAAAACACCCCCCGGACAAACAAAAAATACAAAGGCCAGAACCCCAGACACAACACACCTGAAAACAACAGACCATGAGGACACACCCACATAGGTGAGTACAAAAGCAGCACTCCCACAGACCACAACCCCTTGCTACATTGCAAACCAGAGAGGAGAGGAGAGGACACAGTGACACAGCAAGGACAGCAGCACACCACAGAAACGGACACATCACAACCACCACCACCACCACCACCAAACACCACCACCACCACCACCACCACCAAACACCGGCACCACAAACCCCCTGCACATTACACAACACACACCGCACCAGCACCACAAACACCATGGCACCACAAAGAATGCCCAAGTACACGCCCATTGAGCTGACGGTCATGGTCGACGAGATCATCAAGGTGTACCCACAAATCTATGGGAACATGGTCCAGCACACACCACTAGCCACCAGAAACAGAATGTGGAACCGGATCGTAGACCAGGTCAATGCAGTCGGGACCCTGCCCAGGAACAGAGGTGAAATAAACAAACGTTGGAATGACGTAAAGAGCCTGGTCAAGAAGAAGGAGGGCAAAAACAGAGAGCTGGCTGCCGTCACTGGCGGAGGGAATCCCGCGCTCTTTAAGACCTTCAAAGCGTGGGAGGAGAAGGTGCGAGTCGTAATACATCCGGAGATCCTCGCCGGATTAGCAGGGGGAGTGGAGGCTGGTAAGTACAAACTAATGTATACCAGCACACCGCTATGTACTCACATGCGCAACCACCATGCCACAGCTCCCAGGGACAAACACCCCATGTCCAGCACACAATACACAACACATCACACACACATGCAACAGACACCACCACACACAGCCCAAACCGAACAACTGTAACATACGTGGGGACATGTGTACACTCAGCCAGCCACGTAACCACCAACAGGTCCCCAAATATGCCAGAAGCGCCACAACGAGCACCCACCACACCCATGTGTCCGCCACAGCTGCACTAACCGACAAGTAACAGGTAAGTGGCAGGAACACAAAGTGCAGTGGGTGGGAGGGTGGACAGCCCAAGTACAACACACACCAGGCCCCAGTCCCACAGCACAGCAAGGAGGAGCATCCCCCACACCCCACAGCCACGTGTCAGCCACCGCAGTGCACAACGACAGCCGAAAGGCAGACATCACGGTCCACAGCAATCGGTGTCAGTGGGTGTCCAGCCACCCCCACGACCCACAACACCCCCCACCCCCACAGACCTGCAACATGGAGCACCCCCCGCTTAGAGCCATGTGGCATCCAGTACAGTGCACGCACGAACAACTTGCAGGTGGGAAACTGGACAGGGCTGGATTACTGGAGGCATGAGGACCATAACACGACCAACACATGGGACATGTCACGTAGCAGACGAACACGCAGCACCGCCCACCGTCACGAACAAGTGAACAATGTGCACACGGACATGAACAACAGACTCACACCCCACATGACCCATCACATACATAGCAACACCCAAGGAGCCACGTCTGCATGCACAAGCCACACTGAATATAGTACCACACGGCAGCCACTGTGCAACTCATCACACACAACCGAAACACCATTGAAGTCCTGTCCATGTAGCCCCTACTGCCTGTCAACCACACACCCCACAACTACGCCTATGTAAGACAAACAACACTAGACGCAACAGAGCGGAACAACATATATGCACACGAACACCACTGAACCCATCAAACACACAGACACACCATGCACATACAACATACCATCCATCCGTCAGCCCCAGTCTCATGAAAGGCATGTCATCCGCACAGCTGCCACACATACAGCAGTCACGCTAAGATACATGCCCATGACCAACCATGTGCCAGAAGTCAATGAAGCGCACGACACACTGTGAGCAACAACACACAACATGGGCCACACCCCCTGAGCACTGCAGTGATGCACATGGCACAGGGCAGCACGCACACCAAGGAGATGGGACAACTGCAATACGTTGGCTGGCACACAACCATCACTCACTCATAACGATGCGTCCAATGCCATGTCCAGTAATCACAACAGACAGCAAATATGCAGGCCATGTCAAGCATGCACACACCTCAAACCATGCACTGTCATGCTGCCACAACACATGTCACGTTCGGCACCCATGGCTCACAGCATGTACCCCAAAAGCATATCCCCTCCCAAATGCGAATCTGGGGCATGGCCCCCATGTTGCCATATGCGTTCCTAAGCGTTCCATTTGAACCCCAAAAGCATATTCCCACCCAAATGCGAATCTGGGGCATGGCCCCCATGTTGCCATATGCGTTCCTAAGCGTTCCATTTGAACCCCAAAAGCATATTCCCACCCAAATGCGAATCTGGGGCATGGCCCCCATGTTGCCATATGCGTTCCTAAGCGTTCCATTTGAACCCCAAAAGCATATCCCCTCCCAAATGCGAATCTGGGGCATGGCCCCCATGTTGCCATATGCGTTCCTAAGCGTTCCATTTGAACCCCAAAAGCATATTCCCACCCAAATGCGAATCTGGGGCATGGCCCCCATGTTGCCATATGCGTTCCTAAGCGTTCCATTTGAACCCCAAAAGCATATTCCCACCCAAATGCGAATCTGTGGCATGGCCCCTATGTTGCCATATGCGTTCCTAAGCGTTCCATTTGAACCCCAAAAGCATATCCCCTCCCAAATGCGAATCTGGGGCATGGCCCCCATGTTGCCATATGCGTTCCTAAGCGTCCCATCTGAACACCAAAAGCAAAGTACAAACCAGACCCAGGATGGGCCAGGAGCCCGCATACACCAGAGTCACAATAAGTAGGGGCACAGCAACACACCCATCGGCATGGCCAATCCGTCCCATGCCACATGTGCACAGCACACAGTCCCATTGCCAAGCACACACAACTACAAATGCTACAGCCACACACACGCCTCCGGGAAACCCATGTACGAGATTGCACGAACTGTTAATGTCAGACGACAACTACATACTTCGCCAGGTGCAACACAATAACAAATCTCATTCTCTCCACAGGTGACGAACTGCTGGATGCTGGGGATGGAGCCAGCAGCCAGCACAGCCAGCCTACAAGCCCCCAACGAGGACACACGGATCTGGAGGATCTGTCCTCCTCTTCGGACACGGACCACCAAGCAGGCCCATCTGGTGTGGCAGGGCCCAGCCGCTCCCCAGGACCCCTCCTACCCACCAACCCATCATCCAGGGCTGCTGAACATTCCCAGCCCCCTGCTGCCACTGTCGTTGCGGCCACACCCACGGTCATTGCGGCCACACCCACGGTAATTGCGGCCACTACCATTGCCGCAACCGCCACCATCGCCGCACCGACCACCACCGCCGCCACCACCACCACGTCTTCGCTGGCACCAGCCCCAGCGCAGGTGGTGGCCCGGCCGACTGGATCCACCCTGGGAGCCACAGCGAGGACCGTGGTGAGCAATGTGGCTAGTGGGCAGGCCGGTGGCAGCAGGACTGGTAGGAGGAGCAGGGTCAGGGAAACGCCAGCCTCCCCTGGGAGCCATGCCCTGCCTCAAATGGCCAGAGTCCTTGGGGCCTATGAAGAGGCCCAAGGACAATGGGTCCAGTCTGCTTCAGACACGCGTGAGGTGCTGGGGGTGCTGAGGTCCATGGACGCCCGTATGGGCCAACTCGTGGACCTCATGGGCCAGCTGGTGGTGGCGGTGAGGTCACTGCCAGGGACAGCAGCTCCCCCACCGCCACAACCTGCCGGGGCGCAGGGTGGAGCAGCAGTGTCCAGTTCCCCTGCATCCACAGCCAGTGAGCACACCTCAACCACCAGCATGTCGCAAGCAGGCACCCCCCCTCGCAAACGTGGAAGGGGCCGTCCGAAGTGGAAACAGATCTCCCGGGAGGACTTCGCACGCTCCAAACGCAAGTGAGGCAGCCAGCCAGCCTTCCGCCAGCCTTCCTTGACCAGCCACTGCATTGACTTGGACTACGATCCCACTCCACACAGCCATCTGGATGGCATGTGTGTGTTGGACTATGGACATAGAACCAGTGGGTACACCCTGATCATCACGCAGCCATGACCGACAGCTCATTGTCACTGCACGCACCACTTTTGTCATCACCTTACACACAATCACATGTCACAGTTTGTAATAAATGCACCTTTTTCACTAACTGCTGTTTGTGCCCTGTGTTTTATTTGTACGGAATACAACGGCCACCTTGGGCGGAAAGGCACCTGATGCGTGGCATGGCAATTGAATCCGGAGGGCCTGTAGGGACCTAGGGGTGGGAGACAGAACAGGAGCACATTCAATGAGTGTGTCACACACCCATCACACAGTACATGTCAACAACTACAAGCAATGTACACACATCGCACAGAGCAATAGGGCACAATGCCACAGCCACCAACAGTGGCATACTACCCTGGCCATGGAGCGTTGACACACAGCACGCAGTGAACAAACGGCCACCCTGACACAGCACACACACACCTGCACAGATACAGCCACATCAGCCGTCGTACATGGACACTCACCGTCAAGTGAAGTAGCGGGCGATGAGCTGCTGCCGCACATTACCAGCTTCCTCCTCTCCGCTGTCCTCCTCACTCGAGCTGTCCTGGTCTGCGGGCTGGGGCCCTGGTTGATCTCCGTCATCCACGATGAGGGGGATCTGCTTCCGAATGGCCAGATTGTGCAGCATGCAGCACGCCACCACTATCTGGCACACCTTCTGTGGGGAGTACGCCAGCGCACCCCCGGTGCGGTCCAGGCACCTGAACCTGGACTTGAGGAGGCCAAAGGTACGCTCGACCACACGTCTGGTCCTCCCATGTGCCTCATTGTAGCGATCGTCTGCTGGGGTGCGAGGATTCCTCAATGGACTGAGCAGCCATGCCCCATTCGGGTACGCAGAGTCACCTGGGTGTGAGGGACACAGAGAACCGTTGCAATTCCAACTGGACAGGGGACAGCATCGCACAACCAGCACGCTACACCACTCCACATACTCACCGACAATACAGGCACGATCCTGTTGCATATTGGACATCAGTCGTGGCAAGATGCTGTTGCGCATTATGTGTGCGTCATGGGCCGAGCATGGGAACTTTGCACACACGTGGGTGATCACCATGTCCGCAAGGCACACCACTTGCACATTCAGGGAGTGCGTGTGCTTCCTGTTGCGGTACAGGTGCTCAGTGGCCTGTGGTGGAACAAGGCCGACATGTGTGCAGTCAATGGCTCCAACGACGTGTGGGATTCTGCCAAGGGCATAGAATGCACCCTTCACTGCCGCCAATTCACGAGCCCTGGGGAAGCGGATGTACCTGTTTCGGTACAGCATCATGGCTGCCAGTACATCCCTCAGCACCTTGCTGAACATGGGCTGGGACATCCCTCCTCCAATGCCCACTGTGTGCTGGAATGACCCAGTGGCGAAGAAATGCATGGCGGCCATCACCTTAGCCGTGGGGGTGACAGCAGTCGGATACACCCTGCGGGGACGGAGATGGGGTTCTAACATGGCACACAGTCGATGCAGGGTTGGCCTGTCCAGCCGAAACTTCCTAATAACCTCTGTATCGTCCATGTCCGCCAGCAATTGGTATGGGCGGTCAATGTTCGGTCTCCGCCTAGGGACAATGGCAGAGGACACATGTCAAAGCAACACGACACATAGCAATTTCGCATACACATCACTGACATGACTGAGCAAGCACATGAGCCACAGCCCAGCTGTCAAGCTGGGACGGCACGGCCACAATACACTTACACAGGTCTCCCAACAATGGCAATGGCTAGTGATACAAACCACTGCCATGTGCATGCACATGGGGATCTAGGCCCCAATGACTTGCGGGGCGTGCTGATGGGGACTGACTGCATATCCGTCAAGCGGCAACGCCACGGCAACATGAATGTCTGCTGAGCATGGAACTGCTTCCACGGCTGGATGAGTATGGCACACGACGACGACGATGTGGGCACAGGCTGAGCGGCCAAAACAAGTGGGACCTGTGGCACGAGGGGATATGAGACAGTAGTAGGTGTCAGCACTGCACCCTATGTACAGCACTGTACGGATCACACCTCCCGAAACATTGACAGGTGTCCACATTGACAGCCCCATGCCAAGACGGCTGTGTGCTTGCAGTCACACGTCACAGGTGAGAGGTTACATTGCACGTGCCAGGTGGCAGACGTACATAGTGGGAGCTGGCATGTGTGTGCATGTGTCTCCTGTTCAGGATCCACCAGATGGGCGCTGACTCTGTACTGACCATTGGACACAGCATGTTCCGTGGAAGGCTTGTGTGTGTGGGATGGTGGCACTGGATGTGCCTCCGTTGGGTGGGGGCCATGCACAGGGCGGGTACGTCGATGATTGCGCATTGTTGGTCACGGTGGGTGCACCAACTAAGATGTGTTGCCCTGTGTTCAATTCCTATGTCCGCATGATGATGGACTGTAGATGTGGGCAGACTACACATTGGTCGATGTGCTGTCTATATGCATGTGCCTTCACACCAGGCACAGCTGCCCCTGCACATGTGACCCCTGCTGGACTCGCTGCTGGGTCTGTGGAGCTGATGCACCTTCTGCGCGTGGGGCGGACAGCTCTCCTCACTTCCCTCATTGCGCATGTCATGACTTTGCCGCAGGTGACATGGATCATGGAGGGCCCACATGTACGCGTGGGTAGGCTACACATGATTGTACACTGGTCGCCACCCCCAGTCAGTGTTTCGAATGGGAAGGTTGTCGTGCTGGTGGTATGTTCGATGTGGCGGATGGGCGGGCCTAGGTGCGGGCTTACATTCCGGACATGGGGGGTAGTTGGATTGGCGACTAGTTGCAGTACACACGGGACACGTCTCTTCCTTTCCACATCTGGGTCATCCCTTGTACTAACTGACAGTGATACAGTCATCTTCGCCCCAGCCCTCATGTCCTCCCCTCGCTCCCCCAATATGCATGCTCACCTGCTAGGCTAGCGCTTGCACAGGCAGCCCCAAGCTCGCACCAGAGAGGGCAAGGAGTGTATGTGTGGGTCCAGTTGCACGAGTGGGCTGTCTCAGGGTATGATGTGTTGCGGGACGCCGTCCACCTGCGTGGTGCCCCAAATGGAGACCTGGCCTGCATGGACTATGCATCACAGTCTTCGCCTTCCGGATCCGCCACCTGCGACACCCAGTGGCTGTGGCTGCCCTTGCGGCCAGGCCGCGTCCGTCTGTGGCTGATGGCCCACACATTCACTCTTTGGCCTCTCTGGGGAGGGCTCGGGGGTGGTGGCGCACGCGCTTGCACTTAGTCGCAATGGCATGTGGCGTGGTTGGTATGATGGGCAATGGATGGGATGGTGCGAGCCACCTCCCGTGACGTCAGTGCTGCTCGTGCTGTGGTGCGTCCCCCTACACTTCCATCTGACTTGTGCCATGCTAGACGTTGAGGTTCTATTGCCTGCGTGATATGACCAGGAGGAGCGCGAGGAGACCTCTCACACACCATGCTCCACTGCCATCCCGTGCCCTGTATCGCCTGTGCGGATTGACTATGTTGGGGTTACACCTGGTCGACTGGGGCTGTGTGTGCCTTGTCAAGGGGCATGGCGGGTGCACAACAGGATCCAGCTTGTCCACAGAGGGTGGGCTGAGGTGCGCCTGGTACCGCTTTGTACGTGTGCCCGGCTGCTGTGCACACACGTGTTCACTCCCCCCCGACAGGTGTCCTCTCACAATGCCCAGGGAAGCGGTGGTGTACTGTTCATGACCCCTCCCAACACGGCGTGCTCCAACTTGGCATGTGCGCATCTACCCGTCGCACCCACCCACCTGAGCACTGCGTCCATACGACTTCACACGACACATGTGTGTCTTCCACAGTAGTGCTACTCATTTGCGTTGACATCCAATACCAGTGGACTACATGGTCATGTCACGACTGCCGTGTACTTCACATACTCTCATCCTCTCTCATTCGTACTTGTGAAATGAGTCAGCGGAGACAGTTTTGGTTTCAAACATTATATTGAGTCTTCTGTCCTCTGTGATGCAGTATAGTGGACACTACTGGCAGCGGAATACATGTTGAGGATATACTGAGCATGATTGCAAATGGGATAGGGTGTGGGGTTACATGTGATTGGCTGTTGCATGTGGGATGTGGGCTTCAGAGTGACATCTGCTTGGCCAAGGCTGTGCTAATGTACATTTACGTATAGCTGCGGAGCTGCGGACTTTGACACAGACGGTATACATGTAGCCTACCAGACCGCTTGGCATCATGGGCACAGTCCATCTCAGTTCCATGTGACAGGTTTGCTGCGGTTGTTCCTCATGCACGCGTGCATGTGAGATGACATCAGGGCATGTGCTTGCGTGCATGCAGCGGCGTGCCACTTGTTGTTGCACTGTGGTGGTTACTGGACATGTCACAGTCACTGGGGTCGTGTTGTTGTTGTATGCACTTGTCGTCCATGCAAAGATCCTGGTATGGGATTCCCGGGGCGGGGGTGGGAGGGGTGCAGCACCCACAGACTCCAGGCGACCTATTCATGTCCACTGAGCGGTGTGTGTGTCCATGGGCGCTGGATCCATGTCGTGTCCTGGTTGTTCGTGCAGTTCCGTCCATGTGGGTGCGATACACAGAGCCCATGCCACTGCCTCCCACGATGCATGCGGTGTTCCTGGATGTGATGGGGAACAGTGTGCATGTCCCGGTCATATCCGATGTCATGGCGATGTCGTTGATGGTGTGGTTACAGTTGCCGGTCGTTTGGTATGGCTGTTGTGGTGGTGACTGGCCAGTCCGTGCGGAAGCTAAGCATGGGTGCGGGGTTGGACATCATAGGTCACTCGGGGAACCTGCGTTGTGGTCCGACGAATTGACAGGTTGTCAGGTATGCGATGCCGTCCAGCAGGGCTTCCATGTCATTGGTGGTGTACATGTTTGCCAGCCAATGTAGCGGATGGTGGCTGTCAAGGTGTTGTTCGTAAGTTGTCCCTTGGAGGACCATGATGGGGCATGCTGGGTGACATTCGATGTAGCTGTTCTCGATGATCCGTCGTGTGGAGGCACAGTGGTCCCATTTCAGTGCGGGTGCGATGTTGGCCACATACGCCATGCCCCCATAGGCAGAGCAGGCCCTGTCGTGTGCGTCCAGAGGGAGGAGTAGTGGTAGCAGGTCCGCCTTCAGACATGCTGGGTTGGAGAGGCATATCTCGACGGGATGCTGGTATGGACACCTCCGACAGTAGAAGACGGGCATGACGCAGCTGAACAATGTGATGCGGTAAGTCAGTCGGTAACTTACGTTCAGCAGGGACAGGAGATCGCATCCCAATGTATGGAACAGGTTGGTTTTGTACAGCTTGAGCTGTTCGGCGTAGTTGGGTAGGTGTGTTGCGGTTGCCATTTCCCAGCGGTGCGTTGTGGTGGCGTGCTCCGGCTGTGTGTGCAGTCTGCAATGTGCACGCTCCGAGGTTGCTGTGAGCTCTGTGTAGTCGTAGGGAGACAGGACTTGTGTTCTGTTTGCTTGTTTGGAGGACACGGGCCCTCTTCCCACATGCTTCTCAGACAGTTCAAGGTCAGTGATGTGTGACTCCTTCCAATTAACTTGCATGTGGCCGACATGGGGGAGTGTTTTCTTCTTTCTTCCCCGTCCGTTGTGTGCTTCTGTGATATGCGCTATCTGCCCTGTGGTCGGTCTCCTCGGCATGCCTGTGTTGGTCTATTCTTGGACAATGGCTGTATTCACCGGCTTCTGTCGTAGGGCTGTGGTTTCGGAGTTGGAATGGAAGGTCATTCAGTGCTGTCTGCTCTCCCTTGTGTGGGCGGCAGGCTGCCTTTCCGCTCTGCGTTGGGCCTTGTGTGTGAATGTTATTCTTGGGCCACCTGTTGTCGGTCCCCGGGCTCTTTGGTGTTCCGTTTTATATGTCTTGTTCATATGTGCAGGGTGGTATGGGTGTTTCAGTGTGGTACTGGCGTTCCTCTTCCCGAAGGGGCCCTGCTTCTCCTAGTTGGTGTTGACGCCGCTGTGTGCTTCGCCATGTTTGTTACACTGGGGTGTGTCCTGCTGTTGCGTGTCTTCACTGACATGTGTGCGTCGGTTGTGTGGCGTTGGGTGTTGTCCGTGAATTGGGCGTTGGGGACATGTCTGTGGCAGGCCTGTCACGTGTCATGTGCGTTCGGGGTGGGGCTGATGTGTGTGCTGCTTGGTTGTGTCCCTGTGTCTGTGTGCGACGCATGCATGGCGCTGCGGTTGGCCTCTGCGTTGTGCGCATGTGTGGCGGCGTCATCGGCGCTTTGGGGCCGTGACGGGGTGGTTGGTTCCTAGTCCCAGGTGGTGTGTACACATGTGTTCCGCGATGTTACGATTTGGCCTGTGTGTCATATGTGGATGCAATGGTGGATGTGTAGTGTACACGCGCTGGTGGGGGGTTGTCCGCTTTTCCGCCCTTGCACTGTGTGCGCTGTTTGCGTGCACTTGTTGTGTGTGTGCCTACCTGCGTCTCCGCGGTACGTTGCGTCCTTGGTGGTGCATCAGCAGGAGCATGGGGAGGGCCTGCAGTGCTGGATTCATGCTCGGGGAGCCGCTTCTTCGTTGTCCGTGCTCGGCATCCGTGTTACCGCTTCGGTTTGTCGTACGGTATCTCTTGGCCGTGGGAGCCGTTTGTTTGCGGCATCGTAATTTATGCGCCGGGCGGGACGTGTTTCGTCGGACGGTGTGTGTCAGTTGGGCTGCGCCGCTACGTGTACGGGCGCACTTTGATGGCGGACGGTGTTGCTGGCTTGCCGGCGGTGTTTGGCCTACTTTTCGCATCGTAATTGGACGGGCGTGTGGACTGCTGCGTGCCGGCGGTAACTGGTGCTTTTTGCATCCGCCAGCACGGCGGTGGTGCTTCCGCCCGCCATTGTAATGAGCCCCTAAGTGTACAATATGCTACAGACAGTACTTTCGCCTACCAAATTAAAAAGCTAATAGCACTAGCATATGTACCTGTAACTGATGTAGCAGAGCACTACAATATTCTAATAGAGAGCCTCTATTACAAAAGGAACGAAGTCAAAATAAGCCCACTACTAGACTACTTTGAGGACACCTGGGTGGGAAGATTGCATAGATCAGGGCATAGAAGGCAACCTAAGTTCCACATTCCTTGGTGGAACGTGTACCTAAGTACCTTAAACAAAGAAGCTAAAACAAATAATAGTGTTGAAGGATGGCATAATGCCTTCCAAGCAACAACAAGCAGAGGTAAACCTACCCTACAAAAACTACTACAATCTATACAAAAAGAACAAAGCTATCAAGAATTACGGATGGAACAATCTGTAACTCAAATATGTCCCAAATTAACTAAACAAACTAAAAAAATGTTTGAGCTACTGCAAAGTCAGGTTACCCTATACCCATCAACAAGAGGCCTAGATTACCTATCCCTAATAGCCAAAAGCATTTTATGAACTAAAGTTCCACAGCTATTATACATTTTTTCGTTCACAAAACAAACACTTTACACACATATATTAATATTATATTTTCACAAATATTACTTATTTGTGATGTATATTTTTTTAAATAAAAAAAATATATTTACAAATAAATAATATTTATCACAATATACTATAACACACTATTAATTTTAACCACATTTCCCACCCAATTAATTAAAAAAAAATAAACTTACGGTTTATGTAGCTGTAGAAGATGTATTCCAAAAAGTAATAATCCTTGCATCTATCTGTTAATCCATGTTAAAGTTTAAAAAAGCCCCCCAAAAAATGCAAAAATCTATATAAATCCATCCTGGCGAAATCCAAATAACGGAAACCCTCAAAAACCCGAAAAAGATACAAAAATATAAAAATCGCTCCAGGAAATACCGAAAAATAAAAGAAACTGTGATAATAATATTAGTTTAACAAACTAATACACAGTTCTTTTTTTTAAAAAAACGCATCTGTGTCTCCAACGTAAAGTCGATTAAAATGAAGCTGCAAAAAAGATTGAAAGCATACCCACCCACACAAATACACCCAAATACATTCATTAAATACAATAACATGAATTTATATCAACAAAACAACACATATTTAGTCATATTATCGTCTGTCTACACTATGCCTCAAACACTAACTCACGACATCTCACTAAAATATAACTAACAAGTACAGCACACCAAAAACGCAACAACCTAACTATAAATACAATATATATGTCCTAACTACACTAAAACATAAGTATTAAGTTAGAAAAATAAGTAAAATTTCCCTTACCTTGCTCGACGCGATGCAGATTCCAACCGCGAGCTTCTCCGATCCTCAATGACCCAAAATAACAGTACGCAGTTACAAAATAGTCCCTGTAAACTAAAAATGGCTGCTTAAATAAATGTTTAAAAAAGGAATAATGTTAAAAAAAGCATTATAGCAAAGTATATATTTCACATATATTTTTCTTATGTTGTACACATTTTTCTCTATATTTAAAAATTATTATATATTGTATTATACTTTGTAAAGTTATAATAATAATTAATATAAAAATATATTTATTATTATTATAATTGTATATGTTTTTTTATAATGATATTAATTATAAAAAATACATATTAATTATATAGAAATGTTAAATAAAACTTACCTGTTTAAAAAAAAAATGTCATGCAATACAACACTGTAATAATTAATATTATTAATATTTTATATACTAATAATATTAATTAAAAATGTATTTACATGTAATAAAGTGCTAATTATTTGTAAATGATAAACAATATTCACTACAGCATTATAATGTTACAATATTAAATAATAAATAAACATACAATGCTTTACTTTCTGTATATATATGCCAAAAATGGTTATATAATTTGTATAAATATATTACAATGTTACAACTCTTGTAAAATAATAACATAACATTTTTTTTCCTTAAAAAATTAAATTAACTAATAAATGTATGTAAAATAATTTATGTTCCTTAAATAAAATTGTTTGTGTATTTTTAATAATTTCTATTCCATTCTATAAATAAAAGAATTTTTTGTTTCTCTTTCTACCTACTTATACAAAAATAAAAGTTGTTTGAAAATAAAAAATGTCTAATTTATTTTTATATGTATATCTTATTATTAAATATTTTACTTAAATATATTAATTTGATAAATGTACCATTTTAATTAACTATAAATAATCATATTGTTTTTTTACTAGTAAATTATAAACTATACATCAATTACACAATAAAAATTCATTATTACTGCACATAATAAAACACATTTATATTTCTTCACATATAAAAACACATACAGTAATTTTCCTACAACTCTTTATATAAAAAAAAAAATACACAGCAAATAACATATTTGTTACATAAATATTTTATATAAATTATAAATAATTCTAAAAATATATTTGTACATAAGCATACATCACTAACTATTCCCAATACATTTAAACAATATTCATTGAAGGTGGTAAACATAAACAATATATAATTTACTCTTCCCACTACACTTAGAATTAAGTAATAAAAAATACTAAACAGTAACCATATATAATTTACTATTCCAAATCCAGTATGCATTAAATAATAAAAACTGCTGTACATTAAACAAATTTAAATTACTATTCCCACTCCACTCAGTATTAATTCAGGGAAGGTGCTGGACACTAAACATATAACAATTACTATTCTCACTACAATAAATATTAAATCATAGAAGGTGGTACACATTAAACATATATAAACTACTATTCCCACTCCAGTCAGTATGAACTCAGGTAAAATGCTGTACATTAAACATATATAAATTACTATTCCCACTCCAGTCAAAATTAAGTCAGGGAAGGTGCTGGACATTAAACATATATAAATTACTATTCCCACTCCAGTAAATATTAACTCAGGGAAGGTGCTGGACATTAAACATATATAAATTACTATTCCCACTCCAGTCAGTATTAAATCTCAGAAGGTGCTGGACATTAAACACATAAAAATTACTATTCCCACTCCAGTCAGTATTAAGTCAGGGAAGATGCTGGACACTTAGGGGCCGATTCCGATCTCGGCCCATAGGGCTCCGAATCGGATTCGGCTTTACCGGATCCGATTCGGAGCCCTATTTCCCGACCGATTCGTACGTGCGTCCGGGCGAGCGAGTACGATGCGTGCGCTCGCGAAATCTCCGACGACTCGTTCGCAGGACCCGACCGCTCCGACCGACTCGCACGGGGACGACTCGCACCGCGCTATGGAGACGTTCCCCGGCCGGGTAAGTACGATGCGCATCGCGACCGCTCCGACCGACTCGCGCAGTCCGGCTCAAAGGAGCTGTCGGAGCTGCACTTTGGGGGTCCGTGTCGGACCCCCCTGGAAGCGTAGGCACGCGAGTCGCACACAGGGGGGAGCCATGGGTGCCCCCTACACGTGCATGTACGGTGCGACCCGCATCGACGCGAACACGCTGTAGGGGGCGCCCTTGTTTGCGTCGTGCCCATTGAGTCAATGGGAGCCCGTGTACGCGTCGTACGACTGGCTCCCATTGACTTCAATGGGAGTCCGACCGAATCGAGTTCGATAGCATACGTGCGCATCGTACTCGTTCGGTCGGACTGCTAGAGTCCGATTCGGTCGGAAATCTCTCCGAGTCCGGCTCGGTCGGAGAGATTTCCGGCCCGAATCGGAATCGGCCCCTAAACATATAAAATTACTATTCCCACTCCAGTCAGTATTAAGTCAGGGAAAATGCTGGACACTAAACATATAAAATTACTATTCCCACTCCAGTCAAAATTAAGTCAGGGAAGGTGCTGGACATTAAACATATATAAATTACTATTCCCAATCCAGTTAAAATTAAGTCAGGGAAGGTGCTGGACATTAAACATATATAAATTACTATTCCCACTCCAGTCAGTATTAACTCAGGGAAGGTGCTGGACATTAAAGATATATAAATTACTATTCCCACTCCAGTAAATATTAACTCAGGGAAGGTGCTGGACATTAAACATATATAAATTACTATTCCCACTCCAGTCAGTATTAAGTCTGGGAAGGTGCTGGACATTAAACACATAAAAATTACTATTCCCACTCCAGTCAGTATTAAGTCTGGGAAGGTGCTGGACATTAAACACATAAAAATTACTATTCCCACTCCAGTCAGTATTAACTCAGGGAAGATGCTGGACACTAAGGGGCCGATTCCGATCTCGGCCGGTAGGGATCCGAATCGGATTCGGCTTAACCGGATCCGATTCGGAGCCCTATTGCCCGACCGATTCGTACGCGCGTCCGGGCGAGCGATTATGATGCGAAATCACCGACCGACTCGTCCGGGGTCCCGACCGCTCCGACTGACTCGTTCCCGGGTCGAACCGCACCGACCGACTCGCTCGGACTCGACTCGCACCGCGCAATGGAAACGTTTCCCGGCCGGGTAAGTACGATGCGCACCGCGAGCAGTCCGACCGAGCCGCGCACTCCGGCTCGAAAGAGCAGTCGGAGCCGTACTTTGGGGGTCCGTGTCGGACCCCTGTACGCGTAACCGCGCGAGTCGCACACAGGGGGGACCCATGGGTCCCCCCTACCTGTGCGTGTATGGCGCGAGTCGCTTCGCCGCGTACACGCTGTAGGGGGTGCCCTTGTCCGCCTCGCACCCATTGAGTCAATGGGAGCCCGCGTACGCGTTGTACGACCGGCTCCCATTGACTTCAATGGGAGTCCGACCGACTCGAGTCCGATGGCATACGTGCGCATCGTACTCGTTCGGTCGGGCTGCACGGGTCCGATTCGGTCGGAAATCTCTCCGGGTCCGGCTCGGTGGGAGAGATTTCCGGCCCGAATCGGAATCGGCCCCATAACATATAAAATTACTATTCCCACTCCAGTCAGTATTAAGTCAGGGAAGATGCTGGACACTAAACATATAAAATTACTATTCCCACTCCAGTCAGTATTAAGTCAGGGAAGATGCTGGACACTAAACATATAAAATTACTATTCCCACTCCAGTCAAAATTAAGTCAGGGAAGGTGCTGGACATTAAACATATATAAATTACTATTCCCACTCCAGTCAAAATTAAGTCAGGGAAGGTGCTGGACATTAAACATATATAAATTACTATTCCCACTCCAGTCAGTATTAACTCAGGGAAGGTGCTGGACATTAAACATATATAAATTACTATTCCCACTCCAGTAAATATTAACTCAGGGAAGGTGCTGGACATTAAACATATATAAATTACTATTCCCACTCCAGTCAGTATTAAGTCAGGAAGATGCTGGACACTAAGGGGCCGATTCCGATTCGGGCCGGAAATCTCTCCGACCGAGCCGGACCCGGAGAGATTTCCGACCGAATCGGACCCGTACAGCCCGACCGAATGAGTACGATGCGCACGTATGCCATCGGACTCGATTCGGTCGGACTCCCATTGAAGTCAATGGGAGCCGGTCGTACAACGCGTACGCGGGCTCCCATTGACTCAATGGGTGCGAGGCGGACAAGGGCGCCCCCTACAGCCTGTCCGCGGTGAAGCGACTCGCGCCGTACACGCACAGGTAGGGGGGACCCATGGGTCCCCCCTGTGTGCGACTCGCACGGCTACGCGTACAGGGGGGTCCAACACGGACCCCCAAAGTACGGCTCCAACTGCTCTTTGGAGCCGGGTGGCGCGTGTCGGTCGGACTGCTCGCGGCGCGCATCGTACTTACCCGGCCGGGAAACGTCTCCATTGCGCGGTGCGAGTCGAGTCCGAGCGAGTCGGTCGGTGCGGATCGACCCGGGAACGAGTCGGTCGGAGCGGTCGGGACGCACGGACGAGTCGGTCGGCGATTTCGCATCGTACTCGCTCGCCCGGACGCGCGTACGAATTGGTCGGGCAATAGGGCTCCGAATCGGATCCGGTTAAGCCGAATCCGATTCGGAGCCCTACCGGCCAAGATCGGAATCGGCCCCTAAATATATATTTTTTACAAATTTAACAACCTCACCATTTTCCCTAATAACCCAACATCCCAGTACTAAAAACAACCTACAATTTCTATTTTTAATTAACTTTATTTCTTCAAATTAATTTCAATTTTTTTAATTTCAATTTAATAATTAATTTTAAAATAATATTTAAATAACACTCCCCACCCTTATCCCCTAATAACACAACATCATACTTCTAAAAAAAAAAAAATTTCCTTTTTATAATTTCACTTTCTAATTTCTTTAAATTTTCTATTTAAAGTTTTGTATTTAAATAAATCAATTCATATAACTAATTTTAAAACACTGCCCAACTTTCTCCCCTAATAACACAATATCCCACTCTAAAAACAAAAAATTATTTTTAAATTTTAAATTTAAATTTCATATTTTAAATTATTTCCAAAATTCGAGATTTTCATTTCATATATCAATTTTATACTAATATTTTTAAAATACTACCCACCCTTATCCCCTATTAACGCAACATCCCACTCCTAAAAGAAAACATACTTTTTATATTTTTATTCTAAATTTCGTTTTAGTAAATAATTTCAAATTTTAAATAAATTTAATTAATATGTAAATTTTATCCTAGTATTTTTAATACACTACCCACCCTTATCCCCTAATAACCCAACATCCCGCTCCTAAAAAAAAAAATTACTTTATATTTTTTATATAATTTCCTTTTTCAAATTAATTTCTAATTTACAAAATATTAAATTATTAGCTAAATTTAAACTAATATTTTTAAAATACTCCCCACCCTTATCCCCTAATAACCCAACATCCCGCTCCTAAAACAAAACATATATTTTATATTTTTAATATAAATTTCGTTTTTTTAAATAATTTCTCATTTAATTTTTTTTAAAATTAATATCTAAATTTACACTAATATTTTTAAAATACTCCCCACCCTTATCTCCTAATAACCAAACATCCCGCTCCTAAAACATATGTTACAAAATTTTTTTTTATACAATTTCAAACTAATATTCAAACAATTAAAATAATACAAAATTAATAGCAATACAAAATATTTTAATATTAACTAAAAAATGATATTTTACATTTTCTATATTTTTTTGTCGATATTTTTTACAACACTAACAATTCGATATTATCTACTGACGATATTACTTATTCGATATTTTATACTTCGATATTTTTTAAATTAAAAAAAAACAATATTTTTGACTACGATATTCATGTATTCGATATTATGAGACATTCGATATTACAACTTCGATATTACTGCAATTCGATATTTGCAATTCGATATTATGTCTATTCACCGGTCCCGGACCCTCCTGCGCACATCATAACACCTGTTCTGGATGTCTTCCTTTGTGCGCAAACATGGTGATTGTGCGTTCACCCTGTCGACAATCCTCGCCCACATCTTGGTTTTCTGCGACATGGGGGTCTGTTGTACCAATGTACCAAACAACTGTGGCTCTACCCTGAGGATCTCATCTACCATGACTTCCAATTCACTGTCTAGGAACTTATGATTCTTCTTTGGGGGCATGGTGATGGGTGGTGGTGGTGATTGATGTGTGTGTGTGTGCAAGTGGGGGGTGTGAGTGTAGGTTTAGCTGGGTGTGTGTGAGGGTGCTATTTGTAGGTGTGGTAATGGTGTGTGGCTTGTGTGATGTATGAGCTGTGAGTGTGTCTGTGGTTGCTGTGTGATGGTGTTCTGTGCTGGCAGGTGAGTGGAATTTGCTAAGGATCATGGTAGGGATTTGTGGCCTTTATGTAGGTAGAGTTGGAGGTGTGTCCTTGTTCCATTTTTTTTCCTCCCTGTATTTATTGGCTTTGTGGTTACTTGTTTGGCCCTTTTTAAAAAAAAAATTTCCTTGGTGTTTTTGGTGCATGTAGGAGTCGTTCTTGTTTCCGAGTAGGACGCTGCAGTTGTCTGGTGCGATCTTGTCTGACTCGTTCCCGCTGTGTGTCAGCTAGGTTTCATATGCGGCGTACGAGTCGGTCGCGGAGTATTGGGTTGCTTCGGCTGGGTTTTGTATGCGTGTCGGTTGTACGGCTTGTGCTCCGGGCGAGTCGGTCGTGTTTTGCACGCACAGCATCGTACTACGCGGGTCGGAGTTCGCGGGTACGTTTCGTTCGGGTTCAATCCGGGTGCGTGTCGGTCGGTTAGTTTCGCGTGATTTCCCGGCCGGATGGCTTGTTTCTGTCCGGCTCGGTCGGTCATTTTGTATTCCGTCCGAGTCTGTCGGATTTCACATGCATTTCATCGTACTACCCGGGTTGTACAGCGCCGGTCCGAGACGGTCGGACTAAATTCCCGTACCGAGTCGGTCGGTATGTTTTCCGGCCGAATCGGAATCGGCCCCTATGTGTTTAACTCTATTAAAAGAGAAATTATTAACCCATCCTTACTTAGTAGATATGTACTACCTCTAAAGTGAATTCGACTTACATGATATGTGCTTTAATATATTAATTGACATTTACTTTTTAGATGTTTGAGTAGAAACGTAAACCATCTTCACATTGTAAAAACTCATTAAGCTAAAACCAAATTAGGTTTTTGTAATGTGTGCTTTAATATTTCATAGATTTGATTTAAATCTAGTTCTTAGTGATACCTTCACATGATTATTCAGAGAATTTACTGTATGCTTTATTTAATGTGAACTTAATGCATTGATCATTCATAATTGTTGGTGTTTAAATGTGTACATTCATATTAAATGTGCACTCTTGCTAATATGTTAAGTTGATCATTTAGGCCTATAATTCTTCATGCTGCATAAATGCTGCTTTTCATTTTCTGCTAACTTGCAGGTATTCACACACATTGTTAGTTGTAGAATAAATATATTATTTTACTAGAGATAGAAAAAGAGCCTATGAAGAAGACCTTGATGAACGAGTATGGAGGGCCAGAGCGTTAACTGAAAGTCTTATTCAGCAATGTTTCAACCTGGCTTGTGTGTGAGAAGATGATGTTTGTCCCATGTTTGGTATGGGACCTTTGGAAATTGTTGCAATCTGCAACGTGTAAAGAGGAGAAAGACAATAGAAATCTGATGATGCGTTCAAAGAGGTATTGCCCAAGAAGATCCTTTTGTGTTATAAGTTAGTGTTCAGATAAGTGAGGTTCAGGCTCCTTTCAGATGCCCCTTTCATTCGTGGCAGATGCTTTCCAGACTTCTTTCAGATGTCCTCAGATGCCTTCACATTTTTCCCTGATCCCTTGCAGATCCTTTCAAAGACTTTCCCCTGAATGCTTAGAGCACTTTTCCTTTGACTTGAGAGGTTTAGATTTCTATGCCTGTTGCTTAGGCTAACACTTACTTACCTGACCCAAAAAGAGTCTACCGAACTTCAGAAATGCTGACCCCTTCTCTACCTATTTGTCCCTTGATTAGTTCTTATTTCCTGTATGGAAATTCCTGATTTCCAAGATTCTTTAGATTTTTAGAATCCCCCTTTTAGCTGGTACTCTAGCTTAAATGATTTAGATTTATCCATGTATAGACAACAGCACTTGCAACGCTTTTCTGAGCATCAAATACTCATTTTGATCTTTTGTATTGCTGTGATTGAATTGTTTGTTTGCCTAATATTGGTCCGCCACAATTTCTTCCGTATGTTGGGCCTGCCTTTTGCTGTTGTGTACTTTTATGGTGTTAAGAGTCGTGTATCTTAACTTGATTCTGAATTTGTAATAAACCTTCCGAACCTAAGCTACTGATTCCTGGTCCTCGCTGTGTAGCCAAATACACTGTAATTTGATATTCATTGATGCAAACTAACTCTCCTCATCCCTCAGTGCGGATAAGGAAAGATTCATCGGATTAAAATATATAATAAGAGAGTGGGCCCAGAAAACGCATGGATCAATCACATGTTTGAAGAATGGTAACATGTAGTTGGCACCAAGCCTACAGTTTCTATTTACAATGATAATCTTAACTTCCAGTTTCTGGAACCTACTTGGGCTCTATCAGCCAGACAGGATGGTGGGCCCTTGTTTTATTTAGATAATATAATTCTATAATTCGGTGTGGACCTGTTTAACGTAATGGAAAAGTGGACCAAAGTCAGATGCCATTGACAATATCAACCTAGAACTACCTTCGATATTGCCAGCACTTGTTTTGCTGCTTCATTTATATGAAATGCATTGCTGGATTACTGATAGAAAATGTGGTTAGAACAGTATACCACTGATACAAACATATGACCTGTTATTTAATGACAATGGTCATTCTCTTCTTTCAGGTGCATTACAAATACCTCCACATGGCCCACAGTACAAATTTGTTCCCCTCTCAAAATGCATTTCCAGAGGGCCCAGCACAGCTTCTTAGAAATAAAAAACCCTTTAAAAAGCTGATAGTCATCCCTCATCCATGCTGCAATACTACATAAAATGTGGCTGTCTACCTTTTGCTAACCCATTCTTGGGCAATAGAAATTATGTAGAAGATACAGGGGTCCTTAACTCATTGAGAAGATCCTAAACATGAAGACAGTGGAACTAAACCTTCCACCATCACTGGATAGCCATCCAGGAAAACATATTCACTACTGAAATAATGTCCGCCATGGGTTCTTCTCAGCAGTCCACCCTATACTGTATCTCTACAAAGACATTTGAAATACAGAGTATATTGTCTTTTAGTTTTTATCTGAGTTTAGCACATTGTGTATTACTTGGTAGATTTGTAGGCGTTAAGGGCCAGAGGAAAGATTGTGGGAATCAGCTACCAATATACCAATATCTATGCTCCATATTTACTTAGTGTTGGGATGCAAAAGTCCCTTGCATGGTGACAGACGTGTACTCCTGCCATAAGTACCCTAGTTGAAATGATGTCTGGTTCTTTGGTGCTGATTTTGGTTGTCATGGTTAAACACGAATCAGTGTGCACCACGACATAGGCTAATCTCAGGGATTGTGGAATTGTTTTACCAGGAGGGGTGCCAAATTTCCACTCTCATAGTGGTGAAAGGCTAATGCATTTTCCAGAAGTTAAGAAGCACAAACGCAGTGGTGGCAGCGTATCATGTAGTGATCAGCAGAAGTGAACAGGCCCTTTTTACCTGTGTCACTGAAGTGATGTCAGCCCACAAGTCTCTTGAATGAACCTGTCTCGCGATAGATTCCACAGGAGCGAAGATGCGTTCCCCACACTCCCCGAAAACAGCATCTGGCTGATAATGAAAGACACCGTCACAGATGACTGCCTCCGGAAAGTAGGGGGATTGGTTAATGAAGAGACCACCACTCTTCCCCAATTTGAGGGACTGGTAACGCTCTTGGAGTAAGACAGGACACAAGGAGAGCTGCAAGGAAATAAGAAGACCTGTTATCCTTAAATCTAAGGTTGCTAATATCCCTTGATATTGTGGTACTGCATGTCAAACTCCAAGAAATAGAAATCCACTCACCAGCCAACGAGCTCCAAAGGTCTCCTTATGGACGAGATGGAGGAGTTACAGTCACTCCTCTTGAGGGTGCAGAAGCAGGAGACTTGTGCCACACTTTGGCAGTAGTAGAAATAATAGATTGTCCGTCCTTAAACAGGTAAGCGGCTGCTCCAAAGTCGTAGAGGCAAAAAAAAAAAAAAAGGAGGTCCCGCAGTCTGTTACAACCAATGAGCAACAGCGTTAACAGTGTTCTTTTCATAACGGCAAAGATGAGTGCCAGGAAACAGCGAGAAAATGAGGTAAATCTCTTCCACCAGCTGTGTAAACGGAGCACCAGAGAGACGTGTGTTCAAATCGTAACTGACAACCACACGCACTGAAGCAGAGTGCTCCGCAATAGTCGAAGCAGCAAGCCCAGGAGCGAAGGGGAAGTGATGGCCCGCGCGGTTCAGAGTTCAGCCGCATAGGGGGGGTAAGAGTTGCAGGGCAAAGAGAGCGGAATGGGATGTCCGGAGAAGAAATGCGCTGACCGGGCTCAGCGTCAGGGACCAGCCGAGCGGGAGCGCGGGGAGGATAGGAATACAAGGACACGAGCGTCGGCTTCTAGAACGAGGTCACGAAGATACAGCGTAGGTAAATCCGCGCCCAAGATGCGGTCAGGATTCCAACGTTGCCGATGAACAGGAAACAAAGTAGCAGGTCTTTCGGCGTCTTGACAAACAACAGGCATGATTACGGAATCGGAACAGTAAGCCAAGCAAAGGCTTGTTCCGGACACGTCACTATAAACAACGAAGGGGACATGTAAAAAACAAGATACACTGTGTTTGCTCTCACCTCGAATAGTAAGGGATCGTCTGAAAAGATCAGACATTCTTAAAATCGACATGCACTACCACAACCCTGTCCCCGGTCCCAAGATACAGTACAAGAGGCCTGTGCCCTGACAGTTCTCCCACCCAAAGGTCTACTTATGGGGCAGGGTTTTGAGGGATGGAGGGCATGGAATCTGCGTACCAGAACAGGTGCATGAACGTGCTCAGCAGGCTCCCAGGATCTATCTTCGGGGGAATATCCCACCCAATCTATGAGATACTGTAATTTACCTCTGTACCTTCGGGAGTCTAGGATGCGTTTTACTTCATACTCCTTCTCCCCTTCCACTAAAACAGGAGGAGGGGGTTCTTCTGGTTCCAGGAAGGGGTTATATTTCTTTATTAATGAACTGTGAAACACTGGATGTATGCGCATTTCTGGGGGCAGTTGTAATCTTAAGGTAACAGGAGTTAACACCTTTTGAACTACATAGGGACCTATGATTTGGGGCTGTAACTTTCTGGGGCCTTCTAGTCTTAGGTTTCTAGTAGACAACCACACCTTTTCTCCTATTTCATAGGTAGGCTCAGGGCGACGGTGTTTGTCTGCCTGCTGTTTCATCGCTTCTTTGGCTCGTTGTAACTCCTTTTAGGCAGTCTCCCATGTGGACCAAAGAGATTCATGGTGGGCCTTAACTGCGGGGATATTCTCCACTATGGAGGGCAGAGAGAAGGGGAGAATTCTGGGATGGTGTGCTTGAGAGAAATAAAAAGGAGAGATTCCAGTAGAAGAGTGTGTAGTATTGTTATAAGCGTACTCAGCTAGTGGAAGGGCCTGTACCCAGTCGCTGGTAATGGTGGTTAATAAACAACGTAAATGGTACATGGGGCCTGAGGTGTGTAGTGCCTTGAATGTGTGTGTGAGGAGTTTGAATTGAGCACATTTGTGTATTGGTAGCCATTTAAGTTCCCTGAGGTGTGGTGTGATGTGAGTCATGTGTGGGAGGTTGAGGATGAGTCTGGCTGCTGAGTTCTTGATGGTTTGTAGTCTTCTAGTGAGTTGATTGGGGATCCCGGAGTAGAGGGCGTTACCATAGTCCAACTTGTTGGTGACTAGTGCGTGACTGACAATTTTTCTAGGATTGCTTGGGAGTCATTTGAAGACCTTCCTCAGCATCTTCAGGGTGATTCATTTTACAATAACAGCACACTTGTTCCTGTCTACATGACGCCATTAGGCACACATGAGTGCAGTCAATTGAACCTAGGATGTCAGGAAATCCCACTGTGACATCAAAGTTTGCTTTGTTTAAATGTATAGGCTACCCACTCACTCTCAGCAAAGCATACATTACTTGGTTGAGTATTTTGCAGAAGGTTGGCTGAGAAATGCCATGCACCAATCCTATCATACACTGTGTAGTTGCCAGTTGCAAAGAAAGCTAATGCTGCTGGTATTTTTACAAAGAAGGTATGCCACTAGATCCCTATATTGGGCTCCAGGGAATCCTTAAGGATGCAAATATGTTTAGGATGATTCCCATATTCAGCCTATGGCTGACTCATGTTTAAGGTTTCCAGCCTTACTCTGTCAATCCCAGCTCTCATCCTGCATTGCTGTGTCCTTTGAAGTTGTGGCTGTGTGGTCTGGTTTGGGTCTTGGTTTCCATCCTTATACTGCTTGGTTATTATATCTGAACATGGATCTGGTGCACCATGATATAGTGACTTAGAGTGCTGCACCCATGGTGGAGTACTGTGGAGTGGAAGTGTGAGCTATTGCAATCAACCTGTGAGTGCTTTTTCTGTGTATGTCGATCTTGCTATGTGTGCAGGTGTGTGTGAGATTTAATTTTTTCAGCTCACTGTGTGTTCTAGATTTTTTACATTGTTGTGTGTTTTATGCGTTTTGCATTATTTTAATAGTGTTTAATTCTTTCGCTATATTTTTACCACCTGCTTTCGACTGGAGGTATTTTGTGGTGCTATTGAACACTGGTTTTCAATTACCTCTCATTGTTTTAGGTGGGTTTTATTTTCCACATGTGATATTTTTTGCACATGGTTAATAACACATGCAGTGAATAGCACATGCGATAAATAGTGCAATTGGACCACAGACATGCAGTATTTAGCTCATGCGATAAACAGTGCATGTGGTATTTTACTTGTGATCATCCAGAACAGTAAATTCATGTGCTATTTGCCCTGGCATGTGGTAATTAACACTATGCCTAACTCATAATAAAAAGAGCAAATCCACCAGGGAAATGGATATGCTTTGAAAAAGTTGGCAATAGTGGCATAACAGCAAACACAGCTGAGACTGATCATGTCGAGAGAGAGAGAGGCTTGAAAAGTCACCAAAGTATGCCTGTGATGCTAACAGGCAGGATTAAAGACGCATGTGACCACACATGTAAACTGACAAACAAGGAGGACTAGATTAAAGATACTGATGCACAAAATATACATCTATTTCTGGAAGAATTGATGACTGTATAAACAAAAAGACACCAGTTGTAACCCATGGTCCTTTGTGATTAGTTGGGCAGCCTAGGAGGGAGCAGTATTTTCCCAACAACATATGTTTACGAATGCACATGATCATTTGATGTGTTGTGACACATTTTCTTCAGTATTGTTCGCTTGCATTTTTCTCTCTAAGTAGAAATCACAGCAACCAGTGTTTGATGTAGGTTGTCGAACCCTGCAGTTGCTCGACCAGCCTGTACCATCTCTCAATATTTCCCTTCTCCCTCCTTGCCCTGGAGAGCCCGTGTGTTTGGGCACCAGAGGAGTCTGTAGTAGCAGGGGTGGGTGACCACATTGCACGACGCTCCTGCAAGGTATGGAAGGTTGGCCCATGACACAGTGGTTGTTGAGAGGCAGGGCTGGATGGAGTTGAGGTCATGGTGGGGTCAGCAAAGAGAAGTCCAGGACAGTAAGTGCAGAGGAGAAGGGAAAGGGTAGGAGTTAAGGAAGCAGGACGTCAAAGGACAGAGCTAAAGGTGGCATGGTAAAGCTGAAGGTATGTTTGAAAGGAATGGGGCATGGTGAGGGAGGAATACGGCCATGATGAGCTGGCTGGGAGCAAGTGGTCGAGCATGCAGTGGGCTGGGGGTAGTGAATGAGTGTTAGCGTAAATGTAGTAAGGAGTAGAAAATGTGTGGGGGAAGGTGGATGGGTTGGAGAGCGCCATGTAGGATGTTCGTGATGGTGAAGGGAAGAGGAAAGTGGAAGAGAGGGTGAGGAGCTGCGCACTATAGGCCGTCATGCAGGAAATTGGGAACGTTTGAAGACCTTCACTTACCATACAAATGGAGGGGATGAGGCCTAGTGGCTAGAACTGCTGCCTTTGGAACCCGGAAACCAGGTCCGTAACCTGGCCTTGGCTCATCATATTGAGATATGGGGCAAAATCATATCATCTCCTCGTGTTAAAAAAATAATACAGTTTAACGTATGGTTCTCATGCCCTGGGCCAAGTTTGTGCTAAGAAGCAATAAATAAAAATAAATGTGGCAATATGAGCTATAAATATGACTATAGGCATCTAGGACATCGGAGATACATCTCCTAGGCCTGGACGGAGTTCGCGGAGTTTCACTCTGCGGAACAAAGTATTTCCCTTACCTGCTTATTCAAGCCCGCATGATGCTGACCGGTACTAAATTACATCTTAACCTTTAACAGGTTCACACAAACACAGATGAAATATGACTTGCCTGGGACTCAAAAAATCCTTAAGATGACACTTGAGACAGAGTCAGTGGTAGAGGTAGGCAGAGAGAGAGAGAGAGAGGGTTTGAAAGAGAATACAATAGACAGAGGTCATTTAGAGGGAAAGTTCACTGTCCCATGGGGCCCCTTGGAAGGTGGGGGCCCTGGGCAATTGCCCAATTTGCCCATGCCTTAAAATGTATCTGTCCAATGGGACTGGTACATAACCCTTTAGCTCTATAAATTAAATGCATTCAGCAGTGCAAAGCGCCCTGTTCTGATTGAATGAAAAAGTATGCCTTTGAATAAAACCTTCGCCTCTATGCTTCGAAGGACTGATAATGCCTTATAAACAAACATAAATCGAAGGCCCTAATGACAAGTACTCAAGAGGAAAGGTACTATCTATTGCCCCTAATCAAATCTGACTCCCTGGGATTTTGAATTTTGCGGGTGCAGTAAATTGCCCCTATTCCAAGTATTTGGGTAATAACATGAGGATTTTAGTGGTACCAAAATTAATTGGTAAATACTGTACTCTTTCCCCATGTTAAATTCCAGCAGGTTTAATCTGCCAAAAGTTAACAAAGGATGCACACTTTATTGTGCGATAAACTCTGCACAATTCAGAATTCTGACCCCAGCAAATAGGTGTTTGTATGGGGTAGACAAACTCTGAATCACTTATAATCAGGGACAAAATGTATTAACAATATGGAATAATTTAAGCCAATAACATTATTTATGTTCAGTGCATGGTCCATAAGCATTAACCCCTTCCGTGCGCGCGTCGGCCAACGGCCATCGCGAGCACTACCTCGCTAGTGCTGTGCACGTCCGTTGGCCGACGCGGCCCCACCCACTCAATAGAACTCCCGCACCGCGGCGGAATTTGCGCCGCGGTTAAGGAGTTAATACAGGTGGACATACCTTCTATTGTTTATTAAAGCCCTTTATTTTTGCCTCTTCTTTTGCCTCCCCCATCATTAATCAATATCATTGTTGATGTATATAGTTGGGGAACTATTAAATAATGATAGTTTATGGCACAAATAATTAAGGTTCCGAATGCTGTTCTGTTTTTTTTTTGGTATTATAGTCTCCTCTTGAAATAAACACATAATTTTCGTGTACTACAAAGAGAAATGAGTAATGTTTCCCAGGCATATTATGTCAACATCCTATTAAAAAATAGGTGGTAGACATGTATATGTGTTTTGTTACATTAATCATGCAGTTAATATGGAACTTCAGCACTGTCAATTATTGTGATGTCATCAGGGTTGAGGTCATGTGGCATCCCTTCCTGAGAAGATCTGTGGTCAAAGGTCATATGATAACAATTCCTTTGGTGCCATTGATGCCAATTTTTTTGATGTCACTTCTGCTACCCCTAGTATTTTGGTGAATCCAGTCCCATGAAAGTTCCAAGAGATTTCAGCAATAAATCTATGGGCCTGATTATGAGTTTAGATATAATTGAATACACATGATAAATAACAATACTGCGGGGTACGCTGTTTATCGGGAGCAATAAATATCACCCATTACAAATTTGTGGGGAATAGGATGCGGATTTTGGTGCTTAACACACCAAAATACATATAATACAGCAAATGCTGTTTGCTTTCCACCGTTAAATATCGAAGGTTTGACCTGCTGAAATTTAACAAAGGTTGAAGGATTTGATGCATCCGAGATGCATTCATAATTCTGACCCATGCGTAAACAGGAGTTTAGGCATGGGTCAGAATTAACCAACCCACTAGTAATCAGGCCCTATGTTTTCTTTCCAGGAGCTTGCATAGGTGAGTCCTGGGGAGGCGTATCTTCCACAGGTTAAAATACAGTTTTCCCATTCAATCTGTGGGGTCATCCGATGAATGGCACCCAGTCCGGCACGGTTTCCATAAGAGATGGAAATAAACCAAATCAATCTATTGGGTTCACCCAGGGGCAGCATGGGTGCAAATAAAAATACAGACAGAGCTGTTCATTTAAGTATAGGCACATTGGGAAGGCACAGTAAGAGCATTAGTTTAGTACATATTTAGTGGCACTAGAGGAGTTTACAGGGTGGATATATTAGTTTAGGGTGCGATTTAGAGGAGGAGAGCACCTGAGTAGTGCGGTTTGCATAACATCCTCAGAGAAGAGCAAAGAAGTAGATTCAGGGCAGCGCACCATGGATGCTAATTACCAAAATGCCAGGGTTAGTACATATAACATCACACAACCTTTGGCCCCAAATGGCATCGCATGGGTGACCCCTTGACTCACTGCTGGTGTCTGAGCAGCTTCCTACATCCTGTTGAAAGACCAGCAAGTGACCCAATGTGTCTCTGTGGTTACAGGTATCAGGCACTTATTATTGGGGATGGTACTACATTTTATCATCAGACTTTGATCCAGAACATGGGTGAGATATTCAGAAAAGGGAGGAAGAAGAAGGGTGTTAAAGATAGGGAAAACAACAACAAATGAAGAAAGCAAGAATGAAAAAGAAACTGCAAGAGAAGGATAAAAAGACGGAAAGTACAGGTTGATGGTAGTAAGGCACAAGTTGGAAGAAAAACTAAGCATCTTCGGGATCTGGGGGAGCCGACTGGGAGACGAGGCATTCGGCTGCACTGGTGGCGGGCTCCTCAGTAAAACTGTGGGACATTGTGCTTAGCTTTTAACAAATTAAGAATTTAGACTGGGGAAGGGAAGGGAAGGAGTGGGAACTACTAAAAGTAAACAAAGATGTTAGTGCCCTGTTTCTTTTTTATTCTTGTGAATACCTGCAGGGCTCTTCAGATCAAGGTTAGCAGGGGCTGGACCAGGGATACCAAAGGGCAAGCCTGGGGTAGTGGCTGCTACCTCTGATGCCCCAAATTGACGTCTATGTAGTACAGTTAGACGCTGGGGAGGACTTTTGATCTTGACCTGGCCTGACAGAGGTAGGGACGACATCCTCCACTTGCCAATGTCCACGCTTAGAATACAAGGGCCAAGAGGTGGTGTCTGCAGGAAGTAATTTCAAATAAGGAGGATAAAGCTTCAAAGACATAAACATCCTCCAGTGGTCAGGAAAAGGATACAAGACTCCAGGGCTGGATATGCGAGGGGAAGGTGTGGGTCTAGGAGAATTGCAGAGTCTGAGGCTCAGGAAAGAAAGACATAAACAAAAGTGACCAAGGATTCTAGACAGAACTGGAAGTACCATTCAACTATAACTAAGTGAAAATAATTGGGACAAAAAAGCAGAGAAGAGGACGATGAAAACATTGAAAAGTATATATACTTCAACTGTGTTGTGACCCAGCAACCAGAGATTTTTCAACCCTTGAATACCACCAACAGGAAATAACAAACAGGAAATGCAGAGGCCATGGAGCATTTGAAGGAAGTAGCCCGATTAGGGTCACTCGGATCACTCACAACCACCTCTCAGCCTTCCATACCAAATGAAGAGTCGGTCAGACAGTAGAGAATACAAACCAATAACAGTTTATTCAAAGTACACTCAGAGCAGAGCCCTGTCTGCCCAGTCGCTAGGAGTACTGCAGAGGGACTGACATCAGCAAGCATAACGATACATTATGTACACTTCAAAACCAATGAAAGCACACCCACCAAGGAATTTTCCAAGGAGATACAGCTGGACAGTAAATTACAAAGGAGTAAGTTTCGATTCTGAGGCCGGGCACACATTATCTACTTTTCAAGGTCACTGCCTGCACCCACCACTAGACAAGTGGGAGAAGGCCTATGTCTAAAGGAAAGGTATGCACTAATAAGAACAGTGCATTTATTAGTGTAGCAAAACTCAGCTCTGAAGAAACATAACCTAGAGAAGGCCGTTTCTCTGTAATGGCAAAAGGATTAGTTTCGATCACAATACAAAATGGCGCCCTTACACAAAATGGTGCCGCAAATGCTAACTTACGTAAAACAATGCCGAAGCATATTTTTCTATTCTAACAGACCCTCCTTTTAGCATGAGCTAAACATTTTGTATAGTAACAAAAAGACACATAGTTCAATAAATCATGAATAAACCGTTTTAGGAGCACTCCATATCTTCAGCTTCGGGAAGGGAAGCAGTAAGGAGGGAAGAAGTCTAAAAAATACCCTCATCTATTTGCATGAGGTCTTCTACTTCCTTTTGAATCATAATTGTTGCATTAGTATCATGAATCGATATTCTCTTAGGAACGAGAAGGGTGGTGCAATAAGAGCAACATAAGGGGAGACACTGGACCAGGACACAACAAGAAATCAAAATCACAATGAAGTAAATCACCTTCTCAAGGATCCAACTCCAACTACCAAAAAGTGACCAACTCCAGTTCCCACTATCCATTTCTTTAACATTTTCTAGGATGTCTAAAATGTGTTGGGTAATGTTCTTTTCCATATTAGTGATCCCGACTACACACTGGTCTCCTACTACAGCGCACAACAGCATATCTAGTCTGCTCGGAATATATTCGCATACTTTTCAATTGGGTGGTGATGTCACGAAAAGCGGCTACTGTAGAGTTCGACAATATCTGCAGCTTACTACCAAAATATTCTCTGGCTCTTTCACCCTGGCCATTGCAGTACCACCGAAGGTAATAATGGAGGAAAGAATATACCCAAACATGATCCCATTACTATAGTTGTTGACGTCCAAATCTGTTACTCCATCACAAAACTCTGCAGTTAACGTTCTTTTTATCCACCTTACATTTGGCTTACTATACTTGCAAGGCACGACCAGGGGAAGCACCATTCCTAAAGTAACATAATCTGTACCATTATAAACATTCGAATAAGTACCATTAGACAGAAAATAAAAGTGTGCATAAAGTGGACCTTGATAATCTACAGGAGCATATTTGGTGTTCATTCCAAAAGTACTCGGATCCTTCTTCTTCACTAGAGACATTGGGGCCGATTCCGATCTCGGCCGGTAGGGCTCCGAATCGGATTCGGCTTTACCGGATCCGATCCGGAGCCCTGTTTCCCGACCGAATCGTACGCGGGTCCGGCCGAGCGAGTACGATGCGAATTCGCCGACCGACTCGTCCGGGCGTCCCGACCGCTCCGACCGACTCGTTCCCGGCTCGAACCACACCGACCGACTCCGCTCGGACTCGACTCGCACCGCGCAATGGAGACGTTCCCCGGCCGGGTAAGTACGATGCGCGCCGCGAGCAGTCCGACCGAGCCGCGCACTCCGGCTCGAAAGAGCTATCGGAACCGTACTTTGGGGGTCCGTGTCGGACCCCCTGTACGCGTAGCCGCGCGAGTCGCACACAGGGGGGACCCATGGGTCCCCCTACCTGTGCGTGTACGGCGCGAATCGCTTCGCCGCGTACCCGCTGTAGGGGCGCACTTGTCCGACTCGCACCCATTGAGTCAATGGGAGCCCGCGTACGCGTTGTACGACCGGCTCCCATTGACTTCAATGGGAGTCCGACCGACTCGAGTCCGATAGCATACGGACGCATCGTACTCGTTCGGTCGGACTGCACGGGTCCGATTCGGTCGGAAATCTCTCCGGGTCCGGCTCGGTCGGAGAAATTTCCGGCCCGAATCGGAATCGACCCCATTGTATTTTTGAACAATATTATTCCAGAACAATTAACATACACAAATGCATCAGTACTATTTACTATCGGACAACATGCGTGATAATACCCAGCTTTTCGGGTAACCGTTAAACCTTGGTAATGCCAGCCCAATAAGGTGATGTTCTGCTCTCTCATGTACAAGTTATCACAATGCGTGTTATTATCACACCCCGGATACCCCTTTCCTCGTGGTTTTCTGTAATACAAACAAGGGCCAGGATACCCCATACCAAACTCACCCCTTACCTCTACGAAGTGGGCTGGGCGAGTATACGTATAATGGACAAGTGAGAATGGGTAAGCAGGCCATAAACTTGTTACAGATTCGGTGGGATAACAAGCTGTACCTTCTCCAAAAAATCTTTTATGTGTGTCTAGAAATACATTACTCGGGGCTATCCTTTTTGTGCGGATTTTAGAAACAACCTTATGTTTAGTACATGACAGTGCATCCTGATCTCATTCCAAAACCCAGGACACCCCACCCAAAATCAATAGCAGTAAAATCACAAAAACAGCACATAAGATCTTTTTTTTGGTAGACCAAAATATACGTGTGTGAACAGGGGGAATCACTGACTGCTCTTCATCAGCAACCATTCTGCCAAAGGGATGCATAGCAAATGATGAAGCAAAGGGTCAAAATGCCAGCAAGAGGAATATACAAGTTTCCAGTGTCCGTCAGAGCCTCACTGGTACAGGCTCCTATTGTCCATCAAAACGTTGGCGCTCTTGAGCACTGGCGGTGGAGCTTGCTCTGTCCTAAGCTCGGGTTCCCACGTCGACCAGGATAATGTACCCCCAAGGGGATACTTTCAATCTATCCTGTCCAATGTTCAAACAGTGCACAAATCTCACATCACCCTAAACTAACTTCGTTGGTACTATAGCAAAGTACACCCTAACTTACACAGTCCATCCCTAACTAATCTGACTTCTCCTTTGGTGCCTAGTCCCCCAGCCGAGGGCGCAAACTGTACCTAGTGACTCCAGGCGAAGAGGGATCCGTGAAAAGGGGCTCATGTATAGCCCGTATTTCCGGAGGAACTGCTGCATTCAGCACTTCATCATTTTCCTCATCCGTTTTGGTCCAGGTCAGCCTTGCATCGCTGACGGGGACAAATCGAGGCACCGTCTCACACTCGGAGTCCCCTACTCCATCTTTCGTCCACTGATCATAGGGCAGAGGCAGAGGGACCCTGCAACAATGAGTTACATGGATCCAGTTCTTGCGGCCGGCGACCTTGACTGCTGTGCGTGTTGATAGGAGGACCTGCTCCAGTCCCTTCCACCGCGGTTCCAAACTCTTCTTCTGCTGGAAGTTCCTCACCAAAACAAAATCGCCAGGCTGAATATCGTGTCTGGGCCCCTCTGGTGTAGCTGGCAGGGCTTCCCGGACCTGTTGGTGAATAGAACACAAACTTTCAGTTAATTGATAAAGATAGCCTATGAACAACGGGTACTCAATATCTGAAAACCGCCGAGGGCGCAGGACGCCCCAGACATTTGCCGGGCGTCCAAACATGACCTCGTACGGTGACAATCCTGTCCTAGAATGTGCTGTTGTTCTCGTTGATAAAAGAGCTAATGGTAAAGCATCTGGCCACTGTAACCCTGTGGTTTCCTGAATTTTTGCCAATTTGAGTTTGAGAGTACCATTGTACTTCTCAACTAAACCTGCTGACTGTGGATGATTAGCAGCATGGAACTTCTGCTTGATACTTAAACCATCACAAATCAATTAGATCACTTTGGCATTAAAATGTCTTCCGTTATCACTCCAGATCAAACGGGGCAAGCCGAAACGAGGAAAGAACTCCTTCAGGAGTATCTTTGCAGTCGTAATGGCTGTATTGTCTTTAGTAGGATAAGCCTCAACCCATTTACTGAATGCACAAACAACCACCAAGACATACTTCAAATTATTGCATCTATCCAGTTCGATATAGTCCATCTGAAGGACCTCAAAAGGGAAAGTGGGTAGTGCAAAATTACCAGGTGGTGTAGGGGGACCCTTTCCAGGATTGTGCATCATGCACACCATGCAGTACTTCACTAAATGTGCCGCTGTTTTTGAAATGTTATCATTCTGCCATACAGGGTCTAATAACTTGCAAATACCCTTAGCACTAATATGGGCTGGGCCATGGACCATCGTGACAACAGGAAGAACATATGCCTCTGGCAACATCCATCTCTGCTCCCCTGACTTATCAATCCAACATTCCTCATCGTTCAATTGTGCTGTACTTACTTGCCACATTGCTAATTCCTCTATCGTGGCCTCACTTTGTATCTCTTTCACATTCTCAAGTGTATCCTCAAACATGGTAACTTCAGGCACCCACCTAGCGGGACCTGCTACAAACATTCTTTTCATTTTAGTCCGAGCTGTTTCCTTAGCTATATAATCTGCAAAAGCATATCCCTTACCTACATCGTCAGTCATTTTCCGGTGGGCACTACACTTTACTATGGCCAATTTTTAGGGAGTGTCAAAGCAGACAAGAGCCTCAATATGAGGTGCCCATGCTGAAATTTTGTGCCATGCAAAGTAAGAAACCCTCTCTCTGGCCAGAGTCACCCAAAGTTATGAGCGACTCTGTGATGAACAGCTACCCCCTCAGGTTGAAACACCGGGCATTGTAACAGAACCGTGCCCCCCTTACCTGTCTCCCTGTCCCCTCCTCTATTTGCAGACCGTGACTACGGAGAAGGACCTGAACTGTTCCTTTAAGAACAGAATGCCATCGGATTTGTTCTCCGATCACGTGTCTAGGTCAGGTGACCCGGTCTCTCTAAAAGAGGAAGAAGCGGTGTGGATGGCGCGTTCGTATGGAACACCGTGGACAGCGGAAAAGGAGGCAGAGGAAGCAGAGAGGCGCGTACAGACCTTCTTCGTCACTCCGGGGCTGCCAATAATGACGGGGTCCGAAAACAGGAAAAGGTCGCTGGAGCAGGAACACAAGGACGCCTTTTCCAGCCAGAAACCAGAGAGGGAGCCGGACCCTATCCGGCAACACGCAGATGCCCGCCGCGTCCCTGGAGGGACGTGGCTCCACAAGGTACGGGCACGGGTGGAAACCATGTGGGGGAAGGGGGCTCATGCTCCCAAAGCAAGGGCGGGTGGAGGGAGCTGAGTACCGCAACGCGCTCTTGCTGTGTGGCGTAAAGCTGTGCGCGTAACTGCTATTCAGTACAAAGACGTCAAAAGCACTGGTGCTGGTGTCGGGTGTTAACTCCCTGCACTCACTGTCCCTGATCACTGTTTGAGTACAACGGAGCCTCCTCCTTACGGGGTATTTTTTTTGTTTGTTTTCCCTATGGTTTGGCCTCGGACGACCCGGTGAGAACTTTCCCTCTGTGAACCCGTGGCAAGAGACAGTCGAAGGTTTCCCCACTCTCTGAGGGAAGAGAGAGAAAGAATGCGACGTCCGCCCTCAAAAGACCCCGAAGAGACTACCTTGAACCGACTATCTATGCACTGAATACCCTGACAGTGTTGGCTTGTTAATAAAGCACTCCAAACTTGATAGTTGTGTCCCTGTCTGCTTCTCCACCGCGCCACAGACTCTAAAGGCGTACTGGCTGTCAGTATAAATATTGACAACCAGTCCCTCACTCAATTTGCAAGCTCGTATTAAGGCAACAAGCTCAGCAGCTTGGGCCGACTGATAAGGAACTTGTGATGTCTCAACTACTGTGCGCAGCGTGGCGATAGCATACGCAGCAGTTGTAGTGCCATCTGGTAATTTAAAACAAGAGCCATCGACATATAGTTCCCCTTGTGGGTCAGATAAGGGAAGATCAGTCAAGTCTACCCGTCCTTTCGTCTCTTCTTCCGTCCGGAAGATACAGTCATGTTTATCAACCTCATCACTCTTAGAAGGGAGGGGCAGTAACATGGCTGGATTCAGAGTGGCACATCTTTTGATCATAATATGTTTGGCGAACAATGTTAATTCATAGCCAGTCAGACGTGCACTGGTGAGGTGCTGTGTCTTTGTCTTATTCAAAAGTGTATCCACAGCATTAGGTACCATAACTGTGAGGTCAGTATCAAGTACGAGACCAGCCGATTGTCTTATCGAGGCGGCCACAGCCGCGACCACTCTTAGACAGCTCGGGAGGGCTCTTGCGACAGGGTCAAGAACAGCAGAGAAATAAGCACACGGCCGTTGCTTATCTCCAAAGTTTTGTGTTAAAACAGAAAGCGCGCAACCAGCCATCTCATGGACTAACAATACAAACGGTTTGCTATAGTCAGGGTTACACAGTACTGGAGCTGAACAAAGCGCAGTTTTCAATTGCTCAAAAGACTGCTAACATTCAGGTGTCCAAGGCAAGGGCTCATGCACGTCCTTAGTGGTTAGTGCAAGCAAAGGTTTGATTAGTAAGGAGTAGTTAGGTATCCACTGCCGACAGTAGGAAGTGATACCTATGAAAGCACGCACATCTTTCTGAGTCTGTGGGATGGGCATTTCAATGATGGTACTGATGCGCTCAGGGGTCAATCTCCTACCCTCCTTCGACAGTAGGTGACCTCCTGTCGACAATACTGAAATTTAGAAAGAAAAACTTTATGGCCATGCTGAGCTAAATGTAGCAATAACTTAACTGTACTGTCTTTACAACCTTGTTCGGTATCGGAAGCAATAAGGAGGTCATCGACATACTGCACCAATACATTACCTTTGGGAAGCGACAAGGAATCCAACTAACCTTTTAGTGCTTGGCTATAAATGCTCGGACTCTCTGTATAGCCCTGAGGAGCTCGACAGAACCTAAAGCTCCTACCAGCTAGGGTGAACCCAAACAGATATCTGCTATCGGAATGAATAGGAATACTGAAGAACGCATTTTTCAAATCAATGACAGAAAAGAATTTAGCACAAGAAGGAATCATTGTCAAAAGAGTAGTAATGTCAGGGACCACTGGAAACTGGGGCTCCACTATTTTATTAACTTCGCGCAAATCAATCACAAAACGATAAACAACTTCATGTTCATCAAGGGAACCTGAGGGCGTCCGTTTAAGAATTGGAAGAATAGGGCTATTACAAATATTAGCAGTCGTCTCCTCAACGACTCCATTCTTAATCAAATCCGGTATAATTTGCAATAAGGCTCGCTCTCCTGCCTGTGGTATTTTATATTGAGGGATACGAGGCAAAATAGCACCATCCTTAACCTGTATCGAAACTGGTGGTAACTGCAGCAGTCTCATGTCCGTGTCTCCTGTCGCCCACAGAGTGGGTGGGACCTCAGCAAATTCAACAGGAAGAGGCGCATCTTTGGACAAACACTGTTTAGCGTATACTACATCTGGACCCATTGTCATATAGACACCCGCTGGAGAACAATAAATTGTAGCATGCAATTTCTTCAACAAATCCAAACCCATCAAATTTTCACCACAACTAGATGTCAGCAAGAATGGCGAATCCACAGTGAAAGGACCAATAGTTAATGCAAGGGGTCTTGAAATGGGGCTTACAACCGGTACACCAGAAAAACCTACCGAAATATTATTATGGCCAGACAGAGCCGCCCCAGGGACCATATTTCAAGAAACAGAACTTTTAGTCGCACCTGTATCCACCAAAAATTCCTTTGTCGAACCTTGCAGTTCTGCTGTTACATAAGGACCACGCTGGTCTACAGGTATCGGAACTGGTCCCTCACTCTGTCCCAGGCTATCCTAGCTGTAAGACATCCTCGTCACTTCCTCCATAACATAATCATCATGATAGTACTGTCCGTCCCGAGGGTCATCAAAATAATTAGTATCAGAATGACCCTGTGAGGCCGCAGCATTCTGTACCCTATCGGCCCCACCAGCTCCATGACCTCGTCCACGAGAGCCTCGGCCTCTAGGGACCGCCAACTTCTGCAAAAGCACAGGACACTCGCTACGCCAGTGTCCCTTCTCCTTACAGTACGCACACTGATTCAGACCCAGGGGCGTCGTATTTGGCTGCCTACTAGTGCGTGGAAGCTGTCGGGCAGGACCACCACGTCCTCTGCCATTCTCTCTAAAAGCCTGCTGTAGCAACACCTTTGTCTTTAAATCCTTATGCTTTTTTCTCTGTCCTCTCCCTTTCCTCATTATCCCTATGCTCATAATACTGTGTCATATTCAAATTAACAGAAGGGGAAGAGGTGGACCAAGTGCTTTCAGAAGCCTGCAATCGAGTCGCAATCTCAGGAAGCAAATTGGAAACAAATCTATTAACAAAGAACCGAACACCTCCCTCAATAGACAAATCCTGCCCACTGTAATCCAAAAACGTGTCTTCAAACCGGGTGAAAAAATCAGACACACTCTCATCTTTCTTTTGTCGACAAGCCGACAATTTGTCCCAATCTACTTTTCTCGGTGGAATAAGAGAATGCATATATGTAATAATACGACCAGGCAAAGCAAGTATCTCAGCACGGGGTTTATCACCTGGCTTCCTTTCCTGATCCCATCCTTTAATCACATCCCATGTACCTCCTAACTCCGCAACATGATCTTGACTGTGCACCTGCCTCCAAATATCAACCGGAACCAGCAAACCAAAAAACATTTCAATATCAGCAAGAGTCATTACAGTGGAAGAGGAAGCTTCAGTCAATTCTTTATAATATGCAGTAGGATTTTGCCTAGGGTCAGGCAAAAGAGCCTTAAGAGACAAAACTTTGCTTCTTTTCCACGGAGTATAAATCCATTGTTTCTGAAAACGGGCCGCCTCCCTCGCCCTAGTAACATTGCCCGGCCATCCGTTCATTCCGGTATTTCTGGATGATATATAGGATGAACCTCCTGCATCGGAAACTGAGACACTGACCTGGGACTTTTCTCGTGTAGTCTTCCCCTATAAGCTATTATTGTCATAACATTAGAAAAAACCTGTCCTGGCCCCAATTCACTAATATACACCCGATCTCTTATGTCATATAAAATTCAAAACACAGTTGCCAAAGACCAATTAAAGTTCCGCACATGTGTTTAAGGCATGCTGCTGTATAAAAGGCTCAAAATCTCTCATAGTCACCCAGACATCCTCTACACAATAAATAGGATTACGAGCCCACTGTGCAGCCTGATTATCTATTACCTGTTTCTCACCATCTCCCACATCAGATCGCACTAACGGTCCCATACGCTCCTTAAATTTGGGCCAATCCCTATCCTCAGATCCACGTATCGGGATCCCACTAGTTACTAATGTCGGGGATGAAAAACCATAGTGGGAGAAGCAACAGAAGTAACAGGCACTATCGTCGCTAATTGTTGTGTCACAGGAGAAAGAGCTGGCGAGAGGGACGCTGAAACAATAGGTGTGGCAGGGGTACTAACAGTCACAGTTGCCACAGACGGCAAAGAAACAGAAGAAAGAGGAGGAGGAGGAAAAGCCGAAGCCACAGCCGTTGAAATAACAGCAGTAGATACAGGTACAGAGACAGTGGAAGCAACTGTAATGGGCGGCTGTGAGTGCACCGGAACAGTGGGATATATTCTTTGCGGGGCATATGGAGGCGGGGGTCGAGTATCCAACAATTCTTCCACAAAAGCGTCATCTTCTTCCTGAACCACATATGATTTATCAATTTGTAATCGAAACCTTCTACCTTCACATCCCACACCCTTTTCCTGCTTTTCCTTATCATACGCCACAGCTTTCTGAGTCAATGTCTTCGTTCTCCCTTTCCAGGCCTCTTTCTCTGCCTTCTACCACTCCTGTCTAGCTGCTTTCTGCCATGTTCTGAGGGAATCAAACATAGACTGCCTACTTCGTCTCTTGAACAACTGTTCTTGTAAATACTCAATCTTTTGCTCATCGAAAGTGACGGTCAACGGCCACTGCAACTCGGCATTGTCCCTCGTATATTTGTGCCATAATGTACTAAACATAATAGGGCCAAGACCATGCTTCACATACAGATCAAAATTTGGAGTGCCTTTTGGAGGCGCCGGCTGAGCTTCTTCCAATCGAGCAACAGCAGAACAACAGCTACAGCACAAGGAAAACAACTTACTAAATCTAGGCATTTTTCAAAAGAAAACAAGTTCACTATTTATGCCTAGCAAAGCAATTGCAAATGCTTTTATCCAAAAGACAGCCCTTAGACCGTACCAAATACAAACCAAAATGGTACTATATCCACAAAGAACCAAAACAAACTCACCTGATATATGCAGGTCAAACAAATTAATTCTCCACTGCCGACTCTTCAGACCAAACGGTCAGATCCAAGGGTTTCGCCGTTCAGAACTCCAGTCGGGATGACCACTGGGCGAGGCACCGTCCGGCGGGAAGAAGGGGCAGCTGCGAGTACCAGAAACTCTTCGTGCAGGGATCCCTGATCCGTCCGTCCGACTCGACTATGGCCTCGACCTCCCCCCCGTCCGCGGAAGGGGATGGGTCACTCACCGAAGGAGTCCCTGTTCGGGCGCCAACTGAAGGAAGTGGCCCGATTAGGGTCACTCGGGTCACTCACGACCACCTCTCAGCCTTCCATACCAAATGAAGAGTCGGTCAGACAGTAGAGAATACAAACCAATAACAGTTTATTCAAAGTACACTCAGTGCGGAGCCCTGTCTGATTGTCACAGCTCATGCTTCAGGTTAGTGATATCGGAGTTATGGTACGCCAGCGCTAACACTTTCCCCACGACAGAGATTATATTTTCCTTTTCACTCTTCCTTTTTATTTACTAATAGCGTGTTTAGAGAAGCTACTTTACTCACCGGCTTGCCCCAACTCAGCTGCTGCCAAATGACGATCACGTTACCACGTTGGAGGTGGTATATAAACTCTCTACAAATCAACCTCAGCACTTGGCTTTATTGTTCACTGGCAACGTTTGGACCACGCCCCGGATCCACCTTCCTGAATCCCTGCTCTGCTTCCGCAATTGACTCTGAGGCTATTCCCCGTGCGGTCTAGTCTTTGCTGCCTTGACGTTCACTTCCGCATTGCTTACAGCCCGATGCTGGTGTTTGGAATCGGCTGATGAGGAAGTGAATTCTCGCTTTCCTTCTGTGTTCACATCCCGCTGCTGGCGTTTGGAGTCAGCCGGTGGGAAGATTATGACCCTCAGTCCCGCTATCTGCACTTCCCACTGCTGGCATTTGGAGCCAGCCGATGGACAGGTTGTAACTCGCTCTGTACCTCTTTTCCTTACGTCCCGCTGCTGGAATTCCATGTCGGCCGGTGGGAAGGTTGCTATTTGCTCTGTCCCACATTCATCTCTCAGGAGAATTTGTTTGTGACACTTCGGGTACGAGACCAGTGTGAATTAACATGGTCCTCTATCAAGACTTTTTTGAAGTTCCTAAAAGGTCAGTGCACTGATGAACAAGAGTCTCATTTAACATTTGTGTCGTGGTTATTATTTCAAATGATTTTTGGGCACAGAGAGAAATTATGAACTATTAAGGAATCTCCCTACTTAAGACTTACGTTATTTTTGGATACAGAGTGATATTTACTCTTTGGAAGTTTACTTAAGCGTTTTTGGTGAGTACTCCCTTGGTTGTTTTACACACACAGTATTAGAGGCTGGGGCTCAGGAGGCTCACACATGAGAAAAGTCTACTAATAGGTAGTTGTTTTTTTTGTTTTATGCATATTAGAGATTCGTGGCAAGCCTTATTGACAGTGAAGATTTTCCTGACTGAGAGTCCCTCATACCTTCGGAAGCACAAGAAGTGGTCCCGTCGTCATTTCTCCTTCTACCTTCCGGGGAATATAACTTGGTATAGTGTGTACGAGTCACTTGCAGGTTGTGTTTCCCATAAGAAGGTTAGTTCTTGGCGTTACACTGCCCAGTTGTTAGGAGTGCTGTAGAGGGACTGACGTCAGCAAGCATAACGATACATTATGTACACTTCGAAACCAATGAAAGTACGCCCACCATGGAATTTTCCAAGGAGATGCAGCTGGACAGTAAATTACAAAGGAGTAAGTTTCGATTCTGAGGCCGGACACACATTATCGACTATTCAAGGTCACTCTGCCTGCACCCACCACTAGACAAGTGGGAGAAGGCCTACGTCTAAAGGAAAGGTATGCGCTAATAAGAACAGTGCATTCATTAGTGTAGCAAAACTCATCTCCGAAGAAACATAACCTAGAGAAGGCCATTTCTCGGAAATGGCAAAAGGATTAGTTTCGATCACGATACAAAATGGCGCCCTTACACAAAATGGCGCCGCGAATGCTAATTTACGTAAAACAATGCTAAAGCATATTTTTCTATTCTAACACATTGGGAAGGCCCAACAAAAGGAGCCTTGAAGTAGGGATCTTAGAGATGGATAAAGGAAAGTTCTAGATTTGGACAGGAAAACCCTTTAAAAGGCTATTCTGCTCCTGTTCTAAAATTTTCCAAAAGCAGCTTCAGGGAACGACCTCCTGTGTGCAACTGAAGTTGACTAGTAATAGCATCCAGAAGCCTTCTTTGCAGGAGAATGCTGGCAGCAGGTAAGAGAGGGTGTGGTGTCTCCTCAAGTCGAAAAAGGACAGCGGAGAGTATTCCGAAACCTAACCAAGCAACAGTTGTGATGTTTCTCTGCCAGGTTTCTTCCTTACTTGTCAGAAACCACAATGCCTTTCCAGCTTCCAGACAAGGCTGTGAGTCTGTTTTGCCTGATCACGAGTCTTTTTCGATTGGTGGGTGCAACAATATCTCAATTCAAACACAATTCAATACAGGCAGGATTCAAGTGTAATGTCTACTGACAAGTGAATTTAGTGCACTGGGTAGGAGACAGAGTTTATGGAGAGGCTCACCTAAATGCCTAGAAGATGGAGTCCACTTGGGAGAGGTGAGCTGTTGTTCAGGGGATCATCTCTCACAGCAGCTACATTGGAAGCAGAGCACACCCAACTGTCCTGCGGTTAAGCTGACCAGAGACAGAATGGTGTGGTGCTAAGAATGTGAGAGTTTTAGTTTAGGATGTCCTATATGCCTGGCTTACGGAAGAGGGGCCCTTCAAACACGGACAAAGAGGGAAGTCACACAATAAGTCCCCTGTAATCTTTCCCCCTTCACCTGGCGCTCGTGCTGGACACCTGGGGAGCAGAATAATGGAATTACAAAGGAAAAACATTTTTTTTGCGTAAGCTTTGTTGTCTTCCTGCTGGCCAATGCTGCTGATTCACCTTATGATATCACTTCAGATTGAGACTTGATTCATCATTGTGATAATATTCAGCAATCTCATTCTAGGTCAGTGAGTCTCCCCAAGCACCATATTCCACATCCTTGTGCCACCAAGGCTGGTGAGGTCATTTTTATTATTATTATTTTTTTTGAGTTTTATGTAGCACGAACAAGACGCAATCGGGTGACAGAGCGCTTTACAAGAAAAACAAGGGCAATATGATACAAAAAAAGGTAGGCAATATAAAAAAAACATGTTATAAGTCAAAAGGGGAATATTTACAGGATCAAGGGAGATAAGAACATATAGTCAATCCAAAGTAATGGCCTGAGTAGAATTCGATGAGTGTCAAACGGTGCGGGGATAGGAGTACAGAGTGGTAGGCATTGTATAGAAACATAATTAAATACAGTGAGACATTAGGCCAATATTTACAAGAGTAAAAAGGTATGAGAAGAGAATGGAACACAGGACCATCAGAAGTACTGGCATAGGCATTGTCCGATGGGTGTCAGCACAGTTTGAAGATGGCTGGTGAAGGACGGGTAGAGATTGTGGTTATCATGGATATGTGCAAAGGTGTAAGCAGGAAGCAATGCCAGGCCAGCAGGAAGGAGTCGCTCCGGGGGAGGGGCGGCAGGGGAAGACTGTTGTTAGTATGAGAGGGATTTGTTGAGTAGTAGAATTTTTATTTCTTTCTTGAAGAAGGATATGGCCAGGTTGCATCTGATCTCGGGCGGGAGAGTGTCCCAGATTTTGGGGGCAATTTCAGAGAAGGATCTATTGTAGGTTTTCTTTTTGTGGTTTAAGAAGTAGAGAACTAGTGCTTCTGGAGGATCTGTTACCTCCTGATAGGGTCAGTTTCTGGGTCAAGTATGATGGCGTATTGTGGTGCAGTGCTTTATGGGTCATACATTCAATTTTGAGATGGATCCTAGCCTCATAGGGTAACCATTTCAGTGTTTGGAGGTCCGGGGTGCAGTGATCCCTTTTACTGCATTCAAAGTGGCTTTTAATGGTACAAGTCTGATTTTTGGGAGTCCCACAAGGGTAGTGCTACCATAGTCTAATTTTGATAAGACAAGAGCTTGGCCTGCTGTTTTGAGGTCTGCCAGGGGGAGGAATGGTTTTAATTTCCTTATTGAATGTAATTGGAGTTTGGCTCCTCTGGTGGCGGCACTGATGTGCTTTTTCATGAAGATGGCATTGTCCAAGATTATACCTAGCGATTTTGCAGCGTCGATGATGTGTGGGGTACAGTTCAAGGCAGTAAGATATGGGATCCAGTCTTTGATCCTAGGGGTGATTCTGGATGGTGAGATCAATAAGAATTCTGTCTTAAGGACATTGAGTTTGAGGTGGTTGCGAGTCAGCCAATGTTGCGTTTTAGTCACTGTATTAATATCTTTGGGAGAAGCGATTTTTAGGTAAAGTTGAGTGTCATCAGTGTAAATGTGGGCGAGTTTAAAGAATTTAGTTAAGGGTTCCATGTATAGGTCAAATAATGTCTGGAAGAGAGTAGAACCTTGAGGTACTCCTAGTGACACTGGCGACTGATAAGAGAGGGAGTGGTTGATTAGGATGTGCTGAGATCTGTTATGAAGGAAGGAGGAGAGCCATTTTAGCACGGTACCGGAGAGACCCATCCTGTGTTTTAGTAGGTTTAATAGGATATCGTGATTGACCGTGTAAACGCCCCTGACAACTCAAGTAGGATTAGTAGGCAGGATTCATTGTGGTTGAGAGCACGTAGGGCATCATCAACAATATGGACGATTGCCGATCGGAAGCCAGATTGGCATTGGTCGAGAAGTTGGAATTGCTCGATGTCATTGTGGAGCTGTTAGTGCACACATTTTTCTAAGACTTTAGCTAAAGTTGGCATGTTGGAGATGGGGTGGTAGTTGTTGGGGTTGGACTGGTCTGAGTTGTTTTTTTTTAGGATGGGGGTAACTTTGCCACTTTTGAGGCAATTGGGCATGGAGCTTTGGATGAGTGAGGCATTGATTATCATAGTCCATAAAAGGAGTAGGAGGTGGATGATCTCATTGAGGAGTTTGGAGGGAAGGGGATCATTGAAATGATTGGAGTACTTCAAAGAGGTCAGTAGTTTTAGGATCTCACTTTCATTGAAGGATTTGAAGCTGGACCAGGTGGCATTGATTTTAAGGATGAGGGGATGATTTCTCTGGGAATGATAGTGATCAAATGGGGTGTAGGTGGGGGTTCACCAGGAGGGAGTGCCATATTCTTCTGGATCTCTGTGGCGATAAGCCTAATTTTCTCTGTGAAGAAGGAGATGCAGGTTTTGCAATTGGTTAGTGTTTTGTTGTCTGAGGATGAGGGATTGCTTTTGTGGATTGGCTGTTATTTAACAATTTCGAACAGTTTTTTAGGTTGATTAATTGCAGTGTTGAGTTCAGTTTGGAAGACTGCTGATTTGGAGTTCCTGACGTGTTTGTTGTAAACGCTCCATCTTTGTCGTAGAATTTTGAGGTTGGACAGTGAGAGGGTGTGTCTCCATGCTCTTTCTGCAAGTCTGAGGTATCGGCGTTCCTCGTTAAGGTCACTATTGAACCAGGTGTTGGATCTTTTAGACCAGAATCTCTTTAGTTGTTTGGGAGCCAGGGTGTCCATGATATTTGACATGAAATTGATGTTGTGTTCAGTGAGGTCATGAGCGTCATGCAGAGAGGAAGGTGGGAGTATGAAGTTGTTTCTAAAGGTAGACAAAGTGAGTGGATTAATGTTGCATGGGTCTCGGACCCGAAGTTTGGCTTTGACTGGTTGGCAATTAGTAATGGTTGCCCTTACAGAAATGAGGACGTTGATACAGTAGTGGTCAGTCTAGTCACAAAGTAGGATTGAGTCGATTTGCATGGTGTTATCTATTGTGATGAGGTGCCCATTTTGTTATGGGATGGGCTGTTGCAGGCTTGGATAAGATTGATGTTCTGGATGAAGGATTTTATGCTAGTCACAGAGAGGTCACTGGAGTTGTTCCAAAGAATGTTAAAATCTCCAACAAAAATCTGGTTGCTATGTTCGTCAATGAGAATGAGTGAGGCTGCATATAATATAGTGATATTTTTCTAGACTAAACTGGAAAAGATTTTTTCTAATCAAAATATGAAAAGCTGGGGTTAGAATTCATGTTACCTAGTTCCAGACTGCACAGACCAACAACTAAACCACTTCTCTCCTATCCCAAAACACTGCACAGGCATCATCATGATTTCACCCCACCTTCCCCTGTACTGTAAACATTGACCAGTTTTAGAATAGTGCTGTTGCTAAGGGTTCCCTAGTGACAATTTGAATATCTTAGATCACACTAGAGTTCTGTCATATCTGTCATCAATGCAAGGTCACAGAAGCAGCTTCTTGGTACTACAGTAACGGTCAGTGTGGCTGCTCTCCCCCGCGTAGCTCCACCACTGAGTACTGCCCCCTGAGCTCACTGTTGCAAGGGGTTCGAGGCCCTCCTCCACCCGCAGGCTCCTGCCTGTACCTCATCCCTGGTGGTCCAGTGGGACAGCACTCTGCTCTTCTGCTGTTCTGCCTCTGCCTCTCTTACCTCTTTCCTCTGTGCCGTCTTTTTCTCTTTCCTTTCCTTCTCTTGCCTTTTTCCTTTGTGTCCTCTTTTCTCTTCCTTCTCTTTATTTTGCTTTTTCTTTTTACCATTTTTTACAGTATTTTTTTCCCTGCCACTGCTGCCTCCGCGGCCTCTCCCCCTCCAGTGTGTCCTTCCCGTCTCCCAGCTGACCTGCCCTCCCCCGATCCCTACTTAATGGCGGCCGCTGCATGGCAAGAAGAGCAAGACCCCTGACCTGGTCAGAGTGACTGCTCTCCCCCCGCGCAGCTCCACCACTGAGTACTGCCCCCTTAGGTCACTGTTGCAGGGTGTCCAAGCCTTCCTCCACCCGCAGGATCCTGCCTGCGCCTCATCCCTGGTGGTCCAGTGGGAGAGCACTCTGCTCTTCTGCTGTTCTGCCTTTGCCTCTCTTGCCTCTTTCCTCTGTGCCCTCTTATTCTCTTCCTTCTCTTTCTTTTTACCATTTTTTACAGTGTTTTTCCCCGCCGCTGCTGCCGTAGTGGCCCCTCCCTCCTCCAGTGTGTCTATCCGCCCCCCAGCTGACCCATCCTCCCCGCGATCCCTATTTAATGGCGGCCGCTGCGTGGCATGAAGAGCAAGACCACTCACCTGGTCAGTGTGACTGCTCTCCCCCTGCGCAGCTCCACCACTGAGTACTGCCCCCTGAGCCCTGAGCTCACTGTTGCAGGGTGTTCGAGGCCCTCCTCCACCAACAGGCTCCTGCTTGCGCCTCATCCCTGGTGGTCCATTGGGAGAGCACTCTGCTATTCTGCCTCTGCCTCTGTGCCCTCTTTTTCTCGTTCCTTTCCTTCTCTTGCCTCTTTCCTCTGAGCCCTCTTTTTCTCTTCCTTCTCTTTCTTTCCCTTTTTCTTTTTACAGTTTTTTACCGCATTTCTTTCCCTGCCGCCCCCGTGGCTCCTCCCCCTCCAGTGTGTCTTTCCCGCCTCCCAGCTGACCTGCCCTCCCCCGATCCCTAATGGAGGCCGCTGGCAGGGGGCGTGCCACTGGCATGTCAAAGGTGCGCCAAAGGCAAGCCCGTCTGTCCCGTCCATGACCCGACCGTGACCAGCGCCAGGGACCCTGGTCCTCAGACCATCCTCCTCTACAACTCCAGCACCCTCCACGCTCTCAACCTCGCAACAACTGCCAGCTCTCGATGCCGAACAACAACCAAGGCCCTCTCTCCCCTGCACCTTCACCCACCTCCGTACCCCAGCAGCATCTCCCAGCCTACCGGATATCACCGCCCACAAACCACTCAACTGCGTCCTCCTCAACTTACGTTCCCTACACAATAGAACTCTGGGACCTCCTCAACACCTACTCCCCCGATGTCGCCTTCCTCACAGAAACCTGGACAAACGCCAACTCTGCACCGGACATTCCAGACGGATACAAGATCCTGCGCAAGGACTGCCCCATCCATCCAGGAGGAAGCATCATCATTGTTTACAAAAGCACCCTCTGCATGACCACAATACCGGATGACACAACGACCCTGATGGAGCACCTCCACTTCCAGATCCAGACCAACCCTAAAACGACCCTCCACTGAACCCTCATCTACAGGCCTCATCTCCTACTCAGAGACCTAAACTTCCACCTGGACAACCACGACGACTCAAACACCACCTCCCTTGTAGAGAACCACACCAAAATAGGACTGAAATAACTAGTCACCGCCCCCACGCTCACAGTGGGACACACGCTCAACCCTATCTTTGCCAAAGGAAACAGCGTCTCCTACAGCCACACCACAGAACTCCTCTGGACAGATCACCACTGCATCCACTTCTCCTTCATAAAACCCACCGTACACAAACACGTCCACCGCCTCCCACGCAGAAGCTAGAACAAAGTCACTGAAGACCAGCTCACCTCCGCCCTCATCAGCACCCCACCTTAGACTATGCCAGATGCAAACACCGCAGCACGCAACCGCCACCGCTGGATCACGAACTGCACCAACACACTAACCCCCTCAAGAAAGCCACAGGAAGACACATCAAGAAAGCAAGCTGGTTCACCTCTGCGCTCCAAGAATCCAGACGCTCCTGCAGACTGCTCGAAAAGACATGGAGGAACAACAAAACCACGGAAACACGCGCCATCTACAAAACAGCCACCACCGCACACTACCATCTCATCAAATCCTTAAGGAAGAAATCCCTCCAAGACAGAATCCTCACCAACGCTCACAACACCAAAGAACTCTTCTTCATCATCAAAGAATTTGCCAAACCCTGCAGCAAAACAAGACGTCCCGCCCTAACAAGACCTCTGCAACAGACTCAGCACCTTCTTCCACCACAAGATTAAGATGATCTACGACAACTTCGATAATCAAGGCCTCCTCACCACTCCAGCTCCCCCTCCATGCGACGCCACCCAACAGACCCTGCTCAAATGGACCCAATTGACAACAGAAGACACCATGAAGACCATGAAAAGCATCTACTCTGGAGCATCCTCAGACCTCTGCCCAAACCACATCTTCTACAGAGCCGCCTCTGCCATCGCACCCAAACTGCTCCTTTGAGACCGCCACCTTCCCCGATGACTGGAAACATGCCAAAGTCAACCCCCTCCTGAAGAAACCCTCTGCAGACCCGACGGACCTCAAGAACTTCAGGCCCATCTCCCTGCTTCCATTCGCAGCCAAGGTCATCAAAAAGGCCGTCAACACCCAGCTAGCAAACTTCATCGAAGCTAACAATGTCCTGGACATCTCCCAATCCAGATTCCGCAGCAACCACAGCATCGAGACCGCCCTACTCGCCGCCACTGATGACATCCGCTCCCTCCTCGACCAGGGCGAAACGGCAGCCCTCACCCTCCTGGACCTCTCGGCTGCCTTCGACACCGTCTCCCACCGCACCCTAGCCACCAAACTCCACGATGCCGGCATCCTCGGCAAGGCCCTCAACTGGATATGCTCCTTCCTCAGCGGCAGAACTCAATGGGTCAGACTCCCTTCCTACCTCTTGGAACCGACAGAGACCAACTGTGGAGTGCCCCAGGGCTCCTCCCTTAGCTCCACCCTCTTCAACGTCTACATGGCCCCCCCTCGCAACCATCGTCAGGAACCACGGGCTCAACATCATCTCCTACGCTGATGACACCCAGCTTATCCTCACCAACGAACCCAATATCACCAAACACAACTTTCAAGAAGGGATAAAAGCTGTCGCCACCTGGCTGAAGAACAGCTGCCTGAAACTCAACTCCGAGAAAACAGAAGTCCTCATCCTTGGCTCCTCCCCCTCTGCATGGGACGACTCCTAGTTGCCCCCCGCACTTGGAAATTCCACCACCACGGCGGACCACGCAGGAAACCTCGGCATCATACTAGACTCATCGCTCACAATGAACCGCCAGATCAATGCCGTATCCTCGACCTGTTTCAACACCCTCCGCATGCTTCGAAAGACGTTCAGATGGATCCCATTTGAATCCAGAAAAACTGTCACGCATGCTCTCATCAGCAGCAGACTGGACTAAGGCAACACTCTCTACGCTGGAATCAACAAGAAACTCCTTTCTCAAACGTCAGGCCGTCCAGAACGCCGCAGCCAGACTGATCCTTGACATCCCACGTCTAAGCCACATCATCCAACACCTCCGCGACCTCTTCTGGCTCCCAGTCGAAAGAAGAATAACCTTCAAACTCCTCACCCACGCATACAAGGCCCTTCACCACACAGGTCCAACATACCTGAACAACCGCCTCTCCTTCCAAGCACCCAAAAGACACCTCCGATCAGCCAATCTCTCTCTGGACACCATCCCACGTATCTGCAAGACCAGAACGGGAAGAAAGTTCTTCTCCTACCTTGCAGCCAAGGTCTAGAACGACCTACCCTTCCACCTCCGGCAAGTTCCCACATTGCCCCAGTTCAGGAAGGACCTCAAGACCTGGCTCTTCAGATGACCCCAGCACTCAATGGAGCCGTCCCCCAGCGCCTTGAAACCAGTGGCGGCTCCTCCACAATGGTGGAGGAGCATCGCCCCACTGCCTGGCGCAGAGCCAGCAAACGAAAAATGAAACAGTGCTCTAGCATTATTTTATTTTTCATTTGCTGGCTCTGAGCCAGCTTGTGCAGGGAGGGGCGGGGCATGGGAGGGTGGAGGAGGAGTGCTTGTGCACTCCCTAAGTGCTCGTGTGTGTTTGGCCGGCCGTCTCAGGCCGACCAAAACACACATGCGCACTTAGGTTTCTCCAGCCCGGCTGCATTCAGCAGCCAAGCTGGAGAAACCCCCACAGACTCCATGACCTGAGTAGGGCGTGTTTCCTGCCTGCTCAGGCCAATCCTCGTGCTGCTCTGCAGTGCAGGGATTTACTAGGAGTCTGTCCTAGGGGCTGCTGGGACCCAGGAAGAGGCCAGCAGGAGCGACGCGGGAGGCGGCCGGTGCCGTCAGGTAAGTTTTTAAAAATGTATTATTATTAACATGTCCCCCGTCTCCCTCGCTTGCTCTCCCCCGTGCTATCCCCCACCCGCCCCATCACCCTTTGTTAATGGCGGCTGCCGCTGCTTTAGTCCCTCAAGGGTGAGTAGTTGCGCTTTACCAACCCTGATTGATTGATTGAACTGTAAGCAAAAGTGCAAATTTTCAGCTTAACTATAGGAATCCCGTACACCACAAAAGACTACTGACCTTCTTATAACCAGTAAAAAAAATGTTCTGAAGTTTAAATTAAAAAATACATTCCCACCTAACGGAAAAAAGGATTTGTTAATGCAGTAATAATTATTAAAATTGATTACAGAATTACTTAAAAGTAGTTTAATTATTTTAAATACAACTTAATGTTACATTAAGTTATACATTCAGAAAAAGTTGTTAAAAGATATAATTAAATAATAAATATATTTTATTTTTAGAATTGTTTAACATTAAATTATGTTTATTGATTTTTGACTATGTTAAATAAATTAATTTAATTTAACATTATTTCCATTAGGGTTTTATTTTAAGTACCTATCGCCAAGATTTTCTATGGAGGGTGTTGAAGTTGCAGTGGTTGGCCGGGTGTGATGCTAGGCTTACAACTGTTTCATTTTGGCAGTAGTCATTTACACATTTGAGTAACTTTACACTCGGATTTTGAGGACATGCCCTGGCAACATGGCCAACTGTATATTGTAAAGATAGAGGCCCCCTGCTAATAGGGTACAGTTCCTTAAGGCAGGGTTAGTGAATCTAATGTAAAAGACTTAAGGCAACAATAATATAAAATCACAGCAATAACCTAATGAATTGAAACACATATATAGACAAAGAGAGAACCACAATATCTGATAGTTATATATAAAATATAAAAAATGTTTTATTAATGAACAATGAGATAATGGCAGAAATTTATAATATTAAAACAATACCCCAATTATACTAATTCAATCATACTATCATTCATACATTAAAAAGTCACAATTGATTTTGACAGTATAATAAAAACACTTAATATCTAATAGTCTTGATCAATAAAGTACAATGTGGCAAAATGAACTATTATGTTCGTTCAAACATGGCCAACTGTACACATTGAGCTAAGCTCAGGCAGTGCCCTAACAGAATACTACATGATCCTGGGAGCATTGACATGCCAAAGATTCCAGCACTGAGAACGAGAGAGCCACTGGCTCTGTGGGGCCACCCTGATATGTGTTCATTTATGATGATGGCCACAGTCGCTACTTTGCTGGGAGAGATTGACTAGGCCCTGCCACGTTCGAGGAGGCAGGGTGAAGAGGCACAACTGAGCCTTTGCATTGTGGCCCATCGGTAGTGATGGCACTGCGCTGGAAGTAGCCGATGGTTGCAGCCTACGTTGCTGCCTCCCTAGAGCCCAAGAACTGCCTTGTGTTCTTTATGTCCTGCTGCCATTGGGGGAGCCAACTGATCCAAGAAGAGTGTATGGGTGATAGGCTTTTTGCCTTGCTGCTAGCCCCAAATGGTTGTGGATTCTGGGTGGTCGATTGGAGGCTTAGAGTCTCCCTGGAGATCGAGCGTCCCATTGCTGCAGGAGAGCCTGCTATATGAGGGGGCTGGCGGGTGATTGCCTTTTCTCCCCACTAATCCTCTGCCAACAGAATGCGGCGTTGCAACTGTTGGGCGTGGGCACATGGTCTAGCACCCCAACGAGTACCCACCTGATGCCGTCGGAGGAGCTAAAAGGAGGTCAGCCTTAGTGAAGGAGGTGGTGACGTGGAGTGAAGGCCTGCAGTGTGGATGACTATTGGGTGGGGCACGGTTGGGAGACCAGGTGCACTGTGGCCCCACCCATGTGTGAGCACCACAACGGAGAGGTTCGGGCCCTGAGGAAGCAGGCCTGAGAGGCGAGGAACAATAGCCCTGCTGGAGGAGGCAGAACTTTGGTCAGAGCCTTGGGGGGAGCCAAGAGGGCACCTATAGCAATATTGCCGCTGGGCTGCGGCCCATGCCCCTGTTGCTGGCTCCCCCTCTGGCCCTGCAGCACTCTTGTGCTGCACTTGATGGAGCCCTTGGGGCGCAACCATGTTGGGGGCTCGATAATAATATACAGGGGGTGTCTTGCTCCATCCCTCTACAACAAATATTAAATGCCCACCTGCTGAGTGGGACTATGATCCAATGCTTGTTGTCCCCTCATTCTAGAACCTCTATGGATTGGGTACGAGGGCCGCTACTGGGCAGTCTCTTTGGCCCACCCCTCCCTTTCTCTGCCTCTGCAGTTAGAGCATCCTGTTGTGGCCATGGAGAGAGATAGACACCCCTGACCTGCACAGCATTGACCAGTATGTTGGGTCACCACAGGCGACAAGGCAGGAGATGCTCGAGAGAATGGTGTTGTAATATAAGAGACACTGGAACCCACAAGTGCGCAGAAATTAGCAGCCATTGAACCATGCTGCAGCACACTGGAGCATAAGATCGTCATGCTGTCTGTGGAGATGAACCTCATTAGAGTGGACCTCCGCAAGAGCACTGGGAGATCGTTAGTAATGGAAAAATAGGTACAGTGCCTGATAACCGAGGTGAAAAGTCGCAAAGTCACAATCCACTCAAACACCGACCATACCTGTCCTCTGAAGACATATTGGAGGACCGAGAGGGCAGATTTAGGCGGACGAATCTCCACTTCATCGGATTCCCGAAGCACATGGAGGGATCTAACCCTGAACTCTTCCTGGAGTGATGGATCGGAAAGGTGCTGTAACCGGATAGACTCTCCCCTATGTTCCTAATCAAGCAAGCCTCCCACTGGTGTCCACCCTCCCGACGGGCCATGATAGCAAAAATATTGAACTACAGGGACAAAGACAAGATCTTTCAAACAGTGCGCGAAAATGGAGACCCACACTATGAGGACAGAGTCATACAGATTTTCCCATATTATAATCAATAGGTCCAGCAGTTGTGTAAAACACTTCAAGCACCAAAATAAAAACTGAAAGCCAATGGTCTGAAATACATGCTACTGTTCCCTGCCAAGATCAAAGTACTGCACAAGGGAAGAGCTCATTTCTTTGAGACCCTGGAGGAGGTCTGGGAGTGACTGAAACTTGTGGGAGATGTGGTGGATCATCTAACACTGGGCAGTGCATCAGGAGCAAACATTCTGACACCAGGGAACGTTTGGTGGTCAGAGATGATAGGTCGATAGATATTCAGTCACAAATGTCAAACGTTTTAGCTGGCTCACCGATTGGCATGCCCAGTTGTCATCTGAATGAAACTGTGGACTGTGCATGCTGAGGCCTACCAGAGACATCTTGGGTGACTAACCAAATGGCTGCTGGCCTAGCTTGCAGGCCGGATACTGTTCTCATGGAGAGTATCTACAGTAGGATAAGTAGCATCATAGCTGTGTGAACAAGTGAAGTGTTCGGATGAAGCTGTGGGGGAGCTCGAAGATCAAAAATGTTACTATGTAAATGTTCAACTTGTAGAATTGCTTATTTCAAAATCTGTTATTAACTTATATAAACGGCCAACGAAAGTCCAGGTGACTGTACCTTTGTCCCCCTCTCCCTCTTACTACCTCCCCCTATAGTCGAGCAGTTGAGGAGTTTCCTTAAAGGATATTTTTCTCAGCTGGGGGTACAAGGACTTCATAGTTGGCCCTGTGCCGATATCAAGCCCTTCCAAATATTGTGCAACATTTATTTATTGAGTTAGCACCACTTGGCCTGTGTTACACACTAGCTCCACTTTTGGGGAAACATGGAGAAGCACCAGTGTTATGTTACGGAGGGTGTTTACCCGGTGGTAGGTGGGGTTAGTTGGGAGTCTATACTTATGTTGGTCAGCATGAGCAAAAGATGCACATGCTCAAACAGACACCTTACAACACCATTTCTGTATGATGGTGGCAAGCAGCGCTGCACTAGGATGGTAGCTGCATACACGCTGGAGCTGATCCCTCTCTTACTACAAAATGGCAGACACTATCAGAAGGCTGCGAGTAGCCACATGGACCATCTTGGGGTTGAATGCCTACACCAAACAATACTGCACACAAATTTACCTCAGGAGATATGGCATTAGTGTTGCCATGTTACAGAAGACACACCTGACAGATTAAACTAATGAAGAAGTGGCAAGGGCAACTATTCTGCTCTATGCACTCATCCTACACCTAGGTGTGCCTTTTCAGCGTAGACACTCCAAGACTTAGGTGGAGGGCCGATACTTATTATTATATGGATTGTTGGAGGGTGAGGAGATCTGCCTGGTAAACATGCATGCTCCCAATACAGATGATAAGACCATCATTGAAACTGTATATCAACGAATACTCCACTATATTGCTGTTAATTTGGGTGTTGAACAGGGAAACAGATAGCCCTCCCAAAAACACCATGTAAAGCCAGGGAAGACAGCTACACTATCTGAGGTTATGGAGAACCTGGACTGTGTGGACATGTGGTGGTTGGTTGGCTAAACAAAATCGCTGCTGTGTTTTACTCTGTGCCAGGGAGTTATGGGTATTCCCACACAACTTCCATGGTTTTTGATGCATTCCCAGATTTACCAGAACTGGCAAACCTGGGAATGCACCAAAAAGATACACCTCCCCAGGTGAGGCATAACGAGGAAATGTATCTTTATTTCTCCTCGTTACTTCCTCTTTCTATGTGTGCTGCATTTTGCAGCCAAAATCACACTGGCACAGGGACAAGGACAGGAATGCATTGTATTCTTTTAAACACTGCACATTCCTGCCTTTTTCCTGTAACGCAGTGCAGCGCAGCACAGCAAGGTGACTTGCTGCGCTGAGTTGTGTTACTTTGCCATAAATATGGCCCCCTATGTTCGAGTCTGAGGCCAGTCTAGAGACAGATATTTCAAAACATTGGGAGTCCACTGACAGAAGGCAATAGAATGGAAAGCCCTAAAGGCAGTCCTCAGGGGCAAGTGCATGTCAAAAATGTACAGGATTGAACAACATCTAAATTATACACTGACGCAGAGATACATCGAATCGGGCCAACTGCACATAATTGAAACCACGAAACCCACACTGGCGACTCGAGCTTAAGCAACAAATAGCTAGCACATGGGATACCCTAGACAAATACACTCTTAAGGACGATAGACAGGCATTGTACAGGCAGGGAGACATGTTAGGCCGACTCTTAGCCTGGCTTCTAAAAAGAGAATCACCCACATCCCTGATACTATTACTAAATAAGCCAAACAGCAACGTTGCAGTGACACAGCCCAATATAAATGTCACCTTGTTGAACAACTAGAGGGGTTTAGGCACGCCCGGGACTGGTGGTCCTGGAACACACTGAAGCATTCTTGGCACGCCTCAATCTTCCAGAACTGTCTCATTATGAGGTTGAAGCATTAGACCAGGAAATTACCAGAGAATAAGCGATTGCTGCTATCCGTGTCCTGCCCAACAGGAACACCCCTGGAGGGGTGTGGATTCCCCTCTGAGTTTTATTGGGTGTATATAGACATAGTGGCTGACAGACCTTTGGAAGTGTACCTGAAAGCGAAAAAGATCATAACATTGCCAAGTTCAATGAGAGAGGCAGTTATTGTGATGGAGCCCAAACCTAACATACACCCGATGGATATCAACTCCATTCGCCCTGTGTCGATGTTAAATGTAGACACAGCAATCCTTTTTTAAGGTCTCAGCCACTAGGATGCTCCCTATTGTGAGGTCTCTGTGTCAGGAGGAATAGTGCGGTTTTATGCCGTCCCACGATATGCTCATGAATATCAGACGCCTTGGACATGTAATGGACTCAGTGAAAAATTCTGTGGAAGAGTACATCCTGGCGGAGCTCAACATCGAGAAGGTGTTTGATTCAGTAGACTGGGGTTACATGCTTGAGGTCCTCAAGAAGATGGGTTTTGGTTGCAGTTTACTGAATTGGATTGGCCTTCTCTGAAGTGATTCTATTGCTAAATTTAACTTGGTGGGATCATGTCAAGTAGTTGGAGAGTGGAGCGAGGAACTAGGCAGGGGTGTCCTCTTTCACCCCTTTTCTTCGCAATAGTGATTGAACCTTTAGCAATCCAATTGTGAAGTGCGACACAGAAGCTCAGGAAGCAGCAAACCACAGAAACTTGAAAGAATACTACAAAATAACAAGGAAACTCTCCGGCAGATACAGCAAGCCAGAGAGACCTGTTAACGACAAAGCTGAGAAGAAAATCATGCATAAAGAAGGCCAACAAGGAAGATGGGTGGAGCACTTTGATTTCAATAAGCGATACAAGCTCCTAATTTAGATACAGAACACACAAGGCTCATGATCTTTGAGGCCCCCACAGTAGAGCAATTGAGGGGGCTCATTCCTATTGTGAAATCTGGTGCCCCTCAAGACCTGTGCCCACCTAAGATAGTCCATATGGTTCCAGAACCGAGGGCGCTGCATTTAGCTGATATGTTGCTGCTATCTTTAAAGAGGGGGTTTTCCCCTTGCATTGGAAATATGCCTCAGTTCTTCCACTTCTAAGCTAGCTTCAATTCCACAGATTTGAACAACTATCGCCCTATCTCTAGGCTTTCTTTCTCCGCTAAGCTGGTGGAGAAAGTGATGAATGAACAATTAGTTTCCTTTATAGATAATAACCATCTCCTGGATGACACCCAGTTGGGATTCAGGAAAAATCATAGTACTGAATCCGCGCTGGTGATGGCAACAGAAAAATTAGAGCATCTTTGGATAGAGGAGGGTATGCTGCATTGGTCCCACTAGACCTTCTGCGGCTTTTGATACGGTCAAACATGCTATACTGGTTGACTGTATGTAAAGTCTGAGGATATTAGGTCCTGCACTTGCTCTCCTACATTCCTTTCTTGCTAACAGGCAGCAGGTGGTGGCTGAAGGAGAGTTCATCTCTAAGTCTTATTCCCTGCCTTGCAGAGTACCACAGGCATCTTCGATGTTTAACCTGCATGTTACGCCACTAGCCAGGCTCATAAAATCCTTTGAAAACACAAGGAGATGACGGACGGAGCGCTGAAACTTTTCAGACATTCACCCCCAGTCACAGATCGGGGTTGAATCCATCATCGTTCTTTAGCTCACTTCGCCACCCCAGTTCAGACACAGCTATATGCAAATCAGTCTTGACCCTGTGCCTCATGGGAACAGTCCAGCTTGAACTGCCAAGCCATGTCTTCCCTTGACCAGAAACAAGCATCCTGGGACCGGTTTCGGGCTAACAGCCCTCATCAGCCAGGCTAGCTTGAATCCAGTGGCAAAGTGAGCAAGGGACCCACATCTGGGCATACCCTGCCAACTTAGGGCGAAAAGGCAAACACAAGGAGAAGATGGACGGAGCGCTGAAACTTTTCAGACACTCACCCCCAGTCACAGATCTGGGTTGAATCCATCATCGTTCTTTAGCTCACTTCGCCACCCCAGTTCAGACACAGCTATATGCAAATCAGTCTTGACCCTGTGCCTCATGGGAACAGTCCAGCCCAAACTGCCAAGCCATGTCTTCCCTGGACCGGAAACAAGTATCCTGGGACCGGTTTTGGGCTAACAGCCCTCATCAGCCAGGCTAGCGTGAATCCAGTGGCAAAGTGAGCAAGGGACCCACGTCTGGGCATACCCTGCCAACTTAGGGCGGAACAAAGCAAACACAAGGAGATGATGGACGGAGCGCTGAAACTTTTCAGACACTCACCCTCAGTCACAGATCTGGGTTGAATCCATCATCGTTCTTTAGCTCACTTCGCCACCCCAGTTCCGACACAGCTATATGCAAATCAGTCCTGACCTTGTGCCTCATGGGAACAGTCCAGCCCGAACTGCCAAGCCATGTCTTCCCCGGACCGGAAACAAGCATCCTGGGACCGGTTTTGGGCTAACAGCCCTCATCAGCCAGGCTTGCTTGAATCCAGTGGCAAAGTGAGCAAGGGACCCACGTCTGGGCATACCCTGCCAACTCAGGGCGAACAAAGCAAACACAAGGAGATGATGGACGGAGTGCTGAAACTTATCAGACACTCACCCCCAGTCACAGATCTGGGTTGAATCCATCATCGTTCTTTAGCTCACTTCGCCACCCCAGTTCCGACACAGCTATATGCAAATCAGTCTTGACCCTGTGCCTCATGGGAACAGTCCAGCCCGAACTGCCAAGCCATGTCTTCCCTGAACCGGAAACAAGCATCCTGGGACCGGTTTCGGGCTAACAGCCCTCATCAGCTTGAATCCAGTGGCAAAGTGAGCAAGGGACCCACGTCTGGGCATACCCTGCCAACTTAGGGCGAACAAAGCAAACACAAGGAGATGATGGACAGAGCACTGAAACTTTTCAGACACTCACCCCCAGTCACAGATCTGGGTTGAATCCATCATTGTTCTTTAGCTCACTTCGCCACCCTAAAATCCTTTGGCCTATCCCTAGCATCCTACGCAGATGACGAGCAAATTGTCGTGTCACTGCCGAAGGATGAGGTCAATTTTGGCAACACTTTTAGGAAGTGTATGAGTGAGGTGAGCAATTGGATGGATGGCAACTGTCTGAAATTAAATTTATCAAAGACAATGTCCATCCTATTTGGAAATAATCAATTTTTTTCGATGCCAGTATGGTGACCATCTGAACTAGGCTCTCTCCTCACCCTGCATCGTTTTCAAGGCCCTTTGTGTGGCTTAAAAGCCGCTGCATGGGCAAGGACCGTCACTTTTTATGGACAAGCTGAGGTGGTACACTGCCAGCAGGACCCTTGGGTCAGGTTCGGCCAAGAACCTGGTAGTTTCCTCTTTTAGAAGGACCACCTGGGGAGGCAAACGTTTCTTTAGGTCCACTGCCTTACTTTGGAACAGCTTACTGTTGTAACGTAAAACAGCTTCCTCCTTACCAGTTTTTAGAAAGTCCTTGGAAACCTGACTCTATGTCCAATTAAGAGGAGACCAGAACTCTCACTTTCCTGTCTCTTTTAGTGCCAAGATGCCTCCGGGCATTAGTTTGCACAGAAATACGGCAAGCTATCAAACATGTGAGAAATGGGAAGGCAGCCGTACATGACAAAATTCCTGCAGAGTCACTGACGGCAGACATTGAGACATAGACATGCTCTACCCCATGTTTGGAAGGATCTGGGAGGAAAGGTCCCTTTTCGCCATCTTATCTTGCCACATCTGAGGCAGTTACACTCCCTGTGGCCAATAGGATTAAGTGCAAGCCCCTGACCTTGGTGTTCAGAGCCCTTGAAGGCAAGGGCCCTCGATACCTGAGAAACAGACTCGTCAGTACCAACAGGAGAGATCTCTGAGATCGAACCACTTCCAACTATTGAGCATTCCTAGGTTCACCAAACTCTGTCAGGATGGTAGATCATTCTCAGTACTGACAGCGAAACTTTGGAACACCCTTCCAATCAAACTCCGCGTGGCCAAGTCTGAGCACGGTTTTAGGAAAGAACTCAAAACTTGGATCTTTGACCAAAACTAGATTTGATTGTCTGGTATTTTTCTCAGTCTCTGCTTTGATAGCCGGGACACTTATTCTGAAGCAGGTGAGCACTGTTCAAATGCCATTGATTGATTGATTGAAAAGTAAAAGGTGCCATCAGACTGGAAGGAGGGATATCTCATCAAGATCCCCAAGAAAGGTGACCTAAGTAACTGTGCAAACTACAGAGGGATACTCTTCTATCAACCCCAGGCAAAGTGTTCAACAGAGTAGTCCTCAATGAAATGAAGGAACAAGTCGACACTTAGGGGCCGATTCCGATTCGGGCCGGAAATCTCTCCGACCGAGCCGGACCCGGAGAGATTTCCAACCGAATCGGACCCGTGCAGCCCGACCGAACGAGTACGATGCGCACGTATGCCATCGGACTCGATTCGGTCGGACTCCCATTGAAGTCAATGGGAGCCGGTTGTACAACGCGTACGCGGGCTCCCATTGACTCAATGGGTGCGAGGCAGACAAGGGCGCCCCCTACAGCGTGTACGCGGCGAAGTGACTCGCGCCGTACACGCACAGGTAGGGGGACCCATGGGTCCCCCTGTGTGCGACTCGCGCGGCTACGCGTACAGGGGGTCCGACACGGACCCCCAAAGTACGGCTCCGACTGCTCTTTCGAGCCGGAGTGCGCGGCTTGGTCGGACTGCTCGCGGCGCGCATCGTACTTACCCGGCCGGGGAACGTCTCCATTGCACGGTGCGAGTCGAGTCCGAGCGAGTCGGTCGGTGTGGTTCGACCAGGGAACGAGTCGGTCGGAGCGGTCGGGACGCCCGGACGAGTCAATCGGCAAATTCGCATCGTACTCGCTCGCCCGGACGCGCGTACGAATCGGTCGGGAAATAGGGCTCCGAATCGGATCCGGTTAAGCCAAATCCGATTCGGAGCCCTACCGGCCGAGATCGGAATCGGCCCCAAAGTTGTGAGACTAGAAAGCTGACTTCCGCAAAGATAAATCCTGCACAGACCGGATTACAACACTACGCATCATCCTTGAGCAGTCGATGGAATGGAACTTCCCCCTCTATGTCAGCTTCATCGACTATGAGAAGGCATTCAACAGCGTGGATAGAGAGAGCCTTTGGAAACTCCGCTGCCACTACAATGTGCCAGATAATCTCACAAGAATCATCAGGAACTCTTACGAGGGAATGACCTGCAAGATAGTGCATAGAGGACAACTCACAGAAGACTTTGAAGTGAGGACCGGAGTCCGACAGGGTTGTTTGCTCCCTCCTTTTCTCTTCCTGCTAGCCATAGACTGGATCACGAAGACATCCACAACAAGGAGAAGAAATGGGATCCAGTGAACACCTTGGACACAGCTCTATGACCTGGACTTCTGGCCCTACTCTCCCATACCCATCTGGAGATGCAAGAAAAGACAGACAATGTGCCAGCCACTTCAACTTGGCCTCAACAGCCACAGGGGAAAAAACAAGATCCTAAAGGTTAACATGTTCATAACTGCAGTCACTCTTGCATGTGATGCACTGGAAGAGGTTGAGGCCTTCACCTGCCTGGGCACTGTCATAGACAAGCATGGCGGCATAGACGCCGACTTCAAGGAAAGTATCAGCAAAGGAGGGGCCTCCTTCATTTGGCTAAAGAAGATCTGGAGCTCCAAGGACCTACCGCTGCAAACCAAGATCAGGCTTTTTAACATCAACGTAAAATTGGTCCCTCTGTATGGAGCAGAAACTTAGAGGACAACACTGACCATCAACAACAAAGTCCAGACCTTCATCAACTGCTGTCTGAGGAAAATCCTCCAAATCCGCTGGCCAAACACCATCTGCAGCAACAACCTATGGCAGCAGACTTTCCAACTCCCTGCTCATGGTAAAATCATGAAAAGACACTGGGGCTGGATAGGTCATACCCTCTGCATGCTCGCATCAAACACCACCAGGCAAACCCTCACCTGGAACCCTCAAGTGAATAGAGAAAAGGGGAAGGCCAAGAAATATCTGGCCTCGAGGCTGATTGCAAAGAGATGGGTTACACCTAGAGCAGATTGATAATAAAGACCAGGACAGAGATGGCTGGGAGTCCTGGTTGATGGCCTATACCTCAGGAGGGATAGTAGGCATAGTTAATTATTTCACAGCTTGGGTGTGTGATATACGTTAGACTGGAGGTGACAGTACTGCACTGTCTGCTGGTTATCCCAAAGCACAAGGGTGGAAAAATGCGAAGTAAATTTGCAGCCTAGGGTCTGCTCGTAGCCAAACTGTGCATATTGTAATTGCAATTGTAATTGGATTTTTATAGCGCTTACTAACCCTGATGAGGCATCGAAGTGTTTTACAGTGGGTAGCATGCTACTCCGGAGCCCAAGGTTAGTGGTTATTGTTGGTTATTGTGATTTGTGGGGGCTATGTGGTTTCAGGTGAATGGTTGGTGGGATAGATAGGCTTGCGGAGATTAGTTAATGTTAGATTACAGGGATAGGGATTTAAAGGGTAGAGGTTGTTATCTATGAAATGAGGTATCAGTCAATTGCAGAATTACAATAAGAAGGATTGAGGCAGACATGCATGAGACGTAGAGGAGGCTATAGTCAGAAATATAAAGCATGCAGAGGATGGAAGGTAAGACGAGGAACACTCTGAAGGAAGAATGGAGAGGGATCAAGCGAGAGATAATCAATGTCAATTTTTCATGCATGGTTTGGGAGTATAGTGGGACAAGGCTTTCTGAGTTAGCAAGTAGTTGGAGAATGTAAGCTGTAGAGTAACATTAAACATAGTGCACCATTTCCGGGGCAGACAGCTTAAACATGTGATTCCGAGTGTATACATCATTCAAACATTAAGAGCACTAGCCTGTTGTGTGCCAAGCCTAGGCCAACCCTCTTAGGCATAGTCTGGAGTATCCTAACCTTGGTTCAGGGTATGTACGCAGCACAAGAGGAGTCGGTGCAGAAAAAGAGAAGTTCCTATTTAAATATCTTCCTTCACTATTTTGTAAATAGAAGGTTTTTCCTCGCTCACTAAAACATTAGTTAATTTATCACTGGCTGAGTGCCTTGCCATTGCGCAAACAGATTATAGCCTGCTTTGTTGCCTAATCTAGTTCAAGTGTGTGTTGTGTGTGTGTGACTATTGTAGTATGTGCAGTATATGTATGAGCGAAGCAGAGCAATGATGGCCTGTGGGTTCCATTTGGATGTCCCAGAGGTTTCTGTGCACAGGGTGGGGTGAAGTTGTTCTCACAGACAATGGAGGTGTATCAGGATGCAGGAGGGAGGAGACATAGACAGTGAGGCGAGGACAAAGGAGACAAGGCTCCTATAGACATTCAATTAGGTGCACTGTCACTTGTTAGATGGTGGTGGTGGAGGGGCTGCAGTCTGTTGTACAGGGTGAGAAGCATCCTTTGGGTGGGACCAGCCTTTTTCTCTCTTTCCTGCTGACTACATTTGGGGCTGTTCATAAACAGGTGCAAATGGTTCACACCTCTTCATGCCTCTGTTGTGGGTGTACCAGGCTGAAGCCTATCCTGCTGTGAGGAGCATCACCCCACACAAAGGCTGTGTCTGCAGAACTGCATAGAGAGGTGCTTGAAAAGGAAGCCACTCCGAACCAGTACTCTTGCCTGCTCCTCTTGTTTTAAAATCCTTGTCTCCATCATACCTCAGAACTACAAATAAACGTGCATCATTTTCAACCCCCTCAGCCCATAAATGTATCCATCCCAACCACAGGCACTACATTCTGCCAGAGGAGGCCTCAGACTTCAATCCTCATTTAAAAATAAAAAACAAAATTAGCAACAGGTTGATGAAATAGTAAATAAAATCGTAATGAACACCGACCACATCTCCCATACAATCTTTTCTCACTTTCACTGTGCTTTTCTCACTTTCACTGCTCTTTTCTCACTGTGTTGTAAAAAAGGTGCAAATGAAACCTCAGGTATATTTAAAATGTTGTATAATTGCAGAAACGCAATTTAAGTGTATGCTGGTAACAGAGCAAGAGAAGTTGTGGCAGGCTAAGTAACTGTACAAATAAATAAAATAAAATCAGAATGGTGTTTATCTGCAAACTAAACAACGACAACGACTAAATACAACTTGTGATGGGTCAAATATAATTTTTTTATAAAGATAAACAACGGCGTTTGGAAAATATATTGTTCCCCTGGATACCTTCTAGGTTACTGTGCCCTGTAAAATGGACCAGTTTGTTGAACATTGTGTTATTTATTACTTTAAATGCCTTCAGTTTTAAGCTGCCTATTGATGATAAAGGCACTCTTCAAAAAGTATGTTTTTCTTTTTAAATTGATGTATAGTTCTCTAGACCACGAACTGGTTCTTTCAGATTTGAGGCATTGTTATCTCATAGCGTCCCACTGGTGTCAAGGAAAAGGACTTACTACGTCAAACAGCAGATACCTTTAAAGGTGCTCTGATATTAACCATACATAGGGTTTGGCCTGCTAAACTGGTCATGTAGTTGCTATGTAGGAAATAACGGACTGCTAGCTGTCTACAGTTGGAGGTAGAGCAGCTGTTTTAGATTTGATGTACATAGCGATGCTAAACAAGCAATAAAGAGCAGCTGGCGACCCGGGCCATGGGAGAGCCACCAATAAATACAATGAAAACATTACAAATTAAAAGGTTTTAGACAACTTGGACTGGGCACGAAAACCAAAATAACCCTGCTGGCCGGTGTTAATATGGTCTCTCCTAGACCGAGATGTCAAACAGTTTAATATTAAAAATTGTCTGAATTGTAAAATGCAAATGTAACAATATGTCATACTGCATGCAATAAAGTTTGTACAAAAAAAACAGGTTAATATTAAAATAAGTGTCATTAACTATCCGCACGTGCATTAATAACCAATAACTGCCTGTTCGTTTACTCCGAGTAAGGATGATTTTAAATGGCATATCGCGCATTGACAAAAGTTTGAACATATCGATGCAATCAGTTTAATCCTTGTATTCAAAATTATCGCACCTCAAAATGACCCCAACTCCTTACCTGCCCTGCTTCGTAATTATCTTCTCCGTCCGGTGCAGGTGAAACTTGAGCCAGAGGGGCTGGCTACAGAGGAAGACCTGAGCCCCCAGCCCCTGTCCAGAGCCCCCCAGTCCTCCTGTGGTGTACCCATAAGGGCTGTAGAGTGCTGCTGGGCCCGGGCAGTCCAGAGACTTTCCATATATTCCTAACTTCCCTACCCACTGGTAGAGAATGAAAAAGTATGGGATATTTTAAGCGAGAGGAGATAGCCTCGCAGCCTGCTATCATGAGATCAAAACAGTCATGCCATAGTCTGAGGAAGGCTCTGATCACACCTCCCTACAAGTAACTACTGCAAACTACCCAAAGTATCTGGAGTATATGCTTGGAATGCTTTCCTTGAAAGCACAGGGCTAAACCCATTAAGCAACAACAGCCAATGGATTAACCACTAACCTGGTGTTTTCAGAGCAGGGTGCTGCGTATGGGTCTAATGGCAGTCAAATAGAGTCCCTACGACGTGGAAATGGAGTAGGGATGTAATGGTGTGGAGTGGGTTGTAGCAGAGGACGTAAGACTGAAAAGAATCCGAGCTGATGGAACTGATGGTGTCTGGAACTCCCCCTCTGCATCAGACGAAGCCCGACACTGCACCTATTCAGAAAAGATCTCACGACCTGGCTCTTCGGATGACCATGGATCTGCCCGTATCCCCCAATCCCTCAGCGCCTTGAGACCCTCACGGGTAAGTAGTGCACTCTATAAATCCCTGATTGATTGATTGGTCGGACATGATTCATGAATTCCCGGACCCACAATAGATGGGCGGGGGTAGATGGAAAGCCCTGTTTAATAGCAAAGGTTCCTTCCTCTCTCTTTCCTTGTTATGCGCATGTCGCCTGCATAAATAGCAATGAGAATCCTATAATACCAGTGCAACTGATGTGACACAGTTATGAGCATGAACACACTATTGATGCTGACCACGTTATGGTTATTTTGTTTAATTGGAAAGCTATAATAATGGGAAGAAAACCGAAAAAATGTACACTTGTGTTTTTGTGAATAGAGCAAAGTAGTAAAGTTGCTCACAAGTGTAACAGAAAAAAAACATGTGAACTACTTACAAGTTACCCTTGTGAACAGCCCCGGTAGCGTTTGCCCCTGGGCTTTGTAAGGGACTCGTAATGAGGCCATACATTTATTCAAAATGGCAAATGCTATCAGCAAGCAGGATTTGAACTGAAATCCTGTTAGAATTTGACACTGAGGGCCGGATTCACAAATGTAACCTTACACTTCGGTGTAAGTTAAAAAAAATTCTCTATTCACAAAGGCATTTTTATGAGCGGAGTCCCCGCCCCGAGAGCGGAAACTCCTCAGTCCTAAAGATACTATTCGTAAAATAGCTTTGTGAATAGGGCAAAAACGTAAACTTACACCGAAATGTAAGATTACCTTTGTGAATTAGGCACTGACTGTTGAACAGCTTCATCTTTTTGAACTAACGCATGAACGTGTGCAGACGTATCGGAGAGGGCACTGGTTTGTAATTAGCAGCATTAACCTGGCCTCTACATAAGCAGACTACACGGTTGGTTGGAGCTAGTTTAAGGCCACCCAGATGATACTGTGTTCTAAGAGCAAAAAAAGTACACTATAATTCAGACGTCGGCTTCCCCACTGTGTGATTCCAGGTACATGGAGTCTCCCAGAGCTTTATTTAGGACGTTTTCTCTGCTTTGCACAATTTAGCAATAACGTTCCTTTAGTTAATCCTAAGCATATACCCATAGCACATGCTTGTTCTAACATTCGAGTGTGATACATTTTGAATGCACCAATATCTACAGGTGGATCCGTGGGAACACCCACACTCCACCCATGGAACGCTTTCCCAATGCAGAGTAATACAACACAGCGATTTGCGCTACCTTGCATTACTCCGGATTTACTAAGCCACACAGATCCATGCACTGTGTCTTTGCGTGGGTTAGTACATTTCACTTAGGCCCTTACATTGCCTTACATCACCTTGTGTGATGTAATGGGAACGCAAGGGCTTAGTACATCTGGGCCTGGGTGTTATACCTAAGGAGTTAATTAAGTCAGCTCTCTTTGTATTCAAGGATGAGGATTGGTTCAATTTAGAAATATGCATTGGGTCTTGTTTGGGTTCAATTTCATGGCGAAGGCAGATGTCCTGTTGATGCTCTGTTGAAGGCAGTTGTTAAGGCTGCTCGCATTTGATGGGTTAGATACCCAGGCAGAGGAAGGGAGCACGGACTAAAAGAGAGAGTGAGTTCAGAAGACAGGGAAAGGGACCGATGAGTATGATGAAGATGGAAATAAATGGACAACGATGTTTGAAAGGTTGAAATGGTTAATGTGGTTAATTTCTCGAAAATCTACGTTTTCTTTTTAGCCCAGCCAATTCTTCTTCATAGCATTTCTGATTATTAATTTCTAAATGTTTCATTTATACTTACACATTTCTTCACGATTTGTTGCGAGGCCATTGTGCTGGGCAAATAAGTGAAGATTTAATCGGCATAACAGGAGAGAGGAGAGAATTAAATGGTAAAGATAAGACAGGTCGGAGCCTGACAGGGGAGATTGAAATTAAGATAAGAGAACGTAAGAAGAGATATACTGGGGCAGGATGCAAAGGCAACGAGAGACACTGAGGGTAACAGAGAAAAATGTTGGCAAACAGTGAAGTCAAATATAAATGTGAAGGACAGAACGGAAAGAAAGCTAAAGAGGCAAAAATGAGGCACAGATAGGAAAGGAAAGAGAGGGTAAGGGTGACTCGGAATGGACATTATGCTTGAGAGGAAAGGAAATGTTAAAAGACCATAAGAAAAGGTGCCAGGCCTTCCCAGGTCCTTCAGTCGCGGATACCACCTGCCCGTTTTAAAACTAAGGAAGACTTGGTATGTGGCCTGTTGATGAGGGTCCTGGCTACTTAGTGTAAATTGGAAAGTTGGTCCTTCAAAGCTGCCTTCACTTACCTAGATAGTTTGATCAAGCGGTCAAGCACATTATTTATGTATGTGCAGTCACTAGACAGCTGACCTGCACTCACGGGCGTTGGAAGTAATGATGCGAGAGGTGCCGCAGCACCCCCAAGATAAGATTCCAGGAGTTCAGAAAGGGAACGAATCATAAAGAGGATTTTACTTTTTGTTTTTATCTTGCCACATTTGCTCTGAGTTCAAAAACAGAGGTCAAGTTTCTTGCAAGGTCTTCTGGAAATCTGCTGCTTTTTTAACATAGAGATTTGTGTTTACTTTTCCTTCCATTGATTGCAAAGTGAGGGAAATTTGTAATGCAAACCAAGTGAAAATCTTTGTACTTATAGTCGTTGCTTACGAGAAGCAAGGCTGGCAGTAACTGCGCCTCCTTTACTGCCAGCCTTGCTTCTCGTAAGCAAGGACTATAAGTACAAAGTGCTTGTTTATGGAACGCTTGCAGGTTTTCAAAACATATCAATAAAAGGCATTGTCATTTAAAATGGCAATAGCTCAAACTCTCGCAAATGCGAGACCTATTGCATTGCAAATGCTTGTTTGTAGTCGCAGACAGATTTCCAACAACTTTGAAGTGTCTCTGTACATCATCAGAACTCTGTGTCTTGGTCCCACAGTCGCTTTGGTGTAGATGAGAGGCCTGCTTTCAGGCACCATGTTCATTAAGTCGGGAAAATAGCAACAGCGATTCAGGCAATACTTTAGATATGGTGTCAGCCTTGAAGCGGAGCTCAAAAATCGCGAACAGTCTGAGCAGGTCCAGTTCAGTGTAGCTTAGTGGAATGCTGGTATCAAACTTCATCTTATATCTTCAGGTTAGGGGAGCTGGGACAGCAGCTTACTGCCAATCAGAATCAGTGTATGGTCCGAAAGAGTTTGTGCTAACCAACCACACTGGCTGCATCTTCACAAGCTTTCTCCCTACCTGTAAAGGTATATGTGTAATGCAGTCAGCGTGGTGGCGTCATCAGCAGAGGTATTCTGTTGCGAGGCAGAATGAGCCATGCTCTGATATTTGCAAAGACTCCTCAGCTAAGAAGTTAACACAGCAGAAAGAATAACTGTTTGGAACCACTATCATCATTTTTTGTTTGGTCCTTTCACTGTTTTGCTGCCACTGCTGCCAGACGCCGCAGCTGGTGAGGGGGTGGGAGCGCGGAGCATGGAGCGCACTTGTCAGGGGCAGAGCAGCCGTGCATGGGGCATCGGGGCTGAGATAAGCGCTGAGGAATTGCTCCACTGATCATGGGGAGTGCCAGTGCCACCTCAAATGGTGAGTCAGTTGCGGCTGAGAGCAAGCCATCGCCACTTCCATTGCACATTTCCAAAGCACATTGCCGCTTTGTCGCCCTTGCATCAACGCCTCCTGCTCGATCTTGCTCACTTCTGTTTGATCTCCTTGCCTCCCTCATCAGCCTTGCCAGCCGGCTGTCTTCAAGTTATCCCCCCAACTGTTCAGCTGTCCTGACCAGCTCCACCAACTGACAGTATTGCAACTCTCCCTATGTCGACGGGCAGCCCCATTTGGTAGGCGCTGGGCCAGGGCAAGGCCACTCACAAGACGGCACAAGGCACATAAGGCAGCACAAGAGTAAGCTGCTCAGGGCCAGGCCGAGCCAGCGCCAAGGAGAAAGGGAAAAAAGTGCACCCAGTACCCAACACCCAGCACCTAGCACCCCCTATACACCCTCTCACTGACAGCAGTTCGTTGAACCTCCTAAGAAGCCCTTAGGAGTTACATAGGCCCCACGCCTAAGGGGCAGGACTAGAGGATTTATCGCCAGTAGTAAAGTCTCAGCGCAGACTAAGTGGAGCATGAAGAAGACTGAGGCAGTTCCGGCAAGTGAGGCGCTTCAGCAAGAGCGAGCCTGGTCATAGTGAGCGTGGGGTCGTGTTAGAGCCAACGCCCTAGGGTTGATCCGGAGAGAGGTGGAGGCGGCTGGGCTAGGCCCCAGTGTACCTTTTCTCTCTCCGTGTGCTCCCCCTCCTCGTACCTTCCCCCTCTCCTCACCTGCAGCGCACTCATCCCAATTACGAGGTGCCATAGCCACAGCCACAGCTACACTCACTACAATACTAGCTGATAACAGCTACAATGGCAACAGCGTCAGCCACGGCATTGCAGCCAGCAGTGTTAATACCACTCTACGCAACAGTCAACAAGCTGTTAAGCCACAATACAAGCCGTGCCAAGACAAGCCATAGAGATATTAGGACATCGCTCTATCACATCTCTCCCAAACCCGCTTCTACCAGCCCACGTTCTCACTAGGCTAGACTCAGCGGCCACATAGCCCCACATCAGCCCCACAATAGCAGTGAATACTAACTTGTCCAGAGAACACAAAGCATCAGGTGAAGCGGAAAATAAAATATTTGCTCAACCTAAGTTCAACAATGAGGTCTGGCAAGGCAAGACTGGCCCCTAACCACAAGGAAGAAGGGGCACCGGAACATTGAGGACACCTGTAAGATCGTGATAGAGAGCTTACAGCACTCTAAATTGTAGGGGTGCACTATACTCCTGATATAAATGCACTCATATATCTTTTGTCGTGTGCAGTGTTTTATGATTATTAAGATGCATTTATTCACGTCATATTAGTATTAAAGTGAAGTGAGCACATTTAAGTAGGATCTTGCGTGTATTAGAAATATAATTCCTGTACATGTAATGTGCAGGACGACATTTTATTCATATAATGTAACCATGTTGAGTTTAAGTTACCCGATTTGTAGGCCCCAATTGTAGGTTGTTTTGAGTTTCGTTTCTCCTTGGCTGCTCAAGTATTAATTAAATAAATTCTGGTGTGCTCGAAGACAGTGTGTTCTCATCCTACTGCAGGTGCAGGAATTCGACCTCATTATTCTTAGATTTAAGGAGATATCCGGAATGTCTTTGAAGAAGACTGAAAGGCGAGAAGGAGGACACCTTCGTGCATAGCCTATCTGGGAACCAAGGCCACTGGAAGAAGAGTCAACTAATTAAAAGCTTCTGTGGAAACTTACTGAAAATGTTGCAAGTGGAAAAGTTTAACACATGACATATTGTGGGCTGATTATTGTCTTTTTGTATGATGCGCAGGGACAGATTTGGGGGACTTCTACCAGCTTACGGAGGAGAAGGAGCATCTTAGAGCGAGCTCCATAGCTTTAAGCTATCAGACCCATTTTGACGTGAATACTTCTTAGGAAGTCAACACGTGCTGACATCTTTGGGATATGATACAAGGGAGATAGGTAGGATTCTCATTGAGAGTAGAGTAGGGAAAGATTTTGCTCCTTCTTAAATGAAAAGAGAATTGGACTCCGCTTCCATTCTTTGCTGTATTTTGATTTTGGAGTTCATCATATTATGCCTTCTGTGCCGAATGACTTATATTCGTAAAATCGGCTCTGTATTGATTTTCTTGTACCTCTATACTCTAATATTGAGGTGTGTTTATATTCAATTATTTTTGGCCTTATAATAAATTCACCAACTTAAAGTCGGAGTCTGTGGTCTATTACAGCATGACTAAATCGAAAGTATAATCTTGAATTGTTTTCCTCCCTTCTACCACTTTTAGCAGGCGAATAAAAGACCATCTGCATTAAATCTAGTAGGGAAAAGTAGGAGTAAAGGTTGGCGTAATCAAATGGTATCAGAGGATGGTTTGCCTCTAAGAGTGAGGGGAGAAAGAGAGTAGGGGTAGGGTCGGAAGAATATTAAGGCCCCGGATACGGAGTAGACGACGGTGGACATTGATGGAAGTCGGCGGACGTTGACGGTGTGGCGGAAACAGTGGTGGCGTGAGTATGAAATTGTGTGGTATGTTAGATTGCGGTGATGAAATATTTGTGTGATGTCTTGCGGAGTTGAGATGCATGTCGAGTGATTGTGAGTTTATTGGTTTACTGGTTCGGACACGTGCGAATCAGGAAGTTTGGTTAGCGGACTCAAGAGAAGTCCAAGATCCCGGGATAGTTTTGTATCTGTAATTGTCTGATCAAAATTGTGGGTGTCGTGAAGCGCTATCGATGATCCACTTGTGATAGGGAACTTTGTGTGAAAGGAGTACGTCGTGATAGAAAGCCTCAGGTACCGGGGGTGAACTATGGCGATTGAGTGACCACCGCAGGTCGGGGGTCACAGCGGATGAATGTTCTTGTAAGAGTGTTCTATCGATCTTTTAGAGGACGGACAATTACTTGTTTATGTAACTGTAAGTTATTGTGACTGTGTTAGGAGCAGTTACTTGGTTTAATAGCTTTTGGTTATACAGTTACTTGTAGTGTGAATGTGTGAGCGAATGAAATTGTAAAGGAGGGTGAGCCGCTGCAAAGAGCGAGTAGTGACGTCAGTGTGCGCCGCGCTGGGATTGGTCGGTTGGTGTAACGCCGCGCTGGGATTGGTGGACGTTCGTTCGAAACTGAGTATTGAATTTGGAGGGCAAACAATGGATTTTCAGGATGAGATGTTTTAGGATGCTGCGGGATTTGTGTAGAGGTGATACAGGAGTGGTGACACGGGTAGGAGAAGAAGCTCCGCCTGAGGATACACCGGCGCATTATATGGCAACAAATGTAGGACTCCATACTATAGTTTGGCTTCAAAATTGGCATAAAATTTCAGAAAAAGAAGGGGAATTGGCTTTTCCTCGTTATGGGTCATTTCGTATGGAGGTGCTGTACCAGCTAAGAGGAGTGATGTCTGCTCTGAAACCTCCGCCTAGACCAACTCAATTTGAGGCATTGGAAGCTTGGATGAGAGCAGCAATGGCAAAGAGAAAGGAAGCTTCTCAGGGAAGAATGAAAAAAGCAATGAAGGCATATCAGGATGCAAGGTGGGATGCACAACTGAAGAGATGGAGAGTAGACACCATAGAGGGAGAACTATTGTATCCATTTCGGTTATTAGAAGAAGCGTCTAAAGGGCAAAGTAAGACAGAAGAGGAAAGTGATACAGATGACAGTTTTCTAGATAGACTGCTAGCAGAACGTCCTCTTCCTGATGACTCTAGACTGGAGAGAACACAGCAATCAGAGGAAATCCTACGGGTGAGACAAACAGGTTCAGAAGATCAGACCACAGGAGTCAGGGGGAGGATTTCAGTGGAAATGAGAAGAATTCCAGGAGGGTCTGGAGGGATAGGGTACGCAACCTCGGAGTCAGGAGAGACTGCCTGTAACAGGCGATTACCAGAAGCTCTTTCGGTACCAGTTACTATTGGACCGGTGGTTTCAATATATAACCCCAGAGAGAGAACAAGGGAAAGTCAACAACAGACAGAACAAGGTGAAGAGACTATATCTGGAGGGAGTCTTACTATAAGTGAGACGGGCATGGCTCAGGTACCAGTGGAAGCCAGTACTCCACTGCCAGCTACGGCTGATCCTTCAAGGATGGACAGTGGGTCAGAACGAAGACGAACAGGGGCTTTAGCAAATTCTGAGTCAGCCATCAGAATGTGGGTTCCGCCGGTGAGGGAGTCACAGATATTGAATGATGAATTGGGGTTGAAACAAGAAGCACCTAGAGTACCTTTCGGGCCACAGTATGTGTGTGAGGGTAACCATTGGAGAAGTCGAAGCTGTGAAAGAGAAAGTTGCCCAGTTGTGAGGATGAAGGAGAGTGGGAGTCCACGGAGAACACAAAGTTGTGACAGGGAGGAATTGGGAAGTGAAAGAGGTCAGAAGGTTTTACGTGTTGCAATAAAGGCACCATTGTTAGATGTGGTGAGATTAAAAGCAGAAATAGATGAAGTGATAGAAGGAAATCTGCCATGGGAGAGAATTGACACATATAACTCCAGCGAATTGCTATTTGTACCTAAGATGTTACCAGAAAGGCAAAGCGAGCTCATGATGCATTGTCCCAGTTGGCACGAAAGTATGAGGTAGATCTAAGAAAGACGAAAATGATGCAGGGAACTTGCAGATTGCATTATACGGATAAGGAATTGGAAGAGAAGCGAACGCTAGGATTAAGAGCACAAATTAGGGAATTGGTGATAGGGATGCGAGCGTGGAGAGCATTAGACAAATGGGAAGAGAGGTGGGCAAAAAGAAAAGTGTCAAGAAAGAAATAGGAGACATTCCACCTCCGGCTGGAGGGACGGGATCGGCAGGACATTACCCTTTGAGAGAAGTGCAAAATGGGGGGTACGTTCATGTGCCTTGGAGCAGGGGTGATTTGGCATCATTCACCAATGATTTTCCTCGGCTGAGGGAAAAACCTGCTGATTGGTATAAGCAAATAGACCGGTTTGTTAAGATCTCGAAGGTGCTTTGGATTGATTTGAATACCTTGTTTGATATAGTGGTCCCAGGAGATTTATGGACGGCGTGTAAAATTGCCATTGATTGGCCCGCTGTAGAACCAGCCAGAGACCCGAAAAATCATGGTCCTTCTCCCGAAGTAATGAAGAAATATGAGCAAGTGATGACATGGTTACAATCCAAGGTAGCTCCGCAAACGGTCGATTGGCTTAAAATTGATCGTACTACACAAGATTCTAAGGAGTCGGTACATGACTATTATGAGAGACTTTTAGTGGCTTTTAAACAGCATAGTGGATTGGATACAATTGAGCAGAAAGATATGGGACAGTTTGTCTCAAAATTTGTGCTAGGACTAAGATCTGATGTTAGCTTAATGATACAAACACATTTGATATGTTGGCAGAATAAGACGGTGGATGAAATCCTACGTTATGAAAAAAACTGTAGTGATCAAGTAGAATCGGCACAAAAGAAATTGAAAGACAAGTTGATGTTGGTGCAGTTGAGGAATGCCGAAAGGCCTGATGAGACGCAAGGGGTTGGAGGAGCGATGGGTCGAGGTAGAGGAAGTGGTAGAGGAATGGGTCAACAGATGGTAACCCAACCTAGACAAGGAAGAGGCAGAGGGGTGGATGTAGGTACAGGGGGTGATTGGGTGGCAAACCAAAAGAAGGTCACTGCTTGTCATTATTGTCACAAAATCGGGCATTGGAAGCGCGAGTGTCGATTGAATCCAGCCAATCAGTTGCAGAATGAGGGAGAGGGACAGATATCAGAGACTTTGAATACTGTAACTAGACCTAGGTCTATGTATGGGGCAGGATATGAGCTGCAAATGCAGATTCCTCAGCCTCCAAGAATGCCTACTCATAATCAGGTGTATCATCAGATGCCCTATTTTGAAATACAAGACCGATCTGACCAACCACAAGCTCTTCATGAGTGTCAGAGGGGGGTGCAGGAAGAATGCCCTTTGGATGCGATCCTGGAAGTAGATCAAAATCGACCGTTTGTAGATGCAGAAGTGAATGGACACTCTGTTACCTTCTTATTAGATACTGGAGCTGCGTGCTCCACAGTAAGAACTGAAGAGGTTCCAAATTTGTCCCTGTCAGGACAAACGATCCAAGTGGTGGGAGTTACCAATCAGAAAATGACTAACCCATTGACAAATTAGTTACCTGTGAGGATAGGACCGTTTCGAGACAAACATCAATTTGTAGTTTGCAATTCAAGCCCAGTCTGTCTGTTGGGAAGAGACCTGTTGTGTAAACTAAATTGTACCATATCTTGCACTCCGAGGGGTGTGGAGTTGCAAACTTGTGATGATGACGCTGATTTTAAAATGGCTAATATGAGCTTGTGTACAGAAATGTTCGTGGTTCTTACGATAGAGGAGTTGCCACATGATTTGAGAGATTCGGTTTCTCCAAAAGTGTGGGATTTTACGGGTGAGGAGATAGGATTGATTCGAGGGGTTGAACCTATTAAGATACAGGTCAAACCAAATGCAGAATTTCCACAAACTCCGCAGTATAAATTAACTCCAGAAACTGTGGCTGGAATAAGACCTGTAATTGAGTCTATGATTGCACAAGGCATTCTCAAGGAGATACGAGGAAGTCCCTGCAATTCACCTATTATGGGACTGCAGAAGCCTAGCGGAAAGTACAGAATAGTACAGAATTTGCGCAGAGTTAATGAGATTGTGATTCCATGTTGTCCTGTGGTACCGAATCCAGCTGTTATTCTGTTCCAAATACCATGTGAAGCAGAATGGTTTACAGTCATAGATTTATGTCAGGCATTTTTTTCCATACCATTGCATGAAGACAGCCAGTTTTTATTTGCATTTAGGATGAACGATCGTGTGTTAACATGGTGTAGAATCCCTCAAGGGTATACAGAAAGCCCCTCTATTTTTAGTCAGAGTCTGAAGAAGAATCTTGAAGGGCTAATGATGCCCCAGAACTCAGTCTTAGTGCAGTATATTGACGACCTTTTGGTTGCTTCAGAAACTGAGGATGCTTGCAGAATTGATACTGTGGCTTTGCTGAATCATTTGGCAGACAATGGACACAAAGTGTCTCCGAACAAACTCCAGTATTGTCTGAATGAAGTACAGTATTTAGGTCATCGGATTGAGAAAGGGAAACGGAGGGTGTCACCAGATCGCATAGAGGCGATTCTGCAAATGGGAACTCCGAAAACACAAAAAGAAGTCCGCATGTTTTTGGGAATGGTCGGCTATTGTCGACAGTGGATCCCAAATTTTTCCTTGCAAGCAAAGCCACTGTTGAAATTGACTCGAAAGGACATTAGCGATCCGGTACCATGGGATGATGACTGCCTGAGAGCCTTCCGCGAGCTGAAAGAGAGCCTATGTCGCGCTCCAGCTCTGGGAATGCCGGATTATAATAAAGCGTTTTCGCTCTTCTGCTGTGAAAGGGAGGGATGTGCGTTAGCGGTTCTTGTACAGACACATGGAGATGCTCGCAGACCAGTGGCTTTCTTTTCAGCTACATTAGATCCAGTAGCTTCTGCGTTGCCCGGATGTCTCAAATCCGTTGCTGCAACAGGTGTCAGCATTGAAAGATGTGAAGGCATAGTGATGGGTCATCTGCTCACTGTTTATGTGCCTTGTAGGAAGGTGGAATCTGACTATATGGTTGCCCCCACTTTTTTTATGGTGTTTTGCTGGTTTATGACTTAGTTGGACTGGGACCCTGCTATTCAGGGCCCCAGTCTATCTGCTCTCTCTAAACGACATGGAGTGCACTCTAGGTGCACTAGTGATTGGATACTGTGGTGCCTTATGAGTCCCTAGTATATGGTACCTTAGGTGCCAAGGGCATAGGTACTTCACAGGCCTACCAGGGGCTGCAGCATGTGTTATGCCACCCCTGGGAAGCAGTCTAAATCTGACACCACAGGCCTGCTACTGCAGCCTGGGTGAGGTGGTGCTAGCACCCCTCACTGAGATATAGGTTTCCTATATCTCTCCTGCACACACATATAAACCTATCAGTCACCCCTAAGGCAGGCCCTATCAATCCTGAGGGCAGGGTGCTTGGCTTCTATGTGAGGGGGTGCCTCTGCACGAGCAGGGCCCCTCTGCAGTTCTCAGAGTCCATTCTCTGGTGCTGTTTGTGGATGCGGTTAAACCATATACTATTAAGTGCATTATATCCTCGCGGTAAATGCTAACTTTGGAATGGCTGCATCAAAACATGTCGTGTTTGGTGTCAAACATCTTGGAATACTACCCCCCGCCAATCTTGGCGGCGGGGGTAGCATTCCACCCTTCTAGAGGGATAAGACATGTACCTGCTGTGGAAACGCGGTAGAATCCTAAAGAGCCCTGGCATCACAAAATGGATGCCACCAGTCACAGACACTGGGCTGCCCTCCTGCTGATGACCGAAACTCACAGTGGAGGAAGCCCAACAATAGGCATCCTGTCACAGGGAGGTGTAACCACCTCCCAGACAGGGTTTAGTGTATTGGGGCTGGGTGGGTGCACTCTTAGAGTGCTTTGAAGTCCTGCACTGGGGAGCAGAAGGCTCCTCTGTGCATATGCCAGTTCAAACCAGCTCAGGGGCTACCTGCCCCTGCTCTGGCGCGAAACTGGACAAAGGGAAGTGGGTGTAGCCACCCCCTCCCTTGACCCTCCCATAGGTGGGGTCATAGAGTTAGTCCATCCCCTCTTTTTAGTATAAGAGGGGGAACCTTGCCATTGCAAAGCAGATAACCCCTGGACGACGCTCTACAGAAGAATCCTGGCCCTTCGACGTTCCACTACCTTTGGAAGACAGAAGAATCTCCCTTGGAGTCAAGGAGTGACTCCCCTGCTTGGCAGGCACCAAAAACGACAACGACGGTCGCAAACTACGCCGCTCCCGCCGGAGTCCGAAGTCCCTGCAGCCCAAGAAGTGGATTTCCTGACCTCTCCCAGGCCATCGTGAGTCCCCAGCGAAGCTGAGGCAAGTGGACCCCACGAGTAACGAGGAACCGCGACCCCTGGGTACCGTGCACTATTGTCGAGTGCAACCCCTTCACAACGTTCTACGAACTTGTGCTTTGGACCACGTGTGGTCCCAACCTCCAGCAGGAATCCCTCCAAAGATCAGAGGCCTACACCGTCCCGAGTGACCGTGGGCCCCTGTTGAGTGATTCCGCCCGAGGTGTCTTTGCGATCCCTTGCCCGCCGGCTTGTGGGTCCCCAGAAGACTTCTAAAAGAAACCAAAGGGCTCCCTTGGTTGCTCCAGGCCTGCCCTGACTTACCCTCGCTGGGTGAGTCCCTCAGACCTTGCTGGTCTGCGCCATCGACTTTTCTTCATCTCCCCGAGACTTGCTGCTGCCAAGGCTTGTTGGCTCCTATCGAGTTGCCGACACTGCAGTCAGCTGCAGACGTCGAGGGACCCACCGAATCCAGCTTCTGGTTGTCGTCGACACCTCCTGGACCACGTGGCTGAAGAGTCAAGACACCCGCAACCGACCTGAATCAACCGACGACGGTGGGCATCCATCTTCCTTGCCCCGGGTCACTGCCAAGTGACTTTGAACACTGTCCCCTCTGCTTTCAGGTCATCCTTCTTCAGAATCCAGGCTTGGATTCCACCGGACACTTCTTCAGCTCCCGCAAGCAGCAAGTCTTCTTTGTTCGCCATTGAAAACGACGCCGCGACCCGACACTAAAGGACACCTGTGCACCCGGCTTCCCTGGGTGAGGTAACTCCAGCACTACGGTGCTCCTGTGGGTGTGGGCCCTAGAACTACTTACCCTGTAAGTGACTTGCTTGTAGGTTCTCCCGAAGTATCCTAAAACTCTTTCTTTCCAACCGCGACTTGCCCCATTGAAGTTAACGGCGATTCGCGCCTGTGTATCCACACTGCACGCGTCCCCCGTGGGTCCTTTACTTACCTGCCTTGGGTGGTTTTGTGAGGCCCCAGCACTTCTGAAGGCCCTAGGCCTTGTCTCCCTGCAAGTCGTTGTTTCTAAGTCTCTTACTTAGTATATGGTCTGGTACGCCCCTAGGGCCCCAGCCATATTTTGTGCTTAACTTATTGTGAAACGTTGATTTGTGCATATGTTTGTCTTCTAATCTCATAAAGAGATTAGTAGAGAGTTATTTAGAAATAAATACATATATATTTGATATATATACCTGTGTGGTGTCTTTTCATTTGGTGATTCAAGAGATTATATGGTAAAACAAGCTGCTTTACATTCCTCCGAGACTTAGCCTGAAGGCTGCTCTCCACAGCTACCACTAGGATAGCTTTCTTTAAAAGGTTGTCTTAAACCTATCTACCATAAGAGTCGATTTGCCCTGGTGCAAGGTGTCCACTTTAATTAGTGAACAGCATATACCAGGCCAACTTCTCACATTGGTGGGCAGCGTGTGGGATTCCAGCTTGCCATTGTTTTACCAGAAAATCTCTATTTGAATTACTAACTGAAAACCATTATAGGTACTCAAGGTACATATAAAGTCAAGCTTAGTATCAATAAGTTCTACTGAACTTAGAGCTGTGTGCCAAGGGATAGCACACCCTTTCCACAGCTCAAGCTAGGATCAGTAGGCCACAAACTAGTGTAGGTAGTACAACACTGCACAACACTAGAATGTCCTTAAAGGGTGGACCCAGTGGATCCACTCAGCCTCAGTATAAGGACATGGCTTTCTCTGACTTGAGAGCCATGTGTGTTGACAGACACCTGAGACTAGGACAGAGTCCCTCAACCCTGCACCTGATAGATCTGCTAACAGCAGATGACCTTAGATTGGCTCTAGGAGCTAAAGGGTTTGAATCAGTGGGTGGGTCAGTCATAGTATCTGGGTCAGATGATGAAAATCAGAATGACCAAGACTCTGTGATTGAAGGGCCAGGCTCCAAGGGGCCTGAAAAGGACAGAGGAATTCTCCCTAAGAGAACTGGCAGAGAGGAGGAGAGGCACAGATCCCCTTCCAGGGAATCTGACCACTCTTATCACTCTGGCAGAGAATTTGTCCAGCAGAGGAGCTCATACTTTTCCTTAAGAGAGACCTCCTCTGAGAGAAGGTGCAAACTGCTCCAGTATGAGGAAGCCAGAGTGGCCCTCAGAACCAAGCAGTTGGCACTGGATAGGGAAGCCCTGGAGATCCAGAGAGCTTCTAGAAAAGAGGGGTTAGAACCCCCTGGTGGCAGCAACAGTGTCCCTAGAGGCAGAGAATATATTCCTGACCATAGGAACCTGAGCAAGGTTGTTCCTCCCTACCAGAGTGGGGATGATATCCACAAGTGGATAACTGCTATGGAGAGGGCCTGTAGAGTACAGCAGGTCCCCCAAAAGCAGTGGGCAGCAATCTTGTGGCTCTCCTTTTCAGATAAAGGAAGAGACAAGCTCCTCACTGTTAGAGAGGAGGATGCTGATGATTATGAGGTCCTGAAGAGTGCACTGATAGATGGGTTTGGCTTAACCACTGAGCAGTACAGGTTGAAGTTCAGAGATACCCAGAAGGCACAGACTCAGGACTGGACAGACTTTGTAGATTGTGCATCCAAGGCTCTGGAGGGTTGGCTGGTTGGCAGTAGGGTTACTGATTTCAAAGGATTTTATAATCTAATGATGAGAGAACAGATCCTTAATAATTGTCAAAACCAGCTTTTACACCAGTACCTGGTGGACTCTGATCTGACCTCTCCCCAAGAATTGGGAAAGAAGGCAGACAAATGGGTCAGAACCAGAGTAAGGCCTAAGAATCAGGGTGGTGACCACAAGAAAGATTCTACCAAGTCCCAAGAGAAAGGTGGGGATAAATCCAAGGATAAGTCCACTACAGGGCCCCAAAATTCCTCTTCTGGGGGTGGGTCCCAAACTCCTTCCTCTCCTGAAAAGAAACCCTATTGCCAAGTCTGTAAAAAGCCTGGGCACTGGAAATCTGATCCCAGTTGTCCCAGGAATGGCAATAAAGAAAATGTTCCTCCAACAACTACTACCACCCCTCCTGGTACTACCAGTAGTAATCCTCCAGTTGGGAGTAGTGCACCCAAAAAGTTAGGTGCTTTTGCAAGAGGAACAGAGGTGGGCCCTAGTTTAGACAGGACCCCCTCAACAGACTCCTCAGATTCTGATGGTGGTGTAGGATATGCCACCTTTACCATGGGTCCCATAGCATTGGGCAGGTACAGACTGGAGCCAATAATTAATGGTCAGAAAGCTGTGGCATTTAGGGACACAGGGGCTAGTGTCACCATGGTGGCAGGGAAACTAGTCCCCCTCACCAGCTTTTACCTGAGTTTAAATACCAAGTGACCAACATTGATGGTGTCAGAACAGATCACCCCATGGCCATAGTCAATCTCAGCTGGGAGGGGGTCACAGGCCCAAAGAGAGTGGCAGTGTCCCCAACCTTACCTGTAGATTGCCTGATGGGCAATGATCTGGAAATTTCAGCCTGGGCTGAAATTGAACACCAAACCCATCTGAAGATGTTGGGTGTCCCTGTAAAGGTTAGTGGGGCTGTGATGGCCACAGCCCCAGCCCAAGATTTTGGAGAGATGGAGCCTGGAAGAATGGCCCACTCTCCCCCAGAAGAGAGCACAAGGGTTGAAGAAAAGTCTTCTTCCCTCCAGACAGTAGGTAAGGGTCAGCCTCCTCAGGGAACTGACCCTACCCCTAGTGAAGGAACTGCCACAGAGGTAGTCAGGCCTGGCCTGGCCACCCCCTGATGGCAGAGGACCCTTACAAGGTGGTACCCAGTCTGGAGCAGGTAACCTGCCCCTCTCTACCCTGCCTCAGTCAGCCCAGGGCTGCAGAGGTCAGGGAGGTCAGTGGACCCCCAGGGCCCCCTGTCCAGAGGAACCCCCCATCAGCAGATTAGGGGCACCCAGGCTAGTAGCCCTAGCCAGGTAGAAATTCCTCAACCCACTGAGGGATCCCCCATACCTTTATGTAGGGACCTCCCCCAGAAGGACTCTGTTAGGCAAGGGCAAACCTGGGACCAAAAGGTTCCAAACATGCCATGTCCCTCCAGTGTTCCACCCAAAGGGACCCAACCCCCGGCTGTAGGCAGTCAAAGGTTGACCCTTAGAGCAGAGTACCACTCAGTCATGGAAAGACAGGCATACATGGTGACCAGTGAGCTGAGAAAGCTGAGGCCAACATTCCTAGGGCCACACTTCCCTACTCAGACACCTCACCAGCCTGGTACTTTACCAAAGCACACCACAGGTAGTGATTCCCCATGGTGGAGACCCTCTCATACCCTTAGGGTGAGGGATTGCTTAGTGGACCATAAGACAGGGGGCAACCATGCTAGTGCAGGTGCTTCCTTATATGGCCACTTAGTCAATAAAGGCTCAACTGGCCAAGGTCAGCCTTATCTCCTTTCGTTTGGGGGGGGGGTTATGTAGGAAGGTGGAATCTGACTATATGGTTGCCCCCACTTTTTTTATGGTGTTTTGCTGGTTTATGACTTAGTTGGACTGGGACCCTGCTATTCAGGGCCCCAGTCTATCTGCTCTCTCTAAACGACATGGAGTGCACTCTAGGTGCACTAGTGATTGGATACTGTGGTGCCTTATGAGTCCCTAGTATATGGTACCTTAGGTGCCAAGGGCATAGGTACTTCACAGGCCTACCAGGGGCTGCAGCATGTGTTATGCCACCCCTGGGAAGCAGTCTAAATCTGACACCACAGGCCTGCTACTGCAGCCTGGGTGAGGTGGTGCTAGCACCCCTCACTGAGATATAGGTTTCCTATATCTCTCCTGCACACACATATAAACCTATCAGTCACCCCTAAGGCAGGCCCTATCAATCCTGAGGGCAGGGTGCTTGGCTTCTATGTGAGGGGGTGCCTCTGCACGAGCAGGGCCCCTCTGCAGTTCTCAGAGTCCATTCTCTGGTGCTGTTTGTGGATGCGGTTAAACCATATACTATTAAGTGCATTATATCCTCGCGGTAAATGCTAACTTTGGAATGGCTGCATCAAAACATGTCGTGTTTGGTGTCAAACATCTTGGAATACTACCCCCCCGCCAATCTTGGCGGCGGGGGTAGCATTCCACCCTTCTAGAGGGATAAGACATGTACCTGCTGTGGAAACGCGGTAGAATCCTAAAGAGCCATGGCATCACAAAATGGATGCCACCAGTCACAGACACTGGGCTGCCCTCCTGCTGATGACCGAAACTCACAGTGGAGGAAGCCCAACAATAGGCATCCTGTCACAGGGAGGTGTAACCACCTCCCAGACAGGGTTTAGTGTATTGGGGCTGGGTGGGTGCACTCTTAGAGTGCTTTGAAGTCCTGCACTGGGGGAGCAGAAGGCTCCTCTGTGCATATGCCAGTTCAAACCAGCTCAGGGGCTACCTGCCCCTGCTCTGGCGCGAAACTGGACAAAGGGAAGTGGGTGTAGCCACCCCCTCCCTTGACCCTCCCATAGGTGGGGTCATAGAGTTAGTCCATCCCCTCTTTTTAGTATAAGAGGGGGAACCTTGCCATTGCAAAGCAGATAACCCCTGGACGACGCTCTACAGAAGAATCCTGGCCCTTCGACGTTCCACTACCTTTGGAAGACAGAAGAATCTCCCTTGGAGTCAAGGAGTGACTCCCCTGCTTGGCAGGCACCAAAAACGACAACGACGGTCGCAAACTACGCCGCTCCCGCCGGAGTCCGAAGTCCCTGCAGCCCAAGAAGTAGATTTCCTGACCTCTCCCAGGCCATCGTGAGTCCCCAGCGAAGCTGAGGCAAGTGGACCCCACGAGTAACGAGGAACCGCGACCCCTGGGTACTGTGCACTATTGTCGAGTGCAACCCCTTCACAACATTCTATGAACTTGTGCTTTGGACCACGTGTGGTCCCGACCTCCAGCAGGAATCCCTCCGAAGATCAGAGGCCTACACCATCCCGAGTGACCGTGGGCCCCTGTTGAGTGATTCCGCCCGAGGTGTCTTTGCGATCCCTTGCCCGCCGGCTTGTGGGTCCCCAGAAGACTTCTAAAAGAAACCAAAGGGCTCCCCTGGTTGCTCCAGGCCTGCCCTGACTTACCCTCGCTGGGTGAGTCCCTCAGACCTTGCTGGTCTGCGCCATCGACTTTTCTTCATCTCCCTGAGACTTGCTGCTGCCAAGGCTTGTTGGCTCCTATCGAGTTGCCGACACCGCAGTCAGCTGCAGACGTCGAGGGACCCACCGAATCCAGCTTCTGGTCGTCGTCGACACCTCCTGGACCACGTGGCTGAAGAGTCAAGACACCCGCAACCGACCTGAATCAACCGACGACGGTGGGCATCCATCTTCCTTGCCCCGGGTCACTGCCAAGTGACTTTGAACACTGTCCCCTCTGCTTTCAGGTCATCCTTCTTCAGAATCCAGGCTTGGATTCCACCGGACACTTCTTCAGCTCCCGCAAGCAGCAAGTCTTCTTTGTTCGCCATTGAAAACGACGCCGCGACCCGACACTAAAGGACACCTGTGCACCCGGCTTCCCTGGGTGAGGTAACTCCAGCACTACGGTGCTCCTGTGGGTGTGGGCCCTAGAACTACTTACCCTGTAAGTGACTTGCTTGTAGGTTCTCCCGAAGTATCCTAAAACTCTTTCTTTCCAACCGCGACTTGCCCCATTGAAGTTAACGGCGATTCGCGCCTGTGTATCCACACTGCACGCGTCCCCCGTGGGTCCTTTACTTACCTGCCTTGGGTGGTTTTGTGAGGCCCCAGCACTTCTGAAGGCCCTAGGCCTTGTCTCCCTGCAAGTCGTTGTTTCTAAGTCTCTTACTTAGTATATGGTCTGGTACGCCCCTAGGGCCCCAGCCATATTTTGTGCTTAACTTATTGTGAAACGTTGATTTGTGCATATGTTTGTCTTCTAATCTCATAAAGAGATTAGTAGAGAGTTATTTAGAAATAAATACATATATATTTGATATATATACCTGTGTGGTGTCTTTTCATTTGGTGATTCAAGAGATTATATGGTAAAACAAGCTGCTTTACATTCCTCCGAGACTTAGCCTGAAGGCTGCTCTCCACAGCTACCACTAGGATAGCTTTCTTTAAAAGGTTGTCTTAAACCTATCTACCATAAGAGTCGATTTGCCCTGGTGCAAGGTGTCCACTTTAATTAGTGAACAGCATATACCAGGCCAACTTCTCACATGCCTCATTCAGTAGAGTTGCTAATGACAAGAACTAAAACACAGCATTTAACGAATAACAGACTTACAAAGTATGAGCAGGTTATATTGGCTTCTGAAAATGTCACTTTGAGACGTTGTACCACCTTGAATCCTGCTACATTGTTACCTCTTCCGCAAGAAGAGGAAGACGATTGTGAAGAGCATGACTGCCTGGATGTTACTGAGCTATCTACCAAACCCAGACCCAACATTGTTGATGAACCTCTGCCTGAAACTGATTTGATTCTTTTTGTTGATGGTTCATGCTTAAGAGACAATGAAGGGTGTTTGAGAGCAGCGTTTGCTGTGTGCACCATCTTGGGGGTGGTGGAAGCTGCCTGTTTGAAAGGAGTATACTCTGCTCAGGTAGCCGAAATTATTGCTTTGACACGTGCCTGTATCATTTCAAATGGAGTCCGAGTGACTATCTATACGGACAGCCAATACGGGTTTTGAGTGGTTCACGACTTTGGCCAGTTATGGTCACAGAGGGGATTTTTGACATCTTCAGGATCCCCAATCCGTAATGGAGAATTTGTGCGCCAATTGTTGGAAGCTTTGCAAAAACCCAAAGAGATAGCTGTAGTAAAATGTGCAGCCCATGGGAGGGGAGAGGACTTTGTTACAAAAGGAAATAACTATGCAGATGAAGTAGCGCGTTTTTGTGCTATACATGCTTGTGTTTTTAATGGAACATATGTAGGAGAAAGCACAGAAGAGACTGAGCTCAGCATGATGTTAGCTATAGCCGACACCTGGGATGAGGTAAAGCGACTGCAGGATGAAACCACAGAGGAGGAAGTGGCATCATGGGTCAGAGCAGGCTGCGAAAAGAGGGAAGATGGCATTTGGGTGTCAACAGATGAGAGAACAGTATTACCTAACTGTCTATTGAGCCCAATGGCAAGGCATGATCTTAATCCTGGTGACTGGGTGCTTGTTTGAAAGCACGTGAGGAAGAGCTGCCTTGACGCTCGCTGGGGAGGACCATACCAGGTGATCTTGGTTACAAACTTGATTTAAACTAGGGATTTTCAATAGAAGAAGAACTGAGGGCTAGGGCTGACTACATCTCTTCAATAGGACATAGATACTGGACTGAACATTGCAATAATCGAATGGGAAAAGGACAGTAATAAGACATTGTAAATACCAAAATAAGGCAAGAAGAAAAGAAAAGAGACTTTGATTTGTTTGCGCTTCGAAACCGAAGGTGGTTCAAAATGGAATCTGGAAATCCAAGACGCAAGCAGAAATGCATAATTGGTACCCTTATCGTTGTGGTACTTATTGTCATAACTTTGGTGATTATTACATCTTTAGTTGAGTCACACGATGCCAAAAGGAATGGGGAACAGACAACACTTACCCCACCTACTTCAGAGTTCGAAGAGGGTGCATCCGCAAAAGATAGAGAAATGATTAGGGAAACTAGTCGGATGTTACATGTAGATTTGTCCAAGGGTGATTTCACGTTGAATGCATATGCTCGTTTGTTGTATGAGTATGTTGATACAATGGAAGCAAAAGATTGCTATGTGTGTATGCAACTGCCAGCATCCGTAGAAGAAGGCATTCAATACCATCACTTACCTGTAACCTATGGCATTACATGCAGCGTGTTATTGAGTATGTTTTATAGTAAGGCACATTTTGAGTACTACTTCTCCAATTATGATGTGGTACTCTCAGAGGTTCCAGTTCTTAAATACATGAATAAATATGATTACTATAAGCAGGTGGAAAGGACGCCTGCATATTTTGTGCCTACTATTACCTTAGATACATCTTATGCCCATAGACACAATCTGACCTGCATGTTAACTGACATTGAAAAGAAGTTTGTGGATCAGATAGAAGATCGACATAGGCAGACCTTATTTAGACCAGATCAGAAGCACAAGGTGATCCCATGGACAAAGGAAGAATTAGATCATAAGGCAAAGGGGAGTTCTGGTCCAATAGCTTTAGATTTCCAGCAGAAAGGAAGACTGTGCATTAGACATCCGTCCACGTACTATGACAAAATATTTGTGGGTGAGAGTGATTGTGAACACATTTTCTTGATTGAAGAATCCATTAGAAAGGCGCTGTTGGATAAATTGACCATAGTGCCAAATTTTACTTTGTGTGCGGTAAAAATGCTTATGTGAAATTGCCCAAGAATTGGTATGGGACATGTTATTTGGCTATAGTATTTCCCAAGATCTTCCATGTGGATGATTTATGGCCTTTGGAAGGGAAGAAACCTTATAGAGGAAAATGTGGTGCAAGTGCTGGAGAAATGATTGGGGATGTATTTGGAGCTATGATACCTAGTGTGGGTGTGATTTTGAATGATGTGAAGATTAGAAAGCTGGCAACTCTGGTAGATAAGCTCTCCGTGAATACGGCCCAAATCCTATTACTTGTTGATGGGGAGATGGTTTCGATAAGGGCTATGGTTCTTCAAAATCGTCTTGCTTTAGATGTATTATTAGCAAAGGCTGGAGGAGTCTGTAAATTATTGAAAGTTCAACAGTGCTGTACTTATATTCCTGACAATAGTCGGGATATAAGGAAGTACATTAGCAATATTTCAGAGATACATCAAGATTTACGTGATCTGGCTGCTGATGGACTCTGGGAACAAATTGGCAAGGGATTTGGCAAGATAGGAAGCTGGTTTCGAAGTTTGGGACAAGGAATAATAGGATACATCTTGAAACCTATTATAATAGCTGTCATTTGTATAATTGTACTGTTGGGAGTCATTAAGGCTTACAAATGGCAAAAGGCACGACATGCTGAAAATTCCTTGAAAAAGCGAGAGCAACAATTAGAACGACTGCAGGACAGTCATTATCTGCACCTGAAAGGGTTGGAAAGATTTAGGCAGGGACGGCAAGCTACAACCTCTGTTTAGGTCGGTCTCTTCTACAAGGAGAAACTTATAAGAAGGGACAAAGGTTGGTGTTATGACACTAGTCATAAGAGGGGGGAACTGATAGAGCGCTTACAGCACTCTAAATTGTAGGGGTGCACTATACTCCTGATACAAACGCACTCATATATCTTTTGTCGTGTGCAGTGTTTTATGATTATTAAGATGCATTTATTCACGTCATATTAGTATTAAAGTGAAGTGAGCACATTTAAGTAGGATCTTGCGTGTATTAGAAATATAATTCCTGTATGTGTAATGTGCAGGACGACATTGTATTCATATAACATAACCATGTTGAGTTTAAGTTACCCGATTTGTAGGCCCCAATTGTAGGTTGTTTTGAGTTTCGTTTCTCCTTGGCTGCTCAAGTATTAATTAAATAAATTCTGGTGTGCTCGAAGACAGTGTGTTCTCATCCTACTGCAGGTGCAGGAATTCGACCTCGTTATTCTTAGATTTAAGGAGATATCCGGAATGTCTTTGAAGAAGACTGAAAGGCGAGAAGGGAGGACACCTTCGTGCATAGCCTATCTGGGAACCAAGGCCACTGGAAGAAGAGTCAACTAATTAAAAGCTTCTGTGGAAACTTACTGAAAATTCTGCAAGTGGAAAAGTTTAACACATGACGTATTGTGGGCTGATTATTGTCTTTTTGTATGATGCGCAGGGACAGATTTGGGGGACTTCTACCAGCTTTCGAAGGAGAAGGAGCATCTTAGAGCGAGCTCCATAGCTTTAAGCTATCAGACCCATTTTGACATGAGTACTTCTTAGGAAGTCAACACGTGCTGACACCTTTGGGATATGATACAAGGGAGATAGGTAGGATTCTCATTGAGAGTAGAGTAGGGAAAGATTTTGCTCCTTCTTAAATGAAAAGAGAATTGGACTCCGCTTCCATTCTTTGCTGTATTTTGATTTTGGAGTTCATCATATTATGCCTTCTGTGCCGAATGACTTATATTCGTAAAATCGGCTCTGTATTGATTTTTTAGCAGGCGAATAAAAGACCATCTGCATTAAATCTAGTAGGGAAAAGTAGGAGTAAAGGTTGGCGTAATCAATCGCCTCAAGAGAGCAAAACCCAAGCATCAAACTGTTTAATTTCTCCAATAACGAAAATGTTTGAGAAGAGTTAGAAAATCCCGGCCAAGTTCACATTCCTCAAAGAGCCAGGTCACGAATTACTTCTGAAAACTGATGATTTACAAGGCTTGCCAGGGCCACTAACTCCTCAGATTTTGTCTGATGGCTGGGACTCCCACCCCAAGATTGAGCTAAATCCAAAGGCACCAATAACCTAGGGGTTGTTCCCCCTGAGGACGGGCTTCAGTTTTTTCCGGACTTCACTATGACTCACAGTCACCTTGGCAATGCCCACACGTCACACGCTCAACATGTCCCAGGGCTAGTAGAGGTTACTGAAGGCCCAAAACTAGCCCATGCAATCACCATCCTCAACTCACTCACAAAAACAAGCCATAAAGGTTGTGGCCCATGCTCAGTGAACAACCGCCCTGGGGAGCACGCACTATCCAAGCAATTCTAGCGACTCCTGACAAGGACACTTCGCCCATTGAAATTCTAACTCTTCAACACAACACCCAAAGTCACCCCTGAGCCAACTAGTTTTAAGTACCACTGACGATACCAATCGAGCTTCAACACAGCTTGGCCTAACAACCTCCATGAGGTCGACAATCGCTCATATGCCAGAGACTATTAAAGGCACACTAACTCCTGCAATGGGACAGGCAAAGGATATTGCAAGCACAAGCGCCAAACCCACAGCTTGACCAACTGATCGATCACCATGCATTAACCCACCTCTAGTACGATTACCTCTAGCAATCACCATCGACAATAAGCCCATCGAGGAAGGAGAATTCAGAAAGCAGTAACAACTCAGACACCTGGCCCCTGCAACTAAAAACCTTTCAAGCAACTGTAGACACAAAACTATCACTCAGTTAAATTGGACCTGCAAGTAGACCTAAACAGCCTTGCTTCTAAACTGTCTAAATTAAACAACATAATCATTGAAGCACAGACAGCTACGTAACTCCATCAAACCTCTTCCTCGTTTTCACACATTGTTGACGAACTTGGAACTCTACCTGACACTCTAAACCTATTCATGGATTTAAAATCCAGTATGGGCCACGTTCTAAGACAGACCATCAAACTGTCGAAACAGAGGATAAAAGGGAAACAAGACTTGACATCGCCGCCAGCCCTGGCCCCCTAACTATGAGCCAACTAGGTCAGCAAGTGCCCCACGACCGGGATCTCAACTCAGCGGAAAATCAAAACAGGTCTATCTAAGGACTCTCCTCAATCCAACTTAGTGTCCCCACCTTCAAATACGCCTCTCACAAAGTGACAAAAGAAAAGACTGAGGTAAGCTAAGAACAAGCCCACTGTGCAGTCAATGGGACTCTCAAGATTATCATCTGCACACAACCTAACAGGTTCTACCCTAATTTCGCACAAAAGGACACAGTAATGATCCCCTCCTTGACACTAAACAGTGCTGTAAATCATCAAGCACCTCACAACGTGCTGAGAGAACAATGATCTAAGTGTGCTTCAGAGGGCGCCAATGCCTGTAACACTGAACCGGCGGCCCTCCAAACTGTCCTACCCGATGGGCAGCCCCATTTGGTAGGCGCTGGCTTAGATCCATTGAGCTGCCATACAGAAGCTCCATGGCTCAGATCAAGATCTCTGCGCACATCAGAAAACCTTACCATCAGTCTCACTAATCAGAAAAAACAATCAATACCCTGATGCGACTCATGGTCCCAGCAATGCAGCACCACACCTGGAGACAAACCCCCACCTCTTTCCCAATCAGAGAACCATTCCCCAGTCAAGGAACCCAGCACAGGAACTTTACTATAGATGCTCCGAAATACAACACCCAAAGCATCACACCTACTATATCTAGCACTAAGGCATCAACTTCATCTGGGCCAGTGCCCTCTGACCACCTGTATGATGAAGCAAAGCTCGTCTTCTACTCTGACTTGGAGTTCAAGGTTTGTCAGGATACCCTAAACAGGGGAAACATTCTAAAACTCCCTTCTGTGGCACATATTGCCTCCAAGGACATCATTTCAGTTGAATTTTTGATGGATGCTAGGTTTCCCTCGAAAGAACTTTAACTTAGTCCTCAAAGACACTGATATCTTCAAGGAATGGGGCATAAAAATCATGCCCTATGTTTGCCTTCGCTACTCTGCCCTCCTAGCACTAACTCCTCCCCAATCCAAATGTTGGCAATTCATCCGCCCTTTCGGTGCTGAGTTGATCACATAGTAATTCACCAGCCCACGACAAGCACCAGCCCACGACAAGCACCAGCAAGTCAAACTTCACAAAAATCAAATCACACCGAGAGCCTGGACTGGGGCTGGCTCTCAGGAGCTCTAAACACAAGAAGTAGAAACTGATGCTGCAGCCAGAGAAAGGGACAGACCACACATCCCTAAAATTATTCTCCTGGAACATCGCCGACCTGGATAGCAAACTAGAGTCTGATGATAACTTTCCCTTCCAGCACCAATTTGGCATAATTGCCCTTCATGAGATATGGACAGTATCACCACCCAGCATTCAAGGTTACTTAGTCCATCAAAAGCAAGCAGACAAATACAAAGAAATTGGTCACCACGCTGGGGGGTTTGCCACCTACTTTGCACTGTCTCTGGCAGAACCGGATCCTGGTATCCTGATCTCACTACTCACTAGCTCAACAAGTAAGAGAGCCCTGATCATAATAAACGTCTATATTCAACCCAATTCAAATTAAAAAAATGTCATCAAGAAATTCAAATTAATTATTCTAAACCAAATACACAGCGCCTTGGAATCCTACTTTTTCATCACAGGAGACTTCAACATGAATCTGATCAGCTCTGCATCAATAGACAAATTTCTTATTCAACAGAACAATTACTGGCATATACAGCTCCAGGTGTCAAAAGCCAGGAAATGGAAGGACAAACGCGGAGGGGAACTTTGTGTTAGACATCGAGCACCTTGGAATGAGAGCGCTCAATGGTAGATTATCCGATGGCTGCACAACAAATCTCACTTACATTGGTCCACTGTCGGAGTCTATTGTCGGCTATTGTTTTTATCGTTCTTCCTATTCCCTGTCGTTCGTTGTTTCCAAATCGCGGAGTGTTGCGAGAGCGACCACCTCCCACAAATATCGGCTTTAGACCAAAGAAGAGAGGTTGTTGAGAGTGGGCCTGTCACACTAGTCTCTCAATTCACCACCAATTATAAGAAACTGAAATGGTCAGAATCAACAATAGTGAAGATTGCCAACAGTGCCAAGACAGTCCTAGAGGAAATTGTAAGACAAAATCTATCCCAACTAGTGACATGGCAAAATTTCACAATTGACTTACTTGCAAATAACAACTGCAATACGGACGGCTCACCCAGGACACACTTTTTAACTCCACAAGGACACTGCCAAAAACCTAAAAAGAGATCAGCAACCTGTCACCTGGCTAAGAAATAACTAGACTGGGCCTTGAGGCTGGCTCGAAGGGGTAATACTAAAACAGCCAGCAACATTGACATTCTAAGGGCCGCTAAAAAAGAATACTCCAAGTCGGTCTGGCTCGACAACCAAAAAGACACAGAACCAAAAAGACACGGATTACTTCTGGGCCAAACTGTTCTATTAAACACAAATGGGGCCACTCCCAGCTGACTGTTCTAGATGCTACAGTGTCTTATAATGTGAGTGTAGGCATCTCACAAAAAGTGAAGGACTGGTCTCACACACCACCTGGTGTCATGCTTCATCATAGATCAGTCCTCGCCCTCTAAAAACTTGGTTTGATAGAGGGCGGGCATACACCTGACGACAGGGATGCACTTCTAAACTAAGTGGGGGCCCATACATACAAAACGTGAGTTAAAAGGCCATTATAGATGTCAAATTAATTTTAATATGGCTGGCATCTATATGGTATTTAAAAAGAGTGGTCGGTGTATCGGGGATTCTATTGTCCCCCCACCGAATTCAATATGGTCAACATGTTTCTGCCTTGTGGCCCGGTGGGCTCTGCGGCATTCATCAGGACCTAGAAGGAAAATTTGGTGGGCAAAACTCTTACCAGACTATGGTGAAAGAGTTCCCGCTGTGTGGGGTGAAAAATCACACTCCACTGAAAACGGCCTGGAACTAAAGCCCTAATGCTGGGACTACGTGCCCCATAGGAGGGTAAGTGCAGCAGACCCCTTTGGTCGAGTGTTCCGTGGTATGTCCTCCACGTTTACACCTATGTGTGCGTTTACACCTATAGGTGCTCTCTTTCCCTCCTTGGAGGGGAAGAGAGCACACGTTTTCAGTGGAGTGTGATTTTTCACCCCACACAGTGGGAACTCTTTCACCATAGTCTGGTAAGAGTTTTGCCCGCCAAATTTTCCTTCTAGGTCCTGATGAATGCCGCAGAGCCCACCGGGCCACAAGGCAGAAACATGTTGACCATATTGAATTCGGTGGGGGGGACAATAGAATCCCCGATACACCGACCACTCTTTTTAAATACCATATAGAATTCCAGCCATATTAAAATTAATTTGACATCTATAATGGCCTTTTAACTCACTTTTTGTATGTATGGGCCCCCACTTAGTTTAGAAGTGCATCCCTGTCGTCAGGTGTATGCCCGCCCTCTATCAAACCAAGTTTTTAGAGGGCGAGGACTGGTCTATGATGAAGCATGACACCAGGTGGTGTGTGAGACCAGTCCTTCACTTTTTGTGAGATGCCTACACTCACATTATAAGACACTGTAGCATCTAGAACAGTCAGCTGGGAGCGGCCCCATTTGTGTTTACTAGTTTATGACGGAGGCTGCCGGCTCCCAGTACCCCGTGCCTCTGGTTCCCTTACCCCAGATCTCCTCTGGGCCTTGTGGTTACCCAAACTGTTCTATGACAGTAAGCAATCTAACTCAAGAAACTTCTGGTCAACCGTGAACAACTTAAACCAACAGCAGCAGCCCTTAGAGAACACTCCTATCAGGGAAGAGTGCTGAGTTGCTTTCCTCAAGAAACACTACTCGGCAGCTAAAGACCCTTCATCCACATCACTCTTAGAGGCACATTCCACATTACTGCCATTAGACAACTCCGCCCCTCTCTGTAAACACCGCCCATCAGCACCAGACCCCTCGCAGGTGGCAATCTTGGTAACAGATCCAATGTTTTCCCTTCACTCAGAAGGGGTACAATTGTCTGAACAAGAACCAGCTAAAGTCCTCATCAAAGGCAGGCTAGACGGTGCCCCTAGGCCAGATGGAATACCCCAGGCTATTTACAATCAAGATCCACAGTACTGGGCAGGAAAGCTGACTCCCCTCTTTTTCAACGCAGTTAACACGGGCGTCATACCTGATTCATGGTGAGGCGCTGTAATTACCCCACTCCATAAAGAAGGAGATAAAACCTCGCCAGAAAATTACCGTCTCATTACACAACAAAGCAAGATACTTTGCATCTCTTGTGCTAGACGATCTGACTGCCTGGGCATTCATAAATTGAATAACACATTCTGGTTTGAGGAGGGGCTCTGGCACATTCACTAGCATCCTTGCCTTGCACATCATTACCGCACGACCTACCTCTGCTTTGTTGACTATAAGTTGGCTTTTGACTGCATAAATCAAGCAAAGCTCTGGAGGAAGCTCAGGGCTTGGAACATCCCTTCACACCTGCTCAGAGCAATTGAGTCACCTCACACCCAGGTGTGGATCAAAATTGGAGATAGCACCCTCCTGTCAAGAAAAATCTACACTCAACAAGGCCTAAAGCCATACTGGCCCCATGCCTCTTCAACCTCTTTATGACTTACCTTTCACCGGTCCTTGACGAAACCGACAGCCACACTCCTCGTCTTGGCACAATATCATTGAACCACCTACTTTATGTGGATGACGTGGTCCTGTTTAGTTTAACCAAAGTAGGCCTGCAAAGACTGATAAATACACTCCACTTGCATTCTACACAAAATTATTTGGTCATCAATCAAAACAAAACCACGGTGATGTTTGTTAGCAGGGCACACAAGAAAACCAGAACCTGTAATCTTGGAACACACAGCCTAGAAACAGTAAAAGAAAACGAATACCTAGGGGTGTTGCTAGATGACAAGGGTTTGGGTAAACAGCAGCTCTGAGCCATCACAAACAAGAGCAATGCCTTAACCACCGCTTTCAGCATCCTGCTCAAGAAACTGAAATGCCCAACACTCGATACTCTCCTGAAAGTCGTGGCAGCAAAACTCCTGCCAACTTTAACCTATGAGAGTGAGGCCATGTTCGGTCGTTACTAAGCCCTTATGGATAAACTCCAAACAAATGTTTATCGCTATATGCTAAACCTAGCTCTCTGTTCCTCTCCAAGTCAAATATGACTGGAATTCGGCCTAACAAGATGATCACTAGGGTGACAGGGGTCTATTGTCAAGTGCTGCTTTAAACTAAAACACAAAGAGTCCAACACTCAAAGCAACATCCTGTGGTCTGCAATTGACAATACAAGTTGCGGTAAGTACAGCAGCAGCCTCAAGAATACCTGGACCAATCTTTAGTAAATCTGCACCTTGTGAACCTCCAGTCATGGCTCACATGCCTCGCGGGTGGGGGACGGGTGGGGGAATTCGCTTGGGGGTTCGCGCTGGGGGGAGATTTTAAAATTAAATAAAAAAACTTCACTCACCGGGTCCCGCACCGCCTCCGCTCCTGGCCGGGTCCCGCGTCGAGAAGCAGGCATCCTCCCTCCTCTCCCCTAAGCCAATCACAACGCTGCAACGGCAGCATTGTGATTGGTGCAGACGGCGCCCAGTCGGGCCCCTGTAGGGAGGCCATTTTCTCTCTGCAGGCTGCATGCAGCCTACAAAGAGAAAATCCAGAGTGCGCATGACTGGTTTGTTCGGCCCAACAGTCACGGCCCAAAACATTGGGCAAGCCACTCCTGCCCGCCCCCAACCAGGCATACTGTTCTGCTTTCTCGCAGCGCGAGAAGCAGAAACATAAATTGCGAGAAAGCAGTGGGGCGACGCTCCTCCGCCCTAATGGAGGAGCCGCCCCTGGGAACCTCTGTGCTTTACCACTGTCATATAACGCTTTTAAAAACCTAGTTAATTCCACAATGGCCAAAATTTCTCCACTACAAGATAAAGAGGAGTTCACAAAAAGAGGTTATTCTTGGATAGTCATCAACAGTTACTCGAAGCTAAAGCAAGCATCGTACCTAGCCTGCACATATCCATTTCATCTGAAACTTAAGCTGCTGCTGTGCTGCCTGGGCTGCTGCCCATCCACACTAGCGGAAATACCTGCATGTCTGCACTCAGGCGACAGAGATTGTCGCTTATGCGGATGAAACAAAGAGAAGCTAAGGAGGGCACCTTCTCAAGCATTCATTAAAAAGCAAAGAGATCTGCACATGCAGGCAGGCCGTAATATCCTGTTTAGAGCCCGACAACCCATCCTGAACTGTTGCTACATGAAATTTCCAAACAAATTTGAACAAAAACTTCTCTAACATGCAATCAAGTGCATCGAGGCACAATCGGGCTTCGGTCTTTAACATAAACCTCGCGGATTAGTCAGAACCTTGGGCCAAGCTGCTCGCCGGAGAGGAGACACTAACATCAAACCTATGGGCTATCTTGGCGCCCTGGTGTTCTCTGACAACTTCCAGACAGCACACAAGCACTTTAAAGCTGTTAATTTGCATGTTTGCACCATACAAAACACATCCCTTGCCCCCAAGCTCCCGAATACAGCCATGATACTCTGGTCAGGAAGTCAGCCGGGGAACAGACACTAGCAACATAACTATGGGCAATCCTGGAGCCCGGGAACTTTTTCTATAAAGATCGAATGTTTGAGTCTAAATACAGTTGAGTGACTTCTTTTAATCTCTATGAAGCAGCCTGACTCATTTCTTTTAATCTGCACACACGCACTTTTAACTTAGGGTACTTGGAGGCCTCTGGACAAGTATGTGCCTGAAAAACTCCAGCAGTACTTATGCAACCACAGATTTTACATCAGTTTCTAATCTTGCTTGGAGCCCACATCCACCAAACAGCATAAACATCTGACATCTCCTCACCCACGACTTTCTCTTATGAATTTTAATTATTGCTTTCTCTTTTGTGAGATTTTAATTAATCGAAACAAATGAAGTTTACTTACTTACTTACTCACTATCATCAGACAGCAAGTAGGAAAAAAGAAAGGTGGGCATAGACATACATCCACCTATTTGATTAAATCAGCTGTCGTATGGTGTAGATTTTTTTGCGGGGTTATATTTTATTGCTTCATTAACAGTATGCAAAGTGTATTTTCACACTCAATTACATATATATATATATATATATATATATATATATATATATATATATATATATATATATATATTCATATATACATATACACACACACTATGATACTGTTGCTTTTGAAACAATTTCTCTATGATGTGTAGAAATGTGATTCCCTGTTATGTATTAGCTAGATCAGTTTACTTGGGACGTGATTTTTCTAAAATGGAAGACATTTCTTTCACTCATGTTCCCCCTCCACACTTCTCTCCTCACAAATTCTGCTGCACTGCAGTCAAGCTGAAAGGTACTGGTTTATTTCCACTGTTATTGTTATTCTGTACTTGGTGGACTTTCCCCCAGCATGGTTACAACAGCAACATTTTCCAAGGTCCTTCTGTTGTTTCACCATGCCTATTCAGTCGTATAACACGTTATCGTTGATGTATCTAGTTTTGTTCTACATCTACGGATGACATTAGCATAGAGAGTGCTGAATAATTATTTATGTAGTGGGATAGTGCTTGAGCGTTAAGGCAATATGACGTTTATTTTCCAACAACCGCTCCCTCCTGGTTACCCCCAGAATTAAAAGAGCCTAGGGCGATCATTTGTATACCGGGTGTCTAAACTCTGGAACTCCCTGCCCAGTTAACTCAGAGCCAGCAGCAACTTGTTCAGTTTAAGGAAAAAACTGAAGACCCACCCCTTTGCCTAACCAATACATTTCTTCCTCATGATTCCTGTCAGCGCTGGGAAGCCCGGTCCTGGATAGCTACGTGCTTTACAAGACTAGGTAACATAACGTAACATGTGCTCTGATTTGCTGACGAAATGCTACATTTGCTCCGACCACAGTGAGTCTGCAGATTCTGTAATTCTATATGCGAAAATAATGTTTAAAAAAAACCTTGATTTTTGGGTGAGCCAGAAGACTTTCCTGTGTTACTGTTTGTTACTCTCGCGATTTTGCTGCACATTTGGGACTTAAAATAATTTCTGATCTTCCATTTCTCTGTAGAACTTTACATTGAGAGCCTTCATGGCATTGACTCTGTATAGCCTATTTTAGAAATTGCAACCTTCTATCTTTCATTTTGATCTAGAACTCGATTATTGAATGGGTCCATTTATTTAATGAATTTTATTTCTCCTTTTGATATTTTGGGAGGTACCTTAACGCGGGAACACTTTGCTTTATGAAATTGAGGTTTAACACCATCTCCAATCCAGTGAATTGTGGGCATTGTAATTGAGGTACAATTTCGTGTATCTAAAATTTCAGGGTACCCCGCACCTACAATGCTGCCAACTTATAAACCTCATTTACAGGACCCTCACACATACAAGTGAGGAAAAATGTGTTTCTTTTTTTTAGTAAAATATAAGACACTTACATGTGGGGTAAGCTAATGTGCTGCTGGTTCGTCACATTGGAGGCCGCCTAGTCAGAGCCAGAAATTAGAGAAGCATTCGGGTCTAGTGAAATAGGAGAATTGGTAACAATAGTTGTTGACTTTCCTCATTGTAGAGGGAAAGAGCTAGGCAAGGAAAAGCGTGAGACAGAAAGAAGGAAAGTGAACAATTCTGTCAGAATGTGATTGAAAAAGAACATAAAGTTCCGAACATGAAGAAAGTGAAAGGGTAAACAAAAGGAAGTCCTGAGAGAGGTAAAGGAAAGGAAATAGAGGGATAGAGGGGAAAGTGTGCATTGAAAGGTGAGGAAAGGCAATGAAGCAAAAGAGAGCACTTGTAAGGATCTACAGCGAGGAAAATGGAACATTTTGAGAATTTAAAATGTTTTTCAGCATTTTAATGAAAACCATATACAATATAAAACACATTTGAAGACACATTTCAGAGCATGTCTTGAGAAAAGCCGAGGGAAAGAGAGAAGGAAAACCTGAAACAGAAGAAGAAGGAAGGAAAAGAGTGAACGTTGGGACAAAGAAGTGGGATAGGAGAAAAGAAACGAGTTTGAGGTAGAAGTAAGAGGAAGGGAAAGATAGGGGTGTGTGGGATACTGAAAAACGAGTATGGACCAACGGAAAAGGTGTAAGATAAAGGGTAGAAGGAGGGAGAAAAGGCCAGGAAATTAAATGCATAGGGGATATTGGAAGGCGAGGTGTACCGTGCAAAGAAAATGAAAGAAAAAGGAGAGAGAGGCCGATTAAGTGCGACAAAGGAAGACTGGAAAGAGGACAGAATGGACCTGGAATAGACAAACAGCGAATGGGAAAGAGCGCCAGAAAGCATGGGAAAGGGGTAGAAAGGTAGGAAAGAAAAATGGTGAAAAAACGGACGACTAGGTGATTCCGGGAAGAGGGAGTGAGGGGGGTGAATGCTGGGTGTAATACTAGAGGAGGGCTGGAGAGGAAATTGTTCAAACAAATCACAGAGCCAATCGGACATTTTTATATGGCAGGTGTCAAGTGAGAAAATGATGTGACAGTTTGAAGACTTTCCCGAATTAGCTTTCACAACATCTGAGCGACGGCGCATTCACTGGCGGGTGACCCAGCATTTAATCTGCCATTCACCCTCCTGTGTGCATTAAAGTTCTGAGCTCCTTTACCTCTGTCAACACCGAGCTTGTAATAAGCTTTCACCAAGGCCAGGAAAACAAAACAGAGCCAATCTCTGGAACAGCTTCCTCTCTGCGCACGTGTAATGTCCCTATCTGGCAGTCAGCAAATTTATACATCCAGAAGCTAATGAGACGAGCAAGTGACAGAGAACAGAAAGAGAGGGGGAGGAGAAGGGAGGGGGGATGGGGTGGGGGCGCTGGGGGAAGAACAGCCAAGCAAAAGAGCACAGAAAATGAAATGAGAGCGGGAAACAAAGAGAAAGGAAATGCTTTCAAGACCCTATTACGTTCGTCTTTGTATTTAAAAGAAAAATAGCGCGTGCTGCTCAGCTCGACGATGTTGAAATTGCATTTATATAGCGCTTACTAACCCTAACGAGGCGTCTTCTTTTGTTGGCTTAAGGTTATACTTGTTTCAGGAGTGCTTTTTGTTGTTGCAAGAACGGGATTGTGAAAGAGGTGGTGTGCATAAAGCAGAAGGACTGAAAGCCTATCAATTGGGTAAAGAGACATTTGTTATTTTTAAGGATGATAGTTCTTTTTAAAGATACACAGCCCACAGGAATAGTACCAGAATACTCTAACTCATGGGTACTCGCAAGCATTTTCCCAGGGGCCACAAAATTGTGTGTGTGATGTGACCGAGGGCAGTATTGATGCCAACAGGGTCGCGGTCCGGGGGCGGAGGGGGCGGTAAGGTGGGTATAGGGGAAGCGAAGCATTTATATCTAGTGGCTGAATTGTCCAATGTGAAACCAGTAACCCTCGTATTAATTCCATCATCCCCACTTTTCCAAATTGTGTGATACTAGGCAATTGCTTTATTTCACTTTCCCACTTTTCTTCATTATCACATATAAGAGGAGATCGAAATACATGCCTTCAGGATGGGTGCTGTACAAAACCTTCTCATGTGTTTGATTTTAATAAACAATAATGTTGTTCATGTATAATAGGAACCCAGGTCACCCTCAGAGTGCACATAACAACTGACTTGTCTCTTAGTTCACTATTGGCATTGTTGTCAGTGTGGAGGCAACAATAAATGCTTCTAAATTCATATATGAAAACTATCACTTAAAAAAAATACTTCTCAATGTACTGATATAATCTGATGTACTAAGGTGAAATGGTTCTGCATGTTGATGAATTACACATTGTGTGAACTTTGAGAGACCTTATATTTCTACACTTTTGCTGCAAGATGGCTTTGAAAATGAAGGTGTTCCTTAAGTTACTTGGTGCAGAAAATAATAGTTACTTCCTTTCTTTAACTTCAGGTAACCTTTAAATATAGGTTTGCCTGTTTATTTAACTTCTTTTAATGTTAGTGTTGAGTCGTAAACAGCAGCCCAGTGCTGCTGTTGATCATGGAGACGCACGTAAAAGTCAGGAGGGCCACATGAGGCCGCCGGGCCGTACTTTGAGTATCACTGCTGTAACCTAAATATAGTCAGACAACATATTGTGTTATGGACATCATTTACGAAAATATCGCCCCATTTGAGTTAATATTAGAACATCAATACCCAATGGAGTGATATTTCGTTTTGCAATATTTAGGCCAATAAGTTTATGTAAGATGGTATTTTTCATATCAGTATTCTGATATATAGCCGGGTTCATGTTGCTGCACTAGACAAAGAAATAATATGCCATTTCCACCCTATTTATAGTTTTTAATTCTAGTCTTTGAGTGTAGCAATCAACAAATCACCGGTAAGTTTCTACACACTATCAGACCAAGTGATAATTAGAAGCTGCTATCTCAAATGATTTATGGGCCCTCATTTAAACTCCTGGCTACTTCCCAGTGCAGGCACAAACAGGTGTTTGTTAGCAGCCAAATCACAATTCTGAAAATTTACCCTTCATATTGAGTCAAGGAAAACCTGGTGGAATGCGAAAAGGAAAGGTTATTGAAAAAGAGGTAGCGTATTTGCTAGTCGGCTGCACAAAACTTTGATTCCACGCGTTATGAAGTGGCAATGCTTTGTATTGCAACCTTTATATAGCACTTACTACCCCTATGCGGGGTGCTGAAGCACTTTCCTCCATTGGTACCATGGTACACCATGTAGGGTGTTTGGTTGAAAGTGTGTTGTCTTTGTTTTGATCCTGTGTGGAAAGCATTTCCATGTTGTGTATGTGAGGACCTGCGAGGTGTGGTTATCGTGTTATGGAATGCAGTGCTTAGCAGTGTGATGGATGAAGAAGTGTGAGGGACAGGCACGCAGTCCATGATTTTTAGTAATTTGGTAGATTTTAGCAACTCTGCAGGTCCCTTTTTGCTATTTCTTATGTTTATAATCCACTTAACTGGGTACTGTTCTGGGTTGTCCAGTCTCAGATATTTTGTTTCATGTTTATGGTCCTGAGCAGGCAAAGATTAAAGGGAGACGTGGTGGAGAGATCTGCTGCGATGGACTTTGTTAACAACATCTGAAATCTATTTGTCATAGTGAAATGCCAAGAAGGTGCCATAGTATTTTGCTAGTCTGGACCTGCAGTGTTGGGTTAAATTAGAATCCTCCCTTGGACTGCACTATGTGGCAGATCTCTAGTTATTCTGTGCTTGTTCAGTTGGTGATGGGTGGTTTATTGCTGTGGACTGGAATAGTACTGGGTGATGGATATGACCCTTCACATTTTTGTCTTATGTGAGTTCAGGCAGTAAATGGGAATTATTAAGCAGCCTATATGAACTACAATCAACTGTCTGACTGCGGAGTCTTATAATATTAGTTTTATCTTGGGTTATAAATTGTACTGTAATTGCATTACTTAGCACTTACTACCAGCGACAAGGCATTGTTATGCTTTTACGCTGGGCATCACGCTGCTTCAGGCTCCAGGTTTAGTGGGTTTTGTTTTTGGAAGTTGTCGGTTATTGGGGTTAGTTTTGCTCTCTATGGGAGACTATCTGTGCCTTTACTACAGTTTCTTTGTGGTAGATTACAATAGTTTGAATTGGGAGTGATCTATATTGGGAGAGTGGAATATGGGAAGCTCATGCATCAGTTGGTGGTATTAATAAATGAGCGACACGAGATAAGGTATAGTTAGGGTACAAGGTATGAGTTTTTAAGGAGAGGTTGTGAACTTTGAAATAAGGTGTGGGCAATTTGCAGAGATACACTAGTAAGTGTTAAGGCACATATGCATGTGATTTTTGAGAGTAGCCTGAACAGAGAGAGCAGAGTCATACAGAGGATGGATAGAAAGTCACGAGTTGGAAGATTTAAGTCAAAGTAAATTTTCATTCAGTGTTTTTAGGAATTTTGTTGAAGCTTTTTGAGAGAACATGGATGCCTGTAGAGAGAAATAACATTATTTGCATGTGTTGCAATATTATTGTATGCCATAAGAACACCACTGTGCACACACACCACCATCACCCATGGTAAATATTATTAAAATAAATATGGTTTCATTTTCTAATAAAATAAGATGGAAGGAAAACACAAAGAAGAAATGTTGTACTGTGTGGGCCTGATTCACAATGATATATTTACAAGTTTGTGTAAGTTTACGCTTTTTCAGTATGCACAAAACTGCATTTCAATAGTAAGTTCACAAGTGTGGAGACTCCGCAGTCAAGGTGATGAATTCCGCACAGAGGAAGATAGGCCGTTGTTAGAAATGGGGGTCTCTAGTAGGCATAGGTATGCACCTTTGTTCAAGTAGGGACCCTTGCTTCTAGTCAGGGTAAGGGAGTTACACACTTTATATAACCTCTGCTTGCTTGGTAGCTTGTTACGAGCAGACAGGCTTATCCCAAAGTCAATGTGTAAAGTATTTGTACCCAAATACACAGTAACACAGTGAAAACACCACAAATGAACACCACACCAGTTTTGAAAAATAGTGTATCTTTATCTAAACCAAACAAGACCAAAACGACAAAAATCCAACATACATAATTAAAAATATGACTTTAAAAGGTTTTAAGCAACGTGTTTCATAGAAATTTATGGATGCGTGATTTTACACCAAAGTACCTGTAGATGCATCAAAGTTCGCAAGGCCAAACAGCCGCAGAGAAAGGAGATGTTGGAAGAAACAGCTATGTGCCAGTTCCTTGGAGAGGCGAGGCAACAGTTCTGGTGCACGCAGGAGAAGTGGTGCGTCAAATCCAGACTGTAGGGGGAAGTGAGGCATCAAAATCCAAGACGATTCTGGTCTGCGGGTGATGTGTGGAAAAACTTGGCGCACAGCAGCGATGCGTGACACACCGGAGGTGATGCGTCGCTTTGCGAGGCTTAGCTCCGTCCGGTGTCAGTATTTAGGGGCTGGGAGAAGCCTGCCCCGATCGCCTCTCCCCTCAATTGTTGATATAAATCCCTGTTGAACAAAAAGTAGTTGTTATTCAAACATATTTCAATCATGGTTAAAATCATTTGATTATGTTCATACAGGTGTATAGATCTTTGATCCAGGAAGTGTTTTACAGCCTCAATACCATCACTATGGTGTATACTCGTGTATAACGATGTTATATCCATATCTATGAAGAAACAGTCTTTGTTCCATACAGTAGGTTGAAGCTTCCTAAGAAAGTCACTGGTGTCTTTGATAAATGAAGGTAATCCTGATACATATTCCTGTAAAAAGAAGTCCACATATTTTGACATTGATTCAAGCAAACTTCTTTGAGCCAAAACGATTGGTCTACCGGGAATAGGTGACAATTTTTTGTGGACCTTCGGAATAAAATAGAGAACCGGAGTTATTGGATGTTTGTTTTTCAAATAGCTGAATTCATTTTTTGTCAGCAAGCCCATTCTTCTCCTTTGAGCCAGTTCTTTGAATACCTTCTCTTTCACTTGATGCAAATCATGAGCTGATGCCTTCCTATAGCAAGCTGCATCATCTAGATGACATTTGGCTTCTTCCATGTATTGATGTTTTGGCCATAAGACAATGTTGCCGCCCTTGTCTGCTTTGTTAATTACTATATTGTTGTTCTCTCTAAGTTTCCTCATTAAGTTCGAATACTGTACTTTTTGATGCCTCCTTTGATGCATCTTGTGATTGACGGATCTATTAAATTTCTTCAATTCATCCACTACCCGGTCGCTAAATACATCAATCGCATCTTTGGGCATAACAGGTACAAACGTGGAAACAGGGCGGAAAGGACTACACACTGGGCTGCTGATGTTAATTCCAGCCTCCATTAAGTCCTGCTGGGTGGCAGTAGTCAAATCCTCATTGTCATTGGCCAAAGAGTGAGGAAGCCTTAATGTATTTACATCAGTTGCTTGTAAGTTAGTGGTGGCATCCTTAATAGAAGTTGCACTACTATTACTGTCCATTGAGCTCTTCAGTTGAAAAAACTTCAGGAGTTTGAGCTTGCGTATGAATTTATATACATCCACCCTTGATTGGTTGTATTTAAAATTACTCTCCGGACAGTATGTTAAACCAAGAGATAACAACTGTAACTCCGCTGTTGTTAAGACAGTATCAGTTAAATTGATGACAGTATTGTCAGTGGGTGTCACTATTGTGTCCATTTCTTCGCTTTTGCCCCTCTGCTTTTGTTGTTGCCTAGATTTCCTCCGCCTCTCCCTCCTACGTTGGTTCCGCCTTCTCCCTGTTTGGGTTGAGGATTCCGAGGCCGTAAGGTCTGTCGCCGGTCCTGTCTTAAAAAATTGAGTTCCTCAGCTGGTGTTAGGTTAGTAGCCAGTAACGACTGCACACTAGATCCTGGTTCTCTGTAGTCTTCAGACTCACTACTGCTCTGTATAGAACTTGCGTCCGAACTGTATGTTTCAGGAACATTGCCTGATTGTGATGTCATTTGCGCTGTGGGCTTTTTGGTGGCAAAAGCTTGTCGTTTAAATGTATACATTTTTTTTGAGAAAGTAAACACCCTTCCTGTCTCATAATCGTTCTTGTCACGAGCGAATTTGAAGACCTTTCTTGTCTTGATTATTTCCTCATGTTTTTTAATGCGTCCTTCAATATCCTCACGACCTTTGATTATCAGATGTTTCTGATCTAATTCATCCAATAGTCCATTTACATGCTCGATTTCTTTTAATCTTTCAAGATTTCAGCTCGGTCTATTTCTGCGTATTTAATCAAAATTAACACCATGTTCATAGAGGCTTGTAAGTTATTTTCGGCCCATTCCTTCAACATTAGAGGGTTAGGGTTTTCGAATGTGGGTGCTATCATTACTCTGAGCCCCCGGGGTATTCTGTTGACATCTCTGTACTTTTCAAGTGATTTTTTCTCCCACCATTTAGTGAGCTCAGTTTTTAGAAGTTTTTCCAAAGTTTTTAATAGAGTTTTTGCATCATTATTGATAGTCTTGTTACTGTGTCCATTTTGTTCACCACGCACCTCAGGGAGGTTTAAGAATAATGCCTCAGCTGCGGCTTCACGATCACGCAGTGCGTCTGCTGTAGACATGGTAATAGCTCTCTGACTTATCCTAAGCACAACGGTGCTTTTTTTCAAGTGTATGCACCTTATCGTAACACCCAGTCACTCCTCCCGCTGTACGCTGTATTATACGTGCTAACCAGGCTTACCAGAGATAAACCGCACAGTCCCTTGAGTCCTACGACCACATGGGCACCGCCGATTTCTCACTGTATCCGCCGGTTTGCAACTTCTTCTTTCGTCGACTGCGGGGGGCAAACACGACTCGTACTCCTTCCGGGTAAACTGTTTCGCTTCCACGATGACGGCTGCACGTCGATTTGCCACAACTCGGAGAGAGGGTCCGTAGTTCCCGAGACAGCCAGACTCCGGAAGAATTGAATGAAACAACACAATCCTGGCTCACCACATCAGATGACGAGACCAAACAGGTACGGACCACCAGGTGTAGTTTGTAAATGCAGTGCTTTAATTCAGAACCAAAGAATCCATAGCAACCAGTCTACTTCAGGCCAGTGCCTAGCATGACGTGTTTCGACCGCTTGAACGCGGTCTTGATCACATGACGCGCTGCTGAAAACATTCCGTTTAAATTCTGACAATTGACACACCCATGAATAATTAGGCAATATAATAGCGATAGACATGAGCAACAGACTTATACTATTCAAAGCTAAATAAATAGTTACAATAAATATAAGGATTCATATAGATAAAAAACGACAATACTGTTGTGGGAACAAAAATCTATCAAAAAGGAGTCAAAATGTAATTAATGCTTTTCAGATAAAATCCGACCCTAATGGTAATATACATATAGTATCTCCTTATTGCAGAGAGATCTCCCAATAGATTACACTAGTCGATAGATCATCATATTGTAATAGTATAAAGTGCTGATGCTAAATTATTGCACAATGCCCAAAGTGCTGTTCATAAAAGTGTATGTCAACTTATCCCACAATTCAGTGTGTGATCAAGCTTGCGTGGGCAGGCGAAACGCGTAACTGAAAAATAAACCAACTGCTGGTGTGCTAATCCCCTGAGTGATCGCTTTATTTGGGAAGTATTGGAATTTTCTGTCCGGCACGATCCGCCGGCATCAGCGATCCTACTGCCTTGGGCGAGGTGAGACGGAAGGAGCACAAACAATCAGGAATATATATATATTTATTCACTGAAATAAACAACGATTAATGTAACTTTATAATTAGGTGGGATAAAAAGACCTGTTAAAAACCCTTAAAATTCACTGAAAAAAACCAAAGTTCAAAATAATGTTATAGTTAGGTGAATTTGTTAGTGACAACATTAACATTTTGAACTAAAAAACCACAGAAATTTACCAGTTATAGTAAGCAGAGCTAACTATAACTTGCGCCCCAGGCATGCACTGCTTATGACCCCGCCTATGACATCACTGATGACATGTTCTATGACATAATTTATGACATCACTGATGACTTCTCAAATGACATCAATGATGAAATCACTGATGACATCATCCAATGAGTTTACTAGTTTTTTATATAGTTTGCATAGTGGTGGGTAACTGCCATATTACTTTCCTACCTAATTTGTACAGCCTGTGTCCCGGTATTTGGTATAAGTGTTTCACAAAACACATGTGCTCCTAATCCACCATAGGTGTGTAGATGTACTGAACATGTTACAAATCTTTGTATTGAAGAGTAACTCTGTGTGCAGGTGACAGTTGACTTGTGTTCATTATCTTCCACACAAGGTATTTGGTACTGCAAAAAAAGTTTCCAACAGGGCAAAGATTCTACGCACTACATACTAAGTATTGTAAGCAGCCTTGAGGTATTAGAAAGAATCGTCTCAGCAGGACATATTCTACTTTAACATAGACTGCGTGCACCAGGCACTAACCTATGTACATATGCTTGTTTTGCTTCAGAAGATGTGCTATCTGTAAAGGTTTCACCACGGTATGAAGGCTGCAGGTAGTATGGTCTTTTGCACATTTAGACCTTGGCTATTTTTAGTTAATAGTCACTCTTTGGACAAGTTTTGCATAGAGTGTACACTGTGCTTAGTAGGTACTTTTTAAAACTCTGTGGTGTATTTCTCATGAGAGCTCCACTGTCTGTAAACAGTGTGGTACAGAGTAAACTCTCTCCATAGAGTAAACACTGCTAACAGTACTCACGTTTCTACTCATATCCACTTCATTTCTCAATGTAGGTTCAGTGACTGTCAGGGGTTTTATACGGGTAAAGAGTGTCAGTAGTAGGGCATTAGTTATGTAACAGGGCTTGAGTATCCAGACAAACTTTGTTTTCCCTGAACAGTTGCATACAGATTAAACACAGTGTGCAGGATTGGTTCAATGTTGAAAATAACAAAAGCTTGCTTTACCTATGAGGGTTGTATGTATGGTAGCAGTAAAGACACTTCATATTATTCTGACCTATTATCCACTTACTTTCATAGCTCTAGTGGTATACCTGTTTAAAGTGCAACGTGTACAAAAGAAGCTTGGATGATGCCGTCAATGATGTCATCAATGATGTCATTTGAGATGTCATCAGTGAAATTATAAATGATGGCATAGAACATGTCATGAGTGATGTCATATGTGAGGTCATCAGCAGTGCATGGCGGAGTGAAAGTTATAGTTAGCTCTGCTAACAATAACAAGTGGATTTCTGTGTTCTTTTAGCTCAAAAGGTTAAGGTTGTCACTGACATAGTCACCTAACCATAACGTAACTCTAACCTTTAATTTTTTCAGTGAATTTCTAAGGTTTAAAAAAAAAAAAAAACAGATCTTTTCATCACACCTAACTAAAAGTAATATTTAATTATGATACGGAAATCCAACTCCTGCCGCACACAGCCTTTGGCCATGCACAACGGGGGGTTGGCTGCAGGGCCTGGCCCACAATCCACACATACAGCCAACCCCACGTTGCGCAGGCCCTGTGGCCACCCAAGTTAAGGCAATCAACCCCACCCTGCGCAGGGCCTTTGTTCATACATGGCTGGGGTTGGCCACAGGGCCTGGCCTGCAGCCAGACCCTGTGGCCAACCCCCTGCATGCAGCCAACTCCACGCTGCTCATGTTGGCGAGGGGCTGCCAACAAGGCCTGGCCTGCAGCCAAGCCCCGTGGCCAACCCCCCCAAAGGCAGCCAACCCCACGCCCCACACGGCCTTCTGCCATGCGTGACAGGGGGGGTTGGCCACAGGGCCTGGCACTGGAGACTACAACCCCCAGGGCCTTTCTTTTTAAAAAGGGGAGAGGGGCTGTATGGCCCTCCTCTCCGAAACTCATTATGCCCTGGGGTCCTCATCCCCCAGGGTCTTTTCTGAGCATCATTAGGCCCTGGGGACTCCATCCCTCAGGGCTGTTATATTTTATTAAAGGGGAGGAGGGCCACGTGGCCCCCCTCCCCAAGCCTTGTTCAGCCCTGGGGACCCAATCACCCAAGGCCACTCCTTTTAATAAAGGAGGGGGGCTCACATTGCACCCATCCCCAGGCCGATTTTGACCCCAGGGACCCCATCCCCCAGAGCCTGGTGTGATTTTCAAGGGGAGGGGGACCACTTGGTCCCTCTCCATGGGCCTATGTTGGCCCTGGAGACCTAATCCCCCGGGGCCTGGTGTGATTTGTAAAGTGATGGGGTCATGCCACGCCCATTCCCATTACAATTTCGGCTCCCGGGACCCCATCCCGCGGAGCCCTGATACTTCAAGGTGGGTGCCCTGGTGCCCACCCAGGGCACCCACCATACTCTTTTTGGGCCCATGTGGAGAGCTCCAAGGCCTCTTGGCCTCAGCTGGCTACCTACATTCAGCTGGAGCCAGCATTGCTCCCGCCGGAGGGAGCAGCTTCAAATGCTGCTCCCTCAGTGGGGGAGCAATATTTTGATCTGTTTCCCTGCCCGCTTTATTACGGGCAGGGAAGCAGATCAAAAGTCTGCTCCCAGCAGACACGAGCATTTTCAAAGCTCCCACCTGCTGGGAGTGGACATAGTGTTTGCTCCTGCCAAGCGAGAGCAAACACAGGTATACCTGCCTGCGCCGCTGTGGGCATGGGAACTGCGTTTTCCTGCGGTGGGCTTCCCGGGACATGGCTACTGAACCAGTCATGGATGATGGGGTTCTTGGTGCTATTAGTGGCTCAGGGAAGGGTGACCTCACAAAATAAATAGCGCACCTCGTTACACACTCTTTTCTGCTCGCTCACAGGACAACACTAACTTTAAGCTTGGCTTGTATAGGGATAAAAAGTGTTTTCGTAACTATAACTAAGCTTTAAACTTTGTTTTTTTCATTGTGTATATATATATATATATATATATTAAGAACCAATGTGCTCCCACTGTTTCCTTACGGTGAAAGGAGAGCGACAGACCCAGCGTATTAGGCAAGAAGTATATTTTATTGCTCACTCCTCACAAAGGATAACGCGTTTCGGGCCACGAAAGCCCTTGTTCACATGTGGAGCGCAGTTCGCCATTGAATTTTATAATGAGCTTTATGCACACCTCTATGACGTGCATATCACATGATCAACGACATGAAAGACAGACTGACATTCGGATTTAACAAATGCTCTGTAGTTTGGCAAAGAATTACACATTAAATATAACGCAGTGTTCATAACGACAATTGTTTGTTTGATACAATTACTATGCATACATAATTAAAATATTGTATCTTTAAGACAATTTGATAAATCTGAATTTTATCTCCACATAAATGCTTATTTCAACAATGATCGAAAAAAAACTTTATTGTTCTCCTCAAAAATTCATTGCCAGACTAATTGGATAATCCATAGATTTGGGCTCTTACTGTATAAATACATCCCAATTCCTTGTCCTTCATGACTAATGTTAAAAATGCGATAATTGTGCAAAAGTGCAATAGCAGCAGAAAAGTGATTATGTGCAAAAAGTGCAAAATGTTCAAAAAAGTGCAATGAGATTCATAGCAGCGGCAGGTTACATCATAACAGATCAGTCATAGAATTATATAATGTTCCCATACATCTTATAACAGTAAAAACTTGCAAATTGTCAGTTAATACATATAAAATAAGACACTGAATAGTAAAAAACTGCCCTTATTAAAACCATTACTTCATGATTTAAAAAAAGGGTAGGAAAAAAGGGGTAGGAAAAAAGGGTAGAAAAAAAGGGAGGGAAAGGAACACAGGGATGGGAGTGCATAATTATATTAGTTGTTATATTTTAAAATTTTCCAGTGAACCTATAAAAAATTATGCATATCTTCTGTGGTGTTGAGCCCATTGGGTGCTTTACAATCAAATTCAAGGATTCTACGGGTTTCTAGCTGTCTAAGTTGACGCTCCCTATTACCACCCCTATAATGTTTGGGGATAGCGTCTATAACATAGTATGTAAGGCAGCTAACATTGTTGTTGTGTATCTTCTTAAAATGTCTAGCGACAGGATAGGCTGTGTCGCTATTGATGATCGCTCGTATATGCTGCAAAATTCTGACATGCACCTGTAGTTTTGTACTTCCAATATAATTGAGGCCACAGGTGCATGTCAGAACATAGACTGCATATTCTGTTCTGCAGTTAAAACTTCCCTGATGGTAATTTCATCGGTGCAAAATGGGGTGCAGTAATGTGTTTTATTGATACCAAATTTACAGGCTCTGCAGGATGAACATTTTGCAAAGCCCTGTTTTGGTTTAAGCCATGTTCCCTTCTGATTTATTTCTGGGCTACTCTTAACCAATGCTAATCCCATAGTTTTTGATTTTCTAAAAGTAATAGTCGGTGTCTCAGGGAGTCTATTACTCAGAACTCCATCCGTTAGTACTAAGGGCCAATTCTTTTTTATTATTGATCTGATCTTCCTTTCTTCACTGCTGAAGGTAGTGATCAGACGCGGGCCCTCAATATCATTTGGCTTAGTCTCAGCCCTAACAGTACTAATTCTCTCTTCTCCTACATTAGTTGGGAAGAGGCTATGTCTTGGTTTTGCATTAGCTTTCAGTATGGCTGTTTCTAATATGCTGTCACTATATCCACGTTTTTAAGCCTATTAGTAGTGTCAATGACACATTTTTCTAAATCAGATTCACAACTACAGATACGCTTGAGTCTTAAAATGTCACCATAGGGTATACTCTGTATCAGGTGCTTTGGGTGCGCACTACTTGCATGCAATGTTGCATTTCCAGCTGTAAGTTTCCTAAATAAAGTAGTTTCAAACCGACCATTTTTAATATACCCCTTGATGTCTAAAAATTCAATGCAAGTATTACTTATATGTGAGGTAAATGTAAGATTCATTTCATTTGCATTAAGGGCCTCTATGAAGTCTCTGGCTGCTATTTCAGATCCCTTCCATACTATGAAAACATCGTCTATGAATCTAAGCCAATATAAAACATGTTGATTAAATGCTTTCTGGTGTTTGACTTTAAGAACCTGTTCCTCCCACCAGCCTACATGTAAACAAGCATAGCTGGGGGAGAAACAGGCTCCCATCGCCACTCCACGTAGCTGTTTGAATAATTCTCTGCCAAACATAAAGAAATTATTATTGAGGCACCAAGCAATAAGTTTTAAAAGCATTTTGTTGTGTTCATAAAATTCACAGGGTCTGTTGTTCAGAAAATATTTTACTGCTTCCAACCCTTGATGATGGTCTATACTCGTATAGAGAGATTCTATGTCTAGTGTTATCAACAATAATTCATCTGTCCATACAATATTTCGGGTTTTGACCAAAAAATCACCTGTGTCTTTTATATAACTGGGGAGTTCTTTTACCATATCTTGGAGGAAATAATCAATATATTGTCCAACCTGCTCCCCCACGCTGTTGATTGCCGAGATAATTGGTCTTCCCGGGACCGGTACTATATTTTTATGGACTTTGGGGATTAAATATAGCGCTGGGATGACCGGAAATTCTTTGTGCATAAATCTGTATTCCTCCACAGATATAAGTCCCTCACGTTTCCATTGTAACAGGCTATTTTTCAGTGTCTCTTTGGCTATATTGTAGTCTTTCATTGTAGCCTTTTCATAGCACTGTATGTCATCCAATTGTCTTTTGGCTTCTTTAATATAATCTTTAGTTGGCCATAGAACAATATTGCCCCCTTGTCCGATTTTTTTATAGTAACTTCTTGATTTTCACTTAATTTTTTCATTAGCTTTACATATTCCCATTTTTTATACTCTCTACGTTTTTTCTGGTGTTTCACTTGATAGTGGAGTTTTTTAATGTCCTCAATTACACATTCGTGAAATATATCCACGGCATCCTTCGGCATCATCGGGAGGAAACTGGATTTAGATTTGAATGGACTACTCCCCGCTCCTTTTTGAATCATGTTAATTTTCTGTAGTTTTGTTCTTGTCAGTTCATCCAATTCATTTGAAGAATCCGAAGCACTCACATCATTTTCAAGATCATGTAGTGTTAAAAGGGTTGGGATGTCAGAGACCACGAGTGTTCCCAAGGTGGTATCGTCATCTCTATTATACAAAACTGATTTTGATGTTCCTGTCGCCTCCTTTATAGCAAAAAAAATGTTTAGTTTTAATTTACGAATAAAACAGAATACGTCAATTCTAGTACCTGCGTAGTCGAAACTACTTTCTGGGCAATAGTTGAGACCCAATGAAAGTAGCTGTTCCTCAGCTTTCGTCAGAATGATATCGGATAGGTTGATAATGGTTTGATCCTCATTCAACGCCGTTTGTTCCAGCTCGGTTTTTTCTTTTGTTTTTTGCTTTCGGCATTTTCTGCGTTCACGTCTGATTGCATTCTTTCTCTTCCGACTGGTTTCCCTCTTTGTCTCGGTCTCAATGTTTGTAGTCTCTCTTCTACTAAAAAATCCAATTCTTCACCAAGGTTTAGTACTATGTGGCTTTCCACCACATTCGCGTCTTCTGTACCTGATTCACTTGTAAGCGATTCTGTTTCAACGCTCGAAATTTCTTCATTCGTACTTCTTGCTTGTGTATCTCTATTGGGGATATCTCTTGTTTTGTCACTATATTGCTTTCGTTTTGTATTATCAAATTTCCGAGCAAAGGTGAATATTTGCCCATTATTGTAGTCAGCCTCATCACGCGAAAATTTCTGGGCCTTACGAATCTTTATTTTATCTTCATGTTTTTTTAATCTTTCCTCAATTTCACTCCGTGATTTTCTTATGTATTCTGTCATGTTTGATTTGATGAGTTCCGCATAAATTTTTTCAATTTTGGTCAATATTAAATTGCGGCAATCTCAGCATACTTTACCAAAATATTCACTAAATTCATGGATGCTGCAAGGTTGCTCTCACCCCATTCGCCGTGCATATTCGGGTTGCGGTGGGCTTCCCGGGACATGGCTACTGAACCAGTCATGGATGATGGGGTTCTTGGTGCTATTAGTGGCTCAGGGAAGGGTGACCTCACAAAATAAATAGCGCACCTCGTTACACACTCTTTTCAGCTCGCTCACAGGACAACACTAACTTTAAGCTTGGCTTGTATAGGGATAAAAGTGTTTTCAGTAACTATAACTAAGCTTTAAACTTTGTTTTTTTCATTGTGTATATATATATATATATATATATATATATATATATATATACACAATGAAAAAAACAAAGTTTAAAGCTTAGTTATAGTATATATATGTGTGTGTGTGTGTTCACTTAGAAAAACAAAGGTTACAGGGATGTTATAGATAGGGATGATCATTTAATCACTGAAAAAACCAAAGGTTATAGGGATGTTATAGTTATGCTCAGGTTTCACTCGCACAAAACCAGTGAAACTCAGCAGGTATAGTTAGCTGAGCTAACTATAGCTCATGCCCCCGCAATGCACTGCTTATGCCCTCACATATTACATCACTCATGACATGGTCAGTGACAACACTGATGACATCACTTATGACATCTCAAATGACATAACTGATGACATCATCCAGTGACTATGAATGTTTTTAAAAACATGCTATGTGTTAAATATATATACCAAGGTGTATTGGTGAGTAAGTGGGTGTATGAGTGCCTGTATGGATGATTCAGGGAGTGCGTGACTAACTGCATAAGTGAGTGATTAGGTGTCTCAGTGAATGTATGGGTGAGTATCTGAGTGTGTGAATATTTATATCAGTCTGTCAGTTGTTGTCTAAGTGGCTGTTGGGGTGTGTGAGTGGGTATGTGAGTGGCTGTATGGGTGATTGGTTGTCCGAGTACCTATATGAGTGTCTGACTATCTGTGTGGGTGGGTGTGTGACTGCCTGTATGGATGAGTTAGTGGGTGAGTCAGTGGCTGTATGGGTTAGTGAGTGTGTGTGTGTGAGGGGCTGTATGGGTGAGTGAGTGTGTGTATGGTTGTGTGGGTAAGTGATTGGATGTATCAGTGGTATATGGGTGGGTATGTGAAAGACAGTATAGGTGAGTGATTGGGTATATGAGTTGCTGTATGGGTGAGTGAGTGAATGTGAGAGTGGCTGTATGGGTGAGTGTGTGCTTGTTTCAGTGACTGTATAGGTGAGTGAGTATGTGTTAATTTATGTATGAGTAAGTAAGTGGCTGTGTGATTGACTGTATGGGTGAGTGAGTAGGTGTGTGAGTAGCTCTATGGGTGACTGACTCAGTGCGTGAGTGGCTGTATGGGTATATGAGTGGGTATATCAGTGGCTGTATTAGTGAGTGAGTAGGTGTATGAGTGACTGTGTCGGTTAGTGAGTGGATGTGTGTGTAGATCTATGAATCAGTGAGTGGGTGTGTAAGTACTGGCATGGGTTTGTGAATGGTTGTGTGGGAGTGGGTGTACGAAAGGTTCTATGAGGTGTGAGTGGGTTCATTAGTGGTTTTGTGGGTGTCATCAGTGAAAAAGTTTTTAAAATGCTGTTTTGGCCCTGCCGGGTACCAGTGGGACCCCCTCAAGAGGCCTAGGGGGTCAGGGTGTTTCTACCCTACCCCTTTTCTTTTTTTAAAACATTTTTTGTGCGACTCAGTTCAACTGAGTCCCAAGATGGCTGCCAACACTTCCTGGTTGAAGTGTTGGCAGCCAATGACATTTCAGTGGGGTTTCAGTAGGATTTTGGGCTACCAGATATCTATATTTTTTAAACTTAGACATCTCTGAAACTACTGAATGGATTTACAACAAATCACATAAAGCTCGCTTTCTGGACCAACATCTAGCTTTCTGCCAAATTTGGTGTAATTCCGTTCAGCGGTTCGGGCTGAAGTCATGTTCAAAAAATGAAAAATCCCCATTGACATAACATGGGGAAAACGTGTTTTGGGACCCTCCTTTTCTTCTCGTCCCAGCTTGTCAAATCACCCAGAAACTTTTAACACAGAAGCTGAATCAAAAGGGGACTTTTTAAAAAATGTCTTGAAAATTCGTCAAGGGACACCAAAGTTATTGGCAAAACAAAAAAGGCTTTTCCTATGGAAAGTTTGGTGCTAACTATAACTACCTACTGGCGACTGTCAGTAGGATATATATATTATTAAGAGCTGTGTACAAGTTAAAGAAATGGAACATTTTCTTTGTACAGTGAGCTTTATTTTGCTTGTTCCAGGAAGTAAGAGATTAATGACACTTGTCAAAGATAGCTACGATATTTCAAACTGAAACAAGAGTATGAAGTATTTTCACCTAATTGGTTCAAATGGACTCATGTGCAGTGTATATATAAAGAATCGCATCCTGTTTTACTAGCGCCAGCTCTGTTAATGTATTTGATTTACTAGCATCTGTTCTGAAAATAAACAGCTTGAATAAATTTCGCCCTGAGTAGAGAAATCTTCTCTTTATCTTGTGGAAAAGTGTTAATGTTGAGGCGTTAGCGGTGGTGCACCCCCAGCGATTTTGCGCACACCGGCATAACCACAATTGAGTTGAGTCATTGCAAATGAGGCCAGAGTGCCCCTGAAACTATAACTGAGGAATGGAAGGAAAGAGAGCAGCTACAGCTTGCGAGATGGGTTGAGAGACTCTCCTGGTAGGGAGTGGTTACCTGCGATGTGGCCTTTCCTAAGGACAGAGGTACTTCGGAGCTGGGAGCTGCATTGGGCAGTTGCCAAGTGGAGAGGCGAAAGCTGCAGTGACTGTATTTTAACTTTATTAAGAGCTAAGTACAAGTTAAAGGAATGCCTGTACTTCTAAAAATTTAACATTTTCTCTGCACAGTGAGCTTTATTTTGCTTGTTCAAGGATGTAAGAGATTAATGACACTTGTCAATGATAGCTATGATATTTCAAACTGAAACAAGAGTATGAATTGGTTCAATTGGACTCATGTGCAGTGTATATATAAAGAAAGATTTCCGGCATTTTTTTCAGTTGAGAAAGGCTGTTCTTAAAGCCGAAACATGTCCTGTTTTACTAGCGCCAGCTCTGTTGATGGATTTGATTTAGTAGCATCTGTTCTGGAAATAAACAACTTGAATTACTTTCACTCGAATGCAGAAATCTTCTCCAGATAAAGAGAAGATTTCTGCATTCGGGGTGAAAGTAATTCAAGTTGTTTATTTTCCAGAACATATATATATATATATATATATATATATATATATATATATATATATATATATATATATATATATATATATATATATACATATATATATATATATATATATATATGAACAGATACACCTCCAAACACAAAGAGATGACTCCGGCACTCCAGCGATTTACACCACAGCTGTTTATTTCAGACCTGAGCGATACAACATCCACGCGTCCCGGCTGCCTCACACAGCCTTGTTCATATATATATATCCAAAGATACCGTTTCTCTCCTCCAAGTTTTTGTGGCAAAAACGGATACGGACCACGAAGTTAAGTGCTGAATTATTCTTTAATGTTGCAAGTCGCCATGACGCGTTTCAACCCATCCTCGGGCCTTAACCACATATATATATATATATATATATATATATATATATATATATATATATATATATATATATATATATATATATATATATTCAAACTGCAGCCGCTCCTTCCGGACCGCTGGGACCCATAGAGAGTGGCGCGCACACCGGCGGAGCACACCGGTAATCCAATATCCTACAGTTGCAAAGTCAGCGCGCTCTCAGTAACACACACGACTCCGTATAGATGCCCAAACACCGTTTAATCCACAACGCGTTTCGGTTCCAAAGAACCTTGATCACGTGAATTTTACACCAAATCAGAGGGACTCAAATAGTTCATAGTATAAACAGTGAAAAAGGACAAGTGAGCAATAATCATAGCGGACATGTTGGAATGGCACAGAAGTCCTGAAAAGTATACAAAACTTAATACAGTCGAGTTTAAAAATATGTACATCTATGTGTCACATGTTAAATACATTTTACATAGTGTATGAGAAAACAAAAATCATTGTGCCAGAACGAGCCCTAGGTATCAGTACCTGTTATCAGCGCCAAGTAATGATCGGCGTGTAAACAAAACTTTATTGCTGCCCTAATTGCAGACAAAAAGTAAAAATAAGTATACATGATGTTACTGCATATTAAATGAATGCTAATCCAAGTGGACAACATCCTCCTTCTGACACCGCAGCCCCATCAAAACAATCTGTGCCATGTAACAGTGCTAACTCGTAAATGCCAAGATTCATAGGCACATTATCATGGACAAGCGTCCTAGGCAAAGACAACACTACTGATCACATAACGGGCAAGTGCCCGAAAACTCCAATTTGAATGTGCAAAACATATCAAACACTCCAAACAAAAGTCATACTATACTTGACGGTGGAGACAGAGCCCTGTCTCCATCTTTCCACTGCTCTTATGCCCATTAAAAGTCTCTCTTAAGTGCAGAAGTGCCTCGATAAAATGAGGGAAGAAAGGGTAGGCGGCCCGTGCAGGTGTATACGGGTGAGTGGGCCCCTTCCTTCTTCCTATCTGAAAACAAGAACAAAGAACACTGAATTAAAAAGAGTGTGGATACACAATTCCACCTCAACATCATCATCTTACACAACAATAACTACAAATTACAAAGTAGAATTCCAGTTACATTGTTCATGGAGAAAAACTCTGAGGTAGAACAGTAAGGAAAGCATATCTATTAGGGCAAACTGTCATAAGCAGAATTCAGGCACAATCACCATACCCCCAGGAAAATTGATAAACGCCTCTACAAAAAGTTAAAGAAAAAGTGGGTGAAAAAAGGGGGGGGGGGAGTGCAAAAGAAAGAGGAAGACAAATAGGACAGAAGGGGGGGAAAAATGGGGGGGTAGGGTGGGTGAGGGACGTGAAGAGGAGGGGAAAGAGAGGGCGAAAAAGAAGGGGAGGCGGGAGGGGGGAAGGTGAAAAGGGAAGGGTAAGGGAAAAAGGAACAAAGAGAGGGGGTATAATGTGGAGAATTTAGTATGGTGGGGTTACTATCGGATCTCATGGAGTGTGGAGGACCTTACATGCATACTGATTAATCATTAATCCTTCAAGTGTATGGCTAATTCTTCGTCTTGATTAAGTCCTCCAGGGTTCTTTGTTTGAAAATGAATAATCTGTTTGGACTCAATCTGCCTAAGTTTTAAAACCCTATTCCCTCCCCGGGGTCCTTTGCTCACCTGTTCTAGGATAAGAAAACTGAGACTATTGGCGTTGGAAAAGTGTCTGTCCTGAAAGTGACGTGCTACAGGATATTTCTGATCGCAATGTATGATGGCTCTATAATGCTCCAATACACGTTTTTTGGCCATCAAAGTAGTAGACCCAATATACCATAATTTACAGGGACATTCGATGGCATAAGTGACAAAAGTAGTACTGCACGTGAGGAATTGTGTTATTTCCTTCCTCACCCCATTGTATTCCACATGATTACAGAATTTACTGTTTCTGCAGGCCTTGCAGTGCCCGCAAGGAAAAAACCCTGCAGGCCATGCAGATTCCTTTCGGGATAGATGGTAATGTCACTGTGCACTAATTGATCTCTCATGCTTTTGCCTCTCCTATAGGTTATATTGGGTCTATTCGGCAGAGTATGACCAATGATGTTATCAGTTTTGAGTATATTCCAATTCTGTGTCAAAATGCGTGTAACATCTTTTGAATCAGAACTGTAAGTCAAGATCATTCTGGTGTTGTCATCTGCACCCCTGGTGTCAGAATCCGATGTATCAGCAATCGTCAATGATCTGTCCATGGCATCAGCCCTCTCTTTGGCTTTTTTGAGAACCCACCTAGGATACCCTCTCTCCCTGAAGCGTTCGAACATCAGATCACACTCGAGTTGGTATCCTGCATTGGTATTGCAGTTCCTTTTCGCCCTCAGCAGCTCCCCATAGGGGATACTCCATTTGAGTGCCTCTGGGTGGCTGCTGAGGGCATGAAGCACACTATTCCCTGCTGTCAATTTTCTAAACAGTGATGTGTGTACTTTGTTGTGTACAATTTCTACCTTGACATCTAAGTATTCTGTTGCACTGTTACTGATGTTGCCACTCAGTTTGATGTTCCGGTTATTGGCATTGAGTTTGTCAATAAAACACTGGGCTTCGTGTCGATGTCCCACCCAGATAATGAATAAGTCATCGATGTAGCGAAGCCACATCGAGATGTGGGTGAGATCATCTTGCAAATCAGGGTCAGAAAAGATGTCCTCCTCCCATCTTCCCATAAACAGATTTGCGAAGCTGGGAGCAAAACAAGATCCCATCGCGGTCCCAGTGGTTTGACGGTAAAGTATACCGTTAAACATAAAGATGTTGTTTTTGAGACAATACTCAGTCATCTCCAAAATCATTTTGCTGTGCTCCCGAAATCTGAGTGGTCTAGTCTCAAGATAGTATGCACAAGCCATGAGTCCTTGCTGGTGGTCTATGATGGTATATAGACTGTGTACATCTAGGGTGACAAACCAATGGTCAGTCCCCCACTCCATGTTGTCTATCCTCTTAAGGAAATCTTTAGTATCCCTGATATAACTACGGAGTGTGCTGACATGATCTCTGAGAAAATGATCTACATACTTCGAGATGTGTTCAGCCACACTACCACGTGACGACACAATGGGGCGTCCAGGTGGGTTACAGGGGTCTTTATGGATCTTCGGTAGGAGGTAAAGAACAGGGAGAACTGGATGATCTTTTTTCAAATAACGGAATTCCTCCCACTCTAAAATACCTTTCTCCCTCCACATTAATAGAAGATCCCAGACAGTAATGATGCTGGTGTCGTATTCAGCAGAACTGATGGTCTCATAGTACCTGGTATCCTCCAGTTGTCTATGTGCTTCAACAATGTACATGTCTCTGTCCAAGATGACAACATTGCCACCCTTGTCGGCAGGACGGATGACAATGCTGTCATCCTCTGAAAGAGACCTCAATATCTGTCTGTGTTCAAAGTCAAGGTTATTGTAATTGTCATTGACCCTTCTCCTGTTCTGATGTCTGAATTTGTTAAACTCTCTCCCAACCACCTCCTGAAATGTATCGATGTTGTTGTGAGGTAAACTGGGTAAGAATGTGGATTTGGGCTTAAACCCTGAAGAGGATGAGGCGTTCGTCACAATGTCAAACTCAGCTAATCCCTGTGTGGTACCAATATTGGGGTCATGCCCTTCACCCTCATGTTCCAATTCGATCATAGTGATCAAGGTGTCAATGTCACCTATAACAAGATCAGTTTGGTCTGTAAAGTTACCGGTATCGGTGGCCCTGTTGTTTTCGGTCCCCTTGAGTGAGTGAAACTTTTTTAATTTTAATTTACGTACAAACTTAAAAAGGTCAATTCTAGCACCTGTATAATCAAAGGGATAAGAGGGACAAAACGAGAAACCAAGGCATAAGGTACGTTTTTCAACATCACTAATGGGTCTTTTGGAGAGGTTGATAATAGTTCTATTAACCATATTCATATCCATTAGAAGGCTTTTCTGGCGCGCGTTTGCTTGTTTCCCATGCCGCCACGTCCCCTGCCTTTTCTGCCAGCGTTGTCGAATTCTTGCTCGTCTGTTCCTCCGCTTCCTCGGCCCCTGCCCTGACCTCTGCCTTTCTGGCCCCTTGTTTTTGGGATCCGATAGTAACCCCACCATACTAAATTCTCCACATTATACCCCCTCTCTTTGTTCCTTTTTCCCTTACCCTTCCCTTTTCACCTTCCCCCCTCCCGCCTCCCCTTCTTTTTCGCCCTCTCTTTCCCCTCCTCTTCACGTCCCTCACCCACCCTACCCCCCTTTTTTCCCCCCTTCTGTCCTATTTGTCTTCCTCCTTCTTTTGCACTCCCCCTTTTTTCACCCACTTTTTCTTTAACTTTTTGTAGAGGCGTTTATCAATTTTCCTGGGGGTATGGTGATTGTGCCTGAATTCTGCTTATGACAGTTTGCCCTAATATATATGCTTTCCTTACTGTTCTACCTCAGAGTTTTTCTCCATGAACAATGTAACTGGAATTCTACTTTGTAATTTGTAGTTATTGTTGTGTAAGATGATGATGTTGAGGTGGAATTGTGTATCCACACTCTTTTAATTCAGTGTTCTTTGTTCTTGTTTTCAGATAGGAAGAAGGAAGGGGCCCACTCACCCGTATACACCTGCACGGGCCGCCTACCCTTTCTTCCCTCATTTTATCGAGGCACTTCTGCACTTAAGAGAGACTTTTAATGGGCATAAGAGCAGTGGAAAGATGGAGACAGGGCTCTGTCTCCACCGTCAAGTATAGTATGACTTTTGTTTGGAGTGTTTGATATGTTTTGCACATTCAAATTGGAGTTTTCGGGCACTTGCCCGTTATGTGATCAGTAGTGTTGTCTTTGCCTAGGACGCTTGTCCATGATAATGTGCCTATGAATCTTGGCATTTACGAGTTAGCACTGTTACATGGCACAGATTGTTTTGATGGGGCTGCGGTGTCAGAAGGAGGATGTTGTCCACTTGGATTAGCATTCATTTAATATGCAGTAACATCATGTATACTTATTTTTACTTTTGTCTGCAATTAGGGCAGCAATAAAGTTTTGTTTACACGCCGATCATTACTTGGCGCTGATAACAGGTACTGATACCTAGGGCTCGTTCTGGCACAATGATTTTTGTTTTCTCATACACTATGTAAAATGTATTTAACATGTGACACATAGATGTACATATTTTTAAACTCGACTGTATTAAGTTTTGTATACTTTTCAGGACTTCTGTGCCATTCCAACATGTCCGCTATGATTATTGCTCACTTGTCCTTTTTCACTGTTTATACTATGAACTATTTGAGTCCCTCTGATTTGGTGTAAAATTCACGTGATCAAGGTTCTTTGGAACCGAAACGCGTTGTGGATTAAACGGTGTTTGGGCATCTATACGGAGTCGTGTGTGTTACTGAGAGCGCGCTGACTTTGCAACTGTAGGATATATATATATATATATATATATATATATATATATATATATATATATACCAGGGGATCAGTACATGGTGTAGCAGCAACCCACTGTGGTATTTTATTGATGTTATGGACAATAATGCCTCCCACCCCACTGAGGAAATACGTTTGTGCACTACCAGTACCATGAGGCCGTGCGAGCGGCCATGCCCACTGGGGTGGGTATTTTGGGTTAAATAGGTGTGCACAAAATGGCAGTGCAAGTTTGTTTGAACTGAGCCTGTGACAATGGGCAGTGGCCCGAAATGCGTTGGCTCCCGAGAGAGGCTGTTGACAACCTGTGTGTTCACGCTGCAGTCTGAATTAAAATTCATCAGCATCACTTACCTGTCGTGGGCTCCTTCGTTGAGGGCAACTTCTGTGGGTTTGGATTTTAACGGCAATGCTCAGCTGTGGAGGAAGCCCTGCTGTGGAAGAACAGACCATGGTGACGCCTAACGGTGAACGCAAAGCATGGGTCAGGTGCTGTAAGGAGGGCTACAAAGTCACCGGCGGATCAGTACATGGTGTAGCAGCAACCCACTGTGGTATTTTATTGATGTTATGGACAATAATGCCTGCCACCCCACTGAGGAAATATGTTTGTGCACTACCAGTACCATGAGGCCGTGCGAGCGGCCACGCCCACTGGGGCGGGTATTTTGGGTTAAATATGTGTGCACAAAATGGCAGTGCAAGTTTGTTTGAACTGAGCCTGTGACAAAGGGCAGTGGCCCGAAACGCGTCGGCTCCCGAGAGAGGCTGTTGACAACCTGTGTGTTCATGCTGCAGTCTGAATTAAAATTCATCAGCATCACTTACCTGTCGTGGGCTCCTTCGTTGAGGGCAACTTCTGTGGGTTTGGATTTTAACGGCAATGCTCAGCCGTGGAGGAAGCCCCGCTGTGGAAGAACAGACCATGGTGACGCCTAACGGTGAACGCAAAGCATGGGTCAGGTGCTGTAAGGAGGGCTACAAAGTCACCGGCGGATCAGTACATGGTGTAGCAGCAACCCACTGTGGTATTTTATTGATGTTATGGACAATAATGCCTGCCACCCCACTGAGGAAATATGTTTGTGCACTACCAGTACCACGAGGCTGTGCGAGCGGCCACGCCCACTGGGGCGGGTATTTTGGGTTAAATATGTGTGCACAAAATGGCAGTGCAAGTTTGTTTGAACTGAGCCTGTGACAAAGGGCAGTGGCCCGAAATGCGCCGGCTCCCGAGAGAGGCTGTTGACAACCTGTGTGTTCACGCTGCAGTCTGAATTAAAATTCATCAGCATCACTTACCTGTCGTGGGCTCCTTCGTTGAGGGCAACTTCTGTGGTCACATGACATGTCTTTGCTACTAACAACGTTTATCAGTCCTCACGTCATTTACAAATCATAAACATAAAAGTAGTTTTCTTTTTTACGGCTACTTCAGTTCATTTGTTATTGTAACCATTACTGTTTTTTCTCAAAATTGAGACTGATAATTAATCACAAATATATTTCTTTACATAAGACAATTAGAACATTCTGCACTTATTTCATTGTCAATTATTAGTGCCTTAGTGTTAAACAGTTTGCCCCATACGGTATTTGCACACTGATACCCGGTCTTTTGACAGTCTATATTAATGTCATTTTTTCAATCTCGCCACAGTGGCTTAATCTATAGTTAAATCTTTGTTTTTGACATTACTACATTGACAGGGCAATGGAGTCACATATTAGCAAAATGCATGATTTCATTAAACCCAAATGAGTAATAAGTTTTTGTATTTTCATATTATAAGCATTACACACCTGTAATATAAAATTATTTGTAGTGCACATTCATAATTTGTAACATAATTGAAATGTAAAACATTAAAAAAATCAATTGTATGTACGATTAATCATAAAAAATTCTCGTATGATCATGGCAAGTGATTGGTTATCCTCATTGTTATCATTATCCCACTTAAGAATAGAATCATGCCCAAGTGAGCCAGTGGCTTCTCTGTACAACCTTTGCATTTTTCTATTACAGGCTTGAATGTACTTCCTCATCCATTTTGAGGCCATCAGGGACTTTACAGTCCAAATTAATGATGTATTTAATTTCTAGCTCCCTCAACTTTTTAACTCAGTCCCCTCCTCTTCTATTGGGAAGTAGCGCATTGATCACAAAGTATGTGATCTGGATTGTATCTTTGTTATGATGTACTGCACAATGCCTTGCCACCGGATACAATGGATTGTAATTTGGAATGGCATGCATATGCTCTAAGATCCTCTTATACACTGGTAGTGTAGTGCTACCTGTGTATCTCAAGCCACATGAGCAGGCTAAAACATAAACAGCAAATTCCGTTCTGCAGTTGTATGTGCCTTTGATCTTAATTTGCTGCTTGTTGAAAGGTGATGTGTATGCTGTAGTGTTTTGGACTTTACTGCAAGCTTTACAGTTGAAATATTTTTTAAAACCTGGCTTGGGCCTTAACCGCCCCTCTCTTTCCACTACTTATGGACTACTTCGTACTAGTGCATCTTTAAGTGAGGGAGCACTTCTGTAAGTCATTTGTGCCCACTTAGGTACAAGAGTGCCTATTATAGGATTTGCCTTTACTATGTGCCAGTTTCTTCTAATAAGAGTCGCCATTTCCTTATCTTGGGCACTATACGTAGTTATAAATCTCATTTCATTTTTGGCTGTGGCTTTCTTCTTTGCATTTTCAGGGAATTAAACTGCCTCCCTTTCTTGCTTATTTGCTGCTTCTGAGCTTCTTCGATTACCCTGGAGCTATACCCTCTCTGTGCAAACCTCACCTTCATTTCCTCCTGGCATTATTGTGTGTCAATGTGCGTGCTGCAGTTTCTCCTTGCCAGGAGAATTTCACCATAAGGGATGCTCGTTTTTGTATGTTTTGGGTGAAAACTTGTTGTGTGTAGTGTAGTATTGCCAGCTGTTATCTTTCTATGCAGCCTAGTTTCTACATTTTTATCCTGCACAAATATTTCTACATCAAAAAATATCACATTTGTTTTACTTATCTCATAAGTAAAATGCAGATTCAGCTTGTCAATGTTGATCATTTTGACAAATCCTTCGACTGACTATAGACCCATTCCACACCACAAATAGGTTGTCTATAAACCTAGACCATAACACTACATGTTCTTCCCACATTTCTCCGTATGCAGAGCACCTGTTCCTCCCACCAGGCAACATGCAAGCATGCATAACTGGGGGCGAAACAGGTGCCCATCACTGTGCCGCGGATCTGCTGGAACAGGTCCCCTCCAAACAAGAAAAAAATGTTTTCTAGACATCTTCTAGCCATAGTGAGGATCATTTGAGTGTGTTTGTAAAGCCTGATTTTTCGGTTTTGTCGAAAATGTCCCATGGCCCTCAGGCTGTCGTCATGGCGAATGCTAGTATATAGCAATGTTGCACCAAGTGCAATAAGACATAGTCATCCTCCATCGGCATGTCGTATATATATATATATACATATATATAAATGGATGGAAAGTGCAGCCCGCTGTGATTGTCATTAATTGGTCCGTGAGCAAGGACTGAAAAGTTTGAAATGCATTGGGCCTCATCACAAAAATAGTTCCTGGATTGTTAGAAGATTAATAAGGAATGACGCTTGGAGTTGAGTGCATCTCCATTCTCTTTGGCAGAGGTGTGTGTTTTGAGTATTTCGGTGGGCCAGCCGGAGACAGCACCACCGCGATATTTAGCGGGCCTGTGGGGCATAGAATTGTAGCCCTGTGTGGAACTTTTAGCAAACTGTAAATATGAAGAGACAAATTTGGGTAATGCGCCATATGAAATTGACAATGTACTTACCTATTGCAGTTTTTGATGGTTACCAAATTGTCATGCTGCGAACTTCCAATCCCAGAATGCAGCAATGAGGAAGTCATTGAGATGCTCACATGAGCCCAATTGTTATCATGCAAATAAATGGATGGAAAGTGCAGCACGCTGTGATTGTCATTAATTGGCCCGTGAGCAAGGACTGAAAGGTTTGAAATGCATTGGGCCTGATCACAAATATAGTTCCTGGATTGTTTGAAGATTGATAAGGAATGATGCTTGGAGTTGAGTGCGTCTCCGTTCTCTTTGGCAGAGGTGTGTGCCCCCAGGGGCAAAAAAAGCATTTTTAAAAAAAAAAGAATCAGCCAAATTCGCGCTGGGTGCGTGAATTCGGCTGAGAAAATAAAAAAAAACAAAGCGCGGGCTCCTGCGCTTCGTTTTAATGAGCTCCCGGGACGGCCAGGTCCCGGGGCCAATTTGTAAATATATGCAGGGGCCGCGCAGACCCCTGCAGCCCCGGGGACCGCCACCTCCCCGGGGCTTGTGTAATTAGGGGTGGGGGCCTTGCAGGTGCCCCCAAGCCCCGGGGACCGCCACCTCCCCGGGGCTTTCTTTAATTATGCCTGGGGGCACGCAGCCCTGGGGACTGCCACCTCTCCGTGGCTTTGTTTAATTGTGGGTGGGGGGCCTCACGGGCCCCCCCAAGCCCCGGGGACCGCCACCTCCCCGGGGCTATTGTCAAAATTAAGTGTGGGGGGCTCCTGCCCCCCCCACACTGCCCCGGGGACCACCACCTCCCCGGGGCATTTAATAAATAACATACGGGGGTCTGTAGCGGACCCCTGGCCCCGGGGACCACCACCTCCCGGGGCTATATACATGTTGAGAGGGGGGCAGCACTGCTCCCCTCCTGGAGCCCTCGATGGCCCTGGGGACCGCCACCCCCCAGGACCGACTCCTGCAATGTCCCGGGGTGCCCACCCCAGGGACATTGCCGTTTGCTATGGCAGGGCGGGAAACCTGCTCTCGCTTCCAAGAAGCAAAGCAGAATTGCTTTTGGACAAGGGGAGCTGCATGTTAGCAGCTCCCCTTGTCCAAAATCAATGCCGGCTCCCGCAGGAGGCGGGGAGCCGGCAGGGTCCGTGGGGGCATTGGGACTCCCCCGACAGTCCCCAACACTGAGGCCAGGCCCTGGGGGATGGGGTCCCCGGGGCCAGAAGTGGCCCAGGGAAGGGGGGCCACACAGCCCCCCTCCCGAGAAAAAAAATAAAATGAGGTCAGGTCCCAGGGGATGGGGTCCCCGGGGACAGAAGTGGCCCAGGGGAGGGGGGCCATGCGCCCCCCCTCCCGCAATTTTGTTTTTAAAAACAAGGCCAGGCCCCGGGGGATGGGATCCCCGGGGCGAGATGTGGCCCAGGGGAGTGGGGCCATGCGGCCCCCCTCCCGCAAAATAAAAAAACAAAAAAACGAGGACAGGCCCTGGGGGATGGGGTCCCCAGGGCCAATAGTGGCCCAGGGAATGGGGACCGCGCGGCCCCCTTCCCGTTTAAAAAAAATAATAAAATGCCCAGGGGGATGGGGTCCCCAGGGCCCAATCATAATTAAGGGAAGGAGGGGCCACACAGCCCTTCTTCCAAAAACAAAATTAAAAAAAGCCGGCATCTTGCCGGAGGCCCCGCCCCCTCCCTGCACCACTGTGCAAACGCACCTCCTGGCGTGTTCTGGATTGGGGGATTAAGCCCCCTTGAATACTAAGGGTTCTTAGGGGCCAACTAGCCCACCAGGTACCTCCAGTAAGCCCCACACAGTGGGATTGCAGAGATATGGTCCGAGGCCACGCCCCTTTTTACACCACTCTGCAAACATGTCTCTTGGCGCACTGCTGGTGGGGCGATGAGGTCCCTTTGTGTCCTGAGGACTTCAGGACTAAAGTGGACTTCATCCCTCAAGCAGCAGTGCGTCAGGAGCTGCATTTTCAGAGTGGTGTAAAAAGGGGGCGTGGCTTTAGACCAACTCTCAGCAATCCAGCTGTGTGGGGCTTACTAGAGATAACAGGAGGGCTAGTTGGCCCCCAGGGACCCTCAGGAGGCAAGGGGACTTCATCCCCCAACCAAGAGCACACCAGGAGGCGCATTTGCAGAGTGGTGGAGAAAGGGGCGTGGCCTCTGTCTACCTCTCAGCAATCCCACTGTGTGGGGCTTACTGGAGGTAACATGTAGGCTAGTTGGCCCCTAAGTACCCCCAGCAGCAAAGTGGACTTTAATTCCCATCCAAGAGCGCACCAGGGAGCGCGTTTGCAGAGTGGTGGGGAAAGGGGGCGTGGCCTGCAATGACAATTTAGTAATGCTGTTGTGTGGGACTTACTGGAGGTAATAGGAGGGGTAGTTGGCCCCCAAGGTTGTCCTTGGGGGCCAACTACCCCTCCTGTTACCTCCAGTAAATCTCACACAGTGGTATTGGTAAGATGTCTTCCGAGACCACGCCCCCCTTTCACCACCGCTCTGCAGACGCGCCTTCTGGCACACTATGGGTTGGGGGATGAAGTCCACTTTGCTCCTGAGGGACTTTGGGGGCCAAGAAGCCCTCCTGGTACCTCCTGTAAGTCCTATGCAGTGGAATTCCTGAGCGCTGGTTGGAGGCCCATCCCCCTTTCTCCACCTCTCTGCAAACACAACTACTAGTTAAAGAAGCATTTGCTATGTAATAGGTTTCACATTTGCGAGAGTTAGAGATATAGGCGTTGTAAATGTAAAAGTGTTTTACTAATGTTTCTTGGAGTGGAGTGGATGTAGGTTGTGTGTAGTGGAATTATGTGGTATGATGTGCAGTGAAATTATGTGGATAGACTTTGACTTTGATGTGGATAGAAAGTATGTGGTATTTAGTGTATAGGAATTATGTAGAGTGAGATTATGTGTTATGGAGAGTAATTACGTGGTATGGTAGTCTGTATTGTAGAGTGGTAACCTCAGGTTTAGTCTTCCTCATTTCCATAGAAGCTAAACTATAAACTCAATGAGACATAAAAAAGAAGGAACCACTGAGGAGCACTTTTGGACCTAGTCAGAGGTATGAGCAGGGCCGCTGGAATTATGCAACTGTTTGGCTGCACTGACTTTTGCACAATAATACATTTTCCGCATTTGCCACATAATCCATCATCTGCTGCATAATCTGTAGATTTGAACAAAAAACCTTGTTTCTAGCTCAAACGGCTCAAACGTTACCAAAAATGCAGCGACCAGTGTTACAGCGTGGTGGAAGGCCCTTTGCAAACCTAGAATGGTCACCTGTTACTTATTGCTAAATGTGGGTATTAAATTGGTACTAATGGTGTGCAAACCACTCTTGCTTCTTTCTGCGTCTCTCTTGTCTCTTTCTGCATTTCTGTTGCTTCTTTCTGCACCTTTCTTTCTTTTTCTGCACTTCTTTTGCCTCGTTCTGCTAATCTCTTCCACTTTCTGCACCTCTCTTGCCTCTTTCTGTATCCCTCTTGCCTCTTTCTGCACCCTTCTTCCCTCTTTCTGCACCTCTTTTGCCTCTTTCTGCACTTCTCTTGCCTCTTTCTGCACCCCTGTTGCTTCTTTCTGCACTTCTCTTGCCTCTTTCCACACCCCTCTTGCCTCTTTCTGCACCTCTGTTGTTTCTTTCTGCACTTCTCTTGCTTCTTTCTCCACCTCTGTTGCTTCTTTCTGCACCCCTCTTGCTTCTTTCTGCACCCTTCTTCCCTCTTTGTGCAACTCTCTTGCCTCTTTCTACACCTCTCTTCCCTCTTTCTGCACCTCTGTTCCTTCTTTCTGCACTTCTCTTGCCTCTTTCTGCACTCCTCTTGCCTCTTTCTGCACTTCTGTTGGTTCTTTTGCACTGCCCATGCTTCTTTCTGCACCTCTCATGCAAATTTCTGCACCTCTCTTGCCTCTGTCTGCACCCCCTGTTCTCTCTTTCTGCACCTCTTTTGCCTGTTTCTGCAACCTTCTTGCCTCTTTTTGCAGTTCTCTTGCCTCCTTCTGCACATCTGTTGCTTCTTTCTGTACTTCTTTTGCCTCTTTCTGCACCTCTCTTGCTTCTTTCTGCACCCCTGTTGTCTCTTTCTGCACTCGTCTGCCCTCTTTCTGCACCTCTCTTGCTTCTTTCTGCACTTCTCTTGCTTCTTTCTGCACCTCTCTTGCTTCTTTCTGCACCCTTCTTCCCTTTTTTGCATCCATCTTGCCTCTTTCTGCAGTCCTTTTGCCATTTTCTGCACCTTTCTTGCCTCTTTCTGTACCTCACTTGCCTCTTTCTGCACTTCTCTAGCTTCTTTCTACACCTCTGTTTCTTCTTTCAGCAATTCTCTTGCCTCTTTCTGCACTTCTCTTGCTTGTTTCAGCACCTCTCTTGCATCTTTCTGCACCTCTGTTGCCTCTTTCTGCACCTCACTTGCTTCTTTCTGCACCCCTCTTGCCTCTTTCTGCACCCCTTTTCTCTCTTTCTGCACCTCTCTTGTCTCTTTCTGCACCCCTGTTCCCTCTTACTGCACCTTTCCTGCCTGTTTCTGCACCTCTCTTGCCTCTTTCTGCACTTCTCTTGTTTCTTTCTACACCTCTGTTGCTTCTTTCAGCAATTCTCTTACCTCTTTCTGCACTTCTCTTGCTTGTTTCAGCGCCTCTCTTGCGTCTTTCTGCACCTCTGTTGCCTCTTGCTGCACCTCACTTGCTTCTTTCTGCACCCCTCTTGCCTCTTTCTGCACCCCTTTTCTCTCTTTCTGCACCTCTCTTGCCTCTTTCTGCACCCCTGTTCCCTCTTACTGCACCTTTCCTGCTTGTTTCTGCACCTCTCTTGCCTCTTTCTGTACCTCTGTTGCTTCTTTCTGCACTTCTCTTGCCTCTTTCTGCACCCTTCGTGCCTCTTTCAGCACCTCTGTTGCTTCTTTCTGCACTTCTCTTCCTTCTTTCCGCACCCCTCGTGCCTCTTTCTGCACCCTTCTTCCCTTTTTTCATCCATCTTGCCTCTTTCTGCAGTTCTCTTGCCATTGTCTGCACCTCTCTTGCCACTTTCTGCACCTCACTTGCCTCTTTCTGTACTTCTCTTGCTTCTTTCTACACCTCTGTTGCTTCTTTCAGCAATTATCTTGCCTCTTTCTGCACTTCTCTTGCATGTTTCTGTACCTCTCTTGCCTCTTTCTGTACCCCTCTTCCCTCTTTCTGCACCCCTCTTCCCTCTTTCTGCACCTTTCCTGCCTGTTTCTGCACATCTCTTGCCTCTTTTTGCACTTCTTTTCCTTCTTTCTGCACCCCTCCTGCCTCTTTCTGTACCCCTCTTGTCTCTTTGTGCACCTCTCCTACCTCTGTCTGCACCCCTCTTGCCTCTTTTTGCACCTTTGTTGGTTCTTTCTGCATTGCTCTTGCTTCTTTCTGCACCTCTTTTGCAAATTTCTGCATCCCTCTTGTCTCTTTCTGCACCCCTCCTCCCTATTTCTCCACCTCTCTTGCTTCTTTCTGCACTTCTCTTGCTTCTTTCTGCACTGCTCTTGCTTCTTTCTGCACCTCTCTTGTAAATTTCTGTATCCCTCTTACCTCTTTCTGCACCCCTGTTCCCTCTTTCTGCACCTTTCCTGCCTGTTTCTGTACCTCTCTTGCCTCTTTCGGCACCTCTGTTGCTTCTTTCTGCACTTCTCTTGTCTCTTTCTGCACCCCTCTTGCCTCTTTCGGCACCTCTGTTACTTCTTTCTGCACTTCTCTTGCTTCTTTCTGTACCCCTCTTGCCTCTTTCTGTACCCCTTTTGGCTCTTTGTGCACCTCTCCTGCCTTTTTCTGCACCTCTCTTGCCTTTTTCTGCAGTTCTCTTGCCTCTTTCTGCACCTCTTTTGATTCTTTCTGCACTTTTCTTGCCTATTTCTGTACCCCTCTTGCCTCTTTCTGCACCTCTGTTGGTTCTTTCCGCACTTCTCTTGCTTCTTTCTGTACCTCTGTTGCAAATTTCTGCATCCCTCGTACCTCTTTCTGTACCCCTCTTCCCTCTTTCTGCACCTCTTTTGCCTCTGTCTGCACACGTGTTCCCTCTTTCTGCACCCCTTTTGCCTGTTTCTGCAACACTCTTGCCTCTTTCTGCAGTTCTCTTGCCTCCTTTTACACCACACTTGCCTCCTTCTGCACTTCTTTTGCTTCTTTCTGCACCATTCTTCCCTTTTTCTGCACCTCTCTTGCCTCTTTCTGCACATCTCTTTGTTCTTTCTGCACTGCCCTTGCCTCTTTCTGCACCCCTCTTGCCTCTTGCTGCACCTCTTTTGCTTCTTTCTGCACTTCTCTCTCCTCTTTCTGCACCCCTCTTGCCTCTTTCTGCACCTCTGTTGCTTCTTTCTGCACTGCTCTGGCTTCTTTCTGCACCTCTCTTGCTTCTTTCTGCACTTCTCTTGATTCTTTCTACACCTCTCTTGCTTCTTTCTGCACCTCTCTTGCCTCTTTCTGCACACACAGGACTACTTTTAAACTGACCTCAGGCTCAGCAGTGCATACATGCAAGTGCAGAAAAGATGATTTAGATAATATTTGTGAAAAATACAGCACAGAGTTAATCTTAATGATGGGGGATTTTAATCACAAACTAAATCCAATTAAACTTGATTGTTGGTATACAGACATGCTGGAGGCTTATGATATAAAATTAGCAACTTTTCCAGATTGTGTTCTAATAACTCAAGACATAAATTTGGGAAACTACCTAGGGACAAAAAGCTTATTTTGCTTAAACGGTAGGTCAGCTCTAGATTGCCCGGCAAAGAAAACGTTTAAAATAGGCTCACAAAACTGCCCAATAGATTATGCTTTTATGCCAGCCTGGAACTTTGCCTTAGCTAAGGAGTTCAGGATTAGCCACAGAGATGGGAGTGACCATAATCTTCTGGAGCTAGTCGTTTCAGATGTCCACCTGAACCCCTGTGGAAACGTACTTGAACAACAGGTGGATTATCCGAGGCGTGTGACAACAAGACTAACGGGGGAATATATGGCAAGGCTTGCAATGCTGCAACAAAAGATTGATCTGGGAGGCATAAGTGGGCAGAATCTGGACTGGTATGTGAGTAAGATAGAACAAGTGGTCCAAAGTCTTCGCGTTAATTTGAAAAAGGATGGGAAGTTTGCAAAGAGACAATATAAAGACCCGATTAGGCAAGTTAAATGGTTTACCAGGGATTGCTTAGAAAAGAAGAGGGAGATAAGGAGAGAAGCACGTCGACTTAGAGTCAAATATGAACAGGATAGGGCCAACAAGCTCGATAAACTGAAGAAGGAATATAAAGCGTTAATTAGTAGAACGAAAAGGAATTACAAAGAAAGCTGCTGGGGTAAATTGCTGGAAACAATAGAAACAAAGAATATGTGCCAGTTCTGGATGCTGATACAATCGGCGGCAGAATTCCCGGTGGGCGCAATGAATTGTGTAGTGGAAGAGGCGTCTTGGGAGGAATATCTGCTGGAATTATATAGCTTGGCAAGGGGGAAAGAAGAGGGTGAGCAGCAGGACTGGAGTGGGTTAGTAGAAGAATTGAAACCTGACTTCTCTGCCCAGAACGTGGAAAAAATAATAAAAAACCTGAAGTTAACTAGAGCAGCTGGACCTGACAATCTCCCAGCCATAATAATAAAGTCACATTTGAATTGGTGGGCAGAATTCTTTTCACAAATGTTTCTTGTTATCCTGGAGACTGGAATAATCCCTAAAAATTGGAAGGGCGCTATAATAAGGCCGGTGCATAAGAAAGGGGATATCCATATGCCGAAAAATTATAGATTAATTAATTTGCTGGATATCGGGGAGAAGATCTTTTCTAAAATTATACTAGGAAGGCTAAAGGACTGGGTGGAGCGGGATTCAATCATCCCAGTGGAACATGGCGGAGTCAAGGAAGGACATTCCACCATTGATCACTGCTTTGCCCTATGGGCGTTGGCCCGGAAGTCGATAGAGCAAAAGGGTAAGCTGTATGGTTGCTTTGTCGACTTCAGGGCAGCTTTTGATTCAGTGGACCGTAAATGTCTATGGGAATCCTTGACAAAATACGGTATACCGGAGGGGATATTGGCCATCTTAAAAGAACTACATAGTGGAAATTGGGCTCAGATCATTAGAGATACAAATGGGTCCTTGACACAGAAAATAGCGATTGAGAATGGACTTAGACAGGGGTGCGTCTTGGCCCCTTTGCTCTTTGCCATATTTTTAGCAGATTTACCGGCTACCTTAGAAGTGGAAAGAAGTGCAAGCCCCAGAATGAGTGGAAATAAAGTTTCTATGCCTTCTGTACGCAGACGATCTAGTGATTCTTGATCAAACGGAGATAGGGCTTCAAAGGAAATTAAATGTTTTTAGGGAATATTGTGAGGCCAAGTTTTTAGTTCTAAATATGGAAAAACAAAGATTTTATGTTTTGGGAAAAGAGATATGAATTTTAACTGGTTTTTAGGTCAAGACAGATTGGAGATTGTAAAAGAGTATAGATATTTAGGAGTTTGGTTTGATTGTGCCCTAAAATGGCATATGCATATAGATGCACAAAAAGCAAAAGCTTTTACATCAATCTGTGGGCTAAAAAAATGTAATAGAGAATATGGAGCTATGTCCCACAGACCCTTGCTAAAAGCATATGAAGCAATGATACCCCCGCAAGTTTTATATGGAGCAGAAGTTCTATACCTAAGTGGTAAATGCGGGTGGGATCTTGAAGAAGGGAAGATTTTAAAAATGCTATTGTCTTTGCCAAGCTCCACAATGGTCCAGGCTATTAGAATGGAGTTAGGTACCATAGCATGGAGCATACAGATCCAAATGTCCCTTATAAGATTTTGGAAACGTCAGGATCCGGGTGGTGTGCAGAAGGTCTCACAATGGTGCAGAGAGGAGTTACGATTGAGTAGCCTAAAATGGGCAAAGGAATCTAGGAAAAAAATCCTCTCTGCAGGGGAAAGGTTAAATGTGAGACCCTCGCAATCTACATTGGATGTAGAATTCACCAAAAGTTCCCTTAGGATTCAGGGTAAAGAAGCCTCAAGGAATATAGATCTGGAATATCTGAAAACAAAAAAATCGGTACAGTGCCTAAGAAATTCCTGGATGAATGAAACTTGGTACCCGTATTTGGACACTTTGCCCAATTATGGGGTAAGATGTGAGATCTTAAGAGTAAGAATTGGCATAAATCCCTGACTAATGGAGGAAAAGATAAAAGTAGAAATGATACAGCCAGATGGTAAATGTAAATGTGGGCTAAGATCAAAAAGTGATATCTGACATATTTTGGTTGACTGTTTTTCTTTTATCTCATTTCGGAAACTGTATTTACGTTCAATATTTGCCAAATATGAAATAAGATCACGAGCCAAAGCAATAGCCTTATTTACGGAGTTGCCAAATCTCGATATTGCTATTGCTCTGGGAAATTATATGAAACCGGTAAAAGGGTCCGTAAGAGAGAAAATGAAGGGGAGTCAATGATTTTAGTCGGCTTTTATAAGTTTTAGATGCTCTTCCCGTTATATAAAAGTTTTAAAAATAGAAAGAATTCATTTGGGACTGTAGACTCTTGTCATTGGGAGTAGGAGAAGTGTGCTGAATTTTTATTGTATGTTTTATCGTATGTTTTATTGGTAATGAAATTGGAGAAATTATGTATTATTAATATATTGTATTTTATTGTGTTTAAAAGACTATGGTCTAAATAAACAGAGTTTTTGACTTGAAGTGCAGAAAAGGGCTGCTGGCCTCTAAACTGCCATGCCCTATTATATGCTAGGGACTTAGAGGTAGATTTAATCCCCTTGCCCTGTTATGTACTAGGGCCTTACAGGGGAGGTCATGCCAATCACAGGGGTACCTCAACCCATAGTGTACCCTAGTGTATGTAGGTGTTTTCACTGTATTCTAATTGTCTTTCATCATAGCACTGGCTCTGGGCCTGGTTAGGCAGAGCCCAGGGTTAGTCAGAGTCAGTTACCACCAGTACCAGTCAGCAAAAAGTTGAGGGGTGCCCAGGGCACAGGATGACTTTGCAACAAGGCCTCTTTCTGCACCTCTGTTGGTTCTTTCTGCACATCTCTTGCTTCTTTCTGCACCTTTCTTCCTCTTTCTGGACTTCTGTTGCCTCTTTCTGCATTTCTCTTGCTTCTTTCTGCGCCTTTCTTCCTCTTTCTGCACATGTCCTACCTATGGAGGCATAGTTAGAAATGAGCATTTAAAAAAACTTAGAAATTCACTGAAAAAAACATAGGTTTCAGGGACGTTATAGTTAGAAATTAGCATTTAAAAAACCTTTGAAATTCACTGAAAAAACCTTAGGTTTCAGGGACGTTATAGTTAGAAATTAGCATTTAAAAAACCTTTGAAATTCACTGAAAAAAACATAGGTTTCAGGGACGTTATAGTTAGAAATTAGCATTTAAAAAACCTTAGAAATTCACTGAAAAAACCACAGGTTTCAGGGACATTATAGTTAGTTGGACATTTCACTCGTACAAAACCAGAGAAATTTGGCCATTAAAGTTAGTTGAGGTAACTATATCTCGCGCCCCCGTAATGCACTGCTGATGACATCACATATTACATCACTCATGACATGGTCAGTGACGACATCACTGATGACATCACTGATGACATCTCAAATTAGCAGTGTGGCAGCGGACCGCCATGCCAGCCTCCCGCTGCCACACCGCCAAACTCGTCCGCACACCACCTGCCAGATTACGAGTTCATTCGTGGTGTGGCAGGCAGTGCTTTGGCGGTCCCACCGCAGTGCCTTTCAAAAGCTCACATCTGAGCCTTAGAAAGGCGCTGCATTGGGAGCGCTAAAGCACGTTCCTGCACGGAATGGACTGTGCAGTCCATACCGTGCAGGAACAGGGGGTGCATGCTGACATGGAGGCTCAGCATGTGTCCTCCTGCATTCACCCACAGGCCCTCAGGCTATAGGGGGCCCTGACAGGCTCCCTTAGTTTCCTCACCGCCACACTTTAAATGGCAGGCTCACTGCCTTTAAAACTGAAGTGGTGAGGAAACTTGTAATATGCTTGGCGGTGCCACTGCAGCACCGCCAGCATATTGCGGCCTCACTCTGCTGCAACACTGCTGAGGGATCACGGATCCCTGGTGGTTGCAGCAGTCCTTTGGTGGTCCAGGGGAGTCAGACCACCGGTGTGATGGTGCCCGCACTGCCAACACAGCTCCATAGAACTGACGTAGTCATATTAAGCCCCTTAGTCTCTTTCAGAAAGCTTGAGGGATCTGCACGAATTAACCCTTGCTAAATTCTGAATCTTGTCCACTTTTCAAAAATGTGGAAGCTTTCTAGGATTACCGCTACAAGTAGGATGAAACCACAAAAATTAGGAAAAACGGACTACCTCTTAGAAAAACAGTGGAACAAAATAGTTTTTTTTATACAACTCTGCTTGTTCCTGAAAGTTGAGAAGATGGTGATCCTAGCACAACACACATTTTGTTGATGCCATTTTGCCCCACAAAAAACAAAATGTAACTATACTTTGGCCATTTTCTAGGTGCGCTCCAGGTGAATGTACAACCCCTGGGTACCTTTTACAATCCCTAGGATGTTGGCAGTGTCAGCTGGTAGGGAACGGGGTGGCGGGGCAGGGGGGGTTAAAAATATTTTTTTATACAGCATTGTAATTGGTCTGAGCACCCTGGTTCAGCGCTCTGATGGGCACAGGGAGCCTGTGCATGCTCCCCACTAGGCTGTGCATTACAGCATGGTGGGGCCCAGGACGGCCGGCCGGCCGAACAGTCTTGCACACTTAGGGGCCTATTACAAGTTTTTGACTGAGCAGTGGTGCGGGGCTCACCTGATTGCGACTTTTTACTAGTCTGGCAGGCGGGCTGCGTGGCGGTCCCATGGCGGTGCCTCTTTTAAAGATGGCGGTGCCTTTAAAAAAGGCACCACAATAGGACCGCAATACAAGGTACCTGAATAGCATGGACTCGAAAGTCCATGTCATGCAGGAACCAATGTGTATTCACACAGGGGGGCACATGTTATGCCCCCTGTGTGCATGCAAATGCAGTTGAGGCACAAGGGTGCCCTGTAGGGCCCCCACTGTTTCCTTTCTGTCAGGGTTTTCATGGCAGTGGAACCGCCATGAAAACCCTAGCTGAGAGGAAACTCGTAATATGCTTGACAGGACAGTGGCGGTCCAGCCAAGCATAATGCAGCCTCTGACCACCTCTCCTACACCAGAGAACGGTGGCTCCCTGGCGGAGCCGGCAGTCCCAGGGCGGTCCCACTGCCATCCGCCCTGCCCTAACCCAGCCTCGCAGCAATGAAAAATAAAATAATAATAACATTATTGGTATTATTTTATTTTTCTCTTTTTCACGGCTCTAAGAGCAGTGGGGCGATGCTGGATGTTGGAAAGAAAGGATGCAAATTTGGCTTGGCTACCTTTTGTGGAAACAAAGTTATGAAGGTTTAAATGTGAGCTACCCCTAACATCCAAAAAAGGGCTAAGCACTGGGGTGCAGAGGGAGAAGTCATAGCAGTCAAGCAGTTAAATCTAATCTCTTGGAGTGGGAATAGTCGATCTAACCCCTTCAATGTTTATCACTTTCCCCACTGTAGCTTAGATTGGAGTGGGAATAGTAAATCCAACCCTTTTAGTGTCCAATACTTTTCCCAATATAGCTCAGATTGGAGTGGGAATAGTAGATCTAACCTCTGCACTGTCCAAAGCCTTCCTCAATGTAAGTGAGACTGGAATTAGTGAATCTAACCCCTTCAAAGTCCAACCCTGTCCCCAACGTAGATTAGGTTGGAGTGGGAATAATAACTGTAACCTTTTCAATGTCCACCACTTTCCCCAATTGTAGCATATGTTGGAGTGGCAATAGTACTGCTATCCCCTTCAATCTCCGATATCTTCCACAATGTAGCTTGGATTGGAGTGGAAAGCGAAAATCTAGCCCTTTCAGTGTGCAACGCAAGCCCCACTGTAACGCAGATTAGTGAGGGAAGAGTAAATCTAACCCCTTTAGCGGCTAATGTTTCCTCAAAGTAGCTTAGATTGGAGTGGGAAAAGTAAATCTACCCCTTCAATGTTCAACACTTTCCCCAATGTAGCTTAGATTGGAGGAGGAATAAAAAAATACCCCTATTAAAGCCCAACACTTTCCCGAATGTAGCTTAGATTAGAGTAGGAATAGTAAATGTAACCCCTTCAATGCCCAACCATTTCCCCAATAAAGGTTTGATTGGAGTGTGACAGTAAATCAGCCCTTATTAGAGTCTAACACTTTTCTCAATGTAGCTTAGATTAGAGCTGGAATAGTAAATTAACCCTCATTGTAGTGTAAAGCTTTCCCCCATATAGATGAAGGTGAAATATTATTGCGTTATCAAATATAATTGTGACCCATAGTTTTTATAACACTTTTATTTTTACAGTAGGAGTCATTGTTTTACAGACACTATTAGATTTTTAATAATTTTTAAACATTTCTCTATTACATTTTTTATAACAATTATTTAAGCATTTAGGCCTAATTACAATGTCAAGCGGACCACCACCAACAGGCCGTCGGTAGTGGTCCACCCGACTGTCAGCTCTTCAATCCGACCGCTGCATTATGATGCAAAGCGATACCAAAGGGGATGATGGACGGAGCGTTAGAGCAAATCAAACACTCACCCCCAGTCAACTGATCTGGGTTTAATCCATCATCATTCTTTAGCTCACTCCACCACCCCAGTTCAGACATGGCCATATGCAAATCAGTCTGACCCTGTGCCTCATGGGAACAGTCCAGCCCGAACTGCCAAGCCAAGTCTTCCCTGGACCGGAAACAAGCATCCTGGGACCGGTTTCGGGTTCATAACCCTCATCAGCCAGGCTATCTTGAATCCAGTGGCAAAGTGAGCAAGAGACCCACGTCTGGGCATACCCTGCCAACTTAGGGCAAACAAAGCGATACCAAAGGGGATGATGGACGGAGCGTTAGAGCAAATCAAACACTCACCCCCAGTCAACTGATCTGGGTTTAATCCATCATCATTCTTTAGCTCACTCCACCACCCCAGTTCAGACATGGCCATATGCAAATCAGTCTGACCCTGTGCCTCATGGGAACAGTCCAGCCCGAACTGCCAAGCCATGTCTTCCCTGGACCGGAAACAAGCAACATGGTGCATGACACACAGTGCATGGATGTGCACAAAGTACTCTTTAACTCTGTGGCTTGTGCTGCATCCCTTTTTCCTGGGCCGCAACACAAGCCGCAGTGCTACAGAGCACTTTCTCACCACCAGCATGGTGGGCCTATTGTAATTGTTACTGCTTGTCAAGCGGTCTCCTGATTGCCGCGACAGTGGTCAGCGGTCCAAATGCCCGATATTGTAATCAGAGCCTTATTGTTACAAATATTTTTAAATTTAGTTGATTTTTGCTACATGTTCACATTTTTACTTTATAAACAAAATATTTTACAAATATGTTATAAATTTGTACATATTGTAGCATTCCTATGGCACTTATTTTACAGTACTTTTTTATCAAGCAAGATTTATTTTTCACAAAAACATTTTTATAACATTTTTACAAACATGTTATATTTTTATATACTACTAAGTATTGTGAATCAATACATATAATAATGTCCGTACATTTTAATATATTTTCATTTTTAAATTTCGTACATTTTTCACAATTTTATATTTTTTTCAAGACAGAAAATTAATAAAGTGTATTATTTATTTTCCATTGTTTTCTAAAGATAGGTATCATTTTCTGTATGTTCATTTACTGGCCATTATTTTTACCACCACCTTGATATTTTAGTCTCTCAACCTCATTTTAGGTTGCTCAAGCTTCCATGAGGTCTAGGTTACCTGTTGCTCCTCTATGGATCAGGTAAGAGTCATTTTAAGTAATTATTTTGGTGATTTGTAGTTGAGGGATGTGTTTAGGATTCATATAATTAGTATAGCTTAATGTATTATTGTGGTTTATTGGTCAAGCATTAGAATGGAGTTTATAGTTTTGGTCATGTACTGCAGTAGGCCTTCATGCAATATATATGGTTTATTTTCATGTTTCCTTAAAGTGTATTATATGTATGTTATTTTCCAATTAATGGTATTTTGCTTATGTTAAAAGGTTATTTGTGTATTTGTACATATTTTTTTGTCAGACTCAATGATTTTCCCCAGTTTTTGGATGCTTTTTTATTATTATAAAGAAAATAAGATTTTATTTTTCGGTTTTCCTTGAGCAGTTTTTATACTTTGTTTTGGATAATTCTCACGACTATCATTTTTCCCAGTGTATATATTTTTTATATTTTGAATTTTTGCAATTTTCTTGTGATTTGGTTTATCTATTTTTGTGGATGTATTTTTCGTGGTTTACTTTGAGATCATCAATATCAGCAAATAAGCTGATTTATAAAAAAAATGTTATATTTTATTTTTAATTGATGTAAAATGTTTATTGCTAAGTTGTTTTTCTAATTTGAATGGTTTGTTATGTGTCGGGGGAGACTACACCTAAACTTTGTGGTGGCTAAGGGGCACATTACGATACCCGGCGCAAATAATTCCGCCAGGCATGGAAGCGGCAAAAATCCGCCCGCACACACTGCCTGAACACCGACCACGCCATTACGATTACACAAACCGAATACCGCCATCGGCGGAAAAAGCACACAAAATACCGCCCGCCAACGTCCGAGTCGGAGACAAACCGCCCGCCACGGACGGAAACACGCACGACAACACAAAACCGCCCGCCCTCACGGCCGACACACCGCACGTGAAATTACGATCGCACCGCCATGAGCGCGGAAAAACCACAAATATACCGCCCGCCAGCGCAAACAACGCCGATGAGAATCGACACGGCAGAAGCCATGGCGCCCACGTACCTGCACAGAAACCATCCGCACACAAAACCAATAGCACACAACATGGCCAACAAGTCCACACAGCAAGGCACGCACAAATACACAAGCACAGTACATATCCCGAAAACACCCCCCCGGACAAACAAAAACTACTAAGGCCAGAACCCCAGACACAACACACCTGAAAACAACAGACCATGAGGACACACCCACATAGGTGAGTACAAAAGCAGCACTCCCACAGACCACAACCCCTTGCTACATTGCAAACCAGAGAGGAGAGGAGAGGACACAGTGACACAGCAAGGACAGCAGCACACCACAGAAACGCACACATCACAACCACCACCACCACCACCACCACCACCAAACACCGGCACCACAAACCCCCTGCACATTACACAACACACACCGCACCAGCACCACAAACACCATGGCACCACAAAGAATGCCCAAGTTCACGCCCATTGAGCTGACGGTCATGGTCGACGAGATCATCAAGGTGCACCCACAAATCTATGGGAACATGGTCCAACACACACCACTAGCCACCAGAAACAGAATGTGGAACCGGATCGTAGACCAGGTCAATGCAGTTGGGACCCTGCCCAGGAACAGAGTCGAAATTAACAAACGGTGGAATGACGTCAAGAGCCTGGTCAAGAAGAAGGAGGGCAAAAACAGAGAGCTGGCTGCCGTCACTGGCGGAGGGAATCCCGCGCTCTTCAAGACCTTCAAAGCGTGGGAGGAGAAGGTGCGAGTCATCATACATCCCGAGATCCTCGCCGGATTAGCAGGGGGAGTGGAGGCTGGTAAGTACAAACTAATGTATACCAGCACACCGCTATGTACTCACATGCACTACCACCATGCCACAGCTCCCAGGGACAAACACCCCCATGTCCAGCACACAATACACGACACACACATGCAACAGACACCACCACACACAGCCCAAACAGAACAACTGTAAGATGCGTGGGGACATGTGTACATTCAGCTAGCCACGTAACCACCAACAGGTCCCCAAATATGCCAGAAGCGCCACAACGAGCACCCACCACACCCATGTGTCCGCCACAGTTGCACAAACCGACAAGTAACAGGTAAGTGGCAGGAACACAAAGTGCAGTGGGTGGGACGGTGGACAGCACAAGTACAACACACACCAGGCCCCTAGTCCCACAGCACAGCAAGGAGGAGCATCCCCCACACCCCACAGCCACGTGTCAGCCACCGCAGTGCACAACGACAGCCGAAAGGCAGACATCACGGTCCACAGCAATCGGTGTCAGTGGGTGTCCAGCCACCCCCACGACCCACAACACCCCCCACCCCCACAGACCTGCAACATGGAGCACCCCCCGCTTAGAGCCATGTGGCATCCAGTACAGTGCACGCACGAACAACCTGCAGGTGGGAAACTGGACAGGGCTGGATTACTGGAGGCATGAGGACCGGCACACGACCAACACATGGGACATGTCACGTAGCAGACGAAAACGCAGCACCGCCCACCGTCACGAACAAGTGAACAATGTGCACACGGACATGAACAACAGACTCACACCCCACATGACCCATCACAGACATGGCAACACCCAAGGAGCCACGTCTGCATACACAAGCCACACTGAAAATAGTACCACACGGCAGCCACTGTGCAACTCATCACACACAACCGAAACACCATTGAAGTCCTGTCCATGTAGCCCCTACTGCCTGTCAACCACACACCCCACAACTACGCCTATGTAAGACAAACAACACAAGACGCAACAGAGCGGAACAACAGAAATGCACACGAACACCACTGAACCCATCAAACACACAGACACACCATGCACATACAACATACCATCCATCCCATCCGTCAGCCCCAGTCTCATGAAAGGCATGTCATCCGCACAGCTGCCACACATACAGCAGTCACGCTAAGATACATGCCCATGACCAACCATGTGCCAGAAGTCAATGAAGCGCACGTCACACTGTGAGCAACAACACACAACATGGGCCACACCCCCCACGAGCACTGCAGTGATGCACATGGCACAGGGCAGCACGCACACCAAGGAGATGGGACAACTGCAATACGTTGGCTTACACACACAACCATCACTCACTCATAACGATGCGTCCAATGCCATGTCCAGTAATCACAACAGACAGCAAATATGCAGGCCATGTCAAGCATGCACACACCTCAAACCATGCACTGTCATGCTGCCACAACACATGTCACGTTCAGCACCCATGGCTCACAGCATGTACCCCAAAAGCATATTCCCTCCCAAATGCGAATCTGGGGCATGGCCCCCATGTTGCCATATGCGTTCCTAAGCGTTCCATTTGAACCCCAAAAGCATATTCCCTCCCAAATGCGAATCTGGGGCATGGCCCCCATGTTGCCATATGCGTTCCTAAGCGTTCCATTTGAACCCCAAAAGCATATTCCCTCCCAAATGCGAATCTGGGGCATGGCCCCCATGTTGCCATATGCGTTCCTAAGCGTTCCATTTGAACCCCAAAAGCATATTCCCTCCCAAATGCGAATCTGGGGCATGGCCCCCATGTTGCCATATGCGTTCCTAAGCGTTCCATTTGAACCCCAAAAGCATATTCCCTCCCAAATGCGAATCTGGGGCATGGCCCCCATGTTGCCATATGCGTTCCTAAGCGTTCCATTTGTACCCCAAAAGCAAAGTACAAACCAGACCCAGGATGGGCCAGGAGCCCGCATACACCAGAGTCACAATGAGTAGGGGCACAGCAACACACCCATCGGCATGGCCAATCCGTCCCATGCCACATGTGCACAGCACACAGTCCCATTGCCAAGCACACACAACTACAAATGCCACAGCCACACACGCCTCCGGGAAACCCATGTACGAGATTGCACGAACTGCCAATGTCAGACGACAAATACATACTTCGCCAGGTGCAACACAATAACAAATCTCATTCTCTCCACAGGTGACGAACTGCCGGATGCTGGGGATGGAGACAGCAGCCAGCACAGCCAGCCCACAAGCCCCCAACGAGGACACACGGATGTGGAGGATCTCACCTCCTCTTCGGACACGGACCACCAAGCAGGCCCATCTGGTGTGGCAGGGCCCAGCCGCTCCCCAGGACCCCTCCTACCCACCAACCCATCATCCAGGGCTGCTGAACAGTCCCAGCCCCCTGCTGCCACTGTCGTTGCGGCCACACCCACGGTCATTGCCGCCACACCCACGGTCATTGCGGCCACTACCACTGCCGCAACCGCCACCATCACCGCACCGACCACCACCGCCGCCACCACCACCACGTCTTCGCTGGCACCAGCCCCAGCGCAGGTGGTGGCCCGGCCGACTGGATCCACCCTGGGAGCCACAGCGAGGACCGTGGTGAGCAATGTGGCTAGTGGGCAGGCCGGTGGCAGCAGGACTGGTAGGAGGAGCAGGGTCAGGGAAACGCCAGCCTCCCTGGGAGCCATGCCCTGCCTCAAATGGCCAGAGTCCTTGGGGCCTATGAGGAGGCCCAAGAACAATGGGTCAGGTCTGCTTCAGACACGCGGGAGGTGCTGGGGGTGCTGAGGTCCATGGACGCCCGTATAGGTCAACTCGTGGACCTCATGGGCCAGCTGGTGGTGGCGGTGAGGACACGGCCAGGGATAGCAGCTCCCCCTCCGCCACCACCTGCCGGGGCGCAGGGTCGAGCAGCAGTGTCCAGTTCCCCTGCGTCCACAGCCAGTGAGCACACCTCAACCACCAGCATGTCGCAAGCAGGCACCCCCTCGCAAACGTGGAAGGGGCCGTCCGAAGAGGAAACAGATCTCCCGGGAGGACTTCGCACGCTCCAGTCGCAAGTGAGGCAGCCAGCCAGCCGTCCGCCAGCCTTCCTTGACCAGCCACTGCATTGACTTGGACTACGATCCCACTCCACACAGCCATCTGGATGGCATGTGTGTGTTGGACTATGGACATAGAACCAGTGGGTACACCCTGAGCATCACGCAGCCATGACCGACAGCTCATTGTCACTGCACGCACCACTTTTGTCATCACCTTACACACAATCACATGTCACAGTTTGTAATAAATGCACCTTTTTCACTAACTGCTGTTTGTGCCCTGTGTCTTATTTGTACGGAATACAACGGCCACCTTGGGCGGAAAGGCACCTGATGCGTGGCATGGCAATGGAATCCGGAGGGCCTGTAGGGACCTAGGGGTGGGAGACAGAACAGGAGCACATTCAATGAGTGTGTCACACACCCATCACACAGTACATGTCAACAACTACAAGCAATGTACACACATCGCACAGAGCAATAGGGCACAATGCCACAGTCACCAACAGTGGCATACTACCCTGGCCATGGAGCGTTGACACACAGCACGTAGTGAACAAACGGCCACCCTGACACAGCACACACACACCTGCACAGATACAGCCACATCAGCCGTCGTACATGGACACTCACCATCAAGTGAAGTAGCGGGCGATGAGCTGCTGCCGCACATTCCCAGCTTCCTCCTCTCCGCTGTCCTCCTCACTCGAGCTGTCCTGGTCTGCGGGCTGGGGCCCTGGTTGATCTCCGTCATCCACAATGAGGGGGATCTGCTTCCGAATGGCCAGATTGTGCAGCATGCAGCACGCCACCACTATCTGGCACACCTTCTGTGGGGAGTACGCCAGTGCACCCTCGGTGCGGTCCAGGCACCTGAACCTGGACTTGAGGAGGCCAAAGGTACGCTCGACCACACGTCTGGTCCTCCCATGTGCCTCATTGTATCGATCGTCTGCTGAGGTGCGAGGATTCCTCAATGGACTGAGCAGCCATGCCCCATTCGGGTACGCAGAGTCACCTGGGTGTGAGGGACACAGAGAACCGTTGCTATTCCAACTGGACAGGGGACAGCATCGCACAACCAGCACGCTACACCACTCCACATACTCACCGACAATACAGCCACGATCCTGTTGCAGATTGGCCATCAGTCGTGGCAAGATGCTGTTGCGCATTATGTGTGCGTCATGGGCCGAGCCTGGGAACTTTGCACACACGTGGGTGATCACCATGTCCGCAAGGCACACCACTTGCACATTCAGGGAGTGCGTGTGCTTCCTGTTGCGGTACAGGTGCTCAGTGGCCTGTGGTGGAACAAGGCCAACATGTGTGCAGTCAATGGCTCCAACGACGTGTGGGATTCTGCCAAGGGCATAGAATGCACCCTTCACTGCCGCCAATTCACGAGCCCTGGGGAAGCGGATGTACCTGTTTCGGTACAGCATCATGGCTGCCAGTACATCCCTCAGCACCTTGCTGAACATGGGCTGGGACATCCCTCCTCCACTGCCCACTGTGTGCTGGAATGACCCAGTGGCGAAGAAATGCATGGCGGCCATCACCTTAGCCGTGGGGGTGACAGCAGTCGGATACACCCTGCGGGGACGGAGATGGGGTTCTAACATGGCACACAGTCGATGCAGGGTTGGCCTGTCCAGCCGAAACTTCCTAATAACCTCTGTATCGTCCATGTCCACCAGCAATTGGTATGGGCGGTCAATGTTCGGTCTCCGCCTAGGGAAATTGCAGAGGACACATGTCAAAGCAACACGACACATAGCAATTTCGCATACGCATCACTGACATGACTGAGCAAGCACATGAGCCACAGCCCAGCTGTCAAGCTGGGACGGCACGGCCACAATACACTTACACAGGTCTCCCAACAATGGCAATGGCTAGTGACACATACCACTGCCATGTGCATGCACATGGGGATCTAGGCCCCAATGACTTGCGGGGCGTGCTGATGGGGACTGACTGCATATTCGTCAAGCGGCAACGCCACGGCAACATGAGTGTCTGCTGAGCATGGAACTGCTTCCGAGGCTGGATGAGTATGGCACACGACGACGACGACGATGTGGGCACAGGCTGAGCGGCCAAAACAAGTGGGACCTGTGGCACGAGGGGATATGAGACAGTAGTAGGTGTCAGCACTGCACCCTATGTACAGCACTGTACGGATCACACCTCCCGAAACATTGACAGGTGTCCACATTGACAGCCCCATGCCAAGACGGCTGTGTGCTTGCAGTCACACGTCACAGGTGAGAGGTTACATTGCACGTGCCAGGTGGCAGACGTACATAGTGGGAGCTGGCATGTGTGTGCATGTGTCTCCTGTTCAGGATCCACCAGATGGGCGCTGACTCTGTACTGACCATTGGACACAGCATGTTCCGTGGAAGGCTTGTGTGTGTGGGATGGTGGCACTGGATGTGCCTCCGTTGGGTGGGGGGCCATGCACAGGGCGGGTACCTCGATGATTGCGCATTGTTGGTCACGGTGGGTGCACCAACTAAGATGTGTTGCCCTGTGTTCAATTCCTATGTCCGCATGATGATGGACTGTGGATGTGGGCAGACTACACATTGGTCGATGTGCTGTCTAAATGCATGTGCCTTCACACCAGGCACAGCTGCCCCTGCACATGTGACCCCTGCTGGACTCGCTGCTGGGTCTGTGGAGCTGATGCACCTTCTGTGCGTGGGGCGGACAGCTCTCCTCACTTCCCTCATTGCGCATGTCATGTCTTTGCCGCAGGTGACATGGATCATGGAGGGCCCACATGTACGCGTGGGTAGGCTACACATGATTGTTCACTGGTCGCCACCCCCAGTCAGTGTTTCGAATGGGAAGGTTGTCGTGCTGGTGGTATGTTCGATGTGGCGGATGGGCGGGCCTAGGTGCGGGCTTACATTCCGGACATGGGGGGTAGTTGGATTGGCGACTAGTTGCAGTACACACGGGACACGTCTCTTCCTTTCCACATCTGGGTCCTCCCTTGTACTAACTGACAGTGATACAGTCATCTTCGCCCCAGCCCTCATGTCCACCCCTCGCCCCCCAATATGCATGCTCACCTGCGAGGCTAGCGCTTGCACAGGCAGCCCCAAGCTCGCACCAGAGAGGGCAAGGAGTGTATGTGTGGGTCCAGTTGCACGAGTGGGCTGTCTCAGGGTATGATGTGTGGCGGGACGCCGTCCACCTGCGTGGTGCCCCAAATGGAGACCCGGCCTGCATGGACTATGCATCACAGTCTTCGCCTTCCGGATCCGCCACCTGCGACACCCAGTGGCTGTGGCTGCCCTTGCGGCCATGCCGCGTCCGTCTGTGACTGATGGCCCACACATTCACTCTTTGGCCTCTCTGGGGAGGGCTCGGGGGTGGTGGCGCACGCGCTTGCACTTAGTCGCAATGGCATGTGGCGTGGTTGGTATAATGGGCAATGGATGGGATGGTGCGAGCCACCTCCCGTGACGTCAGTGCTGCTCGTGCTGTGGTGCGTCCCCCCTACACTTCCATTTGACTTGTGCCATGCTAGACGTTGAGGTTCTATTGCCTGCGTGATATGACCAGGAGGAGCGCGAGGAGACCTCTCACACACCATGCTCCACTGCCATCCCGTGCCCTGTATCGCCTGTGCGGATTGACTATGTTGGGGTTACACCTGGTCGACTGTGGCTGTGTGTGCCTTGTCAAGGGGCATGGCGGGCGCACAACAGGATCCAGCTTGTCCACAGAGGGTGGGCTGAGGTGCGCCTGGTACCGCTTTGTACGTGTGCCCGGCTGCTGTGCACACACGTGTTCACTCCCCCCCGACAGGTGTCCTCTCACAATGCCCAGGGAAGCGGTGGTGTACTGTTCATGACCCCTCCCAACACGTCGTGCTCCAACTTGGCATGTGCGCATCTACCCGTCACACCCACCCACCTGAGCACTGCGTCCATACGACTTCACACGACACATGTGTGTCTTCCACAGTTGTGCTACTCATTTGCGTTGACATCCAATACCAGTGGACTACATGGTCATGTCACGACTGCCGTGTACTTCACATACTCTCATCCTCTCTCATTCGTACTTGTGAAATGAGTCAGCGGAGACAGTTTTGGTTTCAAACATTATATTGAGTCTTCTGTCCTCTGTGATGCAGTATAGTGGACACTACTGGCAGCGGAATACATGTTGAGGATTTACTGAGCATGATAGCAAATGGGATAG